>CM075654.1:57335000-58000000 GCA_037953625.1 Crotalaria pallida | reverse complement strand
AAATAGGATTTGTACCATCATTTCATCATTTCCTTATTGAGGTGGCAAGCTAGGCTTAGGAAATTCAAGTTTCCAAGATTTTGAGCTAGAGCTCACTAAGGTTCTATTTACTTCTTGCTAATTTAAGGTAAGGAGTGGGTTATAGTGAGTATTGCCTTACTCTGGGGTTTAGTTTACGATATGCATATAATGTGTACTAGGAATTATGTGCTAGATAGGGTATTGCACCATAGGTTAATTAATAGATAGGATTTATGAGCTAAGAATAATAGAAATGATAACATGAATGTGCTTGAATTATGTTGTTTGAATTATGGAATATAATAGTGATAATGTGGATAACATGCCTGGACTGTGAAAGTTGATTTTATAATGGATAATTGTGATAATTGGGTAATAAAAATATTTAGTGCAACAATTTAAGAGGGGAATGTAATTGTTAAAGAGTAAGAATGGATAATGTTGAAAGAATGAGAATGAAATACACCCGGACGCAGTAAGACGTGAGTGCACAGGAGTGCAGACGCAGTAGGTCGTGACCGGGGAAAATGTGAAATGGAATATACCCGGACGCAGTAAGTCGTGATCGCGTAAAGATGCGAACGCAGTAGGACGTGACCAGGGTGAGAATGAAGTATTCCCGGACGCAGTAAGTCGTGACCAGCACATTAGTGCGGACGCAGTAGGACGTGACCAGGGATAGAATGAAATATACCCGGACGCAGTAAGTCGTGATCGCATAAAGATGCGAACGCAGTAGGACGTGACCAGGGTGAGAATGAAGTATTCCCGGACGCAGTAAGTCGTGACCAGCACATTAGTGCGGACGCAGTAGGACGTGACCAGGGATAGAATGAAATATACTCGGACGCAGTAAGTCGTGATCGCGTAAAGATGCGAACGCAGTAGGACGTGACCAGGGTGAGAATGAAATATTCCCGGACGCAGTAAGTCGTGACCAGCACATTAGTGCGGACGCAGTAGGACGTGACCAGGGATAGAATGTAAAAGTAATGTGAATATAATGGAAGAGAATAGAATAAAAGACTTGATTAAAATGTTGAATTAAGAACAAAGTGGAGGTGATTGAATTATGAAACTAATGAACATATTGTGATGTGTTGAGTTTTATTATGTGGTGATTAAATTGTTAATTGCGTTTGACTTGGTATTGCATTATGTCTTAATTGGAAACTGCCTCCCCATTTTATGTGCAATACTCACTCCTTACTATCTCCACAGGTACTGAGGAAGAGTTTGCACCCGATCAGGCCGAGCAGGAGCACTCTCCCTCACAGGGAGAGTAGGTCACTTATAGTCATGTAGGACATGGGAATGTCCTGGGCCCGATGACCTGATGTGAATCATTTTTGTTGTATATATAATGTAAATAGCTTTTTGGGGACCCAGGACGACTCCTTTTGGGAAGGGGTCTTATTTTGGGGAAAAACTGTTTTTCCAACTTGTTTATATTCCGCTTAACTCTGATGTTTATACTCTGATGTCTCATACTGTGGTATCTTGATGTGTGCACGATGTGGCACTAGATGATATATATATATATATATATATATATATATATATATGAATAGCCCTGCTGGCTTTGAAATTTGAATGATGTTGTTTATCAGGTTGCAGGAAAACCGGAATTTTTGGGAAAGTCCTAAAAACAAACGAAACTCCGTCCATTTGACGGGAGATTTTTATAAATTAAAAATAAAATTTTAAATTTACTATTTTAATTAAGGGTATAAAATGGTAAATAAGCTTAGGTGTTACATTTTATGGTATCAGAGCAGTTTTCCTCGGCCTATGGAGTTATGAGCTACTCCAGTGATTACTCACCGAGCGAGTAATCGATAATTATAGTTTAGAGTCTAGAGTCTACTGTTAGGATGTTTATACTATTAATTATGCTAGTAAACATTAACTGTCGGCCTTATGCATGACTGAACAGAATGGCTGGAAGACGAGTTGAAAATGACGGGATCCGCGCTATTCTGGAGCATCTGGTACAGATGCAACAGGATCAGGCTGCTAACATAGCACAAGTACATCATAACCAGGGGGAGAACATAGCAGCAGCAGCTGCAGCAGCAGCAGCGGCCGCCACAGCAGCAATGAATCCTCAACCCCCAGCTCCAAATGCAATTGATTGGTTGGCACGGTTCAGAAAGAACGATCCGCAGAAGTTTGAAGGTGAGTTCAATCCCAATGGAGCACAACTTTGGTTGCAGGAGATTGAAAAGATCCTGAACACTATGGCACCACCGGAGGAACAGAAGGTTCTGCTAGCACAGTACATGCTGACTAGTGAAGCAGAACACTGGTGGCAACAAATGCGGAGGGGTTTGGAGGCGGACAATCAGGCGATCACATGGGATTTTTTCAAGAATCGTTTTCTGGGCAAGTACTTTCCTGAAGATGTTCGTAGGGAGAAAGAGATAACTTTTCTGCAGCTCGTGCAAGGGAACATGAGCGTTGGTGAATATGCTGCTAGGTTTGAGGACTTGATCCGATATGCAGGGAGTTACAGGGATGCAGATGAACGGACCAAGTGCATCAAGTTCGAGACCGGACTTCGTTCTGAGATCAAGATGGCCTTTGAATATCAGAACATCAGCAACTTGTCTCAACTGATCAACATGACTAGCACGTATGAAAAGAGTCGCAAGCAACGTGCAGCTGAGAAACGCAGCAAGAATGTGCAGAAGTCTGGAGGTCCTGTCAGGGGCAAGAGTTCGGTGCAGCGACCAGGTCCTTACTCCCAGCCTAGAACGGGCCCAGTAGTGAGTGCCTATGGTCCTATTCCGACTTGTCCACATTGTGGTAGACAGCATAAGGGGACTTGCTGGAGATTGGATCCAAGTAAGGGAGGACCAACCTGCTACAGGTGTGGTCAGCCAGGTCACATTATGTTGAATTGTCCTAGTAATGCAGTCAAGAAGGAGGTGAATGTGGCTAAGGTTCAGAAAGCTGGTGACAATTGGGTGACTCGGAAGGGCAAGGTGTATACTCTGGACGGCGAGGAAGTTACTGATGCTGATGACTGATTAGAGGTACCAGTTATATTAATAATGTTCCTTGTGGTATTCTCTTTGATTGCGGAGCTACTCATTCATTTATTTCTGCCGATTGCATAAAGAAGTTAGGGTTGTCTACAATAGAAATGCCTTATAAATTATCTGTCTCTACACCCACAAATTCTTCTGTAGTCACATCAACTATGTGTTTGGATTGCCCACTTCGAGTATTGGAGCGGGAATTCAAAGTAAATGTAATCTGTTTGCCTCTAACTAAACTTGACATCATTCTGGGCATGGACTGGATGTCTCGGCACCATGTTCTGATTGACTGTCATCATAAATCAATTACTATCAGTGATCTTTCTTTATCTGCCCTGGAAATGAATGAGGAGGCAGAGATCAGTCAGATTCCGATAGTCTGCGAGTTTCCAGAAGTCTTTCCTGCAGAGATTCCTGGATTACTGCCAAACAGAGAAGTGGAGTTTAGTATTGATCTGATGCCTGGTGCAGGTCCTATTTCAATAGCCCCGTACCGGATGGCACCTCCGGAGTTAGAAGAGTTGAAAAAGCAGATAGAGGAGCTTTTGGCCAAGGGTTTGATTAGACCGAGTGTGTCACCTTGGGGAGCTCCGATTCTTTTTGTTAAAAAGAAGGACGGAAGCCTCTGAATGTGCATCGACTACAGGCAGTTGAATGCGGTGACTGTGAAAAACAAATATCCTCTCCCTCGCATTGACGATTTGTTGGACCAATTGCGAGGAGCAGCTGTATTTTCTAAGATTGACCTTTGATCGGGATACCATCAGATCCGTATCCGAGAGGAGGACATTCCTAAAACGGCGTTCAGGTTGAGATATGGACATTTTGAGTATGTGGTTATGTCCTTTGGTCTCACTAATGCTCCGGTCATCTTCATGGACTATATGAACAGGATTTTCAGGCCGTACTTGGATTTTTTTGTCATTGTCTTTATCGACGACATTCTCATCTATTCTAAGAGTCCAAGTGAGCACGCCGAGCATCTGAGAATTGTGCTTCAAATTCTTAAAACCAAACAGCTTTATGCAAAGCTTTCTAAATGTAGTTTCTGGTTGAATGAAGTACAGTTTCTGGGGCATGTCATTTCTGAGAAGGGTGTTGCTGTCGATCCTTCTAAGGTGGAAGCGGTACTTAAGTGGGAGAGACCTAAGTCCATTACTGAGATCAGAAGCTTTCTTGGTATGGCTGGGTATTATCGGAGGTTTATTGAGGGGTTTTCTAAATTGGCTCTTCCTTTGACAACTCTTACACGGAAAGGTGTTCCGTTTGAGTGGTCCCCGGAATGTGAAAGTAGTTTCCAAGAATTGAAGAGGCGGTTGACTAGTTCCCCAGTGTTAATTTTGCCGGACCCGAATCAGTCCTTCGTGGTGTATTGTGATGCTTCTAAACAAGGGTTGGGTTGTGTGTTAATGCAGCAAGGGCAAGTCATAGCTTATGCATCCAGACAATTGAGGGTGCATGAACAGAACTATCCCACTCATGATCTTGAGTTGGCGGCAGTGGTTTTTGCTTTGAAAATCTGGAGGCATTATTTATATGGTTCAAAGTTCGAAGTCTTTAGCGATCATAAAAGTCTTCGCTATCTCTTCGATCAAAAAGAGTTGAATATGAGACAGAGGAGGTGGATGGAATTTCTGAAAGACTACGACTTCGATCTTCAGTATCATCCGGGCAAAGCCAATGTAGTGGCTGATGCACTAAGTCGTAAGACTTTGCATGTCAGCAATATGATGGTGAAAGAGATGCAATTGATCCAAGAGTTCAGTGACCTCAACTTGAACATGCAAGTGAAAGAGAAGAGCATCGTTCTAGAAATGTTGCAGGTTACTAATGACTTGATTGGTCTTATTAAAGAAAGACAAGCCGACGATTCGGAGTTGCAAAAGTTGTTAGAAGGGGCATCAGGCAATGAAGAGCCCGACTTTGTGAAAGGTTCTTATGGCATTATCCGATTTAGGGGTCGGATATGTGTTCCTATGGATTTTGAAGTTAAAAGAGATATCCTATGGGAAGCGCATCGAACCAAGATGAATTTTCATCCTGGTGCAACAAAGATGTACCAAGATTTGAAAAGGATTTATTGGTGGCCGAAGTTGAAAACTGATGTGGCCGATCATGTGTCTCATTGCCTAACTTGTCAGAAAGTTAAGATTGAGCATCAAAAGCCTGGTGGTCCTTTGCGATCACTTGATATTCCGGAGTGGAAATGGGACAGTATAGCTATGGACTTTGTGACAGGTTTACCAAGGACTATTGGAGGATGTGATGCAGTTTGGGTGGTTGTAGACCGTCTTACGAAGTGTGCCCATTTCATTCCTATCCACAAGAAATATACTCTGGAGAAGTTGACTCGGTTGTATATCAGGGACATAGTCAAGTTGCATGGTGTTCCTACCAGTATTGTATCCGATCATGATCCGAGATTTCTGTCTAGATTTTGGCAGAGTCTTCAGGAGGCATTGGGTACTAAGCTGAAATTTAGTACGACTTACCATCCGCAGACAGATGGACAATCTGAGCATACTATCCAGACACTTGAGGATTTGCTGAGAGCATGTGTTCTGGAACAAGCTGGTAGTTGGGAGCAGTTACTGTCGTTGATGGAGTTCACTTACAACAACAACTTTCACTCCAGTATCGGTATGGCACCATTTGAGGCTCTCTACGGGAGGAAATGTAGGATGAGGAAACCGCAATTGGTGGTTGGAGAGACAAAGGAACCCTAGGAATACACCTAGAAGGGGGGGTTGAATAGGTGTCTAAGATACCTTGAAAGATTTTCGAACGAAACAAATCGAAACAATCAAAACAAAAGATTTTTGCAATTTTGTTCAGGTCTACTCGAGTAAAGTTCAGAAAACTCAAGTAGTACTCGATTAAAGACTCGTTTACTCGAGTATATCTGACAGAAACCAGAAAAATCAAGTTTTCATTCGCATACGAAAATCAATCAATTCACATGAAAGATCAGAGATTCAACGGATATGATTAACACCTATATTCTTATTGATTAACCTAGTTATGAAAATGATTTTCCCTTTATCAATTTGAACAATTAAAGATTCAATTCAATCAATTATGAAAATCAATCTTTCTAGGTTTTCAACCAAGAACGCAATCAAATGACTTGAATATAAAGAGTAAGGGTTTAGAGATACGACACAGCGATTTATCCTGGTTCACTTTCATCCGCTTGAAAGCTACATCCAGTCCCCTCTTCAACCAAGAGAGATTCTTCACTATGAGGAATTAGAGTTCTCAAATTACAAGTGATTGCCTCACAAGACTTCCTTCTTGCTAGCCTACAAGAGATAACCGACACCCTTGCCTTGTAATCTTATTGATCTTCTCTCTAATCTAACCTCTACCCCTTGTTGATAATCGACACAACAAGTCTTCAATTGCTTGATGATAATCCACACATCAAGGCTTCTCCTTGCTTGATTCACAACCAAGACTTCTTCTTCTTCAATGAACGTTGCTTGATGATAATCGACACACCAAGGCTTCTTGTTTGTTGTAGTGGCTTGCCTTATTGCAAAGATTACAACTCAATGAATACACATAACAATCCTAATGAATCTCAATCAATAGCTATGACAAATCACACAAGAGATTCAAAGGTTCTTGATCAAAGAATATGAAAATAGAAAAGCTTTGATCTTTGAAATTTGAGAGAGAATAGAGTGGCTTGATTCTTTGTAAAATGAATATCAAAATGATGGGTTATGATCACAAAGGTTAGGAAAAGGTTTATATAGAATACCCAAAAGTTATGGCACTTGAAAAACTGATTTTGAGAAGTGAAAATCGTATTTTAAAAATCAGTTCAGCAGTGTTTACTCGAGTAAATTGCAGCATACTCGAGTAGTACTCGATTAAACAAACTCATACTCGAGTAAAACTATACTGCACTTGTTTAAAACTTGTTTTCTCAAAACCCAACCTTTCCTTTAGAACCTTTAAGCCACCTATTGATTCTAGGTTAAGTGAAAACTCAAATTATGATTAAATCATGACTTATGAATGAGATTCACTACCCTCTAAACAAACTACCCAAATGAAAACCTATGAAGCTTGAGAGGCAAAAGATAAAACAAAAACAATTACACTCAAACTTAAGTCTTCATGAGCTTGTTCTTTCTTCTTCACTTGATGTTTGTTGTTGCTTGTTGAACTTGAACTTGATCATCACATGATAGCTTGTTCAAAACACTTTGTCATTATCAAAACATTCATCATGGAACTTACAATCTCCCCCTTTTTGAAAATGACAAACCATGTTTTGAAGTTCTCCAAAAGTTCTTTGAAGTTGTTGATAGGCGAAGGAGACCCTTGGAGTTTGATGTTGGGGAGCATGTATTCCTAAGAGTGTCTCCGGTTACAGGAATCGGTAGGGAAATTAAGTCCAGGAAACTAACTCCTCGGTTTGTTGGGCCTTATGAGATTCTGAAGAAGGTTGGCCCGGTGGCTTACAAGATTGCCTTACCCCCTCACTTAGCAAGGCTTCATGACGTGTTTCATGTTTCGCAATTAAGGAAATATGTCCATGATCCTTCGCATGTGGTTACCTTAGATGATTTGCCTTTGAAGGAGAATTTAACTTTTGAAGTTCTGCCAGTTAGAATTGAGGACAGGCAGGTGAAGCAGCTCCGAGGCAAGGAAATATCTTTGGTAAAAGTTATCTGGATCAGGAACAATATGGAGGAGGCTACATGGGAATTGGAGGACAAGATCAGGCAGTCTCATCCGCAATTGTTTGATGCCAACTGAATTTCGAGGACGAAATTCTGGTAAGTGGGAGAGAATTGTAACATCCTAAACTTTATTTTAAATGAAATTATTATTAAAAACCTAAGAAAAATTGGAATAATGACTTAACGAATTTTGGTAGATAGGTGAGTGGTGATTATAAGTCCTAGGGGTTGTATAGAAGGCAATTGTGGCTTCGAGCGAAATTAACTAAGCGAAATCGGGAGTTAAATCGGCGTTTTAGATGTTAGAAATCGACCGAAAAGAGAAAATTAGAAATTTATTATAGGATGCTAAAAAAATCAATTCCACCGTTGGATATGAAGTTTATGGGGTGAAGAAGCTTATCTAAAAATTTGGACCCGATCCGACGGTTAACGAAAACGTTACGGCGAATCGAAGGTTGAAGACCCTGTTTCTCGCCCAGGCGCACCAGCCATGCGCCCAGGCGGGTGCACTGTTCATAAGTGCACCAGGCAGTGAAAAACCCGCCCAGGCGAGGCACCAATTCGCCCAGGCGAGTGGTGATGCGCACCAGCCGCACCAGTTTTGCGCGTGGCGCGCCAAAAACCCCCCTGACCGCACCATTTTCACACCAGGTGCACCAGCAGCACCAGCTGGTGCCAGAACCCGCCTAGGCGAGCCTAGCATGCGCCCAGGCGCGTTGCGCAGACCAGATTGAATCTGGTGCGTCCATTCCAGGCTTGGTGGCTAAGTTTTCAATTTAAGCCACACGATTTTTGGTGGCTTCAAAGTTGATCATAAGGCAACAAAATCACCTCATTCTTTCATACAACATCTCCAACACAAAGCCATCACCTTCATCAACTCTCTCAAGCTCCAAGACCATTTTCATCATCATTCCATCATAAACACTTGATTCTTGGGCACCTCAACCCAAAATCAAACACACCCATCAAGCCTTGCACCATGGATTTTGATTGAAGCTTCATTCCTTCTTCTCCCTCTCATCACACGACTTGCACCCTCTCTTCCTTCTTCTTGGTTTTTCAATTTCCACCATTGATTGGGGTAAGTTAGCTTCATGCCATGAATTAATTTCCTTTCCATTTCAACTTTCCTTAGCTCATAGAAATTGTGCTCTAAAACCTTAGGGTTCTTGCACTCATGGTTATGTAGGGATTGTGTTTCATGCCTTCCAACCAAAACCAAGGCAAGGACAAGGATCACTCATCTTGTGCTCTCTCAAATAGGATTGTGTACCATCATTTCATCATTTCCTTATTGAGGTGGCAAGCTAGGCTTAGGAAATTCAAGTTTCCAAGATTTTGAGCTAGATCTCACTAAGGTTCTATTTACTTCTTGCTAATTTAAGGTAAGGAGTGGGTTATAGTGAGTATTGCCTTACTCTGGGGTTTAGTTTACGATATGCATATAATGTGTACTAGGAATTATGTGCTAGATAAGGTATTGCACCATAGGTTAATTAATAGATAGGATTTATGAGCTAAGAATAATAGAAATGATAACATGAATGTGCTTGAATTATGTTGTTTGAATTATGGTATATAATAGTGATAATGTGGATAACATGCCTGGACTGTGAAAGTTGATTTTATAATGGATAATTGTGATAATTGGGTAATAAAAATATTTAGTGCAACAATTTAAGAGGGGAATGTAATTGTTAAAGAGTAAGAATGGATAATGTTGAAAGAATGAGAATGAAATACACCCGGACGCAGTAAGACGTGAGTGCACAGGAGTGCAGACGCAGTAGGTCGTGACCGGGGAAAATGTGAAATGGAATATACCCAGACGCAGTAAGTCGTTATCGCGTAAAGATGCGAACGCAGTAGGACGTGACCAGGGTGAGAATGAAGTATTCCGGACGCAGTAAGTCGTGACCAGCACATTAGTGCGGACGCAATAGGACGTGACCAGGGATAGAATGAAATATACCCGGACGCAGTAAGTCGTGATCGCGTAAAGATGCGAACGCAGTAGGACGTGACCAGGGTGAGAATGAAGTATTCCCGGACGCAGTAAGTTGTGACCAGCACATTAGTGCGGACACAGTAGGACGTGACCAGGGATAGAATGAAATATACTTGGACGCAGTAAGTCGTGATCGCATAAAGATGCGAACGCAGTAGGACGTGACCAGGGTGAGAATGAAATATTCCCGGACGCAGTAAGTCGTGACCAGCACATTAGTGCGGACAAAGTAGGACGTGACCAGGGATAGAATGTAAAAGTAATGTGAATATAATGGAAGAGAATAGAATAAAAGACTTGATTAAAATGTTGAATTAAGAACAAAGTGGAGGTGATTGAATTATGAAACTAATGAACATATTGTGATGTGTTGAGTTTTATTATGTGGTGATTAAATTGTTAATTGCGTTTGAATTGGTATTGCATTATGTCTTAATTGGAAACTGCCTCCCCATTTTATGTGCAATACTCACTCCTTACTATCTCCACAGGTACTGAGGAAGAGTTTGCACCCGATCAGGCCGAGCAGGAGTACTCTACCTCACAGGGAGAGTAGGTCACTTATAGTCATGTAGGACATGGGAATGTCCTGGGCCCGATGACCTGATGTGAATCATTTTTGTTGTATATATAATGTAAATAGCTTTTTGGGGGCCCAGGACGACTCCTTTTGGGAAGGGGTCTAATTTTGGGGAAAAACTGTTTTTCCAACTTGTTTATATTCCGCTTAACTCTGATGTTTATACTCTGATGTCTCATACTGTGGTATCTTGATGTGTGCACGATGTGGCACTAGATGATATATATATGTGAATAGCCCTGCTGGCTTTGAAATTTGAATGATGTTGTTTATCAGGTTGCAGGAAACCGGAATTTTTGGGAAAGTCCTAAAAACAAACGAAACTCCGTCCGTTTGACGGGAGATTTTTATAAATTAAAAAGAAAATTTTAAATTCACTATTTTAATTAAGGGTATAAAAGGGTAAATAAGCTTAGGTGTTACAGGTATAATAGGAATAACAAAATTATGTACAAAAATTAGTTATAAAACAGTTAAAAAAAGGGGTTTTTCTTTATATAATAGCATAGATTAATGTTATGCACCAGTGTTAAGCTGCAATTAGGTACCCTTGATATTTCTTTTTATATTTATATGTTGCAATTTATACGCTACCTTTTATAAAGTATTGTCGTGTTCTATCGTTAATCTAAATTTTTTTATTTGTGATACATATTAATGTATGTTCCGTCACAATTTATTTTTATTATTATGTTTTGAATACCAATTTCGATTTATTATTTATGTATGGGTACTATGTGATTATGCTCTTTATCTTTTAATATCTTTCGGATGATTATCGTCATTCATGTATAGTTATAGTTGGGATATTGATTACTCTAAACATGTAAATGTACACCAACCATATGATTTCGGGACAGATTTCGAGGCAAGTGTAAGTCATTCGAACTCGGCGTGCCGGGTGAGGAGTAGACATCTCTAGTAGGCATGTTGTGTGTAAGAGACAAAAAATAGAATACAATAGAGTCAATGGTTGGGGTTTGATGTTTTATGTATTATTTTATTGTAGGGGAGTCTTTGACTCATTGTTTGATCTGGACATAGGCAAATGAACTCCAACAAATAATTTAGGACTGCCCTGAACGCGGGTGTAAGTCATACAAACCTGGGGCGAGGTGTAGGCACCTCCAACAGGCATGTTGTGTACAAGATAAAAAAAGTTATAGTTGATGGTTGGAGTTTGAGACCAAAAGGTCATAGATGCAATTAGTAATTGTGTTGAGTAGTCATACATTGATTGTATTAGATAGTTATATTATTATTCATGTGATAATAGTATGATACTAGCTACTCATAAGTTATATTATTAAATGTTTCTTCCCTCATTATTTATTTATGGAGATTTTCCGTACATGTAACGGCTGACAACATCGTAGTTCAAAAATACTTTTAAGCTAAATAGTGTTAATGAGATTCTTATCTCACTGCTCGGGTTTTCATGTTGTCATATTGAGATTTTGGGAAGCAAGATGTTAAAGGAAGAAGAACCAACTTGACAAGTTTATAAACTAGTACCTATGCCCGTGCAACGCACGGGGTGGTATCGGGTGGTTTTTGTTGAAGGAAAGTCAAAATAAAGTTAAATGCGGTTTTTGTAAAATTTTATAAATTTATGTGTAATCCTGGAATTATAATGTACTTTGAGAAATGAAAATTTGTATATTTGAAAAGGTTTTTATAAAAAAATTCTGAAGAAACTTGTAAATGTGCAAATTTGTAATTTACTCAACAAATTTGAAAATATGAAATTTTGATAAGGGTATAGAAATTACCATTGTGTGAGAACTTATTTGACAAAGTATCTGTAAAATATTTTCAATTTGTAATGTATAATATTAAATTAGTATTTAGTAATGAAATTATGAACAGCAGATGTGTAGTTTATGTTTTTTACAATGTTAATTAAATTTATTAATCTTTTGAATTCTAATAAATTAAAGTTGAAAATAATAACACATGATAATCTATTTATATATTTAAAGTTAACAATGATAAACGGTCACTCATAATATAGCAATAAGCATAGTCGAATATTACAATCTTTTAAAGCTAAATTTAATGAGGGTATTGTATTAAAGTTATTGTTTTCATATATTAAATTTTCCAACAGTGAATCCGCGTAAAAACCTGTCATTGTAAAAGGAATGAATATTAGTGAGGAAATATAGTTATTATTAGTTATTAGTAAATATAAATTTATAATTATAGTATTGGAGTGAAATTGGAGCATGTGAAAGGAGTGTCGTATTATACCTCATAAAAACGTGATGATTTAGTTTTGCTTAGCACGTTGTTTTCTTTTCGAGGTATAAAATTGAGGAGTTTCCATATCGTCAATGTTGAAGGAATTATTATCATCAAATTCAGCCAAATTTTTTTCTTGGATGTTGAAGACGTAGGAGTGATGTTGTCCTTATACCCATGAATTTGAGATTCAATTGAATAGTTGTCCTGCTATAAATATTAAAAAAAAGTATAAATTTTAGTTTAGTAAATTAGTAATATTGTAATGTGGGTGCAAATATGTATAAACATTATTGCTAAACAGGAAGATTACCTTTGCAGTTTTATATGAAGATGCGGGAGATTGATCTCCTTATGATAGTATTTGTGTAGTTGCATTATCGATCTTGATAACAATAATTTGTTAGAATATCAAGCAACACAAATGTTTATAATAGGAAATTTTATTTTCCTATATATTTACCTCTTGTGCAGCAGTTATGTTATGGAGGTCATTAGTGATGTTTTCCTTTGCTGTAATTGTAACTACATTGTAGTTATCTAACCGTTTTTCAATATTAAAAAAAGGGTTAACATCCACTACAAAAATATAATATTTCAAGAGTAGATTTTCTAATAATTTTGGGAATCCAAATTCATCATTTTCCTGCAATATGATCAAAAGACGATGATAAGTATAAAATTTGTTATTCGAAATAGCATTGCTAAATTTATCATTTCTTAATTTTTTTTACCTTGATCATTTGTTCTTTCAACTCAGTGGCTGGTTTTTGAAGCAATATAAAAGCCTCTTTATCAAATATTGTGAAGCATGAATCTCCTGTAGCATGAAATACTCTCACCTGAATTTTGAACCTGCAATAGAGTGTTTGTAATCTAAAGGTTTTGTTTTGAATAGTTGATTTAAGTACAATAAGTTAGTTTTTTATAATTTTAATACCTTGGTGTGACAATGTTAGGTTCTTTTTCACATCTTTTGCACCAAAGACCCATTGTTCCATCATTTTTTTTGTTTTTCGGAAAGCTTTTGAGGACATTTATCTCAACCATCATAGCACCAGTTGTGATCTTCAATTATTTCCATAATTGTTCCAAATGTGGAATACCTTCCATGTAAGAACTACAATCGGTGGGTGAAATAATTAGGAGACACTAGGAGAACACCTAGAAGGGGGGGTTGAATAGGTGTTTAAGAAACCTTGAAATATTTTCGAAAGAAACGAATCGAAACAATAAAAACAAATGATTTTTACAAAAACTTAAGCCCTTAATCGATTAAGCCTGCAATTAATCGATTAACACCTGAAAGGCTTCAAATGGTTAATCGATTAATACTTCAGTTAATCGATTAGTGCCTGAAAGTTTGCTTTTGGTTAATCGATTAACACCTTCAGTTAATCGATTAATCACTGTTAAATCTGAAAAATCACTTTTCAATCGAATACGAAAATCAATCAATTAACACGTATAATCAGAGATAAAGCGGAATTGATTAACACCTATATTCTTATTGATTACCTAGCTTATGAAAATGATTTTCCCCAAATCAATTTGCACAATTAAGATTCAATTCAATCACTTATGAAAATCAATCTTTTCTAGGTTTTCAACCAAGAACAATATTGAAATGACTTGAATGTAAAGAGTTAAGGGAATAGAGATACAGCACAGTGATTTATCCTGGTTCACTCTCATCCACTTGAGAGCTACATCCAGTCCCCTCTTCAACCAAGAGAGATTCTTCACTATGAGGAATTAGAGTTCTCAAATTACAAGCAAATGTCTCTCAAGACTCCCCTCTTGATAGCCTCCAAGAGATACAACACTCTTGTCTTGCAACCCTATTGAATCTAATCTAACCTCTTCCCTTGCTTGTTGATATCCCCACAACAAGTCTTCCAATTTTCTTGTTAACCCAACAAGACTTCCAAATGCTTGATGATACCTCACACCAAGGCTTCCAATTGCTTGTTAACACTACAAGACTTCCAAGACTTGTTTTGCTTGATGAACAACCACCAAGGCTTCCTTGTTTTGTAGAATGTTTGTCTCCTTTGCAATGATTACAACTCAATGAAAAACACAATGACAATCCTATGAATCTCTTTCAATAGCTATGAAAATATCAACATGAGAGATTCAAAGATTCTTGATCAAAGAATGTAAAAGTTAAAAGCTTTGATCTATGAAAGTGAGAGAGAATAGTGTGGCTTTGATCTATGTAAGATTGATATGAAAGTTGTTCTAATTTTTTCTAATGATTCACAAAGGTTAGGAAAAGGTTTATATAGAATACCCACAAGTTAGGAAACTTAAAAAACTAATTTTGAGAAGTTAAAAACGTATTTTAAAAACCAGTTTTACAGGTCCTAATCGATTAACACATGGCTTAATCGATTAACCACTGTAACATGTGTATGTTAATCGATTAACCAAACCCTTAATCGATTAACCACTGCTAAATTCACTTAAAAATTTGTTTTCTCAAAACTAAACCTTTCCTTTCAAACCTTTAAGCCACCTATTGAAAGCACTGTATATTAAAAGCAACATAATATATTAGATATAAATTCTTAGAATTAATTATTATTATAAGGAACAATATTTTGTCACCTTTGCTGTAGAGAAGCTGTATCTGGAATTTGTGGATTGAAAAAAACCTTTGTAGCGTTCCAATATGTTGTAGCTGAGGTAAATCCTAAATATAATTTGATATTACATTTTTATTTTTAGTTCGAATATAATAATTTGAAAACCATATGTTAAATTAAGATTAAGATGTGTAAAAATTGAATTATTAACATTTGTGACTAATTTGCAAAATGCCAAGATATAATGTTTTTATTAACGTTTAATTTTGTGATTGAAATGTGGAATTAGGAATTAGAGCAATTATATGACAGATTTAGTTTTCTAGTTTTGTTAAATATATAGCATATTGAATGTGGAGAATAATAAAAACCATTAAAAGTTGACACTTTTGCAAGTTGCAAAGCTATAATTTTAGGATGTATTGAGAAAGTCAAATACGGATTGGCTATGATTTTTGAAGAAAATAAGTAGTAAGGTATTGTTCCTGAAATTATATAGAGTATATTAGTATATAAAATGTGAAGATATGTATATGCAATACTGTTTGGAGTATGATGGAGATCTCACTTGTTGTCAGCAATGATCAGCATTATTTTAAATACAACTTCTACCGATATTCATAAGGTTCAAGAACTCCATGCTCTTTGACTACTCCAATAATATCTATAAGGATATTTTGAACATATATGAAGTTAAGAGAGATGATATAATGAAAAAAATCATTGATTAATGTTGTTGTTGTTGGTAAGGAGTTATACCTTTTAGAGATTCTTCAAGTTTGGTATCCAGGCTGATTTCTTCAAAAGTAACAAATTCAAAATCCACAGGTGCTATATTTTGCTGACATGGTTCTAATTTGGTGCCAAAATTAATGATTATGCGGTAGGGATGTTTGGTTGGACGAAATTTTCCAATGGTTTGACCAACATAAAATTTCGAAAGCTATATAATTGTTCCCTCTTGCATATATTTCTGATGTTTCTTCGTAGCGTCTTGATCATTTATTATACCTTGTATCTTATCACCCTGAAAATGGACAATACTTTAGTAATTATTATTACTAATATTGCCTATTCATACATTATAATTTTTGAACATTTGTATCGGAATATACATGAAGTTGTAAGTTTTTTTTATATAAAATATGGACGTATATAGAATTATAGTTAATATTATATATAGTTAACAAAAATTTGTAAAACATAAATTCATCTTTGTACCTCCTTATCAATGAGCACCATGTTAATATTAGTGATCTTGCCATTTTGAGTTACATCCCAGCATCTACCAATTTTTGCTTGTAAAGGTTTGATTTGTCTGCCAATTTTGAAGTTTGATATCTTGCAATATGCCATTCTGAAATATATATCGTTTGGATTAATTGAAATGAATATGTTATAATATAAATTATCTAACAAATTATTCGAAGTGAAAATTTGAACACGGACTTTGTGGGTAAGAATAATAATCATGTAAGAAATCATATCCTTTATGGTATTATTTATTTTGATTTTTTGAAAATTACACATCTTAACACATAAATCAATAAATTAAAGGAAGTAAGTGATTAAATAATTTTTTATTATGTAAGAAGAGAATAACTTTCCTTCGAGAAGAAGATAATAACTGATACTCTTAGGAAGAAATAAAATATTTTAGTCGTTAAACAACAATCTAAATATCCTTATACAGAGTGTTAATGATTTTTTTTTAATATGGATTTTTTTTAAGAGTGAAAATTGTGGTGAGAAATGAAATCAAATATAAATTGTCTTAATAAAATCGAAAGACCAGCTAAAAAACCGATTAACCGAATTTTAATATCCAAATGGTTGTGATTGAAATAATGTTTAAAAGATTGATATATAATATAGCTGAATGTGCGAAAATAATATATAGTGTTATTTTTATTTAAGGTTTTTGGTTATTTTTTTTATTAAATTAATGTTTTACACCCGAAGAATGTGATAGAAGAAATAAAAATTAAATATGAAGGTGAAATTAAAATGAATTACAATGGGTTATTAAAAAGGAAAAAAAAATGAATTGCAATGAGTAGTGTTGAAGATGTCAAGAGAAAACAAACCTTATTAAAATCCGGAGAATTGATTCTTGTGTAGTGTGAA
The DNA here is from genome assembly GCA_037953625.1 of Crotalaria pallida. Lineage (NCBI taxonomy): Eukaryota > Viridiplantae > Streptophyta > Magnoliopsida > Fabales > Fabaceae > Crotalaria > Crotalaria pallida. The sequence continues at coordinate 57,982,682 of CM075654.1, read as the reverse complement.
TCGTTGGTAATTTGCTTAGAATGAGAGAAAGAAGGGAGTTAAGTATTAGATGGAAGGAAATCATGTGATTTAATTGATTAGTAGTTAATATCGTATTTAATATGAGCACATTAAAGTGATTAGATGCGTTTTGTAGAGGGAATGTCAAAATAAAATGATTTTAGATTTATTGATTTCCTATTTTGTTTGTAAGACTTTGTCCTTTGCTATTCCGAATAATTTAATGGTGATATGATCACCGAGAATCTAGTTACTGTTATTATTTTTCATTATTTAAAATAATTTTCATAATCATTATCTAGTTTCAACTTAGGAAAATGTTTCTTTATTTTGTCTGTATTTTGTTATATTATATAAGATTTACTCCCTCCGGTCCTATATATAAGCCCTGTTTGAAGAATTTTTTTGTCTTTAATATAAGCCTAATTTTCAATGTCCAATAGCATCAATTACTTCTTTTCCACAAACACCCCTATTTACTCAATATTATTTAGATTTCCAATAATAATTATACGGATACTCTTGAAAAAGTACCTGTATTTCATAAAAACAAACCAAATGATTTAAGTAAATACCACTCTGTCTTGCATCACATCATACTCCCTCTCTTCCTCTCTTCCACACACTAGATAATGGATGTATTTTGCTTTTTTTATAAATATTTGGTCTAATTTTGATTGATTAATTATTTTTATATAAATATTTTTATTTACTTAACACTTTTTAGAGTTTTAACGATAATTATAGGGATAACCTGTATGATTTGAACACAATTTTAATACCTTACAAATAAAATCCAACCTTCTTAATTCAGGCACACTTTGTAACGGTGCAAAACAACACAATAAAGACAAATGATATTGCAATTAAAGTATGGGACGTTTTATTTGTTGCCATTATTTTCCAACAATCCCCAAAGATTTATTTTCAAATATATCCATATAATTATTAATGGAAATCTAAAAAGTGTTGATTAAATAAGGGTGTATGTGTAAAAGAAGCTATTAAGGTTATTGAAATTTGGAAATGGTCCTTATATTAAGTTTAAAAAAAAAGTTGTCAAAAAGGAGTTATATATAGGACCGGAGGAGTATAAAATACATTAAAAAAAAATACACACTATAAATATATATATATATATATATATATATATATATATATATGAATTCAAAAAAATCAAATCACAACAATAAAAATATAGCATCTCCATAATATACGCTTCAAGATCACACTCTGTTTGAAAACTTTAAGATTGTTTTTCTCCTTAAAAAACTCTTCTTAATCGTGATTCCTTCTACCTTTTTGCTTTCACAGTTGTTATTAATTTAGTCATAGTTTGTCAAATAATTAATGATACTAATTTACTTAAATTAAAATTTCCTCTATTAGAAAATTTGAAATTACAATATTATTATATCCGTTTTTTTTCAGGTCGGAGTAAATTTTCTTTGTAATGACATTGTTTTTTTGTATAACTTTATGGTTGGTAAAAAATAAAATTAAGATAGTTATGTCATATCCTGAAGTTTTGTCATTTTGAAGTTATGTAATTTTAGGATGGATCGGATAGTAGGATCAGCTCTTGGATCCAAATAAAGGTGTTAACCCATGAATGTTGTATAAAAAAGTGATTGCAAGTGGTATTAAGAAATGGTAAATTGAAAGGAAAGCTTTCTACCAATTAAAAAAAATACTAACTGTTCATATGCTTAATGTTTATGGTAAATAAGGAAATAAAATATACTTAATTGAATCGTCATCTGCAAAAATTATTATACACACACTGACACACGTTTACAATGTCATTGTGAGTATTTTTTCAGGCTATACTGTACTGGGTTTATATATAGCAAACTTGCATAGATTTTGTGGAAATCTTCTTTCAGTTTCTTGTCATCTTAACTATAGATATTTCTAGAACTCTTCGAAGAATCTGACATTTTCACTCTAGACACAGGCATAAAATGGCAGCACATATATCATAAAAAAGTTACGTACTATAGTTTTTGTTTTACTTACCAATTTTATTTCTGCACTGAAATTTTCGAGAACCTTGTCACTTTTTACATGCACTGAATGAAGAAGATTTACATGGAGGTGATATGTTCAAGCTTTCCATGACTACTTGCTTTCTATAACAGCCAAAGAAAATGAAAAGATTAAAAATGATATGGATGGATGTGATTTACTTGCAATGGATGGCTAGGATTAGAAAGAAATTTAGGAGGAATATGAACAGATGTGATTTACTTGAAATGGATGGCTAGGATTAGAAACAAATTTAGGGGGAAAAACTATCATGGAGGGAAAGTAAAAAATAACCCTCAACTTCTCCTATTTTAATATATGTTGATTAGTTTTCTTGTGTAAATTGTTTTTAAAGAGTCTATATTAAGTTTAAAGGGAATTGTTGGCATTGTTCTGCCCCTTCTAGTTTAGTGCACAGTGTCATTGTAAAATAAGTAAATTTTTCAATGTAATTTTTGTGATGTTCCAATCTTAGGGAGACACCACGTTGTGTTTGGGGGTTGTTGCAGCTGGCGGGGGTGACCCCGGTCCTACGTACCCCAAGCGAAAAGAGGATCAAGCCACACGTAGTTCTAGAGAATAGGGTAAAGAATGTCATACCTTAGCCCTTGTGGAAGGGGTGTATTTATAGGGAGAGTGGTGTTGTGGTACCTTATGGGCCTGTTTGGCCCAGTAGGGCTGACGTGGCTCTTAGATGATAAGAAGGATGAGTCATTCATCCTTATCCTGTACTAGAGATCTTATCCTTATCCTTTAAGTCATAAGGGCTTCCCGGACATGGTGCTTGGGTGCTCGGCTGATAAGGCGAGGCGCTTGGCACGTGGTGGCCGAGATGCCTGATGTCGGTGGAGCCTCTTGAGCTTCCAGGTCGGCAGGGCTTTATAAGTGTCCCTAAATGGTCGGCGTCAAGGGCACGTGGTCGACTCGTAGGTCCGGTCCACTACATAAGCCCCCCAGCTCGGGAAGAGTCGTAGAGACTCTGTTCCTAGTTGAGATCATTTCTCTATTGGTCTGATCAAATGTCCTTTTCCGAGGGTAGGTGATGACGTAGAAAACTACTTGCAGCTGAGGCCTTTTATTCAGAAGAGAATCGGGATGGTTGATAGCGTTCTTCGTGCTCGAATAATGACACTGAAAGAGTGACCTGGTAGGGGATTCTTACACCTCTCTCATCAAGGTGCGCCGAAAGTAATATCATAAATTGGATCGTTATGTTCACCGGGGATGCTGTCGGAATGACGACCTTAGCCGAGGTGTATTCCTCGATCCGCGATGTACTCGACCGATGGCCGAGTTATCGGGTAGCAATCCCCGTTTCCATCTGTGGCCTCGCCGATCTAGCCGGATAACCGTGAGATCGTGGGCAAGTGCTTAGGAACATGATCTGAGGAGAATGAATGGATTAACATAAGTTGTCGATGAGAGAGGTGAATACCAAATCTAATGCTGTTAGTTGGAAACGTTGTAACATCCCTTGCAGGCAAGGAGACGATATTGGGTGTCATCTGGTGTCGGTACATAGGTCGGCCTATGTCGGCTTCGTATTTGTTTCCTTGCATCACATGCCCCCCACTCGGTAAAGCTTGAAGGGGCTTGTGCCGAGTTCATAAGAATTGAGACGCTCAATGTTGAAATCCGAGGCACCCTCAAACTCGGTATAGGGTTGAGCGCTCGACGAGAGGTTTCCTTGTTATCTTTCTTCTCGGATGGCTCTAAGGACTTGGAGTCCGTTGCTGCCCTGAGCAGCGGACGATGTGTGTGACACCCTTCTAATATTTGCCCTTTGTTAATTTACGACCTGAAAATTTTTCTTTTAGAAGCCACATTAATTCCTTTTAGTCTTATAAAAATCCACCGTCAAACGGACGGAGTTTCCTTTATTTCCTTAACTTTTCCAAAGTTCAATTTTTCCTTGCAAACCTGGTAAACATGTGTATAAATATTATCCAGAGTGCCAGCAAAACATATCATATACTTAGCACCAAAGTGTGCACCAACATCAGAGTTATAACCAACAAATATACATAATAAAATAAACTATAGCGTCATCGTATCAAAATAAAAGACCCAGGACATGATCCTATGCCTTACTACTAAGACCTACTCTCTCTGTGAGGGAGAGAGAACCTGCTCGGCCGGGGAACGTGCATGCTCGGGCTCAGTACCTGAAAAATGGTAAGGGGGTGAGCATTACACAAAACTTAAGGAAGCAGTTTCTAATATGACATAAAAAGATATCAAGTCAAACACAATTAATCAAGTATGCACATAATCATATGATCCAATCCGAAACATGCATCAAACACATTCATAATCATATATTCAATTCGTACCTATCCTTTTTTATTCTCTTGGCTTCTACTTTCCCTTGCCTATTCCCTTTCCCTCTTATTCTCACTTGTAACCTTTTATCATGTCTTAAATTCTCTTTACTTTTCCTTTTTCTCATGTCTTAACTTCTCTTTGCTTTGCCCTATTCTCTTTTCCTTTTTATTCACAATTTTCATATATTTTAGAGAAACATGCACCCCGTGTAAGTCATGCATACACCCCGTGAACGTCTTACACATTTATTCTTTTAGGAAGCATACACCCCGTGTACGTTATGCATACACCCCGTGCACATCATCCCCATTCATTATTTTAGGAATCATACACCCCGTGTACGTCATGCATACACCCCGTGCACATTATCCCCATTTATTCTTTTAGGAAGCATACACCCCGTGTACGTCATGCATACACCCCGAGCACATCATCCCCATTTATTATTTTACTTATCTTTTTCCCTTTGTTTATTCACTCTTGGCCTCTCCCTTCTCACTCCCCTTTTACCATTTCACTTGCCCTCTTATTATAGTCTCCATCTTCTAATTATTATTCCTCATTAATCTATTCCCTAGTGTTTTACACCATCTCTCAAGCTTGCCCTCCTATGGTCGGTACACCTATTACTCAAACAATAGCAAACATGTATAACACTTATCACCATTCACACATTTATTCATGTTTATCAGACATACACATATTCACAGTTAACTTAGTGGGTTCTTTTTATTCACTTTATTCCCTAAAAAGTATCTATATCCATTATCCTACGGTTCAATATCCTAATCTAACACCCATTCTTAATACTCACTATGAGCACACTAGAAACCCAAACCTAAGCTAGGGCAACACCCACCCCTTACCTCAAAGCAGTAAGATATAAGGAAGCTCTGCGAGTCTTAGCCTTGTTCTTGTGTCTGAACTCTCAAATCCGTAGCCCCCTTGAACCTTCTTTGACACCTTAGCAAAGCCCTAGGAATGACGAGGAAGAGTTTGAAGTTTAGGAGAAAGTGGAGGGAATGATCTTCGGCTATTGATAATGGTTGAGGCTTGATGAGGGTTGATGATGAGGGTAGAGTCTGTGAGTAAAATGATAAGGATGATGTTTATCTCTAGAGCCCTAGTGGAGAAATGGAGAAGATGGAGTTGATTTGTGTTTTCGTGTGTTGTTGTGTTGGCCCTTGTTTTTATTTTATTTCCCTTTGGAACTAAACATGTGGTCCTGGTGAGAAGCTTCCCCTGGAAGTTTGGTAAATATGTGATTATAAATTAATGGCTTCCCGAGGAAGCCACAAATGAGTGGTTGAGAGGGACCCAATGGTCTGACGCTCACGCTTGGGTGTGGAGAATAGGGCGCAGAAAACATTGTGCGAGCCATTCGCTTTAGTGCTAGTGCTTGGATTTCTGAAGGCCTTACTTGGACTGAGATCGATAAATAGAAATGCTCGACGTATGAGGGCCGAAATACCCTAGCGTCGATGCAAGGTCGGTCTAGTATTAACTGTTCGACGCGAATCGTCTCGATATGCTCGGCTACTCACTACCAAGGGTTGTCAAACAAGACGAGGTCGGTTCTCGTGAGCTCAATGCTATTCGTTCAATTCTCATGAGCTCAGTTCTAACTGTTCGGTTCGGAAGCATGTCCATTACATAAGTCCTCCTAGCTCGATACGATGATTCGAGCTCATCCCCAAGTTTACGGGGTAACCTAACAGTCTGATGTTCGTTGTTCGGCTTACTTCGGTTAAGATGGGTCCGCAACCTTGAGCGTTGCTCGTTAGTCGGCTAAGATGGGATAGGTCGGCCTAGGGTCTGATCAACTATACTTTGACTCTTTTATTCTTCGCTACTGCTTCCTAACTCTGGCATGCTTTTCCCTTAGTAAAATCCCAACTTATTCCTATGATTTCCATTAATTTCAATTAGAATTATTCTAATTAAACTTGACATTAAATTCAGGATGTTACAATGTGGCAGAGTGTGGCCACTCGAGAGGGAGTCCTCAGGCCCCGGCTGGCTGAAATACGCCGACATGTGGAAGAACAATGTTGTTGAGCTAGAGAAATAAGCATATGATGAAGCCGAGAAATGAAGCTGAGAGGGTGAAAAGTGAGATCATCTTCAACAAAGCCGAGATCAAGGAAGACTTAGGGCTCCTCGGTCACGTGAGGACAAACTGAGCCGATCTGGGAGGGGTTCGGACGAGGGTGATGAAGTTACAGGCGTAGCCATTGATACATAAGAAACAACCTGAAAAAATTCTTTGTGGATGGGAGAAAAGTAGCGCTAATTCCTTCGTCAATGCTGTTAATTAATCATAACTACTGAACTCCTTGGAATTCGAGTAGTCGGACGAATCCTTATTAAGCTCAGAATAACAAAGCCAAATTGGACCTCTATTGCATAATATCGAAGAAGGATATCAGATAAGTTCCTACTACGTACAATAAATACATGATTGTTGAATAAAGTACGATTTTCTCAATTGTCGCAACATAAGGGTGGACGACTGATGCGAGACTCCTTTAGAGATTTTGAGTTGCTTGTATCTCCATAGTTGTACCTTTCATCATATATACAGTGATAGGAATTAGAATATTAAATTAGAAATGAGATATAATTATGTTATTTGACGAGAGTGATGCATTCTCTTCGTAAACTATGAGTCATATTCAGACACTATGCATGTAGCATGATACTCTTAGCATGAATAAAGCGACCATGTGTACCACTCATGGCCAATAATTACAACTATCTCATACAGAAACTAATACGTGCAATTAAGATATCAAACATAACTGTAATAAAAAGTAATGAATTAAATTTAGGATAGGGAGAGATTTTCCCTGATCAAGCCAGAGGAGTGTTATATCTTTGCATTTGGGCCAACTGTTCTCTGAGTTGTCGGGCATGCCTCCCTCTTTTTCTTCTCAAAACTTTTAACCCGAGAACAGGAGTGCTATCCGAGGAAACATCGGAAGGATTGGTGATTGAGGTCTCCATGAAACACAGTAATCTATGCATGTTCAACAACAAGAATTGGGCGTCCAACTCAGGATGCATGTATTATAATCTTTATTGCTTTGATCAAAGAGGTAGTTTGGCATGGTGGATTTGACGAGGGAGCGAATGTTTGATGATGGCTTCTTCTTTAAGACACTAGGATTGATTCGAGTATACTTTCCCAATTAGATCAGATTCATCCTCTAAGAATGTTGTAGCGATTAGATCAGATTTATATAGGCCTGTTTGAGAGACTTTCGAATTTAGATCTGTGTGAGGGAGCACTGTGACAGGGTTGAATGTTCGCAAGTTGCGAGGGCAAGGCCTTCATTGAGGGGTGCCCATACTAGAGAAAACGTCTGAGAAGCATGAGAGACACATAATCGGTGTGGAAATATGAATTTCCCTTATGCTTAGTGCATTGTGTTTTGATGATAACAAATCATGTTATTTGTTTTACCTTTATCCTGCCTATACTTGATTATGTGTATTTAAATCGTCCATTATATATTCTTAATGTGTTAACTGACTTGGGCATTGGAGATACCCTTTTGCAGGATATTGGAAACTCTAATTGATGCCTGGAGTTTAGTGTTTTATCATCTTATTTATGTGCATCAATTCAGGGGGAGACATTGATATTCCTATGTGTGAGGGGGAGATATATTTTTATATATGCATACTGCTTTAACCCTTGTCTTGCAGAGAATAGGTTTGACATCAACAAAAAGGGGGAGTGTTAGAATTCAACTTGGAAGAGCGTTGAAGAGTTTTGATGATGATAAAACAAGGACCTTTCAAAGTCAAGATGCAAGTCAAATGTCAAGCAAGAAGCTTCAAGTGGTTTTCTCCCTTCCCTCATTAGGAATCAATGTAAGGCTATGTAATTGCTTCATTTTAGTAATAGGCCTTATTTAGAGTTCTTGGAGAAGAAGCGTTTTAAATCTAAGAATGTTTTAATTGCAAGAAAATGTGTTTTCATGAAACGCTGTTTTTATATCTTAGTTTTGGTGAAAATACTTGATGATACAAAACTCTGAATATTTTTATGCATGCAATAAGGAGTAATCGATTACTTGCCTAAGTTAAACGATTAACTTTGTTGCATCATAGAAAAATCAGAGAGCTTGTAATCGATTAAGTGAACTTTGTTAATCCATTACTTTCTTATGAGAGTAATCAATTATCTGGCTCAAGTAATCGATTAAAATTGTTGCATCATATATTTTCCTGAGACAAAGTAATCAATTACATGTTTTGTAGTTGATGAGCATTTTATTTCCCATTATTCCTTGCATTATTTTACTCCTATTATTGATACTTGTTGCCCATTTGACATTGTTTAGCTTGATTTAGTGATTTAGAGTTTATTGGGCTAATATTCCGAATATTGTTTAATTTGGGGTTATTTAGTCTAATTAATTCTATTTCTATTTTCAGGTCATAATTGGCACAAGGACACTTTGGGCATTTTGGAAATGAAGATTGAAGTATTGAAGTGAAGATTGTAATTTGCATTTAGATCCTTTTTTAGTTGTAATTTTCAGAATAGTGTTTCTTAGGATTTGGGCCCATGTTTTAGGCCCATTTTGTGTCTTAAGAAGGGAAATTCGTGTAAACATGAAGACACACTCCCATTTCAGATTTCTCACTCTCTCTCTAGGTTAGAAATTTTCTCTTGGCTCTCCATAGCATTTGGTGGCTGCTAGGGTTTTGTTTTTCCCCATTTTTACACGTTTTCCTTGATTTGTGACCATGGAAGGCTAACTTCAAGGGTTAATCCCTTTGGTATTGTATCACTTACTCATGAGCTTTTGTTCTTAATGCTATTTCAATTTCTCTCTACTGTTTTCGTGGTTTATCTCTATTTATGGTTCGCTTAGTTCTATTTATTAGCGATAATCCATGAGTGTGAATGCTTAATTTATGCTAACTCGTAAAAATCCTATGCTTTGGTTTCTGATACTTAATTAGAAGCTAGGGTTTTGGGGTGAGAACTGAATTTTCGCTTAGTATTTAGGTCTCACGAGTTGGACAGAGGAGAGGAGAGGAATCGATCTTTAGTGAGTTAGGATTGAGTAGTGTACGTAGCCAAAGGGGTTTGCTCGCTTTTGTTTCTGATTTTCTTAGTTTTTATATTCTGTTTATGTTTTGTTTTTCACATTTGTTACGCACAACCCCCCCCCCCCCCCCCCCCATTTTACTGCACACTACGTGTTTGATATTTTGCTTAGACCGATATTTGCTGGGAAACGACCTAGGATCACCTTCCTAGTACTACAGAATTAAACCCCTTTTATTTTGATCGGGTACGGCCTCGATCAAAATTTAGCGCCGTTGCCGGGGAGTATCTGTTCTTGCCAAAGGTCATACAGTAGTTATTTATAGTAGTTATTTAGTGTAGTGAATAAGCATTCTGATAACTGATTGAAAGTTACCCTGTTTGCTGATTCGCTGTTCTGTATAACTAATGCTATTTTAGTGATTCTGTGAGTGCCATTCGACATAGTTGTGGGTGGAATTTTTGCAGGAAAATTGATATCCACACTTGTTTCATCATATATTAGTATGTTGATGCATCACAGGCACTCAGATAGGCACTGGTTGTGAGTTCCAGAAAAATTTTCCAAGTTTCAACAACACTTACTATAAATAGGCGTAACTTTTGACCAGTAACTCGGAATTTGACGAATTTTATATCAAATCGAAGGGAATTTTCCGAATAATTTGATTTTTACCAATTTTTCGTAAAAATCCTTCGTTTGGATCCCGAAAAAGGCTGTTTACTATTTCTTTTTTATTTTACAAGTTTTATTTTCTTAGTTTTTGGTCTCTGTTTTAATTGTTTGACTTGGTTCCCTTTTGAATTTTGTCCTCAAACTTTCTGTGATATGTTTTCATGATTTTAGGGTGCTGAAAAAAATAAATAAAAAATTTTAAAAAATAAAAAATTTTGTTGCCTATTTTGGTCATGCATATTTGTGACAGTTTGTTATGCTTAATGGTGTTCTGTTCAGTACATGACTAGGGGCAACCCAAGTTATTTGCATCCTTACAACCCTGAAATTGATAAAACTTATCATAGATTAGTTAGACAAAATAGGAATCAGTCATTAGGTAGTGAGTCAGAGTCATCTTATAGTCCATCTAATTCTGATTCTGTTTCTACTTCTTTTGTTCCTTCTACTTTTGTTCAATCTGATTCTGTACATTGTGATAACATGGCTCAACCCCCACCAAGGGAAAGGACACTTAGGGAGCTGGCTGCACCTGACTTCACTATTGAAGACTCGTGTATCCGGTATCCTGATGAGGATGTTCCTTTTGAGCTTAGAACAGGACTAATCCATTTGTTGCCCAAGTTTCATGGTCTTGCAGGTGAGGATCCTCATAAGCATCTCAAGAAATTCCACATAGTGGGCACCACAATGAAACCTCATGATGTGCAAGAGGATCATGCACTACTACAAAAAACAATTTTAATCCCGGTTTCGAAACAATTTCAATCCCGGTTCCGAACCGGAATTGAATATGACGGGATTAAAAATAGGACAATTTACGTTTCCAGTTCTTTAAAAACACGGAACCGGGATCATAAATTCTAATGAACCGGGATCATAAATTCTAATAAACCGTGATCTTTAATAGAACTGAACCGGAATCGTAGTTGCTGGAATTTATTTTTTGAACCGGAATCTTAAATAAGGGGACTTTTTTCATGAACCGGGATCGTAAATGAGGGAATTTTTTTATTGGTACCAAAATTTTATATAATATAGCCCACCAATACCTGTATAACCAAAATGGGAATTTCATATACTTAATTTTTCCTTCAAATCTTAATTTCAAAAGCAATATATTATATATATTCATTCATAAAGTTGGGAAACATCTACAAAAATAGTTTCAAGAGATGTACCAAAACATGCACCAAAAGACCTATGGCAACTTGCTAAAAGAGAGTGTACTAATAGTAGTAGTTCACATCAACAAAAGTCTACTATATAACTAAATTATCAAGTACTACATATATATAAATCTAAATATAATCTAAGGGACTTCATCGAACATGAAAGCAGCCCATTCTTCCTTGACTTCGTCCAACAACTCCTCATTGTATATGGGGCACTTGCAATCATCAAAGTACTGTAAAATTAATATAAAGAAGCGTAAGTTATATTATTGAACTAAATGAGTAATTATAAGAGTTGAAACAAACATAAATCAGAATGAAATTGCAAACCCATACTGGAATCATGACATCTTGTCCTTATTACTCTTGGATAAAATACTGAATTGAATTTAACCAATACTCAATTGAATTTAATGAAAAGTACAGTAGATAATGGATAGTATGACTAACTTTGAGAATTCAATTGATAGCATCAATGCGGTCAGTCAGTCATGTTTGATCCAATTCTCATAGGCCAAAGATTCATCATCCTTCTTGAAACCAAAACTGATCTTTCTCTCAATAAAAATGGACCTATACTCATCATCATAAAAAAACACCATACTGCAGAAAAAAAGGCCATATATAGTGCTCTCTACACACAGTAAAATATAGACCTGTAAAATATAATCCTTAGCGGCTTCTGTCCTGTTTCTCTTCGAAAGGAAACCAACAAATCTCTGCATACAAATATTAAACGTGAGGATGAAATAATGTGATCGAAAGGAAAATCTGGTGATATTACAAGAAGACAGACATGGAAGAAACATGAACGGCAAGTACTAATGCCATAATGCAGTAAATGAAATTAAAAGAGGCACAAGAAGTTAGTGTCAGTAAACGGAGAGATTATTGAAGGGAAAATATTGTCTTTAAACCTTCTACTTGAAGCCTGTATGACCAAGATGCAGCTAACTTTTACATACTCCAAACAGAGAGCTGCGGTTTAGAACCATGTGATACAGATAGGAGATACTCTAATTTTCCAGCAAAGTTGAGGCTCACAATTGGCTGGAAAAAAAATGAAAAATAAGAGAAAAGAGGGAAGTAGTGCAGGTACAAATAAACGTTTCTTAAGTACAGAACCCAAAAGCAACACCATATATATAGGCATGTATACTTGGATGCTTCAAGTTTGTGTATTTTTGTCTTTTTTTTACTCTCTTTGTACTGTAATTGGTGCTACAATACATGATGACAGATAATGACCCAAAATATTGTAGGGTAGATCACATTTTCAGCTCCCAATAGTAAAATTAAAATCTTTATGCAATCTCCAGTTCTCCACAACTAATGGCACAAATGCCAGCAAATAAACATCATCATAATCAACCGAGTGAGTAGCTAGTGGCAACCACGTCTTGTTTGTTAAACTAGAGCAGAAATTTAACAGTGTTTCAAGTATAAAGAAACATTAGAGAGAGAGGGGGGGGAGAGATGGCCAAGGTTCAAGAAAATCACCGATGGAGTCTCCCCTACAATACCCTACAATACTTTATGTTTCAGACAGTGGAAGCAAATTCAGAGCATGAAGCAATTTTTCATTGAAGACTAGGTCATCTGGGACATCAGTACCCCGTGTAGTAAGCCTGTCCAAAACACAACATATCTAATCCAAGAGCAGTGGTTATCTGATTACAATAGCAAATAAAATACCTCAACGAGAACATGTAATTTTCTCCCCCCTTTTTTTCATTAGCAAAAAGGTAAAAGTTTTGAGAAAAAGAGACTCAAGAAGGAGAAAAGATATAAATTTTTCAGCAATCGTAAGGAATAAGCACAATATAAATGAGGATTGCATAACCTTTTACCAAAGGTTAAAGAAACAAGCTTCTCACAAATTATCACATGTGAGAACCATTTTTCTTGGAATAATTCCAACCAAGAGTAAAAACAGCGAAGCTCCCCCTAAATCCTTGAATATTCACATAGTTAGAGCATAAATGCATAGATAATAAATACTAAACCATAACTTTCATGCACAAACCAAAAATTTAATAAGGATGCATTCAAAACATCATTAAATCCAAAATTATCCAAAATGCAGAAAATTTAAAACAAAATAGAAATCCATAAATTTTCAACTAAACATCTTTAAAACATAATGAGAAATAGATAAAATCTAGTTGGATGGAGGAGGAGGAGGAAATAAGTTGAACTGCTCTATCATAAACTGTTGCATCATATCAAGTCGTCCCATGATGTTATTCTCCATGGCAGTCAATCTTGCATCCACATAATCTCGAAGAATCTCATTTCCACCAACTCCTTGTGCAGCAGGATCTCCTTCTTCAGCAGCTTGAAAAGCTGCTTCAGCCTCATTTTCAGCCGCTTCATCCTCTAAGGCAGCCTCCTTGAGCAACCTTGCCTCATCCTTAAATAGCCATATGTTTCTATCCGGTGGGTATTCCTCCAAACCTTGTTTTGATAGAGTTGTTGCAGAAATGATATGCTTCGCCTCCGGACAGCGAGTGATAGGCTCCCTTTCATCAATCGGAACATCAAAATGCAGCAACAACTTTGTCACGTGCATCGGAAATGGTAGCCATCCAACAGCCGATCTAGCAGCATCCTTCATGCAGGTTAGAATAACCTCATACCAGTTTATAGGAATCTCATTCTTAATTCCATTTATCAGTTTCAGATCAGTGGACACAGCTTGGCCATAGTTCGTTGAAGTTCTAGGGACTAAACAATATCAGGACATAATGTAGCATTTTTGTGTCCTTTTCCAATAAGTTGACAGACTTGGTACCAACGTTCCAAGTCTTTCCTACCCTTACAGAGTCCTTAAACACAGCAGTTGGGTCACACTTCAAAATGTCATCCTCCTCATCAGAACTCTCATCATCAGAAACAAGGTCCTTAGTTTTTGGAACTATACTATCATCCCTCAAGCCAAACAAACTCAACATATCATCAGGCTGAAGATAAATAAGTGAGGATATCATAAGTATGAGATGAAATGAACAAGATTTGAGGGAGAAATCGTGATGAAAAACGAGTTTGAAGTGAAAATCAGTGAGTGGGAAGAGTGGGTGTTCGTGTGAAAAATTTACTAAAAACCAGTAAAAATCACTAAAAACCAGTCAATTTCCTAGAAAATTCACTCTATTCAAAGAAAGAATTAGAACTTGGAAAATAGGATTTGCAGAAAAAGCACCCCAACAGACAAGAAGGAGCATAGTGCTTGGTAATTCTTAAGAAGAATTAAAAAAAAAGACCAATTACTATTTTGAATGTTCATTCATGCCTGTTATGGGAATAATTATTGGTCTGTTATACATAATTGCCTAGTTATAATAGTTCCTTCTCATTAATTCTCCCAAATTCATAAGAAAAATAATGTTTTCAGAACCTAAGTAAACCAGTAACTGAATCAGTTGAACCAGCTACTAGAATGTCTCTGAATTAAACATTTTCTGATTCAATCATTTGATTCAACCGCAAATATAACCAGTTAAACCAATCAACTAAGTGTCCTCGATTCTCAATTTTTTTGGTTTCGCATTGTATCCTCCCACCATTCAATCCACAAGAAACTACTCTCCCATAGAATTGCCTAATCTATCTCCCATAGTAAGGGTAGTCCACTAACCAGAGACCCCTCCTCGATCATCACTTGAATTCATACTAAAACAGTAATACTAAGCAATAGAAAAAAGAAATAAATTCACACACAAACACAAGCAATCAAAAAATTAAATTCAACACAAAATAAAAAAGAAAGATAGAATGATCATTATACTTCTCTTTGGTTTAGCAGCAACTTTAACAAGTGGAGTTGTTGTTGTTGTTGTTCTTTTCTCAGCCTTAGACTCCTTCTCCTCCAACTCTTCCAAAGGGAACAAAACACTAAGTTGATTAGGAATGGAAACAACCGTGACTTGGAAGAATTTAGACAAAATAAAGCAATAGAACGGAGGAGTCGATACCTAACAACTACAACTACAAAATAAAGCTTTGATGCAAACAAAGCAATAGAACGGAGGAGTCGATACCTGTAGTGAAGCGGCAACCATGACTTGGAGCGATCAGCGGCGGCGACGGTTCAGGCTTCGGAGCGACGTGAGAGAGAGAGAGAGGGCTCGAGGAAGAGAAGAATGTGTGACAGCTTGGGCAAGGAAGAGAGATGATCGGCGGAAAAGAGAAGCTAGGAGGGTTTGGTATGTTTCGACGGCGGCTGTTCAGGCTTCGAGGAAGAGAAGAATGGGTTCGAGGAAGAGAAGAATGGGTTCGAGGAAGATAGTGGCTGAGGAAGAGCGGCGGCGGCGATTGAGCCTGCGAAGGAAGAGAGATGATCGGCGAGTGAGCTTGGTAGCTGCGTGAGAGAGATGATCGGAGAGTGAGATTGGGAGCTGAGAAGCTAG
This sequence comes from Crotalaria pallida, assembly GCA_037953625.1. Lineage (NCBI taxonomy): Eukaryota > Viridiplantae > Streptophyta > Magnoliopsida > Fabales > Fabaceae > Crotalaria > Crotalaria pallida. The sequence goes on along the minus strand of CM075654.1, from coordinate 57,967,001 downwards.
AGGGTTTGCTGTATTATGGGTTTGCTGAGGCTTGAGAGTTTGGTTTGGTACCAAAATTTCGTATGTGCCTGTAAAAAATTTATCATTATTGATCCCGGCTCCTTATAAAAATGGGGATTAAAAATACACCGTTATTTATAAAATTTAATTTACATTTATGATCCCAGTTCCGAATTTTTTTTAACTGGGATGAAAAAATGTTGGAATTTTAAATATATTTCTACTTCTTTTTTATTATTTTTTTAATTAAAAAGGGTATTTAATTAACACGGAACCGGGATTGAAAATCGGGTATTTTAAATAGTTTTTGTAGTAGTGATGTCTGTCTCAGAGCATTCCCACATTCCTTAGAGGGTCTGGCCCAGGATTGATTATCTAACTTGGCCCCTGGTTCCATCACAAGCTGGGATGACTTGAAGAGGGCATTTCTGGAAAAATTCTTCCCTGCAAACAGAACCACTGCAATCAGAAAGGAAATCTCTAGTATTAGGCAACAACATGGAGAGAGTCTCTATGAATATTGGGAGAGATTCAAGAGGTTGTGTGCTTCCTGCCCCCATCATCAGATCTCAAAGCAGTTGCTTATTCAATATTTCTATGAAGGTCTCAACTTTATGGAGAGAAACATGGTAGATGTTGCAAGTGGTGGTACATTGGGAGATATGACACCCTTACAAGCCAGGAGCAAAATTGAGAAGATGGCTTCCAACTGTCAGCAATTCCATGCAAGAAGCAATAGTGATGCTATAGTTGTGAGAGATGTAAATGATGTTGGTGCATACTCGGGCAAGGTTGAGAAGCTTGAGCAGAAAATTGATTCACTTACAACATTGGTCACACAATTGGCTGTCAATCAGAAAAAGATGATACTTCCTGCTAGAGTGTGTGGCATATGCACATCCATTGACCACCCCACAGATGCATGCCCTTCCCTTCAGCAGCAACAACCGATGACCAGTGGTGACCAACCCGAGGCCTATGCGGCCAACATATACAACAATAGAGGCCCACAACAACACAATCATGACCTCTCTTCCAAAACATACAACCCTGGATGGAGGAACCATCCCAACCTGAAGTTGTCTGATCAACAACAGCAACCTCCTCCTAATGTTCCATTTCAGAACACCGCTGGACCGAGTAGACCACCATATGTGCCTCCTCCAATCCAGCAGCAAAGGCAACAACAGCAGCAGCAAGTGGTTCATCCTGCACCATCAGGTCCTCCATCCAACCAACCTATCTTGGAGGAGTTGGTGAGGCAAATGACCATGCAGAACCTCCAATCTCAACAAGAAACTAGAGCATCCATTCAGAGACAAGAGGCATCCATTCAGACTTCGACAAATCAGATAGGTCAAATGGCAACTTCTCTCAACAACTTGCAATCTCAAAATTCTGACAAGTTGCCTTCCCAAACAGTGATCAACCCTCAGAATCAGAATGTGAGTGCCATCAACCTGAGGTCAGGAAAGCAGATTGTCACACCCACACCACAACCTCACCTCAACAATGATGCTCTAGCTTCCTCTATAGGGAAGAGCCAAGTGGTAGATGAAGGTGAGCATGCTAGCACCAACGAGAATCATCCAAATCAACCTTCCTCCACTTCAACCACAAGCCCTGCTATTGTCCTGCAACCTCCTCCCGTTCCTCTCCCATTCCCACCAAGAGTGCCTCAAAACAAAAGGATGGAAGAGGTGGACAAGGACATTCTTGACACATTCAGGAAGGTGGAAGTCAACATACCCCTTCTTGATGCAATAAAACAGATTCCAAGGTATGCGAAGTTCCTTAAGGAGTTGTTCACTCATAAGAGAAGACTCAAGGGCAATAACAGGATAAGCATGGGAAGGAATGTCTCCGCTCTCATAGATAAACCTATCCCTCACATTCCTGAAAAATGTAAGGATCCTAGAACTTTCTCTATACCTTGCATCATAGGCAATGTTAAGTTTGAAAATGCTATGCTAGATTTAGGAGCATCCATAAAAGTCATGCCTATGTCTGTTTTTAAGTCTCTTTCTCTTGGACCTCTTCAACCTACGGGTGTGGTGATTCAATTGGAAAATAGAAGTACTGCCCACCCCGCAAGTTTGATAGAGGATGTCTTGGTTCGGGTTGAAGAGTTGATCTTCCCTGCTGATTTTTACATACTTGATATGGAAGATGACTCCCTCCGTAATGTTGTTCCTATTATTTTGGGGAGGCCATTTTTGAAAACAGCCCGAACCAAGATAGATGTGCATTCAAGTTCACTTTCCATGGAGTTTGATGGCAGTGTGATCCGATTTGACATTTTCCATGCTATGAAACATTTTCCTGAGGATCACTCTGTTTTCCATGTGGACTTGCTTGATGAGTTGATAGATGAGCATATGCTTGACTTTTTGCATCATGATTTTGAATTGCCATCTTTCACTGATTCATTTACTTGTCCATCATGCACTAATTCTGGATGGTGCACCGCATGCATTGAAATAGCTCAGTTTCTAGACTCTGCTACTGCATCTTATGATTCATATGTTATAGATTCAGATTATGCTAACCCTAACCCCATATTTGTTATGCATGAGTCTGATTCACTTGTTCAGGTGCAGGCAGCAGAATCCATTTCTGATGTCCTTTAGTTCCATCTATTATGCAGGCACCCTCATTGGACCTCAAGCCCCTCCCTCCTCATCTCAAATATGCTTACTTGGAGGATGAGCAGAAACTCTCAGTGATCATCTCTACCTCACTTTCTGTTGATCAAGAGGAGAAACTGCTGGATGTGATAAGAAAGAACAAGAGGGCAATTGGATGGACTTTAGCGGATATTCTTGGAATTAGCCCTTCCATGTGCATGCACCCCATTTTGTTGGAGGATGGGGCTAAACCAGTGAGACAACCCCAAACGCGGTTGAACCCCCAAATTCTTGATGTGGCTAAGAAAGAGGTCACCAAGCTGCTCCAAGCGGGTATCATTTACCCAATTTCAGATAGCACTTGGGTGAGCCCGGTGCAAGTTGTCCCTAACAAGTCTGGTGTCACAGTTGTCAAAAATGAGAAGGATGAGCTGATTCCCACTAGAGTGCAGAACAGTTAGAGAGTCGCTCTACTCTAAATAAAACGAAACGGATGAAGTAATACCGAGAAATAAAGATGCCACAAACAAAGGCAAGATTAGAAGCCTAGAAAATGCTGCTAAAAGAGGGAAATTTCTCGTGTACGTCAATTTACAGTTAGCTCAAATCTTATTCAGCTAATAATTAGTCTATCCCCCGTTCCCAAAGCTAGCTGTCTATCTTAACCTTTGATGCCCCACACGCATAAGTCACTCCCTCACTCTTGTCATGTTAGCTGCAGAACAATTCAATGAAAGATTGAAAGTGGCTTTTTTACCTAAGTGGAGTAATTTTACAAACAATTTACAAAAAAGAGGTAGTTTAAAAACTATTTACGTATAACCGGGCAGTCAACGAAACTATTTACGTAAATGGGGCAGTCAAAGTCAAAATCCTAAGTCAAACGCGTCATCTGGGTTGACGCAACCCAAAAGTGACACGTGTCAGCTCCCCATTCGGCCTCCAGATTTCATTAGGATAAAAAAGTAAAAAAAAAACAAAAAAAAAGCCAACCGACAGCTCTGCCACGTGGCGCAATCAGGGGGTTGCGTCACTGCGGCTGACGCAACCAAACGCGTCAACCGCAGTGACGCAACCCTCTGGTTGCGCCACGTGGCAGCGCGGTCCCCCCGGTTCCCAGCCCATGCGTCTGTCCCAATACACGTTTTACCCACCTACAAACTATTCAATCCCCTTCTCCCCATTAATTACCTTCTCATATTATAACTTCCACAACTCCCTATAAATTACTATTCTTCCACACACCAAATTATTTACTCCTTCTCTTCCCCTCTTCCCCACGGTGGTTTCTTCCCCACTGTTTCAATTTCAATTTCTTCTCTTCCCCAATCATCAAATTTACACACATAATTTCTTTTCCGGTTTGAAAATAAGCAAAAAAAAAAAAAAAAGCGAGGAACTTCTTTTCTTTTCGGTCATCCTTCTACATAATTTTATTTTATACTCTTCCAGGTAAATTTTAATATTTTGTGAATATTTTTTTTTATTTTATGCACTTGTAGATAAAAAGTGATATTATTTGATTAGCTATTAGCATAAACTTATTAATTTTATGTTGAACTATAAGTTAGACTGTAATTTTTTTTTTAGTTTAGTTGCATTTGATATTTTTTATGTATTAGTTAGATTATAAATTTTTTAAGTAATCAGATTTTTTTTGTTTTTTATGTTTAGCTATCAGATTTTTTATTTTTTATGTTCAGCTATTATTAGTAGTTAGATTTTAAGTTTTTATTAGTTAGATATTTTATGTTTAGGTATTAGTTAGAATTTTTATTTATTTATTACTTAGATTTTTAATGTTTAGGTAAGACTTAGATTTTAATTTTTTTTATATTTTAAAATTTATTTACGAAATTATTTTATTTATTTTTATATTAATGTGTACATCTTTATTTTATTTTTTGCACAATATTTATTATTATTTAGGTATTATCAAGCTCTAATTTTTTTATTTTTAATTTAATTTATCACTTTAATGCATTTAGTGGTCAGAATTTTTGACTTTTTTATTAGTTATATTTTTTATGTTTAGCAATTAGTTAGATTTTAAATTTTATTTTAGTTATATTTTTTATGTTTAGCTAATAGTTAGATTTTGAAATTTTTTATTAGTTTAGTTAGATTTTGTTTTTATTTTTATGTTTAGACATTAGTTAGAATTTAAAATTTTTTTTAAGCAGATTTTTTTATTTTTTTTTTATGTTTAGCTATTATTAGTTAGATTTTAAAATTTTTTATTAGTTAGATATTTTATGTTTATCTATTTTTGTAGTTAGATTTTAAAATTTTTTATTAGTTTAGTTAGATTTTTTATTTTTTATGTTTAGCTATTAGTTAGATTTTAAATGTTTTTATTAGTTTAGTTAGATTTATTTTTTTGTTTTTATGTTTAGCTATTATTAGTTAGATTTTAAATATTTTTATTAGTTAGATTTTTTATGTTTAGCTATTTTTGTAGTTAGATTTTAAATTTTTTTATTTGTTTAGTTAGATTTTATATTTTTTATGTTTATCTATTAGTTAGATTTTAAATTTTTTTATTAGTTTAGGTAGATTTTTTTTTGTTTTTTATGTTGAGCTATTATTAGTTAGATTTTAAATTTTTTTATTTAGTTAGATTTTTTATGTTTAGCTATTTTTGTAATTAGCTTTTAAATTTTTTATTAGTTTAGTTAGATTTTATATTTTATATGTTTATCTATTAGTTAGATTTTAAATTTTTTTATTAGTTTAGGTAGATTTTTTTTTGTTTTTATTTTTAGCTATTATTAGTTAGATTTTAAATTTTTTTTATTAGTTAGATTATTTATGTTTAGCTATTTTTGCAATTAGCTTTTAAATTTTTTATTAGTTTAGTTAGATTTTATATTTTTTATGTTTATCTATTAGTTAGATTTTAAATTTTTTTATTAGTTTAGGTAGATTTTTTTTTGTTTTTATGTTTAGCTATTATTAGTTAGATTTTAAATTTTTTTATTAGTAAGATTTTTTATGTTTAGCTATTTTTGTAATTAGCTTTTAAATTTTTTATTAGTTTAGTTAGATTTTATATTTTTCATGTTTATCTATTAGTTAGATTTTAAATTTTTTTTATTAGATAAAGTTTTTTATTTTTTTATTATTTACTAGTTTCAATTGTTATTAATTATTTACATTATTGTTTATATAGGTACAAATGGCAGGACGTGTGCTTAATCCTGGTCCGGAGGACGATTCAGTTTTATTTTTACAAGATAAACATGTTTCACAACACGTATGGAACGGTCGCCCGGATCGTATTTTACGGTGTCGACGTGCACAACAATTTCATGCTGGAGTTGCTGATATTCATCCAGCTTTGGTAGCAAATTTAAAGCGTAGTGGATTTTATTGGGTTGCAGAGATGATGCTTTTTCACGTTGATCATAGGTTAATTTCTGCATTAGTCGAGCGATGGAGGCCTGAAACTCACACGTTTCACATGCCTTTCGGAGAATGCACAATCACGTTAGAGGATGTTGCTATTCTGCTCAGTATCTCAGTGGAAGGAAGACCAGTGATTGGTCGTACATCTAGTGATTGGTCATCACTTGTGGAGCATCTACTAGGAATACGTCCACCAGAAGATGCTTTGAGTGGCAGTGGACTGAAAATGGCATGGCTGGAGGCAAATATTGGCCACTTTCCAGAGGGTCATGAGCATAATGAGTATATCAAGTTAATTTTTACACGTGGCAGAGCTGTCGGTTGGTTTTTTTTTTTTTTTACTTTTTTATCCTAATGGAATCTGGAGGCCGAATGGGGAGCTGACACGTGTCACTTTTGGGTTGCGTCAACCCAGATGACGCGTTTAACTTAGGATTTTGACTTTGACTACCCCATTTATGTAAATAGTTTCGTTGACTGCCTGGTCCTATGTAAATAGTTTTTAAACTACCTCTTTTTTGTAAATTGTTTGTAAAATTACCCCACTTAGGTAAAAAAGCCATTGAAAGTATACCTTGTTATTTAGGGTTTGCTTAATCTCAACCATAATAAGAAGTTAAAAATAATAAACAAATCTAGAAAAACTAAATTCATTATCACTTGAATCATTGAATGTTTAGTTTTTTTTATAAAAATGCAATTCTTTTACTCCCTCCGTTCCTATTTATCTGTCCTATTTCAAACAAAACACACCCTTTAAGAAATGCAATCATTACTTAGATTTCCAATACATTAATTATGTTTTTTTCCCACTATACTCTTTCTCTTTCTATAATCATTACTTATCTTCCACTACTTACGGAAATCAATACCCTATTAAATAGGGGTAGACATGTAAAGTAGCATTTATTATACCTTAAAATAATCAAAAGGACAGATAAAAAAGCAAAAAACTTCTCTAAAAATGGACAGTTAAATAGGAACGGAGGGAGTAGACCTTCAACGACTATATTTTGGTGTTTATAGAAGGACCACACATAACACAGGTTACACAATAAATTCATAGGGTCTTACTAACTAAGGTTGCTAAAGGTGGTAAACAATCATATGTTGGCATTAATAACCCTCTCGAAAATCTCAATAATCATATTTTTCTATGTCAAAATACTACTTTTAGTTTCTTAGCATTTTCCAAATTCATATTTTAGAAATTAGAACCATTGAACATCAATAATACAGTGAAGTCTCTCTCCGTCAACTGTACACTTCATCTATACTTCTTTTTTTTTTCTATTTATCTTACGTTTTGATATAAACTCATAAATCCATAAAATTAATTAATTTTATTGACTCATATGAACCCTTAATTTTGTTTTTTTTAACATTTTTTTTGGTACATCTGAAAAAAAAAACAGAACACAAAACAAACTAACTCCTTTCAAAGAGGATTCACATCCTGTCAGCAAGCATATATCATAGGGGAATTATCATCCGGAAGAGCATCCCAAAGCTTGAATAGAACATCATTAGCCGTACCATGCTTAGCAAACTAGTCAACGTAAGAATTCCCTTCACGGAGAGTATGCACGTACCAGAGAGACATAACTGAATTCTGACAGCAGTTTATTTATCTCATGAATATAACATGCATAAATATGTAGATGAGATATATAGAATCCGTCTGACATTGTAAGCGTTGAATACCTCTAGACCTGGCCAACCGGATACCTCGTAATAAGGCTAGGAGTTCCACCTGAAGCACAGTAGTATGACCAAAAAAATCAGAGAAGCCACAGACCCAATTGCCTAACACACCACAGATGATGCCCCCAAACCCCGAAGGGCCGGGGTTACCAAAAGAAGACCCGTCTACATTAAGAATAAAATCAGCATCGAGGTCCGGGCACCAGCGATAAGACGAGGAGTCAAAATAGCGGGACGAGATGGATTAGTTAAATGTGTCGCTCTTTGGCTACATCCCAAAGCATAGAGTTAATAAAACTAATAACCTCATAAAAGGTCCAAGCTGTAGTAACATAGACTGCCTGATTTCTAAACCGTCAAATCCACCACAAGATAGTAAGGAAAAGAGAGCATTTATCCCCAGAGGCATGGAATTTCAACCACGAAAAGAAATCCAAGGCGTAGAAGGCGGTAGTGCTGCTGAACCTGTAAAAATCCCATACCCTCCAAGCCATACTGCAATCACGGAGGCAATGGATTTGACTCTCAACACTGCCGGAACAGAGCGGACAGGCAGCTGAAGGAGCTATATGTCTATGAAACCTCATTTCGTTCCTAGGCAAGGCTGAATGCCAACAAAGCCAAACGAAGAAACGAATTTTCTCCAAAATAGGAAGTTTCCAAATCCACAACCAAGAATCCTGAACAACAATATTACCAAAACGACAAGAAAGCCAATCATAACTGTAGCAACCCAATTTTGTCCGGGGTCAAAAATTATATTTTGTAAATATTTTGGTTAATTAGATTTTTATCCTCAAGTATTTATAATTGAATTTTATAAATAAAATAAAAAAAGGGGTTTGTTTGGACCCATTATTTTCTAATTAATGTGTACTAAGTTATTTTTGGGATTTATTTAAAATAAAAAAATAAAAAAATGGTTGCATTGAAATTTTCGAAATAAGAATTGATTGAAAAGTTTATGTTGAAAATTTTAACAAATTAAAAAATTTGATTGAAATCAATTTGAATTTAGTTGATGATATGTTTTATTTGGAAGGAGTTATCAACTTTTTTTAAAAGATTAAAAATTAATTCAAAAATAAATTGAGAATCAATTGAAAATCAAGTAAATTTTTTGGAATCAATTAAAGAGGATCTAGAATCAATTTGATTGAGTTGAGAATATTTTTTCGATTGCAATTTTCTGATTCAAATCAAAAAATTATTTGGAAAGGATTATCCTCTTTTTGAAATGATTGAAAATCAATTCAATTTTTCAAAATCAATTCAAAAGATTGAAAATCAATTATTTTTAAAAGGAGAAAGATTTTGATAAATAATTAAAAATCAATTTAGAAAATTTTGAGAATCATTTAAAAATTTGAAAATCAAATTGAGAAATTGAGAATCAATTTGATTTAATTGAAGATTTGTTTTAATCATAAGTATTTGAAAAAGATTAAAATTGATTTTAGGCAAATTTTTCTAAACCTAATTTTTTTACTATAAATTGAAGTCCCTTCCTCACTTTGAAAGGAGGAGGAAATTTTTTTTTTGAAAAGATGTGCACAGAAAAAATATAAAAATTGGGCGAGAGGTGCACATAAATAAAAAAGCACATGTGCCTAGTGAGACTCGTACGTGGTACTCAATTTCCGACGCGTCCGGTTTGTTTTGTTTTGCTTTTTCCTTCTTTCGGTTTCCGTGCTAAGCACTCAAATTCAAAGTTTGCTGCACAACTCCCTCTGTTGCAGCATCAGGTTTGTTTGTTTTTTTTATTATTATTATTTTTATTTATTTATTACTCTTTCTTTTTTTCCTTTTAAATTTATATTTTTTTTTAAAAATAATTAAATAATAATAATTTAAAGTGTAGTCATTTTTTCTATTGTTATCTAAAATTGGTAGCGTTTCAGTGACTCAATTTTTCTCACCCAACTTTAATATTTGTGGTTGTAACATCCCTAATTTTCGTTTCCCAAATAACCAAGAAATTAATTATAACAATTATTTTATAATTGAATTTTGAAGGTTTTAGTTTTTGTACATTATGTGTTTTTATTATAAAAATATGAGATATATTTTTATATGGTTATTTTGTACAAAAATGTGAATATTGTAATTTAGTCCTTGGGTTGGGACCTAATTGCAATATTAAAAAGGTTGTTGAAGAAAGAGTAATTAAATTATTAATTTTTGAATTTTATCAGTATGTAACCGGTTAGAAGGGCTGTGTAACCGGTTACACGATGAACTCAGAAAACTGAGTTAGTGCGTTTGATGAGTAATCACGCGTTTTAATCCAGAATTCGCCACGAATCCCACTAATTGCATGTTGGAGGACGCGTGTCTTCCTGCATGTCAACGAATTCCTCTATAAATTGAAGGAATTCTGAAGGATTGGAGGTTGATGCACTTGATTTCTGGTGGAGAGGCTGAAATTAGGGTTCCAGATTCGTGTTGAACAATTCGTCTTCTTCGTTGAGGGTTAGAGAGGGAAACACACCTTTCTGGAAAGCTTAAATCGAGAGCTTTCCAGTGATATACACCTTGTGAGCTGAGGGTTCTTGTGCGAGGAGGAATCAACCTTAGAAATTGGAGCTGGGAAACTGAACTCTGTCTTCTCTTGGTTTTGGAAGCTGAGTTCGAGCTTTGATTCTGGTAAGCACAGATAATGTTTAAGCTTCAAATCACTTTTATTTTCTAGTGCATGTTACCCAGATCAAGTTCTAATTGTTTTCCCCAATTTCTTTGGCCAATTGCTATGTCAAATTTTCTGGTCTTTGAACCCTGTTGATGGAAATCGTGGCTGAGAGCAGAACCTAGGATTTGTGGGGAATCTATGTTGGAGCCTTTCTCTCTGCAATGTTTTGGATCAAGCACGAACCTAAGGTAAGGGGGAAGCTTATTATTTGCTAGAATGAGAATAAATTGTGGTAGAATCTAGGATGAGTCACCAAGAGACTCAAAGGGCATAAGTTGAAATGGATAGATGGCTTGGAGGCCAATTTGAGCTCAATTGTTGTTTTGAGCAACTTTAATTTGATGCATGCAAGCTATATAAATGCTGAATTCTGTGTTTATGTGAATTTTCATGCAATTTGATACAATAAACTTGATGCATGCAATATGAATGTGTTTCTGGGTGTAAACATGTTTATGTTAAGGCATATGAACTTTGTGCATAATGAAATTTGGTTAGATTTGAGAAAGGAAGAAATTGAGTTGTTAAAACTCTTGTTTTAATGGCCTGACTGCATAATCTAACCGGTTACACGATTTTCGTAACCGGTTAGACACTGCAGATTTTCAAAGAACACTACTACAAAAAAGCTTTTTCAGACCGGTTCCGAACCAATTTTCAGACCGGTTCCGAACTGGTCTTAAAGCCCCTGTTGCTAAAAATGCATGTTAAATGAGGCCAATTATGAACCGGTCTTTTTTATATTAACGAGACTGGTTATTAACCGCTCTGATTTAAATTTTTGAACCAGCCTGAATAATAATTTTGAACCGGTCTGGATAATAATTTTGAACCGGTCCGGATAATAATTTTGAACCGGTCTGAATAATAATTTTGAACCGGTCTGAAAAATTTTCTGAACCGGTCTGAAAAATTTTATGAACCGGTCTAAAAAATTATGAACCGGTCTGAAAAATTTTCTGAACCAGTTTAAAAATTTTTCTAAACCAGTCTGAAAAACTTATAACCGGTCTTAATCAACTTCAATATGCCTTTTTTCTTTTACTGCCCCTCCAACACAACTTAACCACTTCATTTAAATTAACTTGATTTAAATTAAAAAAATATAAATACTCAAAGATAGGTATACAATTACAAACATAACCACTTCAAATTGTTTATCTACATACACAACATATATATAAAACACCATAAAAACCTAAAATAGTAGTAAATAAAAAAATACATAAAGAATTATATTATTCACTAAGTTTACTTAAGTTATACTCTTTGGAGGACGGAACCTCTAACTCTTGTTCAACAACATCTTTGAAGTGTGCAAAGGATCAACACCACCAAAAACAAGCTCACCCCCTTATCTTTTTCTGGTTTACGATTAAGCCAGAATGAAAATATTGGTTCCTTAACAAGACTTTGTTCAATCATATTGTACCTACAACAAGTAAGTGCCTCATAAGTCATAACGAAGTAGAGATTAAATAAATATTAAAAAAATGACAAATCAAAGTTTAAATGTGGAAAATCAAAGTCATAACGATGCAAATCAAAGTCATAACAACAAAAATACATTCTTTAACTATAATACTATCAGAACGAAATTGACAAATTTTCTAATTCCTAATGAAATTAAATCATCAAACACTAACCGAAAAAGCATTTTCTGAAACTTACAGAGTATGTAACCTTGAGCAACGTAGAAATTGCATGCAGAAAAAAAGTTTCAAAGATCTGTGCCCAATGAAAGACAAAATGGGAAAGGGAATGACAATACACTTAAAAACATAGAGAGAGAGTAGACAAAGGCAATAAAACAAGATAAATTAAGTAGAAAAATAAAAGAACAGAAGATGCAAACTCAAAGCAAGATATGCAATATGCAGCAAGTATACCTTTAATACAAAAAACTGGTTAGTCCATTTGTGTTGCACCAGTTGCACTACTCCTCCATTTCCCTTCCCAACCACTTTGACTATATCTATGTCCGCCAAACTTAGCTGGTCGTCTGTTGGTTTGATTGGGGATGACTGAACACATAACACAGATATTAAACCCATATTTAACATATAGTAAGAAAGAGTTCTTGTATTAATACAGACGAAAAGTAGTTCCTTAAACAAGAGAACACAATCAAAAAATGCGGGTCATTGATTTGTATATAAAACTTCAGAATTTTCCCTGGTTTACATTTAGCAATTCATTAGATATCATAATTGAGATGTTATTCCACAAGTTCCAATAAGTTTCATTTAAACCCACCTCTTAGTCCAATAAAATATAGCATAATTCCATGCATAAAAAGAAAGCAACATCTAATCACCAAGACAACTAACATCCGTGAATAAGATTGACATGAGTATTAAAAATATAACATAGTTCCAGAACTAGCTAAAAACCTCACTGCATAAATTATGATACTTTGCAAGTTTACATCTGTGCCAAGGATAACATATTATACATAAGTAATCCAGTAAGAACTATGCCAATTAAGTACCTATCTGAAGGATCTTTTCCAAGCATTTCCACAAAAAGATCATGGTCACATATGATTTGTAAGAAGGTAAGTTTGCACTATGCCAATTAATGTGTTATCAGGGTGATTAAAACCCATTCAAATTACATGCATTAACAGGGTTCAACTGCTATGAAAAGCTTTGCCCACCACACAATAAAGATATCCAGTCACAACATAATATCAATATCAGGCTCATAAATGTAAACTACAAAATATTGGTCATAGGCTCATAATAGCTTTATTTTCCCTATGCCCAGGTAGCTATCATGTGTTGTCCAATTTGAACTCAGTAGGACCAACTGCTTAATGCCAATGTGATGCCTTGTACATGAAGAGGTTCTTAATACTTTGGGAGTGCTAATACTATTACTCTACTCCACACAAATTATATAAGACATGGCAACTTGGCAAGTGTCTTGTTCTAGATCAGGTCATTCACTAAGGCCACAATGAGAGACCCCGTGAGGCGGTTTGACCTAGATTTGCTATATGATTCTCTGAGTTTCACAGGTATCAGTAGGATAACCTGGGATGCCCTAATCACTGTGTGTGCAGTGTAAGCTTAGGGTTTAGAAAGCGTACCTGAGCCCCATGTAGCACTATACTACTTATAGGGGTGGCTGGATGCCCTAATGGGCCAGCGGTGTTGTGGCCCAGTCGATCCAGCCCGTTACAAGCCTTAAGAGGATGTGACCGATATGATACATGGCCGATATCCTGTCCTTATTGGCTTTAGGAACATGCGAGCCGTGTTGGGGGAACGAGCTCGGCCCGTATAGGCTGTGCCTGCATGCCTGAAGGGCACCGATCTTGGCCTGTCAATATAGGTGGTCGAGTAGAGCGACCTCGGCTGGATAGGGTCCGATACCCTGTGATCTCGGTCTGGGGTCTAGTCCATCACAGCAAGTATAACCAAAAATGCTGTTGGATTAAAAAATAAAAATGAACAAATTTCTAGTGAATAGTATTACATTAGTAGTATTTTAGAATTTCTCGTGCATCAGAGGCTTCCCACTCCAAAAATTTAGAGTCAATTACTATAATTTGTTGAAATGACACTAGTCTTCTTAAGTTAAAACTTCATTCTTACTCAATGATATACTATAATAAGGTTCTCATTCCCCCAATAAGTTATAACAAGAAGAAAGGTTCTATTAAATATGTTTCTTGTGACTTGTCATTCACTAATTCCCGTCCCCATTTGTCTCTTATCTTGATTATTCCAAGCTTGAATTTTAAACGTAGAACAATTAAAATTCAAGATATTAAGAGCACAATCAACGTTTCTTAAACTAAACTAAGTTTTAAAAAATGAATCAAAAATTGAAAAAACCAAGAAATGTAGCTTATGAAAGAAACAAGAGGCAATAAAAGTAGTGAATTTCAAATAGGCATAATACATACCAAGCATCACAAGCAAAGCCATAGAGTGTATCAATGGGAACTGCAATAACCTTGCCAACTTTCAAAGCTTCAACTGCTTCTGCAGCATTAGCATCTGTTGCTGGATGAACCAACTCTCTCTTGTTTTCAATGCTCAAGTCATAACAACTATCCAAACTCAAAGACATGTTTTTGGCAAAACCCCTTCTGAACCCTTTACATACCAAAAAATTATGTAGTGCCATGTTCAGTTGCCCCATCATTCAACCCCTTTAACCGAATCATTTGGCCCATAACATCATCTTCATTGGTCAATCCATGGATCGTTTCTTGCTCCCATCGAGGTAGTACGGCAAGCACCAAAACATCCCCCAACCACATACAGTGGTTCGGTTGTGTACCCGCATCAGCAACACACGACGCAAGGAGGTGAAGGTTGGGCGTGATTCGCGAACGTGAGAGAGGCATGAAGATGGAGGTCGCAAGTTTTGGGGCGAGGGTCGCGATTCACGCATCAACGGCGATGGCAGGCACTGGAGCTCGGTTCCGTGGTGGCGGCGAAAACTAAGGAGAAGAGCGATGAAGGGAGAGAACGAGACAGAGGAGGCCGAGAGAGAAAATAACGAGGAAACGAGGGAGAGAATGAGGGAAGAAGAGAAAGGAACCCTAGGTGGGGGAAGGGTTTGGCGACATAGAAAAGGAACCCACAAAAAAAGGGAACGCAGGGTTTTTTTTTAATCTATTTTTTAGACTGGTCGTCAAAATAAATTACTGTGGTATGAATCAATGCTAACTTCCAGACCGGTTCCAATGCGGAACCGGTTTCAATTAACATATTTTCAGACTGGTTATTTAAATGAACCAGTCTGGTTTAAATTAATTCCAACTTCCAGACCGGTTCCGTGCGGAACCGGCCTTAATGAAGTGGTCTGAAAAATATATTTTGTACTAGTGGAAAATGAGTTTATTAAACAGTCCTGAAATCTTAATGGTTTCTGCTCAAATTTAAGCTTTAATTTCATTATACATGATCTGAACTTGAGTTGTCAAAGTTCTGATTGGAAAGATCAAACTTAATGCCTTAAGTTAATGAAATAATTTCAAGAGGAAATTATGTTCATTGGAAAAGGAAAGGTGATTTAGACTTTTGAATGATATAAACATTGGGTTGAGATATAAACATTGTTAAACTGGTTTATGGATTGGGTAGGGAATTTAAGAAAAAGGGTTTTTTGAATTACAATGGTAAACAGTTCAGGTCTGTAATTCTAACCGGTTAGCCTGGAACTGTAACCGGTTAGTACCTGAATCTAAAAAAAATAAAAAGTTAAGTTTTTGAATACCATTGACTTCGTTTTACCCAATCTAAGTCTAATGACATGTTTTGGGATATTTCAAAGGAGAATTTTGTGTCAAAGACTATACCTCAAATAAATCATTCAAAAGAGAAATTGGAATATTTCTAAATCACAGTAATTAATGGAAAGACCAACCTTAGTAATTATGCATGCAATACATGCATAGAGAAAGGTAATGAAATAGGTTGGCAAGGATAGTTTGTGATGTTCGGGTACTTGACCCTGTACTCTAGGAGTACTAAACTAATGCAACCAACTTGATGACACATTCGGGGAATGTGGCCATTGTCTGGGACATGGTTTCTTGGACACGTTCTGGGAACATGATGCACACTCTGGGAGTGGTGCTTGATTTCATTCCAAGTTTGGTTTGCGATACGTTCTGGGAACGTATGTGAGTGTTCTGGGAACACATTGGTTTAATAATGGAATTAAACATAAAAACCAACCTTAATGATTGTGCATTCATATAGAATGGAAGTTTGGTTGGTAGGAACGTTTATCATATTCTGGGAATATGAGGAGGGTACTCCGGGAGTACCAAGTTATAACCTACTTGATGACACATTATAGATATGTGGCCAGTGTCTGGGACCTGGTTTTATACGTTCTGGGAACGTATGTTGGTGTTCTGGGAACACTTTGATAAGCAACCTACTGGATGACACATTATAGATATGTGGCCAGTGTCCGGGACCTGGTTTTTATACGTTCTGGAAACGTATGCGTTCTGGGAACGTGATGCACACTCTGGGAGTGATGCTTATTTATCCAAGTATGGTTTGCTACACGTTCTGAGAACGTGATGCACACTCTGGGAGTGAATGCTTATCATCCAAGTATGGTTTGGCATTACGTTCTGGGAACGAATGTCAGTGTTCCGGGAACACAACGGTGTATTGGATGGACGTCCGAGATGGACTTTGTTAGAGGCCTCAGTTGTAGAAGGAAATCATGCATCATGCCACCTGCATTGAAAGAATTGTTATGATTAACCGGGTGTGCTCATATGGTTATGCATCATGATTTGCTACATGCTAACTTGTGGATGTTAGTTTTATTCTCATTTGATTATGCGAATATGTATAGCTAACCCCCATGCCCTTATTAGGTGTTGATTGTGCATCTAGCTTGCACAAGAATCAATAAGGGGAGATGTCCCTTAGGTGCTTGCAGAGTGTAGAAAACTTGGGTTGGGAACCCGTTGTGCAGATATCGAGGATCCGACCAGAAGGATGTTTGGACAAGGGACCAGTGACCAGCTCTATGACATTTCTATTTTTTTAATAGAATTTATATGATACATATTTTGGAAAAAGGTATCATAAAAGGAATTCAGTTTCATCATAATACTTATTTGATAATAGTGGACTTGTTACACTTGATATATTTTGGAGGGTAATATGGTGATTTTACTATGTTTCCGCAAAACTCTGATTTTACTAGTCACCTTCATTATTAATCAAGTGTTTCTGAAAATAAATTTTCCAGGGAAGAGATAATTTCTTATTTTCAGATCTTTCTCCAACGAAAACAAGTCCAAGTATTCTTAAACTTATTACTTTTCTTATAAAGTAAGATGACATAGAATGAGTGTTACACTTTTATGGTATTAGAGCAATGGTCCTGACTCTTGGTCCTTGGGTGTGTGGTCCAATACGCTGGTCATCGATATCTGCAATGTTCCTGGGAAGTATGCTTCCATATACTTCCAAACTAGTGCTAAGGTTATAGGTAATGGCTCTAGATAAGTAGCTTATTCTACTATTAAGAAGTGTTCTATGAAGTCTAAGTAGAGGTATATAGTCGTATGCTTCTCTTTAGACATGTTGAAAACCCAAAACCACAGTGTCAGTTTATTATGTTTTCATAGAACTGGTGATGAGGAAATTTTAAGGAGTTGTAGTTGAGTCCTCGACTCTGAAGAGGAGTGTTTACCCTCACTTGTGTTAAAGTTAATCAACTTTTTAGACCGAGTGTAGGGCAGTGATCTTCTTAAAGATCAACCTTGCTGAGTTTGTTCAACTCTAAAGCTATCCTTTCTTTTGTTCCTTTCGGATAAGGGTAGCGATCGAAGTTGCTCAATGCCTTACCCAATCTGTTATCTCAAGTGGAGACTCCTACAAATCTTCTTGTAGTCATTTCCAAGGTACATCTGGATCATTCTATTAAGGTATTAGACTTTGTCTATCTACCTGTGTCATGATTACATTTGATCTTAAGCACGGTTTGGGAGCCGAGGGATCAAGTGATCATGATTAATGACGATAGAACAACCCTGTATCGGGATTCCCAAGTTTCGAATCGGGAATCCAATGAACCCATATGTTGCTTCTGGGAAGCAATATTGAAGGAGAAAGGGGGTTAAAGAAATCCTGGTTGTAGGAAAATGATGTCAGGTTTACCTTTGAGCGAAGCGATAGAGTTTGGAATCAAGTTAATTCTTGAAGCTGATTCTCTCTCTACTACCCTTACGATATGGTATTATCGGGAATGGTCAAATGGGAGAAACACGTAGAGAAGTTGCTAAAAGAATTGGTTGAACCAGGTTAAAGGAGTCTAAGTGTTTTTTTAAGGTTGATTGGTGGTTGAATTAACCCCAAATCAGGATTTGGGGCAGGGATACACTTAAGACTGCATTTTTATCTCGATACGGACATTATGTGTAGAAAATAATGTCGTTCGGATTGACTAATGCACCTGTTCTTTATGGATTATAAGAACGGGACCTTTAGATTATATTTGGATTCGTTTGTGGTTATCCTGAGAATCCGGAGGAGCATGAGGAACATCTTGGGAGTGTGTCGAGAATCCTGCAAGAGGAGTAGTTGTGTGTTAAGCTCGCCAAAGATGAGTTTTGGTTGAGTGAAGTTACGTTCACAGGGCATGTGATCTTTAAAGAAGAATTGTGATGGATCCAGCAAAGGTAAGTTTATTGTTGAAATAGGAACAGCCTAAGACTGTGACTGAGGTGAGAAATTTTCTTAGGGTTGGCTGGATACTATCACCGGAGCATTTAAGGGTTTTCTAAGATCGCATGGCCTTTGATCAAGTTGATTTGGAAAGATCAACTGATGGTATTGAATGATAGGATGTTGTTTAATTATGGTGGGGTGGTGATGGATTCTACCCCAACATAATATGATTAGTCCAAAAAGGAATTATGGAAAATGTGAGTAGATTATGATTTAAATCATTTCAGTGATGGATTCGGTTGGAATCAAGGTATTAGATTATGAATAAATCCTATTTTGAGTTGGATTGGATGATGTAAAGAAAATGGTTTTGAAATTCTTTGGTTTCTAAAACTATACTTCATAACCGGTTAGAGTTTCTTGTAACCGGTTAGAAATTGAAAGTTTAAAATAAGAATTTAAGTCATTCGAGAAAGAACTTTTGATACCAATAAACATCTTTCCCCAATCCAAACTCAATGTCAATTACCTAAGTAAAATTTAAGAAAGGATTTAGTGTGGTAAAATAACTTAATACCTTGATTCATCATTGAAATTGATTTGAGGGGATTGAATCATAATACTTATGGATTAATCAAGAATTGAAATTAAGGAGTACTCCAATCGGAGAAGGTAGAAAATTGAGCTGGATACTGCAAAGGAGTCAATAGATACTAAGATAAGAAGTTTGTGATTCATGAACCAGTTTGGAGTTCGAAAGTATGAATGACAATAAGAAGAGGGAGAGTTGAATGTAAGATAAAGGCGATGGATGGAGTTTCTAAAAGATTATGACTTTGAGCTCCATTATCATCCTGGCATAGCAAACGTAGTTGCAGACGATCTGAATTGCTAGCCCAATGATGATTAAGGAGGTTATCCTGATCAAGGAATTCAGAGACCTAAGTCTGGTAACCCGAGAGGAACCCTCTAAGTATTAGATTGGGAATGTTGCCAATCACCAACAAATTCTTGAGTCGGATTCGTGAATTACAACCAGAGGATGAGGAGCTGGAAGGGATGAATGAGATTTAATCCTTAGAATTAAAGTCAGTGGTTATGGATATTAGACAATATAGTATGGAGGCAAGGAATTTAGGAAGTGTTGTCTAAGACAACCTAGATGAGAAATCCGAAGGGATGAACTTCAAGAATAGATTATGTTCGAACTCAAGTTAGCTATCAACTATCAAGGAATAAGGAATTTCTCGAGGTTGGTAAGCATGTATGAGGACTATGGGAAAGTACATGAATTTCTTGCGAGAAATGTTTGAGTTTAGAATAAGAGAAAGAATGACAAAATAAAGACCCAACTGGAGGAAGAGGAAAAGTAAATGGGAGAATACCAACCACGGAAATATCAAGCTTAAGGGATCCTCGATTGAAGAAAGGGGACTAAGGAGGACATAGGGACGGGAACATTTGTCCATCTCAAGGTGAAAACTGTGAGGCACATCACTTTGAGTTTAGTTGTGATGTACCTAAGGGAATAGTCAATTCCGATTGTAGGAAGCTGGAGTATTACTCACCGAATTGTCTTGAAGGAAAAGGTGAAAAAAAAGAATGGACGAATCCAGCATGAGAAGAATTCACCGGCCGAGATGAGAGTTGAGTGTCATCCTGGCGTAGGCAACCCAAGCCTATCTCTTCCTTTGATCTGAGTTAACGTAATCAAATGTTTTCGACTACGTTAATCTAATCGTTTGAAAGTATCAATATTCTGTTGGAAGTTCAACTTCAATCTTTCAGTGATCAAAACCTTTATCATAGTTGGATGTGATAAATCGCTGTGGACGCTACAGAAATAGAAAGATCAGTTATGACTAGAGAGATTAACAACCACCGGGATAGGACAAATCTTTGTCTCCCCAACGGAAATGTCTCTAGAACTTGACTATCTAACTAAGTCTGATAGTGATAATTACCCTATCTTTAAGTTCATCTAACTTAAAGACCTGTCGTATGGTCTTTCTTGCGAAAGATTATATCTGAAAGGGATGACTTTGTTATTAATGGATTGAATATTAGGACTGATTACCCTAATGTCTCAAACTATTAAGAAATGAAGTCATACAAATGTTTCTTTGATCGTGCTCGAGAGATCAGAGTGCGCAGCCCAAAATGTTTATTGGAAAATGTTTTAATTGAAAAATATTTATGTGAAGTATAAAGAGTATTTCTTTTAAAAGAAATTCTTTCACACAAGAGTTTTATATGAAAAATCCTTGTGGTTTAGTTGGAAAGTTTTTCCTGAAGGGTTTTATTTGAAATGTTTCAAAATACAAGGAATATATCGAAACTCTTTTAAGTGGGGGAGGACCCTAAAAGAACAAATTTTTGGGAGCTAGATGAAGATTTCTAGTATAAAAATACTTTGGAAAAGTGGAAAATTTCAAAAGACGAATTTCGGGGACGAAATTCCTTTTAAGTGGGGGAGTAGTGTAACACCCCTAATTTTCGTTTCCCAAATAACCAAGAAATTAATTATAACAATTATTTTATAATTGAATTTTGAAGGTTTTAGTTTTTGTACATTATGTGTTTTTATTATAAAAATATGAGATATATTTTTATATGGTTATTTTGTACAAAAATGTGAATATTGTAATTTAGTCCTTGGGTTGGGACCTAATTGCAATATTAAAAAGGTTGTTGAAGAAAGAGTAATTAAATTATTAATTTTTGAATTTTATCAGTATGTAACCGGTTAGAAGGGCTGTGTAACCGGTTACACGATGAACTCAAAAAACTGGGTTAGTGCGTTTGATGAGTAATCACGCGTTTTAACCCAGAATTCGCCACGAATCCCACTAATTGCATGTTGGAGGACGCGTGTCTTCCTGCATGTCAACGAATTCCTCTATAAATTGAAGGAATTCTGAAGGATTGGAGGTTGATGCACTTGATTTCTGGTGGAGAGGCTGAAATTAGGGTTCCAGATTCGTGTTGAACAATTCGTCTTCTTCGTTGAGGGTTAGAGAGGGAAACACACCTTTTTGGAAAGCTTAAATCGAGAGCTTTCCAGTGATATACACCTTGTGAGCTGAGGGTTCTTGTGCGAGGAGGAATCAACCTTAGAAATTGGAGCTGGGAAACTGAACTCTGTCTTCTCTTGGTTCTGGAAGCTGAGTTCGAGCTTTGATTCTGGTAAGCACAGATAATGTTTAAGCTTCAAATCACTTTTATTTTCTAGTGCATGTTACCCAGATCAAGTTCTAATTGTTTTCCCCAATTTCTTTGGCCAATTGCTATGTCAAATTTTCTGGTCTTTGAACCCTGTTGATGGAAATCGTGGCTGAGAGCAGAACCTAGGATTTGTGGGGAATCTATGTTGGAACCTTTCTCTCTGCAATGTTTTGGATCAAGCACGAACCTAAGGTAAGGGGGAAGCTTATTATTTGCTAGAATGAGAATAAATTGTGGTAGAATTTAGGATGAGTCACCAAGAGACTCAAAGGGCATAAGTTGAAATGGATAGATGGCTTGGAGGCCAATTTGAGCTCAATTGTTGTTTTGAGCAACTTTAATTTGATGCATGCAAGCTATATAAATGCTGAATTCTGTGTTTATGTGAATTTTCATGCAATTTGATACAATAAACTTGATGCATGCAATATGAATGTGTTTCTGGGTGTAAACATGTTTATGTTAAGGCATATGAACTTTGTGCATAATGAAATTTGGTTAGATTTGAGAAAGGAAGAAATTGAGTTGTTAAAACTCTTGTTTTAATGGCCTGACTGCATAATCTAACCGGTTACACGATTTTCGTAACCGGTTAGACACTGCAGATTTTCAAAGAAAATGAGTTTATTAAACAGTCCTGAAATCTTAATGGTTTCTGCTCAAATTTAAGCTTTAATTTCATTATACATGATCTGAACTTGAGTTGTCAAAGTTCTGATTGGAAAGATCAAACTTAATGCCTTAAGTTAATGAAATAATTTCAAGAGGAAATTATGTTCATTTGAAAAGGAAAGGTGATTTAGACTTTTGAATGATATAAACATTGGGTTGAGGTATAAACATTGTTAAACTGGTTTATGGATTGGGTAGGGAATTTAAGAAAAAGGGTTTTTTGAATTACAATGGTAAACAGTTCAGGTCTGTAATTCTAACCGGTTAGCCTGGAACTGTAACCGGTTAGTACCTGAATCTGAAAAAAAATAAAAAGTTAAGTTTTTGAATACCATTGACTTCGTTTTACCCAATCTAAGTCTAATGACATGTTTTGGGATATTTCAAAGGAGAATTTTGTGTCAAAGACTATACCTCAAATAAATCATTCAAAAGAGAAATTGGAATATTTCTAAATCACAGTAATTAATGGAAAGACCAACCTTAGTAATTATGCATGCAATACATGCATAGAGAAAGGTAATGAAATAGGTTGGCAAGGATAGTTTGTGATGTTCGGGTACTTGACCCTGTATTCTAGGAGTACTAAACTAATGCAATCAACTTGATGACACATTCGGGGAATGTGGCCATTGTCTGGGACATGGTTTCTTGGACACGTTCTGGGAACATGATGCACACTCTGGGAGTGGTGCTTGATTTCATTCCAAGTTTGGTTTGCGATACGTTCTGGGAACGTATGTGAGTGTTCTGGGAACACATTGGTTTAATAATGGAATTAAACATAAAAACCAACCTTAATGATTGTGCATTCATATAGAATGGAAGTTTGGTTGGTAGGAACATTTATCATATTCTGGGAATATGAGGAGGGTAATCCGGGAGTACCAAGTTATAACCTACTTGATGACACATTATAGATATGTGGCCAGTGTCTGGGACCTGGTTTTATACGTTTTGGGAACGTATGTTGGTGTTCTGGGAACACTTTGATAAGAAACCTACTGGATGACACATTATAGATATGTGGCCAGTGTCCAGGACCTGGTTTTTATACGTTCTGGGAACGTATGCGTTCTGGGAACGTGATGCACACTCTGGAAGTGATGCTTATTTATCCAAGTATGGTTTGCTACACGTTCTGAGAACGTGATGCACACTCTGGGAGTGAATGCTTATCATCCAAGTATGGTTTGGCATTACGTTCTGGGAACGAATGTCAGTGTTCCGGGAACACAACGGTGTATTGGATGGACGTCCGAGATGGACTTTGTTAGAGGCCTCAGTTGTGGAAGGAAATCATGCATCATGCCACCTGCATTGAAAGAATTGTTATGATTAACCGGGTGTGCTCATATGGTTATGCATCATGATTTGCTACATGCTAACTTGTGGATGTTAGTTTTATTCTCATTTGATTATGCGAATATGTATAGCTAACCCCCATGCCCTTATTAGGTGTTGATCGTGCATCTAGCTTGCACAAGAATCAATAAGGGGAGATGTCCCTTAGGTGCTTGCAGAGTGTAGAAAACTTGGGTTGGGAACCCGTTGTGCTGATATCGAGGATCCGACCAGAAGGATGTTTGGACAAGGGACCAGTGACCAGCTCTATGACATTTCTATTTTTTTAATAGAATTTATATGATACATATTTTGGAAAAGGTATCATAAAAGGAATTCAGTTTCATCATAATACTTATTTGATAATAGTGGACTTGTTACACTTGATATATTTTGGAGGGTAATATGGTGATTTTACTATGTTTCCGCAAAACTCTGATTTTACTAATCACCTTCATTATTAATCAAGTGTTTCCGAAAATAAATTTTCCAGGGAAGAGATAATTTCTTATTTTCAGATCTTTCTCCAACGAAAACAAGTCTAAGTATTCTTAAACTTATTACTTTTCTTATAAAGTAAGATGACATAGAATAAGTGTTACAGTGGTGAGATCTTTTGGACTTCTTCTCCGCACCAAAAATAAATATATAAAAATAATTCTATTTACAATAATAATAAATTAAAAATTTAGATTCTTTTTAATTGTTGTTCTAAAATTTGTTACGTTTTGGTAAGCCGATTTTTCTCTCCCAAATTCAGTGGAGAGGTCTTTCGGGTTGTCTCTCCGCACAAAAATATATACACATAAAAAATAATTTTTTTTATATAAATAAATTATAAAAGTTAGAAGAAAAAAATGTTTTTTTAGAAAAAAATTAAATAGATTTTATTAATTAAGTTTTAACAAAATGTGTTTTGGAAATCCACCTTTTCTTGTCTAAATGACAAGATCTTGTGCATATTTCCTCTCTGCATCAAACATTTTTGTAATAAAATTAAAAAACATTAAAAGTTAATTAAGAACTACGTAGCCTTGATTCCTCATTTTATGAGGATACGTAGGACCAAGGGCAACCTTGTCAGGCACAAGAATAAAAAACAAATATTTTTTGGCAAACCAATTATTTAGATCTTTTAATTAAAATTAATCAAAGGTACCATTTTCGAATGGGCGAACGGGGTGCTAATACCTTCCCTGACTTGTAACCGACTCCCAAACTTGGAATCTATCTAGTTCGAGACCACGCTTTATCTGTTTTAATTAATTGTTACTTTTCCGTGTTTTTGCAACAAAATGCGGTGGCGACTCCAAATTGTTTCAACCAACCCCACTCGTAGGCGAGGCCCCGAGGGCGACCCGGGACCCCGACCGCGACAACTGACGACTCCACTGGGGACAAAACTAAATAAGAGAGTCAGGCCTAAATGATTGATTATTTATAATAGACCTATTTTATTTTCTAATTGGTTTGCTTTTAATTAATTGTTTATTGTATATATCTGTTTAATTTTTTTTTTACATATTTGTTTAATTGTATATTTATTCTTTATTGTAATCTCTTTTGTTTTTAATTTAAAAAAAAAAAGATTTGTATTTTTTACGGAAACCCTATACTCGGGTAGTATTATTTAAACCCTAAGTTTAGGGGTGCTTTTGCCCTACCTTTGACTTACCAAGTATATGGTCTCTTGTAGTGTGTGAAAATACCACTCGGATTGGGAACCATTTCTCGTGAGCATGACCTTTGAGAGGTGTGTCTTACCTATTTTGGGAGGCGTAGCCAAGCTCTTGTTGATAGTTTGCGAGGTGGGTCCTCACCTTAAAGAGTGAAGGCGATCCGAGGGCCTTTAGAAGTCTAGAGCCACCATGAAGTACACTTTGTGTAGCATTCTATTTTGAAACTTGAATAAGTCAGTCATGGTTCCCCTTCATTCACTATCAAAGATTAAGAGGTGTCAAAACAGTTAATCTGTTACCTACTTAACCTTCGAAAAAGCTGTGGGGATTGTGACAATCAAAAATTTAAAAATATATACTCTTTTTCAAGTTATCAAATTAGAGTGTTACACTTTAGTTATACCATGTCATAGGACTGTGGCCAACTATAGGGCATATTCTCTATCTCTTATCGCATTTTGTTTAATATAATTCGGGACCACCATCCCACATAAGTGGGGTGACCTACCGTCATCCAAGCCAGAATGATGTAAGGGGCACCATTGCACTTTGGTAACCTTATGCCATGAGGAAGGCCATTAAATCCGCTATAGGGCCCACCGCCCTAAGGGTAAATTTCATTTTCATATCCATCATTTCACTTGGGATAATCCCTCGTTGTTCCAAGTGGACCCGAACTATATGGTTATTGTCAATTCATTATGACATCTCGTATTTTGTAATGAAGGCTTAATAGCCCCCAATTAGGGTCACTTACCCTAGGGGCATGCATTTGCATTTGTATCATAACATTTCATTTCAATAAGACAAATAAAAATTTTGGAGCGATCCACCGTCGTTCCGAAGTTGGCCAGAACTATATGAATGCTATCAATCCATCCTGATACCTCATATTGGTAATGAAGGCTTAATCGCCCCCAAATAGGATCTTTTGGATTCTAAGGGCATTGCATCATACATTTTTGCATCATCATATATTCATATTCATATGCATCATTCATAAAGAAAAAAAATTAAAAAAAATTGAACAAGCCAAGGTTTCATTACTATTGTTCTCCCGCACCCTTACCAGACCAGACTTAGAACCAGGACTATGGCATATGTGAGTGACCAAGATGAGCCAATCAGTCAACCAGAGAAACAAGATCTGTCAAATGCTAGAATTGATGTTGAAGGGTAACAATGACAGGGAATGAATGACCCATCACAATTCCTTGAAGTTTAACCCTTATTGTTTTGATTAATATTGGGCAAACAACCATGCTTTCCATTCTCTCTTCAATAAATGTAGGCTATGTTTGGCCATCTCAAAATTTGTTCCTTAATGAAATTTTCATTTTTCATTGAACATCTCTTTAACAATTATCTACTAATGTATTGATCATGTGTATAAACCATCTCACCGCATTCCCATACTAAAAAAACAAAATTGATTCTTGAATTAACTTGAGATATTTGATTCAAATTTGAAATTAGAGGAAGGATGATGCAAATGTAAGAACAAAAATAGTGTGGACCCTTAAGCAAATCCTTCCAATGATACAAGGCCTTGTTGAATTCCCAAACGCTGAGAAGATATCCCTAGTCACCCCATTAAGCCTAGATATTTTGAAGCGGAGATCATTTCTCTCAAACCAACAATGTATGTTTAAATCGGGGTGGGTAGTTTGTCAACAGTTTTTGCCAGCATGCAAATATCATGGAGGATTACTTTTTATTTCACAAATCCAAACACATTTCATCCATTGTTCACCACATTGAGCCCAAATAGAAAATTTTTCTTCTTTTAAACCTAAAATATTTTACCCGAGTATTAATGAGAATCAAACCAAGGAAGGTAATTTCCATGGTCAAAAGTGAAAAAAAAAGGAGATCCAAAATGGATGTAGGCAAGCACAAAGAATTAAGAAAAAAAAAAGATAAGTAAAAGGTGAGTGTGCTTGTCTAAATAAGGCAAAGCCCATGGATCTAGTACGTCATGAAAAAGAACAATTTCAACACTTCAGAAATAAAGATTCTCATTAAAAACTCAACATAAATTTTGGGCCTTTATATCCGTTCTTTCATTAGCCACATCATTACCCCCAGACCACGTTGCAACCTTTTGGAAAATCCTCTTTATGATTTGAGTGTTGTGCAAAATCTGTTGAGAAAATAGGAATTGAAGAGAAAGGAGTAAGGAGGGGAAGGAAAATAAAAATTTTGAGCCTTATATCTTTTTATTGTCGACCCTTAGCCAGGCCAAATTACTAGCTTTAAAAGACCTCGTTGAGGATTGGTTTACTTGAGTTACACTAGGGTGGAGAAACACTGACTTCATTAAACCTAATTGAAACTTTGATGAAATATATCTTATTTTTAATGCATGAATTAATTACTCCCATCATCCAAATATTTTCCATGTTCATATGATCATTACATTAGTATTTCTCGTTAAGAAGGTATGTGAGAAAAGAAGTTGAAAGGAACTCGATTGGTTGAATATAGTTATTGGAAAGCGCCCGAATGCAATTTGCCACAATTGACTACACTAGAAAAATGATGAGGGCTCATGCTAAAGTGATTATGGCCTTGAAATTTCCGAAGGATAAGTTTGTCTTTAAATGATGGTTCTTCAGTAGAAACCAATGGTCTCCAAATTATGAAGAGAATCTTTTGTTCTTCGATGAAGTCCTAACTTTGAGCAAGATGAATGAAGAAGATTTGCAGTTTCTAGTCAATTCAAAAGCAATTAAGAAATGTTGTGTTTGAAAAAAAATAAAGATTGAATAAAAAAGAGCTCGCTAGGTTGAAAATCCTGAAAAAGGACGACCTAAGCAAAAGTTAGAGTGATCCGCTAAGTCGCAAAACTCGAAAGGGACAGCTTAGGCAAAAATTAGGATCATAACATGAAAGCCCGCTAGGAACATGCATTGGGTTTCCTAGGCAAAATTTAGGGTTGGAAAAAATATCCTCAAACACAAACCAGCTTGTTCTTAACAAAAAGATTATGGAAATTGCAAATAGGACCAGAAAAGGAGTCCTGAAGGTTGAAACTGGGACAATGTTGAAGATTCCCAATCCTCAATTAAACATTGCTCAAACATGAGCAGTTTTGGAAAGTTTTGTTGCTCGCTAAACAAACTGGGGCAGTTTTGGAAATTTTTAACAAGTCCTAAAATGAAATATTAGGGCAATTTTGAAGAGAGATCAAGCGGATTGTTCGTTCCCTTGCAAATGTAATCAACTGGGGTAGTTTTGGAAACTTTTGTTGATAAACCCTAGAATGAGATATTGGGGCAGTTTTTGAAGAGAAATTAGAAGTATCAATCATTCCCTTGCATTTGTCTATGAGACAGTAAACTAGGGCAATATTTGAAGAGGTTCATTGTTGAGCTCTAGATGAAAGATATTGGGGCATTACTTTGATTCCCCAATAATTGTTTTAAGCACAATGCACTGGGGCAGATTTTGAACAAATTTAGGTTGTTTGATGGTGATGGATTATTGACAAATGTTAGATTGCTAAGGTTTCAAAAGATGTTGTTAAAGATAAAGGTTGTTAAAAATTTGCCCCTGCCTGTCATGATCGATAAGATTTTTGGTATGGCTCGGTATTGGTGTTCAAGAGCAAAAGAGTTGAAACCAGTGGTCAAATTTAATTTATCTTGTTGAAAAAAGGAGCATTTTAAGTTTACCAGACTTATCCTTTTCCCAAAGGAACACATTAATTCCTGATGGGTTCACATTTTAATAAAGTTAGAGTTGCATCGTGAATTTCTGGTTGCATTCATTTCATTGGCATTTGCATTGATCGCACTTAGCATTATGCATGTCGATCACCTTTTTGGCATCATTTGCACATCACTTACAGTATACCAGTTTTTCATTAACAATATCATTACATTGATTGCATTCTATTAATTATTGTTTGCATCACCAGAACATACATACTCAAAACCAGTAAATTAAAAAAAATCATTTTAGTTGGGCTTATCAGTAGCCTTTGCTTTGCCGAAGATTATTGATGTTGGTTGTGTAACATCCCCAATTTTACCAAATCATTAGGTGCCTTAGTTAATAGAATTTTGTTAAAGCCAGTGTTGTTTTCAAGTCTTTAATTCTGCTTAGAGGTGTTGAGATATGTTTAGAATGCATTTAGGATGTAAGATTTAGTAAGGGTAGGTTTAATGAAGTAGAATTAGCTTAGAAATGAGTTTTAGAAGAGTTAATGATGACCTAAAGAACATAGGATCTTAGGAAATTAGAAATAAAATATCCATTGCTCTAAACCCAAATTCCACCGTTGGATGTGAAGAGGAATGTCTTAGGATGCTTGTCTCAAAATTTGAGCAAGATCCGACGGTTAATGAAGAAGTTAGGACAATTTGAAGTGCAAGGGGTATGGTGGGCTGAACCAACTAATCGATTAAGCTTTGAGTTAATCGATTAAGTTTTTGGCAATGTTCAGCCACTAATCGAGTAATGTGTGGGTTAATCGATTAAATTTTTGGCCACCTTCAGCCACTAATCGATTAAGGTCAGAATTAATCGATTAGTCATGTGCAAACAGCAAGTGTTAATCGATTAACCAAAGTGGTTAATCGATTAACCACTGCTTTATCAGACAAAAATCACGTTGATTGAGGCATTTTTCTTAGAGTCTTTCTCTCTCTTCTTCCACGAGTTCCTCCCTCCACTCAATCTTAACATCTCCAATCTTCATAGTTAATCAAATCCACACAAAACCAATGTCACAAATCTTCACCCCATCATCTTCCCATGGTTTTCCCTCTCTTAAATCACATATAACTCTCTCTTTCTCATAATTCCCAATTGGAACCCTAGAATCCCAACTTGAGAAATCCATGGAATAGAGGCTTATAGTCATCAAGGGAGCTTGGGGATCACTAGGACTCAAGGAGTGGAGGGCTAAGGAGTTAGGATTTGGAGTTGGTGAATGGATTCCATGAGAATCCCAATTTCTCCTCTTCTCTTCAAGAGGTAAGGGGGAGTACTTTGGCTCTAATTAGGGGAAGGATTTAATGATAGTAATAGGGTCATAGTTAGATGTATTTTGATATGTGTATGCTTGACTTTTATGTTGATATGGTTATGATTGAATATGAAAGTATGTGATGAACTTAGGGTGTTGCTAGTTATTAACTGTTATTATTGTTATGGAATTAAATGGATGAATGAATAAATGTTATGATCATGGTTATTATTGTGGTAATGGGTGATTGCTATATATATATATATATATAATATGGCCATAACCCTAAGTTAGAGAACCCAACCAATTGGATATAAAGTATTAAAGGTTTGATTAACAAAAGCCAGATAAAAATGAACTAGAAACACGTGCATCAAGGAGTAAGGTGGACCTTAGGTGTTCGGGGAAAAACATACGTCGTTTACGATTGATGAGGGAAAAAGTAAATCATTGGGATTACCATGGAGAACTTTGATCCTGCAAAGGACACGGGTTTGCTTCCCGTGTTGAGGATTGGTTCTACGCAAACCATGGTAATTCCATTACTTTGGCTCGTTATGACCAGTTGAGGGTGATTTCTGCTAGATCCAATTTGGGCGAATCAATCCAAATTGCATGACGAACCCTAGAGGGGTGAAGTGCTGTGCAAGCGAGTATGACGAACCCTAAAGGGGTGAAGTACCAAAATAGAGGTTGAGAAATACTTACTCCTGGTCGGTTTTTCCCCAGAGTGGAGGGTGTATGTGAGGGTTGAAAAGTGTTATTGTTATTGGGAATGGAGAAGTGCATTCATTGTTATATAATGAGTTTAATTCACTGAATCCAATGAAAGTGTTAAAGTGTTATAGTGGATAAAGTTAAATGGTACAGTGTTACATTGGATTCAGGAATTAAACCATAATGGTATAAAGTGCATTCATACTCATATGATTGAGCATCGAAGCATTGTTATGTATTGGTATTGTATAAGGAAATGTAATGGTATAGTGTAATAAAATAGTTAAATGTTAAGGTATAGGAATGGTATAGTTAATTGGAATAATGTGAATATGGATATATGTGTGTGGGTATGTCTAGTTATGCTTTATTACTGTTATTTTAAGTGTTTTCCTTGATTATTATTCAAGTTACTCACCCCTTAAGTTGACCATTTTAGGTACCATCGGAGAAAGACGTTCATTGCTTCCGCACCGAGAAGGTATACTCTCGCTTAAAGAGAGTATATTATTCTTGTGACCTCCTTGGTCTCATCATTACTGTTGCAACCATTCTAGGATATGTAATGTAAAATGTATTATTAATTAAAGTTGTTTTAAGTGTAAACTTTTTATTATAAGTTAAATATACTCTTATTTTGTGAAGAGGACTTTAAATGAAACTTTTAATTCTATTGAACGTATAAATGGTTGTGAAGAATAGGAGGATATCCTTTTACAAATTATTTCAAAGTAAGTCACAACCACTTACAATGTAATTATAGTTTTGTAATTGTTATAAACTGTTCTGGACTAACAGGTATAAAGTTAACTTGGGGGAAGTCCATATTTTAAACTAAACTCCGCCAAAATTTTTATAAAACCCCAAGCATTTTAATATTAAAACACTATAAAAAGTAATATATTTTAAAGTATAAAATTGAGGATGTTACATTATGCTATCAGAGCAATGGTTGCAATTCTCGGCTGTGGAGTATGGATTTCCTACTCCCAAAGAGTTACTCCACATGGGAGTAACTAAAAAATAGCTAGCCTAATAGCCTATGATAATAGTACATGCATGCATATCTAGTTAGAAGTAGCATAGTTTAGTAGTGGTGAGGGAATAGTCCTAATGATAGTTTAGTAATTATCAGGTTAAATCTCCAATTCAAAGTGGACTAAGTAGAATTTTCAATTGTAGCTTTGTTGTACTTTGAAGCCGACCGAAAGTAGAGACTAAGGGAATTAAAAATCCCAATGGGTCAGAGCAAGAAATTTCTACCCCAACGGGATGGACTAAACCTTAGTTTTGAATTAAGTAAGTCAACTTTGGATATGACGAAGAATTGAAACTTTTACGTGAAATGAAATTTCAAAGTCTTGTTTTGAATGGAAGATGAGTGTTTTCTTTATTATTTGATTGGAATTCAGGTTGTACGAAAATGGTTTTATCTCTAATGCAATGTAGAATCGAGATGGGCCCCTCGAGGCTTACATTTTATTAGAAGATGATATCATTGAGTTCTCGAATCCAATGAAATAATTGTCGAATTTCTTTTCTATACATAGGAATAGGATAAGTATTAGGAATCATTGCATCATAGACACTTTGAGCATTCTTGATCAGAGTGCACAGCGGAAGTGAATAGGTGTCAACCCGATGTACTTGCCTTCAACTTTGATGACTGAGTGTCATCTCTAATAAGACCTAAGTACTTTCTACAATTCCACATTGTGTTTGGTGATACATACGCTGCTATTGACAAAATGTAAATTTGTTTTTGCATCAATTAATGTAAGACTATATTTTGTAAAAGTATTAATAGTATGAGTTCTGATAAATGTCAAGCATACAAGTATTCTATTACTTTCCAAAGTACGAAATTGATTCCAACTTTGATAATTGGTCGAATGTCACACCACCAATTTTTAAACATGTATTGTTAACAAGGTGAATTCCTAAGTAATGGAATGATGGTGTAGTTTATTCTTGGATTACACCAATTACCGATTAAATAGGAATTCCCCGAATGTGACATACATCAATTGGAAACACGATTTGAACTTCAAAGTTAGAATAAAAGGAAACACATTCATTAAGATTTGAAAATGTGGATGAAATTAATTTTTTTAACCGATAACCGCTTTCCCTTTATTTAAGTTTGATGATCATAGAGGACCCTCATTTCCTTTGTTAAAGGAGTCCTCTAAATCTTTTGAAATTAGTTCCAAAATCAATGTGAAACGATTTTGGAAATCGTTATGAATACTTTGAATTTTTGGATGCTTGACATGTTTTCCCTATCATTAGCTAACTTTGTTAAAGTTCGAAATGAAATTGATTTATGAATTACAAAGAGTTTTCCTTATTTTCGGAAAGTTCTTTATCACCAAAGACCAAATCTTTTCTTTACAAGTTAGAACTTCATTGTTTTCTATTACGATGTGGAATTGAGAAATGCAAATGACGATAACAAAGTGGGTTAAAGGCAATGTATCTCACATAGAGTGAGATTCAAGTCTAGAATCTCAATTAAGATAATGGATGTTATATCTTTTCCTTTAAGTTCACATAGAACTCAAGGGAAATGTGGAGTTATTTAATGAATAAGCTATATTCCATAATTGCAAACAATTTTCAAACCAATGTTAATTATTTCATGGAATGTAGTTTGTTGGGTATTAAAGTCCCAGTCCTAATATCCATTATAAGAGTCTTAGCACCAGAGTCTAGATAGCAATAAGAGAGTTCAACTAGGGTTCTAAGATAGAAAGCAGTTAGGCGAAATCCTAACCTAAGGAACCAAATAGGAATCCCTGAACCTTGTGTGAGGAATAGACAAGCATAGGTCTAGTGGGAGTCTTAAGCATGTAGAGATTAAGTCTTATGTATATATATATTTGTGTGTGTGTGTATAGGAGGTAGGTTTTGGTTGTTCTAGAGTTATTGATTTTCGTGTGTTTGAATTGTATATTAGTATATTTGTAATTTCAAGTTTTCTAAGAGTATATACTAAATCAAAACTATTGTTGGAGCTATTTGTTTTGTATTTTCCCACACTAGTTCCAACTCTAATCATTTTATATACCTTGTGTACTATTTAGTGATGATTTTAAATAAAGAAATTTTTCCTCCATCAGCAAAGGTGATTTTATAAAAGTACTAAATCATTCTTTATCTATTAAGTATCAAATTAAATTTTCAAAGCAAATTGCCCTGTGTTTTGCTTGGCTATTCTTAATTTCAGTTTTTCTTATGATATCTATATTCTTAAATGTAATCTTTTCTTAAGAGAAAATCTTGCAAATGATCAAACTTATGATTTAATGAACTGAGTCCTTGTATAAAGGACAACTCATTTTCATATATGTATAAAGAATTGAAACATATCTTTTCATATAACATTTTCAGTCTAGATTATAAACGAATATCAAACTGGATTTTCAAAGGACCGCCATTGTATTTACCCTTCATTGTTAATCCTTATTCTCAACTGCATTCACGCATAAGGTATTCCTTGACCTTGATCCTTTTCACAAAGGGAATTTTAGAAAAGCATGAAATGATGATTTTTGAAAATGTTTTCAGGCAACCTGTCACTTTCACCCGACAAAGGCATATTTTAAAAAAAATCGTATTTCTTGTATAGTGAATAACTTTGGGATGGAATTTAAACTCATCTTCTTCATGAGTAACCAACTCTATTCTTGGGTGACCTTCTATGTGTGCAAATGTTGTCTACCCCTTTGAACTGCAAAATGCATAACTTTTTATCAAATGAATATCAAAATCTTTTCTAGACCTTTACTCAATTCAGTTCAATGCAAGACTGTTTTAATATGTATTGATCATTTTTACTAACTATGTTGAGTTGATGTTTAAATTTTCTTTTAAGAAATATACTCCTTGATAAGATTTCGAAATGATATTCCTTGTATTTGGGTTAAGTTTAACCTTATAAAGAATTTTAAATAGATAATGTTTTAAGTTTTGTGTATGTTGGTTATTTCTCTTGATTGTTCTTTTTAGAATTATGCTTTGTCGTGCTAATTTCTTTTATTGCTAAATGCTTTCTGTTGTACTCCTCTTTGAGCATGTTATTTATACTTGTTCTTTAAAATGTTTCTTATGTTGATGTTGATGTCTTACTTTCCTTTCAAAAGTATACTCTTTTATAAAATTCCAAAACATGATGCTCTTTGTATTTGGCTTTAGTTAAACAAATAATATTTTAACATTGTTGATGTGTGCTGCTAGCTCTTCTGATTGTGTTTGAATTAGGTTTTGTTATGTTAACTCCTTTTATTGATAAATGCTTTATGTTTTGTTTATTTTGAGTATGTTATTTATGAGTATCTATTTAAAATGTTTTTCTGATGTTGCAGCATCTATTTTCTTGAATGATTATTTGTTATAGGGGATTTTGGGACTTTTGTTTCTCTGATTAGTCAGAACCGATTAATTTTCCTAAGATTGAACCTTCCTTAAGGTCGTAGGACTTTGTGTAAGAATCAGCCTCATTAGTAGTAGAGCAATTACGTTAGTGAAACCCCACCTAAGTTGTGTCCTAAGCGGGGGAGCATATCCCCGAAAATCATAACCCTTTTCATTGTTTAAGACAGGATTCATCTTGGGACTAGAGCATATAGCTCTATCTCTCTTTCAGTTCTTTGAACTCAGTTGAATTTCGGGGATGAAATTCCTTTAAGTGGGGACTATTGTAACATCCCCAATTTTACCAAATCATTAGGTATCTTAGTTAATAGAATTTTGTGAAGGCCAGTGTTGTTTTCAAGTCTTTGATTCTGCTTATAGGTGTTGAGAAGTGTTTAGAATGCGTTTAGGATGTAGGATTTAGTAAGGGTAGGTTTTATGAAGTAGAATTAGCTTAGAAATGAGTTTTAGAATAGTTAATGATGACCTAAAGAACATAGGATCTTAGGAAATTAGAAATAAAATATCCATAGCTCTAAACCCAAATTCCACCGTTGGATGTGAAGAGGAATGTCTTAGGATGCTTGTCTCAAAATTTGAGCAAGATCCGACGGTTTATGAAGAAATTCGGACAATTTGAAGTGCAAGGGGTATGGTGGGCTGAACCAACTAATTGATTAAGCTTTGAGTTAATCGATTAAGTTTTTGGCAATGTTCAGCCACTAATCGAGTAATGTGTGGGTTAATCGATTAAATTTTTGGCCACCTTCAGCCACTAATCGATTAAGGTCAAAATTAATCGATTAGTCATGTGCAAACAGCAAGTGTTAATCGAGTGGTTAATCGATTAACCACTACTTTATCAGACAAAAATCACGTTGATTGGGGCATTTTTCTTAGAGTCTTTCTCTCTCTTCTTCCACGAGTTCCTCCCTCCTCTCAACCCTAACATCTCCAATCTTCATAGTTAATTAATCAAATCCACACAAAACCAATGTCACAAATCTTCACCCCATCATCTTCCCATGGTTTTCCCTCTCTTAAATCACATATAACTCTCTCTTTCTCATAATTCACAATTGGAACCCTAGAATCCCAACTTGAGCAATCGATGGAATAGAGGCTTATAGTCGTCAAGGGAGCTTGGGGATCACTAGGACTCAAGGATTGGAGGGCTAAGGAGTTAGGATTTGGAGTTGGTGAATGGATTCCATGAGAATCCCAATTTCTCCTCTTCTCTTCAAGAGGTAAGGGGGAGTACTTTGGTTCTAATTAGGGGAAGGATTTAATGATAGTAATAGGGTCATAGTTAGATGTATTTTGATATGTGTATGCTTGACTTGTATGTTGATATGGTTATGATTGAATATGAAAGTATGTGATGAACTTAGGGTGTTGCTAGTTATTAACTGTTATTATTGTTATGGAATTAAATGAATGAATGAATAAATGTTATGATCATGGTTATTATTGTGGTAATGGGTGATTGCTATATATATATATAATATGGCCATAACCCTAAGTTAGAGAACCCAACCAATTGGATATAAAGTATTAAAGGTTTGATTAACAAAAGCCAGATAAAAATGAACTAGAAACACGTGCATCAAGGAGTAAGGTGGACCTTAGGTGTTCGGGGAGAAACATACGCCGTTTACGATTGATGAGGGCAAAAGTAAATCATTGGGATTACCATGGAGAACTTTGATCCTGCAAAGGACACGGGTTTGCTTCCCGTGTTGGGGATTGGTTCTACGCAAACCATGGTAATTCCATTACTTTGGCTCGTTATGACCAGTTGAGGGTGATTTCTGCTAGAGCCAATTTGGGCGAATCAATCCAAATTGCATGACGAACCCTAGAGGGGTGAAGTGCTGTGCAAGCGAGTATGACGAACCCTAAAGGGTTGAAGTACCAAAATAGAGGTTGAGAAATACTTACTCCTGGTCGGTTTTTCCCCAGAGTGGAGGGTGTATGTGAGGGTTGAAAAGTGTTATTGTTATTGGGAATGGAGAAGTGCATTCATTGTTATATAATGAGTTTAATTCACTGAATCCAATGAAAGTGTTAAAGTGTTATAGTGGATAAAGTTAAATGGTACAGTGTTACATTGGATTCAGGAATTAAACCATAATGGTATAAAGTGCATTCATACTCATATGATTGAGCATCAAGCATTGTTATGTATTGGTATTGTATAAGGAAATGTAATGGTATAGTGTAATAAAATAGTTAAATGTTAAGGTATAGGAATGGTATAGTTAATTGGAATAATGTGAATATGGATATATGTGTGTGGGTATGTCTAGTTATGCTTTATTACTGTTATTTTAAGTGTTTTCCTTGATTATTATTCAAATTACTCACCCCTTAAGTTGACCATTTTAGGTACCATCGGAGAAAGACGTTCATTGCTTCCGCACCGAGAAGGTATACTCTCGCTTAAAGAAAGTATATTATTGTTTTGACCTCCTTGGCCTCATCATTACTGTTGAAACCATTCTAGGATATGTAATGTAAAATGTATTATTAATTAAAGTTGTTTTAAGTGCAAACTTTTTATTATAAGTTAAATATACTCTTATTTTGTGAAGAGGACTTTAAATGAAACTTTTAATTCTATTGAACGTATAAATGGTTGTGAAGAATAGGAGGATATCCTTTTATAAATTA
Source organism: Crotalaria pallida (assembly GCA_037953625.1). Taxonomy (NCBI): domain Eukaryota; kingdom Viridiplantae; phylum Streptophyta; class Magnoliopsida; order Fabales; family Fabaceae; genus Crotalaria; species Crotalaria pallida. Next base: position 57,928,704 of record CM075654.1, on the reverse strand, counting down.
TTTCAAAGTAAGTCACAACCACTTACAATGTAATTATAGTTTTGTAATTGTTATAAACTATTCTGGACTGACATGTATAAAGTTAACTTGGGGGAAGTCCATATTTTAAAGTAAACTCCACCAAAAATTTTATAAAACCCCAAGCATTTTAATATTAAATCACTATAAAAAGTAATATATTTTAAAGTATAAATTTGAAGATGTTACAGGTTGGGCTGTTTGATGCCCCGACAGAGATGTCGGAAATCATTTTGGGTCTTTTGACGTCCGGCACAAATGCTGAAGTCATTTTGATGTTGGTTGAGCTATCATTTTGGGTCTTTTGACACCCGGCAGAAACGCTGAAGTCATTTTGATGTTGGTTGGACTTTTTGATGCCCCGACAGATATGTCGAAAATCATTTTGGGTCTTTTGACGCCCGACAGAAACGCTGAAGTCATTTTGATGTTGGTTGGGCTTTTTGATGCCCCGACAGAGATGTCGAAAATCATTTTGGGTCTTTTGACGCCAGACACAAACGCTAAAGTTATTTTGATGTTGGTTGGGCTTTTTGATGCCCCGACAGAGATGTCGAAAATCATTTTGAGTCTTTTGACGCCCGACACAAACACTAAAGTCATTTTGATGTTGGTTGGGCTTTTTGATGCCCCGACAGAAATGTCGAAAATCATTTTGGGTCTTTTGACACCCGACATAAACGCTGAAGTCATTTTTATGTTGGTTGGGCTTTTTGATTCCCCCACAGAGATGTCGAAAATCATTTTGGGTCTTTTGACGCCCGGCACAAACGCTAAAGTCATTTTGATGTTGGTTGGGCTTTTTGATGCCCCGACAGAAATGTCGAAAATCATTTTGGGTCTTTTGACGCCCAACTGTAACGCTGAAAGTCAATTTGATGTTGGTTAGGCTTTTCATGATATCGTGGCGGAAATGCCGAATAATCATCGTTGTTATTAGGCTTTCAGGATATCCTGACAGAAATGTCGAAGCATCATCGTTGTTATTAGGCTTTTCATGATATCCTGACAGAAATGTCGAAGAATCATCGTTGTTATTAGGCTTTTCATTATATCGTGATAGAAATGTCTAAGCATCATCGTTGTCATTAGGCTTTCATGATATCCTGGCGGAAACGCTGAAGAACCATAGTTGTTATTGGGCTTTTTGATGCCCCGGCAGAAATGTCGAAAATCATTTTGGGTCTTTTGACGGCCGGCATAAGCGCTAAAGTCATTTTGATGTTGGTTGGGCTTTTTGATGCCCTGGCAGAAATGTCGAAAATCATTTTGGGTCTTTTGATGCCCGGCACAAACGTTGAAGATCATTTTGAGGATTATTTATTATAAATTTCTTCAATAGGAATTTCCAGATCTAACAGGTATGTTTCTCATTTCTTTCCCGAACATAATCGATGTCTATTTTTTTACTCGTTCCTTACCATGATAGCATGCAAACCTCGGTTTGCCTGCTCTCTAATAAGAAACAAGTAAAGATGGGTAGCTGTAGCCACCCAATTTTGTCCTCAAAAATTATATTTTGTAAATATTTTGGTTAATTAGATTTTTATCCTCAAGTTTTTATAATTGAATTTTATAAAAAAAATAAAAAAAAGGGTTTGTTTGGACCCATTATTTTCTAATTAATGTGTATTAAGTTATTTTTGGGATTTATTTAAAATAAAAAAAAAAAAAAGGTTGCATTGAAATTTTCGAAATAAGAATTGATTGAAAAGTTTATGTTGAAAATTTTGACAAATTAAAAAATTTGATTGAAAATCAATTCGAATTTAGTTGATGATATGTTTTATTTAGAAGGAGTTATCAACTTTTTTTAAAAAGATTGAAAATTGATTCAAAAATAAATTGAGAATCAATTGAAAATCAAGTAAATTTTTTTGAATCAATTAAAGAGGATCTAGAATCACTTTGATTGAGTTGAGAATATTTTTTCGATTGCAGTTTTCTGATTCAAATCAAAAAATTATTTGGAAAGGATTATCCTCTTTTTGAAATGATTGAAAATCAATTCAATTTTTCAAAATCAATTCAAAATATTGAAAATCAATTATTTTTAAAAGGAGAAAGATTTTGATAATTAATTAAAAATCAATTTAGAAAATTTGAGAATCATTTAAAAATTTGAAAATCAATTTGATTTAATTGAAGATTTGTTTTAATCATAAATATTTGAAAAAGATTACAATTGATTTTTGGCAAATTTTTCTAAACCTAATTTTTTTACTATAAATTGAAGTCCCTTCCTCACTTTGAAAGGAGGAGGAAAATTTTTTTGAAAAGAGGTGCACAGAAAAAATATAAAAATTGGGCGAGAGGTGCACATAAATAAAAAAGCACTTGTGCCTAGTGAGACTCGTACGTGGTACTCCATTTCCGCAGCGTCCGGTTTGTTTTGTTTTTTCTTTTTCCTTCTTTCGGTTTCCGTGCTAAGCACTCAAATCAAATTCAAAGTCTGCTGCACAACTCCCTCCATTGCAGCATCAGGTTTGTTTGTTTTTTTATTATTATTATTTTTATTTATTTATTACTCTTTATTTTTTTCCTTTTAAATTTATATTTTCATTTAAAAATAATTAAATAATAATAATTTAAAGTGTAGTCATTTTTTCTATTGTTATCTAAAATTGGTTGTGTTTCAGTGACTCAATTTTCCTCACCCAACTTTAATATTTGTGGTGAGATCTTTTGGACTTCTTCTCCGCACCAAAAATAAATATATAAAAATAATTTTATTTACAATAATAATAAATTAAAAATTTAGATTCTTTTTAATTGTTGTTCTAAAATTTGTTACGTTTTGGTAAGTCGATTTTTCTCTCCCAAATTCAGTGGAGAGATCTTCCGGGTTGTCTCTCGGCACAAAAATGTGTACACATGAAAAATATTTTTTTTGTATAAATAAATTATAAAAATTAGAAGAAAAAAATGTTTTTTTAGATAAAAATTAAATATATTTTATTAATTAAGTTTTAACAAAATGTGTTTTGGAAATCCACCTTTTCTTGCCTAAATGACAAGATCTTGTGCATATTTCCTCTCTGCATCAAACATTATTGTAATAAAATTAAAAAACATTAAAAGTTAATTAAGAACTACGTAGCCTTGATTCCTCATTTTATGAGGATACGTAGGACCAAGGGCAACCTTGTCAGGCACAAGAATAAAAAACAAATATTTTTTGGCAAACCAATTATTTAGGTCTTTTAATTAAAATCAATCAAAGGTACCATTTTCGAATGGGCGAACGGGGTGCTAATACCTTCCCCGGCTCGTAACTGACTCCCGAACTTGGAATCTATCTAGTTCGAGACTATGCTTTATCTGTTTTAATTAATTGTTACTTTTTCGTGTTTTTGCAACAAAATGCGGTGGCGACTCCAAATGGGGTCAACCAACCCCACTCATAGGCAAGGCCCCGAGGGCGACCCGGGACCCCGACCGCGACAATAACCAGCTAAAACATAGTAGGTACCTTTATTAGAGGCTGATCGGATAATTGAATCCTGCACTGTATGGGTCTTCAAAATTGGTGCTACGTCAAGCACATTTTTCAAACAAGGAGGAATCTAGGTAGGTAGTCTCTCATATCGCCAACCATTATCAAAAACATCAGCCACAGAGAGATGAGTATCCTGAATATGTACAAATGGGACAAGATTACATGAAGGACCTACATCAACCCATTTGTCAAACCAGAAGGAGACGTTTCCCTCTCCAATTCTAATTTGGAAACTCGGCTTCAAGAGCTGAACAGCTTTACTAATCGCTTGCCAGACATGGGAAACACCACTTCGCATACGGGCTTGAAGAACATTAAAGGTGTGTGAGTACTTATGATGAAGAAAATTAACCCATAGTTTCCTATCATCATGTAAGAGACCCCAAACCAGTTTACCAAGCAACGCTACATTGGTTGTCCTGGCCTGTCTAACCCCCAATCCGCCAAACTTTTTAGGACTGGTTACTTTCTCCCAATTCACAAGAGAGAAAACCCGATTATTTGAGGATTTACTTCCCCAAAGGAATGATCTAGACAAGGTATCAATAGATTCACAAATAGCAGAAGGAATCCAAAACAATTGCATCGGGTAAATAGGAATAGCAGTCATCACAGAACGAACAAGAGTGAGTGTACCTGCTTTATTCAGAAGCATATGTTTCCAACCAGCAAGACGACGTTGAAGTTTCTCAATAATGAACTTAAAATCATGTTTTCTAATCCTTCCAACCAGCATAGGGAAACCTAGATATTTTCCAAGTTTTGAAGTGAAAGGAATAGAAGAGATGCTATAGAACTTCTCGCATTTCGCTCGAGGAACATTAGCAGAAGCCATAGCCCTTGATTTTTCTAAATTTACTTTCAGGCCTGAAGCACGACAGAAATCTGACACCGTCTGGGCAACAAGGCGAACCTGAGATGCTTTCGCTTTCATGAACATGAGGCAATCATCAGCAAAAAAGAGATGAGATAGTTTTGGGCCATTTCTCGAAATTTGTAAAGGAAGTCAGGCACCTGAATTAACCTTCTCTTCAATGAACAAAGCCAGCTTCTCCATACAAAAAACGAATAAATAAGGTGACAGAGGATCACCCTAACGAAGCCCCCTGGTTGGGGAAAAACTAGGAAGTCTATTCCCATTCCAAGCCAGAGATAACGTCGCGGAAGAAACACAGTGCATGATAAGAGAAACAGTAATAGCCGGGAAACCAAATTCTGGAAGAGTGATGCGCAGAAAATCCCAGTTCACACGGTCATAAGCTTTCTCTAAATCAAGCTTAAAAAGAAGATCACCAGATTTACCTTTCTTTTTATGCATATGATGGATAACTTCCTGAGCAATGATAGCATTATCCGAAGTGCCTCTTCCCGGGATAAAACTACTCTGCAGAGTGTAACATCCTGAATTTTTATTCTAAGCTTAATTAAATTGAATCCGAGTTAAGCTAAAGATAATCAGAAAAGTAAGCTGGGATTTAGTGAAGCAATCATGGCTAAAGTGTGTATAGGAGTTAAGAGGAATGCCTTAGGGTTATAAATCACCAATATATGAAAATTAGGTGATGTAATCGATTACCTTGGGGTGGTAATCGATTACCATCATTTTGTGAGAAACCCTAAATTTGAATTCAAGGAAGTAATCGATTACCTTGGGGGAGGTAATCGATTACCTACATTCTATGAGGAGCCAAACAATTGTAAAATAAGGGAGATAATCGATTACCTGTCGTGTGCTGGAGAAAAAAATAAGACTTGGAGACCACACAAAGGTGGCTTCTCCAAGAAGCCATTGTCTAACCACCACACACTCCAAGCTTCCTCAAGAAGTCATCACACCACAACCACATAAACCATTTCCTCTCCTCATAAAACAAAACAACAACAAACACATATACACTTATTCATTCATTCACTACTTCATTTCCATCTTCTTCTCTCTAACTCCAAGAGCAAGAGCCAAGAGCTCATCACACACCATCATCATCAAGATCATCAACAAATGTAACACCCCTAATTTTGTCCCTTGTATATTTATATTAATAATAAAAGTTTATTTTCCAAATTATAAGGTTTTCTTTTAATTGTTTAATTATATAAAGAATGTGTTTTTAATTAATAAATATTTTATTATTAGTAAATTATGTGAAAATATAATTTTTATAGTTTAATCCTTTACATAGGACCTAATAACAATATTAGAAAGGTTTTTGGAGGGAAAGGAATTAAAAGCTGAATTTTTTGAATTTTACACAGTATCTAACCGGTTAGATGTGCCCTGTAGCCGGTTAGACGATGAACCCAGAATTAGGGTTAGTGCGTTTTGATGAGTAATCACCTACTAATCTTCGTTAATTGCCACGAATCCTTCTCATGCATAGTGGGAAACACGCGTCTCTTTGCATGTAACCCTGAATTGCTTATAAATAGCCATCAATTTGATGGAATTTGGCTCATTTCTTCAAGTGTTGGTGTTGATTCTCTGTTCTGAAGCAGCAGACTTCGTCTCTTCGATTCTCTGTGTGTGTGTAGAGTTAGGTTACAAACAATACACCATTGCAAAGCTTCATCTTTAAGCTTTGCAGTGATATATAGATTGTGAGTTGAGAGTGAGGGAGCAAGGAGAAATCAAGCTGTGAAGTGGAGGTGTTTATTCTGTCAAAAACCATAATCAGATTCGTGAAGCTCACTTTGAGGTCTGATTTTGGTGAGCACATGCACTCTTTGAGTCCTATTCTTGTTCCTATAGTTCATGCATTTTACCTAGAATATAATCTAACCATTTTCCCCAATTTGTTTCTCCTTTTCATGTGTCAAAAACTCTGATTTCTGAACCTTACCAAAATTATCATGCATGAGAGCAGAGTTTGTGAATTTGGTGCTTTTCTGTGTTGATCTTGCTGTCCCTGTGTTGATACTCATCAAGCACGACTCTAAGGTAAGGGAGATGAGGAAACCGCAATTGGTGGTTGGAGAGACAAAGGAACCCTAGGAAAACACCTAGAAGGGGGGGTTGAATAGGTGTTGAAGCTACCTTGAAAGATTTTCGAACGAAACAAATCGAAACAATCAAAACAAATGATTTTTGCAAATTCTACAGCACTTAATCGATTAACCTGCAATTTACTCGAGTAGTACTCGATTAAATTTGAACTTAATCGATTAGATATGACAGAAAACAGAAAAATCAATTTTTCATTCGAATACGAAAATCAATCAATTCACATGCAAGATCAGAGATTCAGCGGAAATGATTAACACCTATATTCTTATTGATTAACCTAGTTATGAAAATGATTTTCCCTTTATCAATTTGAACAATTAAAGATTCAATTCAATCAATTATGAAAATCAATCTTTCTAGGTTTTCAACCAAGAACGCAATCAAATGACTTGAATATAAAGAGTAAGGGTTTAGAGATACGACACAGTGATTTATCCTGGTTCACTTTCATCCGCTTGAAAGCTACATCCAGTCCCCTCTTCAACCAAGAGAGATTCTTCACTATGAGGAATTAGAGTTCTCAAATTACAAGTGATTGCCTCACAAGACTTCCTTCTTGCTAGCCTACAAGAGATAACCGACACCCTTGCCTTGTAATCCTATTGATCTTCTCTCTAATCTAACCTCTACCCCTTGTTGATAATCGACACAACAAGTCTTCAATTGCTTGATGATAATCCACACATCAAGGCTTCTCCTTGCTTGATTCACAACCAAGACTTCTTCTTCTCCAATGAGATTTGCTTGATGATAATCGACACACCAAGACTTCTTGTTTGTTGTAGTGGCTTGCCTTATTGCAAAGATTACAACACAATAGAAAACACAAAACAATCCTATGAATCTCAATCAAGAGTTATGACAATTCACCATAAGAGATTCAAAGGTTCTTGATCAAAGAATATGAAAATATGAGAACTTTGATCTTTAGAAAATGAGAGAGAATAGATTGGCTTGATTCTTTGTAAAACTTGTATGAAATGATTCTTATTGATCACAAATAATAGGAAAAGGTTTATATAGAATACCCAAAAGTTGTAGCACTTGAAAACTGATTTTGAGAAGTGAAAAACGTATTTTAAAAATCAGTTCAGCAGTACTTAATCGATTAAGTTGCAGACTACTCGAGTAGTACTCGATTAAGTTAGTCACTTAATAGATTAAGTTGGTACTGCACATGTTCAAAACTTGTTTTCTCAAAATCCAACCTTTCCTTTAAAACCTTTAAGCCACCTATTGATTCTAGGTTAAGTGAAAACTCAAATTATGATTAAATCATGACTTATGAATGAGATTCACTACCCTCTAAATAATCTACCCAAATAAAAAAACCTATGAAGCTTGAGAGGCAAAAGATAAAAGAAATACAAATACACTCAAACTTAGGTCTTCATGAGCTTGCTTTCTCTCTTCTTCATTTGATGTTTGTTGTTGCTTGTTGAGCTTGAAACTTGATCAACACTTGTAGCTTGTTCAAAAACACTTTGTCATTATCAAAACACTCATCATGTTCATCATGGAACTAACAATCTCCCCCTTTTTGAAAATGACAACCCATGTTTTGAAATCGCTTGAAGTTGTTGATGCTTGAAACATTTGATCACTTGAGAAGACTCTTTCTCCCCCTCAATCAATGCTTTAACACTTGAATCCAATTGAGATAGAAGCTTGATTCTCCCCCTATCTTAAACAACTTAGCTCAACCTACATAGAAACAACAAAACAACCTTTCTCCAAATATAATATCATATTTCTCTCATGTTTCAAAACATACCTTTTCTCCCCCTTTGAGAAACATTTCATTCAATTCAAAACATCATATTTCTCCCCCTTTGGCATTATCAAAAAGTAATATATACCAATTGAAATATAAGATCTAAGCCAAGGTAAGAAATCAATGATCATTTCTTCACAACATTGATACTAATTGAACAAATACAATAGAGCTATACTTTGAAATGTGATATCAATTGGTAAGAGAATATAACAATGAAATATGATACCAATTGAGAACTAAAATATCATAATATCACTTAACAGAGAAGATATCAATTGTAAAGAAATATCAATAATCACAAAAGCATGATAATCAACTAATAATCTCTCAATGATACAAATTGAATTAACTAAACATTTAGAAAAGTAATATCAATTGAGAAGATACCAATTGAGATAATATATCAATATCAAATATTACCACTTTGTAGGAAATTCACTTGAGATGCAAGTGTGATACCAATTGAAGATGTGAATATAGACATTCATAGTTGAGACCAATTGAGAGCATGTGTCATTCATTTGCATCTTCAATCAAACCTACAAAACAATCATGCTTTGCTTTTTGGTATCCAAATGGTTTTGGATCCATTTTTGTTAGTGTAGGGACTTTCACCCTTTTTCATCCAAACAAAATTTCCTTTAGGTATACCATGCACTTTAACATAACACACATTTGAAGTATGTCCATGAGTACCACAATAGAAACATGTTGGAGGATTTGAAAAATCAACTTTAGAAAAATCAACAACATTTCTATGAGATTTACTCTTAGCATTAGTATAACCCAAACCAAACTTGTTTGAATTTTCTCTTTGAAAATTTAACAATGTGCGCAATCTAATATCACAAATAGTGAAACTTGCAAGCTTATTTTTCAAAATAGCATTTTCATCCTTGAGCAACTTGCAACTCTCACAATCAACCACAACATTCAATCTACTAGCACAATCACAAGAAGAACTAGCATAGATAAGATCAAGAGTTTCATTTTCAAGATTACGCTCATCAACTTGTTTTTGAAGATCTAAAATCTCTTTTTGATGTTTCAAAATGAGCTTCTTTCTTTCAATGTTTTTCAAAGCTAGTTTTTCAAGTTGTTCATACATTTCTTCATAAGCATTATGTAACAATTCATATTTAGAAGAAATTTCGGATTTAGATTCACTTACATTGCTATCCTCGCTTTGATAACTTGATTCATCATTTGAACTTTGTTCTTCATCATCTACTAGAGTTATCAAGTTGAGACAAGCGGCTTCTTCATCATCCAATGAACTACTCGATGTGCTTTTCTTGTTATCTTCATCACTATCCCAAACTATGTATGCTCTTTTAGATTTAGAATTTTTCTTGTCTTTCTCCTTCTTCTTGAGATACCTAGAGCATGAATACTTGAGATGTCCGGGCTTTCCACATTCATGGCAAACTACACCTTCTTTTGAAGTTTTGGTCTTATAGTGTGGGGAATCCATCTCTTTACTTTTGTCCTTGTTCAACCTTCCTTTTCTCCTTAGAAACTTGTCAAACTCTTTTAACAAAAGTTTCATGTCTTTTTCATCAACATCGGAATCGGAATCTTCACTATCATCATCATCGGAACTTTCTTTCTTTTTGTATGATCTATTGACTTTAAGAGCAAGTCCCTTTCTTTCTTTGTTTTTATCCGACTCTTCATTGATACTTAATCGTCCAAGCTCCATTTCATGTTCTTGAAGCTTTCCGAAAAGTGTTGCTAGATCCATAGCATCCAAATTTTTAGATTCAACAATAGTCGTTACTTTTGGTTGCCAATTCCTGTCTAAACATCTCAACACTTTGTTAGAAAGTTCACCTTGAAGAAAAGTTTTACCAAGAGCAAGTAAATGATTTATAATATGAGTAAAACGCTTTTGCATATCATTAATAGATTCATTTGGAAGAATAGTAAATAACTCATATTCACGCATCAAAGCATTCAATCTAGCTCTCCTAACCTCACTAGTTCCTTCATGAGTCACTTGTAAAGTGTCCCACATTTCTTTGGCACTAGAACATTGAGAAACTCTAAAGAACTCGTCATAGGATAAAGCGGAGGTAATGATATTCTTTGCTTTAAAATCATATTGTACTTTCTTTCTATCATCATCCTTCCACTTGTCCTCGGGGATCAATTGTTCTACACCTTCAACTAAACTAGAGGGGATATGAGGACCTTTTTCAACTACTTTCCAAATTTCACTATCTATGGCTTGGATAAAGATTTTCATTCTAACTTTCCAATATGCATAGCCTTCTTCGGCAAATAATGGAGGACGATTTATTGAACAACCTTCACCACCAAAGGGATTCATGGAACCCATTGCGATTTTATTAAAGGATCTTTACGAAAAAGCTCTTATGCTCGTGTCTTTCGACCGAGCTCTGATACCAATTGAGGAAACCGCAATTGGTGGTTGGAGAGACAAAGGAACCCTAGGAAAACACCTATAAGGGGGGGTTGAATAGGTGTTGAAGCTACCTTGAAAGATTTTCGAACGAAACAAATCAAAACAATCAAAACAAATGATTTTTGCAAATTCTACAGCACTTAATCGATTAACCTGCAATTTACTCGAGTAGTACTCGATTAAATTTGAACTTAATCGATTAGATATGACAGAAAACAGAAAAATCAATTTTTCATTCGAATACGAAAATCAATCAATTCACATGCAAGATCAGAGATTCAGCGGAAATGATTAACACCTATATTCTTATTGATTAACCTAGTTATGAAAATGATTTTCCCTTTATCAATTTGAACAATTAAAGATTCAATTCAATCAATTATGAAAATCAATCTTTCTAGGTTTTCAACCAAGAACGCAATCAAATGACTTGAATATAAAGAGTAAGGGTTTAGAGATACGACACAGTGATTTATCCTGGTTCACTTTCATCCGCTTGAAAGCTACATCCAGTCCCCTCTTCAACCAAGAGAGATTCTTCACTATGAGGAATTAGAGTTCTCAAATTACAAGTGATTGCCTCACAAGACTTCCTTCTTGCTAGCCTACAAGAGATAACCGACACCCTTGCCTTGTAATCCTATTGATCTTCTCTCTAATCTAACCTCTACCCCTTGTTGATAATCGACACAACAAGTCTTCAATTGCTTGATGATAATCCACACATCAAGGCTTCTCCTTGCTTGATTCACAACCAAGACTTCTTCTTCTCCAATGAGATTTGCTTGATGATAATCGACACACCAAGACTTCTTGTTTGTTGTAGTGGCTTGCCTTATTGCAAAGATTACAACACAATAGAAAACACAAAACAATCCTATGAATCTCAATCAAGAGTTATGACAATTCACCATAAGAGATTCAAAGGTTCTTGATCAAAGAATATGAAAATATGAGAACTTTGATCTTTAGAAAATGAGAGAGAATAGAGTGGATTGATTCTTTGTAAAACTTGTATGAAATGATTCTTATTGATCACAAATAATAGGAAAAGGTTTATATAGAATACCCAAAAGTTGTAGCACTTGAAAACTGATTTTGAGAAGTGAAAAACGTATTTTAAAAATCAGTTCAGCAGTACTTAATCGATTAAGTTGCAGACTACTCGAGTAGTACTCGATTAAGTTAGTCACTTAATAGATTAAGTTGGTACTGCACATGTTCAAAACTTGTTTTCTCAAAATCCAACCTTTCCTTTAAAACCTTTAAGCCACCTATTGATTCTAGGTTAAGTGAAAACTCAAATTATGATTAAATCATGACTTATGAATGAGATTCACTACCCTCTAAATAATCTACCCAAATAAAAAAACCTATGAAGCTTGAGAGGCAAAAGATAAAAGAAATACAAATACACTCAAACTTAGGTCTTCATGAGCTTGCTTTCTCTCTTCTTCATTTGATGTTTGTTGTTGCTTGTTGAGCTTGAAACTTGATCAACACTTGTAGCTTGTTCAAAAACACTTTGTCATTATCAAAACATTCATCATGTTCATCATGGAACTAACAGGAGAAGCTAATTAATCACTAGAATGAAATAATGAGTAGGATTTAGGTATGAGTCACCATGAGACTCATAAAGGGCATAGGCTTTAGAGGACAAAGGCTTGGAGGCCAATTTAACTTATTCCAGGACTTATAGCAAGTTTCAATTGATGGATGCAAGCTGAATGTATGATAATTTGGTGTTAAATTTCAGTATATGTGAATTTGGTATGCTAAGTTGTCATTTATGCCTTTTCATGCAATTTGATATGTGTATTTGAAATGCATGAGTGTTGGATGTAATCAAGTATTGGAACATGTCTACTTTATGAAATTGAAGCTTTGTTTATGGTTGAATTTGATTGGAAATGAGTGGAATGGGAAATGGTATGCAAAACCTTAAATCAGTGTGTTGTTTCTGCAGTTTCTAACCGCTTAGAACTGCTGAGTAACCGGTTAGAATCTGTCAGATATGAAAAAAAATTGAAGTTCAAAAATTTAATCAATGGTTTTACAACATTTCCAATTAACCTTTCCAATTAAACTTAACTGTAACCTATCTGTTATGAACTGAGAATGTTGATGGACTTAAGGTTTTATAATTGAGTTCCATATCTTAATGAAAGTGATGATATTGATTTGGTTTTGGAAAATATGTCCATTTGATATTGATTCTATGAGACTCTTAACATAAGAACAAGATTAATTTGAGGTATTGAATTATCCATAACCTATTTGGGTATTAGATTGGATTGGGAATTAAAAATGGTATCAAGCACTAAAGGACTTCTGGTTTTGCTACAGGTTCTAACCGGTTAGAATTTGTCTTAACCGGTTAGAGACTGATAGCAATGAAAAATCAATTGAATTATAACTTGAACTTACTTGTGCCATTTTAATTAATTTTGTTCAATTTAATACCAATCTAATTACCTTAAATACTAAAGTGTGACTTTATGAGATAATTCATAGAACCTCAAGTTATGTTGTTTTACTAAGAAAATATGGAACTCTTAATGATGTTATAGGCTTATTGTGTTGGAAATGGAAAATTGAGACATCAATTAATGGCCAACCAAATTGAGAAAAATACTATATGCATTCATGCATGGTGAAAGGTGATGAAATAGGTTGGCAAGGATCGTTTGTCATGTTCTGGGAACATGAGGAGGGTACTCTGGGAGTACTAAATTGATGCAGCCTACTTGATGACACATTCTGGGAATGTGGCCAGTGTCTGGGACATGGTTTCTTTAGTGCGTTCTGGGAACGTGATGCACACTCTGGGAGTGGTGCTTGTTTATATTCCAAGTATGGTTTGCTATACGTTCTGAGAACGTATGTTAGTGTTCTGGGCACACATTGGTGTATTGGATGGACGTCCGAGATTGATTAGTATTGGAGGCCTCAGGATTGTGAGATAGAAAGCATGCATCATGCCACTAATATAAAACATTAACAATTTGTTAAATTGGGTGTGCTCATATGTATTTGCATGTTTACTTGTGTTTGAATACTTGTGAATGTAAGAATTATTCTTGTTTGATTATGTGATTATATTATGCTTACTCCCGTGCCCTGTGTAGGTGATGGCACACTTCTACCTAGCGTGCATCGAGATCTGTCCCATCCCTAGCGGGATATGGACATACGAGGAGCGTCGGGCTACTTTTGAGGGAGAGGTGGAGGTCACACTCTACCATCCCAACCCCTTAGCCCGAGTGCGACCTCGACGATTTCGGATTCCCATTATTTATACTATGCACGTACCTCCTTTTTACTCTTACCATGGACCACCCCCTGCTCGACCTATTCGTCGTTATCATACTTTTCGTTTTCATCCCTATACTCGCTCTCACCCCATTGCTGCTAGAGTTGTTTGTGTTGGGACTCCTTCACCTGATTCTCCGGACTCTGAGAGGATTGTGCCTGTTGCAGATCCTGTACCCAATGATGGGGTACCTACTCCGTCGGATGAGGCAGAGGAGGATCCAGTGGAGGGTGAGAGTGACGAGGAGCTAGTCGAGCAGGAGGATGTTACTGATAGGAGGATGGGTGGCCCTTAGGTATGGGCATAGTGTGAGTAGTGTGGGTCAGGGTCGTAGTAGCAGCTGTAGCAGATCATGGTGATGGTGGAGCGTTCTTGGAGGACTTGATGACCAGCTCTGGAGTGTCTTTATTTTGATTATGTGTATATTGTATATATCTTTTGAGAGACTTCAGGGTTTTGGTCTTTACTTTCAGTTTATGTTTATACTTGGCTATGGGACTTAGATCACTGGACTTGGGTATCAGTTTCTGTACTTGAGATATGATGGATGTTTATGGTAGTACTTATGACATATATATATATATATATATATATATATATGTATATGTTTTATGTTTATAGTGTCCAGTGATTATATTATTTTCTAAAGTTATACTCTTTCCGCGTACTCTGATAAATAACAAACGAATTCGGTAATAGCAATTGTTTTTTAAAAAAAAAGTATGATAACAATTTCAATGCCGAATTCAAAATATTTTTAAAGGATATGTTTAGTTTGAAAATAAATATAAAGGAAAAATTTCATACCCTATTTTTCCAATAATATCAAGTCCGTAATATATATATATATATATATATATATATATATATATATATATATATATATTCAACTATATTTTCTTATAAAGTACTTTAATCCAAGAGCGTCACAACAAACACCAAAGCCAAGCCCAAGAACGCCAACCTCAACACCACCATCCACACGCCAACATCGTCATCTTCATTACCATCATCTTTGTGCTTTCCTTCTCCATAACCATGGAGACACTCTCTTGATCATACTCTCTTATTATTTTGAACAAGAGAAGAAGAGCTTCATTCATTTATCTTTTTCATTAAGAACCAAGGATCAAGAGCACCCTCACACCATCATCACCACCACACGCCCTCCATCACCTTCTCCCTTGAGTTTCTAAGCTCCATGACAATGGGTTCTTATACTCTCTCAAGTCAAACCTAGGAGATTCAAGCTTTAAGGTTCACAAGCATAGGGAATAAGGAGCTAAGGCTTTGAAGTGGCAAACTAAGGCTAGATGGTTCAAGTTCTAGGAAGTCAAGAACTAAGGAGCAAGCTAGGGATGTGATGTTCTACCTCTCTTTCATTCAAGGTAAGGAGGTGGTGTTACCTTTGCTTAGGGAGTAGATTCTAAGTAGAGTATAGGGATAGCTAAGTGTAGGTAAATATAGATAATGATAAACCCTAGGGTATTGATTTGGGTCCAATATATTATGCTTTGAGCATGATTTAGACTCCCTTTTACTGTGGATTTGGCTTGTTTCTCTTGCAAATTTAGGATTTTTTTATAGTTTTTAGGAAGTCAGGTAATTTAGAATCCTTTGAACGTTTTGATCCGTTTTGGGTTTGTTTCAGGTACTTTCGGAGCTTAAATGAAGAAAATAAATATGGAGCATGAAAGAGGATGAAAAGACCTTGAAAATGGCGCAAGAACGGAGCGAAACGGAGCCAGAGCAGGTGACGCACGCCCAGGCGCGCGCACCACAAGAAAGTGATGTTCTTCGCTGTTTTGACCTTAACTTGAGCTACGCTTATCCAAATGAGGCTATCTTGGTATAATTTTAAAGCTAAGGAAAAGATCTACAACTTTTCCAGAAATAGCCTTGCTCAAATTCGTCCATCTTTAGGGTAAAAATCAGTGCCGAAGATAAGATTCTTAAATATTAGATTATTCTAATAGGATATTATCATATTATATCAATTGGGATTAGTTTTAGACTTTAAATATAGGTTTTTTCTTTAGGTTTGGTAGACTTTTTAAAGCCAAATAAGAGAATAGAATAAAATTAGGATTAGAAAAGAGATGTTGTTATGCAATTGAGAGCAAGGAGGCAAGGCACAAGGATTGGAGATCAACATTGTTGGAGGGATCCACTTGAAGATTGAAGATCTCTTGAGGGTAAATTGATTATTGTCTATGATTATTAGTTTATTCCATTCCTTTTTCTTCTTCTTCCAATATGTATAATTGAACCTCTTGTTAGGAATAAGGTGGATTTGTATGGATCTTAATTTGGCTATTAATTTATGAATTAATGTTTTTCCTTTCAAATCAATTACTTGGTTGTGTTTTAATTACAATTCATAAAATTGATCACTTTATGTTTTGCTTTGGTAATCTGAACCTTAATTGGAAAATTAGGATTAAGATTAGGCCTTTCAACCAAACAATATAATTATTCAACTCGTGGGAATATTTTTCGGGTAATTGTATAACTCTTATAAATTAGAACTCACTTAAAGAATTAAGGGGTAAGAAACATAATCGTCATGAGGGATCTAGCTTTTATTGTTTATGGAGTTTTTGATTTATTGGAAAACATATTTTCATAATTACTAACCTAATCCTACAATGAAACCAAGTTTCTAACCTTTTCCATATTTGCTTCTAAATCCTATTTAGTTTCTGAATTGTTTCATAATTTTAATTCTACACTCTTATCTCTTAAACGCTAAACCAATACAAGTTATACATAGTAATCACAATTAGGTGAAAGAAATTAGAAACAATTTGCAATCCCCGAGTGGAACGATAATTTTACTTACTCTTTATTACTTGTGCGATCGGTACACTTGCCGAATTGCCAACAAGTTTTTGGCGTCGTTGCCGGGGATTGAAATTCGATTCTAATTTTTTTTTCTGTACTTATTTGTAATTACTTGTGTAACTTGTCCTTTTCATGTATAACTATAGTTTTAATAATGATTTTGATTGTGATAGATTTATTTCGGATCCCTATTCTCCATACTATTATGCACAAAACATAAGTTATAGGAAAACTTCATTAGAAATAGCTTTAGAGAAATTAGAAGCTACATCTAAGAAACCATTTTATGTGGAGCCAATTCCCATGGAGAAAGCTCCATGGGAAATAGCTTTAGAGAAATGTGCTCAAAACACTAAAGATTTTATTGAAGAAGTCAGAACTTATTACCCGATTCAAGGTTCCAATTCAAGGAACCTTGAAATCAAAGTTGAACACATTTCAAAGCCATTAGATGAAGAGTCACAAGCATCACCAACAATTTTTGACTCTCTTCAAAGAGAGGAAAAAGTGGTGGTGATGGATGTGACCAATGATGAAACTCCTATGGATGAGCAAATAGGGAAAAATGTGCATAATGAGTTTGAGGAAGAGGACCGAAATAAAACTTTAGAAGGTGTGAATATGGTAGAAAAATTTGATCCACCCTTGCATGATGAATTTCTTGCACTTAAAAATTTGGTTAAATCTATTGCATGCTTGGATGACTCAAATTTTTTCCACTATATTCAACCTTTGTGATTTCATGAAAAATATAAAAATCAATCTAAATCATTGTTAAACAATAGGGAGCCTGGAAAGGCAGTTTTCCTAATTCATGGAATTAACAACTTCATGAATGGGAAAAGAAATCACTTGTCTGAGATGATGCATGGAGTAAGGAATGCACCTTTTGACCCAGGTGGGATTGAACTTATTTTTGAAACTTCCTTACTCCACCATCATCCAAGGTTTGTCCCATGGGCTGTGGGAATAACTTGTTATTGTTGCATCACATGGGATTTAACCTATAGAATTTGGGATCTGGTGGATTCTTTGTAATTATATAGTAGTGTAGGTTTTTATTTTTTTTAGTTAGTTAGTGAATAAAGAGTTTAGAACTTTCTCTATGTAACTTCTAATGAGGTGCTTCTAGCACTATTTTTAGTTGTTCATGTGACACAGGTGAATAAGTTTGGGGGAGTCTCCTCCATGGTGCACCAAGTGAGAATGTTGTGCTACAAAGGGAAGTTTTCTAACTCCTTGCTTTTATTTTTAATTTTTATTTTGTAGTTTTAGGTTAGTTTAGTTTGCTTGAGGACAAGCCAACCTCTAAGTTTGGGGGAGTGAACAAAATAAAAATTTATTTTTCAGACTTGAATTGTCCTCCCATATTTGGTGTTGGTTTGTGTATTGGGTAGAAGTAGATGATTATTCTAGGCTAAGGACTATTTTTTCTGATTATATATGTAAATACTTGATTTAGGATGATGACTCATTGGTTGTATAACACTGATTGGATTGAGTTTTAAGTTTTGTTGAGAACTGATTATTTTGATAAACTGTTTTGGAACAAGTTATTAGTGAACTGACTATTAGCCTGTGAGATTTTTGAGCCTATACACTTGACAGGGGTATGTAATTTATATTGATCTTTGTGATTTAAACCCCTATTTCTTTCATGAGTGTGTTCACGTTGATTTTGTGTTCTAGAACTTGACCGGTGACCATTTTGAGATTGATAATTGATTGCATTCATTAAGATGATTAAGGCACTTAGGATGTGTTTTTTTGGCCTTCAACAAATTTTTGATAATGTTCCCTTAGTTTCCCATTTTGAGCCTTATGAGATATTATGATTTTTCTTTGGTACTCTGCACCTATTGAAATATTTTTGTGAGTACCTTGGAAATTTTTGAATGAGCAATTGAGAGGAATGAATAAGAAAAAGTGAAAGTGATTGGTGATAAGTGTTATGAGTTCTATTTCTCTTCCAAGTGAAAAAAAATTGAAAAAAAAATAAATGTGAAAGGAAGAGAATAGAAGGAAAAAATTTGAAAAAGAAAAGAAGTATGAAATTGATTGTGAGTTGAGTGGTGCTTATGTAATATTCATTGCTCATTCATAATTTTTTAAGGGATGTTGTTTGATTTCATATATTTAGCCCTTAGTTTTATCCTATCTTTCTTTTATCCCACCTGACACTTTTAGCCATGGCCTCATTACAACCAAAATTAAGACCTTTTGATTTTTGCATGTATTCAATAATTTCAGTGGAGATATTGGTCTATGGTCAAGCATATGGTAACATATTGTCATTGGATGAACTTGAGTGAATATTTATAAAATCCTTGATACACATGAGAGATACACACAGTGAGGTTGAGAGTGTTCACTAGTTCTGGTTCTTTTGGAGTTTGTTTTTCTAACCAGTTTTTGATGAAGTTAATGCTTGTGAATAAAAGTGTCTGAGTCATGAGTCTAGAGTCTTAGATGAGGTGTTTGCATATTAATTTAGAAATTGGTTTTGTGTTCTAGAGTTTTTATTTTACTTTTGCCTAGGACATGCAAAATACTAAGTTTGGGGGAGTGATTTGGGTCCAATATATGATGTTTTGAGCATGATTTAGACTCCATTTTACTATGGATTTGGCTTGTTTCCCTTGCAAATTTAGGATTTTTTGTATAGTTTTTAGTAAGTTAGGTAATTTAGAATCCTTTGAACGTTTTGATTCGTTTTGGGTTTGTTTCAGGTACTTTCAGAGCTTAAATGAAGAAAATAAATATGGATCATGAAAGAGGATGAAAAGACCTTGAAAATGGCGCAAGAACAGAGTGAAATGGAGCCAGAGCAGGTGACGCACGCCCGGGCGCACGGACCCGCACGCCCAGGCTCTCGCACCACGAAAAAGTGACATTGTTCGCTGTTTTGACCATAACTTGAGCTACGCTATCCAAATGAGGCGATCTTGATATCATTTTAAAGCTAATGAAAATATCTACAACTTTGCCAGACATAGCCTTGCTCAAATTCGTCCATGTTTGAGGTCAAAATCAGTGCCGAAGTTGCTGTCAGACACAAATACGGGATTCTAGAAGGATTTTGATGATAAATTCTATTTGTAGATAAGATTCTTAAAGATTAGATTATTCTAATAGGATATTATCATATTATATCAATTGGGATTAGTTTTAGACTTTAAATATAGGTTTTTCCTTTAGGTTTGGTAGACTTTTCAGAGCTAAATAAGAGAATAGAATAAAATTAGGATTAGAAAAGAGAGGTTGTTATGCAATTGAGAGCAAGGAGGCAAGGCACAAGGATTGGAGATCAACATTGTTGGAGGGATCCACTTGAAGATTGAAGATCTCTTGGGGGTAAATTGATTATTGTCTACGATTATTAGTTTATTCCATTCCTTTTTCTTCTTTTTCCAATATGTATAATTGAACCTCTTGTTAGGAATAAGGTGGATTTGTATGGATCTTAATTTGGCTATTAATTTATGAATTAATGTTTTTCCTTTTGTAACACCCTTATTTTATATACAAAATAAATAGGTAAAAGTCTATATTTAAAATAGTGAATTTAAAAATTCCTTTTCACAAATCAAATTTACAATAACTTTGGGTATTCATTTACAATATGAGTAGCACCAATTTAAAGTTCCCTTCTTTCCAGTCTTCCGCTGCGCCACTCTGATCCATAAGCTCCTTAGCAACACCTAAAATGTTAACGACTAAGGGTGAGACCTTTTCACAACACAGTGAATCAGAGGATAATATAAAGCTCATAATATAAACTCAAGAATAACAATCAAATCAAGTCAGGGATCAACCAATTCATTTCATTCCCATTTACTTATACATTCCTTTTTTTATCCATTTTCCATTATCCATATTCCTTTCCTTAATCCTTTCCATTTCCATTACATTACCTTGACCATTTATTTATTTCTTTTTCCTTTAATTCCTTTTCCATTTCCATTACATTACCTTGACCATTTATTTATTTCCTTTTCCTTTAATTCCTTTTCCATTATAGTGTATGTATGTCTCCCCCAAATCGAAGGCCTACATACATACTCCATTTATTATACAACTCCTAATGACGATGTATTGTCTCCACCAAATCGAAGGCCTACAATACATCCCCAACCGCGATGTATGTCTCCGCCAAATCGAAGGCCTACATACATCGCCCCTATTATCCATTTTTCCTTTATTCCTTTTTCGTTAACATTACGTTACCTTTTCCGTTCTTATTTCCTTATATTTACGGTGTATGTATGTCTCCACCAAATCGAAGGCCTACATACATACTCCAATTACGATGTATGTCTCCACCAAATCGAAGGCCTACATACATCGCTTTTCCATTACCATTATCTTATCCAATTTTATTTCCTTTTTCCTTTATTCATTTCCTTTTTCTTTTGGTGTATGTATGTCTCCACCAAATCGAAGGCCTACATACATACACCATCTACGATGTATGTCTCCACCAAATCGAAGGCCTACATACATCGCTTTTCCATTACCATTATCTTATCCAATTTTATTTCCTTTTCCCTTTATTCATTTCCTTTTACTTTCGGTGTATGTATGTCTCCACCAAATCGAAGGCCTACATACATACACCATCTACGATGTATGTCTCCACCAAATCAAAGGCCTACATACATCGCTCTTCCATTACCATTTTCCTTATTTTATCCATTGTATTTCCTTTTTCCTTTTTACTTAGGATGTATGTATGTCTCCACCAAATCGAAGGCCTACATACATACACCATCGACGATGTATGTCTCCACCAAATCGA
This sequence comes from Crotalaria pallida, assembly GCA_037953625.1. Classification (NCBI taxonomy): domain Eukaryota; kingdom Viridiplantae; phylum Streptophyta; class Magnoliopsida; order Fabales; family Fabaceae; genus Crotalaria; species Crotalaria pallida. The sequence continues at coordinate 57,907,023 of CM075654.1, read as the reverse complement.
AGGCCTACATACATTGCCCAGTTACGTTGTATTGTCTCCCCCAAATCGAAGGCCTACAATACAACCCCTATTTACGATGTATTGTTTCTCCCAAATCGAAGGCCTACAATACATCACCAACTACGATGTATATCTCCCCCAAATCGAAGGCCTATATACATCGCCCATTTATCCAGTACTAGTTATCCATATTATATGTCATTAATTTGCCGACCAATTCCGTTTATCTTCACCTAGTCATTTCAAGCACAAGCATCATTACATATATAACCAAATAACCACAATTTCACATTCCTAATTATCACCATTCCAATTTCAGTCAATATATAAAGTTTACCATTTCCAAATAACCACACGTATATCCATAAATAACACTTATCACCCATCATCACAAACATTTCCAGAATTTCACATTTAGGGGTCACATTCCACAATTAGCATTTCCAACCATTTTCCTTTATCCTATTCCCTTTATCCTTCCTATTAAATTAGTCATTAACATCTCCCACTATCCAGCATTAACTCAAAATAACCCACATATAGCACTTAGTAAACATAACAAATTAACAACACACTTAAAATCAGCATAAATCAGTCGACATACTCAGGTATGTCTCAGGGTGCTTTAAAATAAATCACCTCCCTAAGGTTCTTCACTTCCTACTTAATTAATATACAAAATGGTTACACATTAACAGTTTCCAAAATAACAACATTAACCAATATATATAACCATTACCCTTCATTAATCCTAATCACCTCTTAACCCATCACCCACAACTCAACTTAACTATTAAGCTCAAATTCTATTATGGACCCTAACTCAAAGTGTGAAAAAGAGACTCCCCTTACCTTGGAGAGAGAGGGAGCTCGATTGAAGCTCCAAGGACTTTGAATCTACTCCCGGTCTATCCGATTTCCCGCTCCCTAAACCGATTCCCATCAGGTCCTTGGATTGGAGGAGAGAGAAAGTACCCTACGTGAGAGAGAGAGAGAGAGCTCCATGGAGAGAGAGAGAGAGAGAGCTTGAAGTTAAGAGAGGGGTAGTGTTTGAGTATAGGGTTTAGCCCAAAATCAAGGTTAAATCCATGAGTGATGGTAGAAATTAAGGTTTGGGTGCTTAGGGTTTGGGTATTGTTTGTGGGTATGTGAAGAGAGGGAGAGAGCCATGAGGGGAGAGAAAGGCTCCATGAAGGAGGAGAAGAAGAAGGAAATATGGAGGAGAAGAGATATGCCATGGTAGGAGGGTTGGAGGTTGAGCCTTGGAGGTTTGGTGGGTGTTGAGGGTGATTTGGGGGAGGAAGAAGAAGAATGGTGCGATAAAAATGAGAAAGGAGGGAGGTTGGTCCTGAATTTATGCTGTCTGGTACTGCAGGGTCGTGGATATCGATATCCACCTATGGATATCGATATCACCTATGGATATCGATATCCAACATCGATATCCCATGTTGGATATAGATATCCGATGCTAAAAATGACAGCACCTTTCGCAATTCAAATGGCCATAACTTCTTCGTTGATTGTTGGATCTTGCTCAAATTTGAAGATAACCTTTCTAACATACTTATCTTCAAATCCAACGGTTGGTTTTGGGTTTTGAGCTCTAAATATTAAAATCCTAATTTTTCTCCCTATTAGAAAATTTAACTATTCTCTAACTATTCTTGGTTCTAATATCTAACACTGGGTTTTTCCTACCACTCTTCACCTCTTAAGTCTACTATTCTAATAATCAAACTCGGAAAATAAATTAGGGATGTTACACCTTTCAAATCAATTACTTGGTTGTGTTTTAATTACAATTCATAAAATTGATCACTTTATGTTTTGCTTTGGTAATCTGAATCTTAATTGGAAAATTAGGATTAAGATTAGGCCTTTCAACCAAACAATATAATTATTCTACTCGTAGGAATAATTTTGGGTAATTGTATAAATCTTATAAATTAGAACTCACTTAAGGAATTAAGGGGTAAGAAACATAATCGCCATGAGGGATCTAGCTTTTATTGTTTTTGGAGTTTTTGATTTATTGGAAAACATATTTTCATAATTACTAACCTGATCCTACAATGAAACCAAGTTCCTAACATTTTCCATATTTGCTTCTAAATCCTATTTAGTTTCTGAATTGTTTCATAATTTTAATTCTACACTCTTATCTCTTAAACGCTAAACCAATACAAGTTATACATAGTAATCGCAATTAGGTGAAAGAAATTAGAAACAATTTGCAATCCCCGAGTGGAACGATAATTTTACTTACTCTTTATTACTTGTGCGATCGGTACGCTTGCCGAATTGCCAACAGGTATGATAATTGGTTAGAAACTAGGCATTTAGTGTTTGGGTGATAGAACCCATTATTATGATGAGTGAGTATGGTTATGATATTATGTGCTTGGATTGCTATATGCTTGAGTAGAATTTATTGATGCTTATGTGATAATGAGCAATAGGAAAGTATGTGTTAAATATTAGTAGTGATAGGATTGCAATAAAACTAAGTATAAGCCAAAAGGGAAAACTTAATAAATAGATAATAAGATAGTTAAAATTTGTTGGGTTAAGGAGTAAATAAATAAAGAGTAGAAATCACTTAAGGGATGAGCTAAGGAGTAAGTGAATAGAATAGACAGATTAATGGGGATAGATGCATAGTAAGGACTTGGTTAAGTAGAATAGAAATGAACCGTAGGGTAATTGAAAATGGAGACTAGGTGGATAGTAGAGAATTAGGAAGTTAATTAATAATATGGTTATGTGGGGTTGATGAATTAAGTGACTGCGAATTCAACACGATCGTTTTTGACTGCAAATTTGTCTAATTCGGACTTACAGATCAAAAGTTATAAATTTTTAAAATTACGTAAATCAAATAAATTGATAAATAACAATAGACAAAATAATTTATTATTATAAAAATAAATCCCAAATGATTATTTTCATTCAATCAATTTAATAATATATTTTTGTAACTCGAAATTAACTGCTCAATCATAAATCCGAAAAAAATCAATTTATAAAAATATGAAAAATTGCGGGTATTACATTTTCCGCCACCAAATCTCTTCTTTGTTTCACTTCAGAAACTCCATCCTTACCCAAGCATGTATCCCTGAACAAAGCCCATCTCATACCACCACGACCATTTTCTTTACAACGATCCGGAAGTTCATTAGAAGAGGTGCCATTGGAAGACATATTGCCCGAGAAGACAAAACCTTGCTTTTAATCTTTTATGTTTCTTCATCAACTATTATTAATATTACTCCACTAATTTTTTTCATCATAAATATTACTGAACTAACCATTCTCTAATTTCCTATGCAAAGGTAAAAATGAAAAATCATCTATTAATAACTCATTAAATTTCTTTTAAAAAAATTACTCCCTTTAATCCTAAAGTATTATCCAGGTGGATGATACATGAATTTTAAGAAATTGTTAATAAATAATGTAAGAATTTGGAATATTTTGACAAATTCATTATATATGGTATCAAGCACTCGCAGAATGGATAAATATGAAAGAAGTAATTTCGCTGCAACAAATTACCCATCTTCATTGACAAAAAAAAAAAATTCACTCTATTAGGACTTCTCTTTAACTCTATCCCAAAATTTATATTCCCTCCGTCCTTAAATATAAAATATTCTTGACATTTTTATTTTGTCCCTATTTATAAAGCCTCATATTAATTTTCAATGATCATTAATTACTTTTTTCCACAAACACCCCTATAATTATATATTAAAAATTTACATTTTCAATACAATTAAATAAATTATTCTACTTCTTAATGAACGTAAAATTCCTCAAATAAGCTTTATATTTGAGGAGGGAGGAAGTACCAAAATTTCATCATCTTGAAGAAAACAAACGATATGAGAAAAATGGCTTCTACCTATATTCTCCTCTTTTTATGTTAAAACAAAGAGAGAAGAAAAGGACAAGACAATAAATACACATCCATTACGATTTACGATCAATCGCGAGACAAGCTAATTAAAAGCCAATCAACAACCATTCTGATCGGTGTGGGAATTCTCACCAAATTGCTTGGACTGAGAAATGCACAAATAAAGCATTTAATGGGTTTGAAAAAAATACCTCATCCGTCCTTAAATATAAAGCATATTTGAGAGATTTTACGTTCATTAAAAAAGTTGAATAATTTAGTTAATTGTATTGGAAATGTGAACTTTTGATATGTAATTTAAAAATTACCCCTATTAATATTATTGAGAATCTAAAGTGTTAAATAAATAGGGGTGTTACGTTTGTGAAAAAAAGTAATTAATGATAATTGAAAATTGGCAAGACGTTTTATAAATAGAGAGAAAATAAAAGTATCAAGAAGGTTTTATATTTAGGGACGGAGGTAGTACAGTATTATAATTATGCGAAGTAAAATTATTGAAGATTTGACAAAAACAAAAATAAAGCAAAAAAAGGAAACACTGTGTCCTCCGACTTCAAATATAAGCAACAAAAAACATACTCCCTTCGGCTCGAATTATAAGCAAATCTAACAACTTTTACGCTTATTAAGGAGGTTAGTTGATTGTATTTAATTTTCTCAAATTTATAAAAAAAAATATAGGTATTTTAGGAAAATAGTATTGGGACTGAAACAAAAATTAATTAAGATTACAATTTTTTAGAGATATTTTAGGAAAGTGATATTGGGAATGAAAAATTTAATAAGTTAATTAATTTTGCTTATATTTTAAACCAAGATAAGTATATTTTTTATTGCTTATATCTCTCTTGGTTTAAAATATAAGTAAAACTAATCAACTTTCTTAAATTTTATTTCATTCCCAATACCACTTGATAAAAACATCCCTAGAAAATTGTTATCTTATTTAATTTTTGTTTCATTCCAAATACAATTTTCCTAAAATACGTCTATTCTTTTATAAATTTGAGGAAATTAAATACAATCAACTAACCTCCTTAATAAGCGTAAAATTAGTTGGTTTTGCTTATAATTCTAGCCCAATAGAGTATCAACTACTCCCTCCGGTCTCATTTTTAATCAAAAATAATTAATTAACTTCACACTTATTGAGGAAGTTAGTTGAATATATTTAATTTTCTCAAATTCATAAAAAAAAATAGATTACTTTGTAAATTTACATTGAGAATGAAACAAAAATTAAATGACTCAACCACATTATGAGGATATTTTAAGAATAATTGTATTGATAATAGAAATTTAATTAATTTTTGCTTATATTAGTGGAGTGTCTTTTTTTTTCTGATAAATGAGATGGGAGGGAGTATATCATAATACATAGTCACTACAAAATGTTAAAAAAAAAAGAATAAATAAAAAACATGAGTAAAAATTTATCTATTTTTAAGAACTATTCCCTTCGGTCCTATTTATAAGACTCTTTTGGAGTTTTTATTTTGGTCATATTTATAATATATTATTCCAATTTTCAATAACATTTAATTACTTATTTTCACAAACACCCCTATTAAGTCATCACTTTTTAGAGTTCCAATACTAATTATAGAGGTACTTTTGAAAAAGTTTATAAAATTTTCACATTTCCAATGACACTAACAAATTTAATCACTCTCCTTGATGGATGAAAAAAAAACCCAAAAAGATCTTATAAATAGGACCGAAAGAAGTATTTTCAACAACGACATCCACCCACTTAGACATCATCCTTAATTTCCTTGGCAAGTTCCATTAATTCAAGTTCAATCCTTTCATATGCACAAACATAGCATGTTCTTTAGCGACTATTATGACAGTTTGTTTGGTTCCCATAATGAAAATGGGAAGAGGGAAAAAGATAAAAGAGAAATAGAAAAGAGAAATTATGGTGAGAAAATGAGTAAATTTTGTGGTTATTTGATATAAGAGAAAATGGGAAGATCAGAAATGTGAGAGAGAAAAATTGAGTTTTCTCTCCTTTTATTTGATTGGAAAAAAAAAGTGGGAAGAGAAAAAACAATAAATTTATTGAAAGACAAATATACCCTTGTTTTACATAACAAAAATAAATGTATATTTTTCTTTCTCAAAATCAAACATAACCAAATATTTGTTGCTTATTTAAACTCTTTTTTACATAATAAAAATTTTGATTAATAATATATATTAAAAAATTGTATCAACTTTTTTCAAAAAAAAAACACACACACTGTTAAGCCTACAGTACCATTAGAACAAGAAACAAAGCAGAACATTAGTGAATAAAAAAAATACACAAAGCAGAACATCGAAACAAAAAAAAAAGAAACAAAGCATAAGAACATTGCAAAAAAAAAAAAAGAAACGAAGCATTGACAGTATATAAAAAATGAAACGTCCTTAATAAAAAAAAAAGAAACAAAGCATATGAGTACATGACAGTGAATTAACCCAAAGCAGCGTCCCTTATTCAATTTTCTTCTCAAAATCTCGGCTCTTTAGGAGAGAAGATTTTTTTGGGCGGATCCCACCCTTTTTTCTTTCCTCCCTCATTTTCTCTCTTACACCAAACACAAGAAAACCATTATTTTCTTCTTATTTTCTCTTATCTCCAAAATCTCTCCTCTCAATTTCTCCCAAACCAAACAAAATGTAAATCCTTGCTCGAGACGAGAAGCACCATTAGGGAGCAAAGTCTCGATTTTATGATCTTGAGCCCTAATTACCTCACTCCGATCCTTGAGGTCCTTTGAAGATGTAAATTGAATGTTCAAAACGTCAGCACGAGCAGTCTTAAGTCGTTTCTTCAAGTTAGCATTATCATTTTCACTCTTAGAAAGAGCTTCACGGCTAATTTACTTAATTGGAGATAATTAGAAAACTATTTATCAATCTAAGAGAGTTTTAAAACTATTCCTAGAAATAGGTAAAGTCACAAGAAGACAAAAAAGAAGGCTATAATCTAGTGTGAACAACACTATATAAAGATCTTAGGCACATCCAATAAAAACCAAAATATCTTTATAAATTTAATATGGACAATTTTTTAAGAGATGAAAGCTTTGATAAAAATTTACAAAATAGAGAATTAAGGTTGATACATAAACTAGAATTACCGGATAATATTAAGGAAATAATAGCAGAAAATATGAGTATTATAAGACAGGAACGAGTAAAAATACTACGAGAAAATATGTTGTTACAAGAAAGAGCATTAAATGATCATTTTAAAGAAATTAGGAGACAACAAAGATATGAAGAAACTAGAATCATGAATGACTCAGATTGTACAGATTCAGATTAATTATGAATCTTACAAATACAACTGAAACACTAGCACGAAAAATTGAAGATACTACTAAAGAATTAAGAGATATCAAAATAAGTGTCTCTAAAAGTGAATTAAAATATTTAGAAGAAATAAGAAACATACATTCAAAAATAGAAAAAATAAATAATCTGCTAGCTAAGATATTAGAAAATACTTCCCAAAATAAATAAAAAACCAAAGTTAGATTATACATTAGATAATTTGATAAAATATTTTAAAGCAAAAAATAAATATGAACAACAAATACAAGAGGAAGAAAAACTTCATGAAGAACTAAAAAATGTATTAATACAATTAAAGGAAAGTGAACAATATAAAAATATCACCTTTTTAGAAAACTATTTTGAAATGAGCAAAAAGGACAAGAAAGAAAAAGGGATAATTCCTAAACTTCCATTATCATGAAGAGACTAGAAGAAGAAATAAATATAACAAAAAATTATGACATAGAAGAAATTTCTAATTTAATGAAAAGGTTAGAAATTCTTTCTGAAGAAAAGAAAAGTGAAAATAGGAATTTGACGATAATTGGATCTGAAGAAGAAAATTCTGATAAATCTGAAAATGAAGATATAATCATAGGATGAGTCTTCTGATGAAGAATATAATCTAGGAGAAAATGAAGGATCAACGTCTTATATTAAAAAAGAAAGACAAGAGTATCAGTCTTTTAGAGAAAAAGAAAATTTAATGAATATTGGAATCCTAAATACCAATATGGAACCCAAGATGAAGGAAAAGAATATTTTCCTAGAAAAGCAGGATTTACAAAGAAAAATACTATTACTATTAATTGTTTAACTAATAGAGAAGAAATAATCCAAGAATGAGTAAACGAATTATCAATAAATCTTTTAGAAAATTATGATATAGATAAGCTAACAGGGAAAGATGTTTTAAGATTAGCAGAATATAAGTCTACTGGAATACTCAAAACTTATATTGGAAGCATAACTTCTGACCAGCTTAAAGGTGAAGATGCTTGGAAAAAAGATTATTTAGCAAGACTAATTAGTTTAGAATTTTTAGGAAAATATTTGATAAATCACAGAGAACAGGTAATTAAGCTAGAAAGAGAAACAACAAAATGACATTTAACAAATATGTGTATAAGAGATATGTGTCATATAGATAAGTTTATAGGTGAGTATGAAACCTGTTAGTATCAACTTGAGAAATCAGATCAAGAAGTCTATAAGGAATTATTCCTAAGTAAGCTTCCTCATCCAATAGGAGAAGAGCTAAGAAAAAGATGGTTAAATAAGTCACCTGAAATAGCCTCAACATTTGGAGGACTTATATTCATATTAAAAAATATGATTAGAAAAATTTGTACTAATAATATTATTAGTCATAAATTAAAATTAATAGGCAAAATTTGTTGTGATAAGAATGATCCAGAAATACCTGGACAATATGGATGTGGAAATCCTTATAAAAAGAGAAAGTCTCATAAAAAGAAATATAGGTTTAAAAAACAAAGGAACCCTAGAAGAAAACATAGAAGCAGGTATTTTAGGAAGAAAACTCCTAAAAAATATTGCCCAGAAGGAAAGAAAACATGTAGATGTTGGATATGTAATGAAGAAGGTCATTATGCTAATAAATGCCCACAAAAGAAAGATAAACCAGAAAAAGTTAGAATCCTTACAATAGCAAAGGAAAATGATTTAGAACCATTATTAGATTGGGACATAAATTCAGAGAAACAAATTTATGAATATTTATCAGAATCATCCTATGAAACTAGTGATGAATCAAGTTAGTACATTCATAAAGGTTTCTATCCCAATTGAAAATTATGAATCAAAACAAACATGTGCATATGTAGATTCTGGAGCAACAATATGCTTAGCTAGTAAAGGTTTGATCCTTAATAAATTTTGGATTAAATTAGAAAAACCAATAAAGATAGTCTTGGCAGACAGATCTAAAAAATATATTAATCATGCAGTCTTCTGGACTAAAATGATCATAAATGGGAAAACATTTCCTGTACCATCCATTTACCAAAGAGATAGCGGAATGGATATAGTTATAGGAAATAATTTCCTAAAGCTTTATAGAACCTTTATACAAGAAAATAAATGGATAAAATTAACATGTCCAAAAATTCAAAAAATAGAACAAAGAAAAGAGCAAATAAAAATACCTATAATAAAAGAGTAATATGTCAGATTAGTCCCTGACTTTGTAAGCGTCGGTCAAGTTAGTCCCTGACTTTATCGAAATAGCAATTTAGTCCCTGAGATAGGAGAACATCAATCAAGTTAGTCCCTGCCGTCACTATCGCAGAGATGTATTTGCTTTAAAATGCGCTAAAGATAGAGACGTATGTGAATTAAAATGAAATCCCAGGGACTAAATTGCTATTTCAGTAAAGTCAGGGACTAACTTGACCGATGCTTACAAAGTCAGGGACTAATCTGACATATTACTCTATAATAAAAAGATGTACAGTCACATCAGAGTTCGCACAAAAGTGTGGTGAGATAGAGGAAATAAAAACAAAATTTTTTGCAATAATAGAAAAAGTCTTAATAGAAAAAACAGAAGAAATACCTCAAAAATTATTAAAAGCCTTAGAAGAAACATGTAGTGAAAACCCATTAAATTAGAAAATCAACAACAAGAATAGAGAATTAATAAAAATAAGACTAAAAGACTCCTTCGTAAAAATAAAGGCAAAAACAATGATTTACACTCAAAGAGACAGACAAGAATTTGCAGAACTTATAAAAGAACATTTAAGCCAAGGATTAATAAGAAAATCAACCTCAAAACACAGTAGTCCAGCATTTTTCGTAGATGGTGAATTTGAAAAGAAGAGAGGAAAAAGAAGGATGGTAATAAATTATAAGATGATGAATGAAGCAACTGAAGGAGATGCTTATTATTTACCTAGAAAAGATGAGCTTATTGAAAAAATTAGAGGAATGAAATATTTCTCTAACTTTGGTTGTAAAAGTGGATTTTCGCAATTAAGGATAGATGATGATAGTAAACCATTAACTGTTTTCTCATGTCCCCAAGGACAATATGAATGGAATGCTCTACCAATGGGCATGAAACAATCCCCTAGGATATTTCAAAGATTCATGGATGAGAATTTAAAAGATTTAAAAATTATATGTAGTGTTTATGTAGATGATATAATCATCTTTGCAAAAACATTAGAAGAATGCTATGATAGAACTTTGATGGTTATAGAAAGATGTAAAGAGAGAGGAATAGTCCTTTCCAAGAAAAAAGCAGTAATTGGTAAAAATAGTACAAAATTCTTAGGATTAGAAGTTGAAGAAGGAAAAATTAAAGTCCAAGATCACATTTCTATGAAAATTAGAAATTTTCCTTCAAAAATTACTGATAAAAAACAGTTACAAAGATTTTTAGGAATTTTAACATATGTTGAAGGGTACATTCCAAAATTGGCTGAAATAAGGAAGCCATTGCAAGCGAAGTTAAAAAAGGATGTTTTATGGAATTGGTCAGATTCTGATACAAAATATGTTGATACAATAAAGAAAAAATGTGCTAATTTACCATCATTATATTACCCTTCTGATAAAGATAGGATGATAATAGAAACAGATGCTTCTGATTATCATTGGGGAGGAGTCTTAAAAGCCAATAATGGAAAAGGTGAATTGATATGCCAATATACTTATGGAAGCTAAGCTTTAAAAAGCATGAAATGAATTATCATATTGCCGAAAAAGAAGTATTGGCTTTGATAAATACTATCAAGAAATTTAGGATCTATTTATTACCTAACATGTTTATTGCAAGAATAGATTCAAGCTATGTTAAATCCTTCAGGGATACTAATATAAGAGGAGATTTTAAGATGGGAAGATTATTAAGATGACAACAATTCCTTGAATGGTATCAGTTTGAAATAGAACTGATCAAAGGAGATAAAAATTATACAGCAGACTCCCTAACAAGAGAGCTGACTGTCAATTAATCATAAAGGCTAACCAGGCCTCACCAAAATTATATCAGTTATTTTGCAGAGAAATGGAGATGAAGATTAAGACCATGGAAATACAGATTGCTGAAAAGAGATGGAATTAAAGAAATTACAAATGGAGATACAGATTCTCAAACAACGAATAGAGCTTGTACAAATGAAAAAAGGAGAAGAAAAACAAATTCCTGAAGAATTAAAGCAAGCCACTGCTCAATCTCAGAAGACATATGTCTATGTGATTTATGATGGAGACAGAAAAGGAATTCATGAAAATATTGATGAGGAAAAACTTCCAGTCAACACAAAATATAAGAGATGGAACTCCTTTGAAGAAGCACAAGAAGAGTTAGAAAAGTATAAGGAACCTATTTCCTTAAGACCTCAAACTAAAATGATGAGAGAAACCAAACTCACCGGAGACCAGTTAATTAAGATGAGAGTGCCGATGACAAAAAATGAGTTAATGGAAGAAAGAAAACCCAATCCCAAAAACTACCAAGAATTATTCCAAGAAACATTTGGTTGGAAGAAACAAAAATATGAAGGTCAACCATGGTACACAATCTGGAGAACAAAAACAGGACCAAAAATGGTTACTTTACCAGGATATAATCCATTTAAACTATGGCATGCAGTTCAATATGGATTAGTAGAATTAATATATTTATCTGGAGATCATAGAGAATTAGAATGTTTCCCTGAAAACATTAAGATTGCTATTAAGCTCTGGAGAGACGAAAGAGCTCAAAATAAAAAATACTTTCATAAAGGTCCTCAGCTGTTATTGTCATTATAAAGATCAAATAGTCATAAAACCCAAAACTTATATGCAACTGGGATTTTCAAATGGAAGCTCTCCACCAGCTGATGAAGCCCCAGAATTTGAACTCACGAAAGAAGATGAACATTATTTCAGAGCACAACAATTATTGTTTATTTACCTTAGTTTAGAAAAAATTTATAAAGATACCAAGATTTAAGGTAAATTTTAAATCCAAAGACACAATAATCACTTCTGGATTTGGAGAAGTCATCCCTGAGAAAGAATATGTCCATGTAGATCGTTGGATAAGAGATTTCTATTGCATGGAAAATATTGATTTTCCTAAACAGACCAAAAGATTCCTCTGCGATTCCCTATCAGATGTCCCAAAAAGACAAGCAACCAGATGAAGAAGCAATAATAGAAGAGTGACGCAAGTAGTGACGTCAGCCTTCAATAATGTAAAATGTAGACGTAAGTGCTTATGTAATAAAGGGGCGTAAGGGTCATTAGTTAAGCCCTCACCCTTCTATAAATATGTGAGTTTAGTTTATGTAGAGGCAAAGCGAAAGGGAGGAAAATTAGTCTCTCAAGCTATAAGTCACATGTGTTGAGCTTGCTAAGGTTGAGTCAGAGCCTCTTGTTATTATCAATATATGTAAAATATTCCTAAATAAATAAAAATCAGTTTATGAGTTCAAACTCTCTATCATATAAAGAAGCTGTATTAAGGCAAACACCAGAAATTAACAGCGAGAAGGCATCGTGGGCCATTTTAACAAAGATCATCTAGAAAAAACCTTCATATCAGGTATGAACAATCAACCTCTTCACTCTTTAACATGTCTATAGAGGAAACCTTTGATTTTTATAATAAAAAAGATGATCAAGATAATTCAATAGAATGGTTAATAGATCATAATAAATTTAGAGAAATCCAGAAAGAAGAACTAAGACTAAAGGAAGGAGAAAATCTAAAACCCAAAAAAAAACTACAAGGATTAGTTAGATTATTCAAAGGACAAGAACTTAAAAATATTGTTTATTGTGGAAAAATATTCTGTGAAACACCAATCGATATTTCTGAAACAGATGGAAAACATAAACATAAAATTATTAACGATAAAAAATCTAAGAGAAAAAATACAAGTTATTAAGCCAAAGGATAGATCCAAGATAAAATATGTGCATATAGGAGCAATAAAGATCTTGATTAAAAGTACCTTTGGAGAAAGAATTAATAGTCCTTTAAAAATCGCTTTAATGGACAATAGAATCCAAGATATTAAAGATTCAATTATTACCTTGGTTGAAGGAAAATTAGCTTATACTAAGTTAATATTTACTGCATACCCTAATATAGGAGTCCCATTAAATACTAAGAATCTAGATTTATCCTTAAACTTTTGTCATAACTTTGAAAGAAAAGATCTGATGCAGAAAGGAGATAAAATCTTTAGTCTCACATATTGCATTAGTTATGCTTTAACTAATTCACATCATTCAATAGAATTTAGAAACAATGAGTACATTAGTATTCCAAAATTATTTCAAGAACCTGAAAGACCATTTGTGATAGAAAGAAACAAAATTAAAGAATTACCCACTTCTTGGGTAAAAGAGAAAAGTATAATATCCCAGCCTCCGTTGAGCAGAGAAAGAGATTATGAAGATATAGAAGAGCTTAATAGGTTAGCTGATGAAGTAAAAAGATTATCTTTTAAAATAGGATAAAATAAAATAAGCTATGAAAATTACAAAATACATTCTGATATAAAAAAACCTTTGGAGAATAGAGTTTGAAATAGATCCTGATGAATTTTGGATCTGTAAAATAATAGACTGTTATATAGAATTTGTAGAGGAAAAAATAATGATAATCAGTCAATTAACATCCCTAAAAGAAATTAATGAAAAAATCAAGATAGAATGGTTGAAAGAGGAAAACATTTTATCTACCACAGAAGAAATAATAGATTATGAATTAGATAATGGAGATTGGAAAGAATATTACAATGATTTATGGTATAAAGAACATGATAATCATTACAGTGATTAAAATGCCAGGATATACTTGGATTACTCTTTTTGAAGAAAAACTTAGAAAAGTAAAAGAAGCAAACGAGATATTACATCTTCTTATAATATTTGTTCAAGAAAAATATAATCAAAATCCTGAAAATTCTGATTTAAGAAGTATATGTAATAGTTTAATGACACGAAAATTATTATTGGAATGATATCAAAGCAGAATAGAAGATACTCTTTTGATCTTAGAATATATAGAAAATGGAGAATATAATTTAATGGATTATAAAGACACTCTGAAAAACAGAAATATAATACCAATTGATATTGATTTTACAATAAAAGTTACAAAATATGCTAAAATTATTGGCCCTGAGGAATGACTAATTTCAGCACTTCCGCCATCAAAAATTTGGTATCAGAACTTAAAGTTTAATCCTTAGGTTCTTAAATTTATAATAAAAGTTTAAAGAAAGTAATAATGCAAAGAATGAGTGGTGAAATTTAAATTAAATATCTTAAAAGAATGTTAAGGAAAATAAATGTAGAAATAGCTTGGCAGCAGAAAACTATAGAGGAATTAACTATATTAAAAAATTCCATAAAAATGAATTTAGCATAATTACAAGAAATAGAGCAATTAATTAAATATGCTCAAAGGCAAAAAGAGATTGCAAAAAAACTAAGAAAAAACATAACTAAAAGACTTAGTTATGGATTTTAAATCCAAAAAGAAGGTGAACGATGGTGATTTGGCGATCAAGAATAAGATGATAGGATCACATACACCTAATTATTGCCCTTTTATAAGACCACCCTTGTCAGGGAATACGTTTAAAAGGTGCCCTACATGAGTAATAAGAATAGTAATAGGTATCTGACAAGTAAACCAGCCGAGCTTCACTATATGACTTCAAAAAAGATTGGAATTGAGTAAAATTCTCTCGAGAAATTTGTGTAACACTTATTCCAACTCCTTATTATTATTATTATTATTATTATTATTAGCGTGCCGATAGGCACTTCCTTCATCCCGCATTCCTATTGTCGTGTTTTTAAAATAATATATTGAAAAATCAGTCTTTATTAATCTTATTTATATGTTAAAAATGTTTATTTTCGTGTAAATTATTATTAAAAATTTATGCATTCTTAGTTGTCATGTTCCAAAATATGGATCCATAAATTTCAACGAAATTACACATGCATTGTTATTTTGTTAATCTTCAATTTAATTTCCCTTAAATTTAATATGTTTGTCTATATACATGATGTAGTACAGTTTTCATAAATTATAATAGATATATCGTTACTTTGCATTTTAGACAAAAAAACCCCAAATATCAAAGAAGAAACAATTTAATCTAAAAGTTTAAATGAATGTCTCATTCATCGTTAAGAATTTCGAGTGAAGTTGGAAGTGAGAACCCATAGGCCATAAAGGGATATGTTTTACTGAAACAATAAATATAAAATCTTTCAATTTTTTTAAGATAATATTTCCCAATAAAACTTTATACTTTTTAGATTCTAATCCTCAACCCTAAGATATGGGGTTAAAAAAACCAATTATAACCACCAAAGTTATGGTTATCTTATTAAAACTTATACTTTCTAGATTCTTATCCTCAATCCTAAGAGATGAGATTAAAAAAACGAATTATAACCACTAAGGTTATGGTTATCTTCATTTTTTTAAACAATATTTCTCAATTAAACTTATTCTTTTTAGATTCGAGATGATGTTAAAAAAACCAAATATAATTACCAAAGTTATGGTTATTTTTTTCCTAACTATATCTTTATTTTTTTTTACATATTTTTTTTATAACAACTATATCCTTATTGTCGTATTTTTAATGCCATAACTTATTGTCGACCCGCATAACTTATTGTCGTATTTTGTTGTAAAAAATTGTTTATATTAAAATGATATATTACTTTTAGTGTAATGGACATCGAACACATAGTTGGCTGTTACATATATTTTGTTGTCCATACTCCAATATATAAGCCAAAATAATTAATTAACTAAGAATAAAGAAAAGTATTTTTAACAAAGTATAAAAAAAAAATTGAGAGAAGTGGAACCGTGTTTCTTTTCTCATCAGTTAGAGGGGCTTTCTTAACTTATATATCAATTCCTTGATTTGTGTTTCCCTGTCAACACATATTCCTTATTTAAAAAGGGCAAAACCTGCTCACCGAGTCATCCATCCCCTAAGTTCTGAATTTTGAGGGATAATCCCATGCATGCACAACCTTATCCGCTAGACAAAAAAAGAAAAAAAAAAGAAGAGTATAATAAGAAATTAACAAAATATATTTAAAAAACAAATAAAAAAGAGAATAATTAAGAGATATAGAGATATGGAGGAGGAAGTGAAAAGGGGAGAAATCCCTCTATTTGTTTTAGTTATATCATTGTAACTTTTAACAAAAAAGAAAAAGAGAAATGGAGAATAAGGGATTGACAAAAGTTATTAAGAAAAAAATTAAAGAACAAATAAATAAGAGAATTCAAAGAGACAGAGACGTGGTGGAGTAAGATGAAAGGGAATACCATAATTTCTCAAAAGTTGGTTGGCGAAATTTTTCTTCATTTATGTTGTAAGTTTTATTCTTCTTCGTTTGAGAGAGTATTTTCATTTCCATTGTAACTAACATTTTACTCTTATAATTTGTTAAAGGAGAATTTGGTGATACAGTATGAGAAATGGTTAAACCATTGAGGGAAGAATAAACATTTTTTTTAGCAACTAATCCCGACTGCTGCAGAAACCATTTACTCCAATTTTTTATAAGGACGCAAAATGTATTAAAAAAACCGCCGCATGATCAGTTTTGTTATTGTGAAAAAATTTCTTAGAAGGGAGCAAAAGGGTCATTAAAAAAACCGCTGCTTGATCAGTTTTTGTTATTGCATTTAAATACTCACTATTCTGTTAGTAACTACTTGGTAGTTGGTAGAGCAAAAATAGAATGATTTTATATTTTTAACATTTTAGAATGTATTTATCCTTTTCCATTTCTGCTTATTTTTTGCCTCCACTATATGTCGTAGGAATCCAAGATTTTTTGCAGAAAGAAAGTGAAAAAACATTAGATAAAAAGTTATGAGATTCAAATATTAGATTTAAAATACAGACACATGCAAACTCATACAAATAATGCATTTCTCAAGATACATATAATTGGGCAAAAATCATTGAATATTGCAATAAATTAAAAAAAAACTTCAAATGAATTATTTTTTCCATTGAGAGCAATATTTCTAACTTCAAAAACTGAAATAATACAAAAATAAAACATTAAAAAAAAAACCTGTGTTGTGTATAAAAGACATCAATTTTTCCTTTTGATTTCTTCATGCTATGTAAGTTGATATAGTAGATGCGAAAATGGATTGGTGTTGGTGAGAACTTTCCAATTTAACATTTGAGAACTGCTCTTCTGTAATTTTGTTTTTGCACAATATACTTTACCTCTAACTTCTACAAACTGCTATTCTTAATATGAATGGGTTTAGAAACTTCATAGCAGTTGCAGTAGTTTTTTTTTTTTTTTAATTTTAATTTTAAGTTTTGAAACTGCCAACGACAGTTTTTTTAAGTGATGAATGTAAGTTAGAGTATTTACAGGGGAATTTTGGGTATTAACTAAATTACGTACACCAACTATTTTAGTTTTTTTAGTTAAAAAATAGGGTTTTCTTTATAATAGTATAGAAAAGGGTTGAACTTTAATGATAAGATATGCTAACTGGCATAAAAGAGAATGCGATACTTTCTTAGTATTTTTTTTAACTAACGTGAATTTTTTATTTTTAATTTTTTTTAAAAAAAGAGATAAGATGATAAAAAGATGACGCAAAAGGATAAGATGTCAATCACGCATCCAACGGTACCTTCCCAAAAAGATAAGATAAAATTAATTGGTTACATTGATAATGATGGAATGATAAATGTAAAAGATATAGAATGATAATGATGCTACAGATACTGTTGTTGGAATACCACTAACGAAAATCTTCACTATTTTGAAGCCAATAGATTGAGATGAACCCTTTGGAATAGTCCTCTTGATCTCCACCTAGTAAAAAGGAAATGATTCATTGTGGTAAATCAAAACTATACATCCCAAAATTAGAGCCTCTTTGCCTAGGTTTAAAAGTGTGATTCTATTCTAAGAAGCTCAAAACATAGCTAGCAAAATGATTAAGGTAAGCTTCAGCAATGATTTTCTACCAAAACAATCACTTTTGGTGAAAAAATCAAAAACAAACAGACCCTCAAGCTTTACAGCCATTTAAAGCCGCCCAACCAAAGGTGTTGGCAACAATTTTCTATCAAAATAATCATTTTTTTGGTGAAAAAATCTTGAACAGTCAGACTCTTAATCTTTAATATTTTTGGTGATTTGTTGCTTCTTATATGAAAAAGATTAGAATAAAAGATAGTGTTCCTGTAAAATGTAATAGAATTGGATTTAATCACCATTCTGAAGAAACTAAGCACATGGAACACAGTGTTATCACGAAATTAGTTGTTTCCAATTTTCAATTTGGTTAACAGAATGGAAAGCTTTCGCTATGCAATAATGGACCAAATAAAATCAAATCATAAAAGCAAAGAGACAAAGGTCATGCATATTTCTTCGCCACACAACGAAATTATGGGAAATAAACAATAGAATAATTTTTAAAAAATAAAAAAGGAGAAGATTCATAAGATTCATCACTGAAGTATCTTGTCTAAGAAAGGCCACATATGCAACAAAAACTTGTTCAACCAATCAACTTGTAGAACTAAGCAATATCAATAAACTAAGATGGTATGAAAAAAAAAAGAATCTTCATAGATTCTATCATCATTAATACTAACTCGTTCATAATTAGGTGTCTTCACCCACAGAGGAATCTCAGGTAGTAGAAGATGTTTCAAAGCTTTTGGGCCTAATTCACCGATTGGTCTAACAACAGGGTCCTACATTGAAATTTTGAAGCACACCCAGATATCAAAATCAGATTTTGAAGCATACCCAAAATTCAAAATTAAAGTTTAGTTCCTATGTATCTATCACTGCATTGGATTGGATTGAATAAACCAAGTGAATGCAATGCAAGAAAGAGGGTTTTTTTTTTCACTCTTAATTTTATAAGCCACCACTATCGTCTTTTACCTGCGTTGTCTGAAGCATCCACCGTGACGTGATCGAATCACCATTGTGGCTCCATCCTCCGTGCGATTCAGGCACCTGCACTCTGATCTTTGTAGTCAATTTGTTGTATCTGTCACTTTATCTGCTAGTAACTTCCCTTCCCCTCACTTTATTTTAATCTGTGAAACTGCTTGAGCAGTTTCATTTTTCAATTAGGGAGGGCATAATAGGAAATAACAAATTTATGTAAAAAACAGTTATAAAACATTGTTTTCTTTATATAATAGTACTAGTTTTAGGCCCGTGCACTACACGAGATATTTGTTTGCTTGCTTGTTGAAAACTAATTATTATTGGATAACTTAAGTAGATAATAATTGGAAATCATTTTGCATTTTTGAATTGAATTAGTATCAACTAATTTATAAACAAAAAATAAAAGATAAAATATAAGTGAATTAGCATAAATATTACTACTTCAATCCTAAATTGCGTTAATTAACATATCTTATTTTTATATGGATATAACTTTATATTGTTCTCTTTAGCTTACATAATGATTATGTGCTTCCACTGGTTTTAACGGTCTCAATTATTAAAAAAATAAGAAAGATACACCAGTAACTAAATAAGTGTGAAAGATAAAATTAAATACAATTAACTAAACGTTTTTTTTTTAAATGATACTGGCGGAAATATATATATGGTATTCGAGGGGATATATTCTAAAGACTTTACACATCCTCTATCGCTTCCGTTCAAATAATTAATTAAAGAAACTCTGATGATCAATCATATGGCATGTAAACTGATATCATCACAGTTCATCAAATTATTCTGAATATTCTTTAATTGTATCGATCAAAAGTCAAATCAGAAGATATGAACGCGCCTTCCCATAAGCAAACTCACAATGAAATTCAATCAATGATTCCATCACAGAAATTCAAAATCTCATTCAACAATTGCACTAAAGAATCACCACACAATCAATAATAATAACATAATTAGAAACAAAAACAGAGTGAGAGAACCGAAGTATAATCTAATTTTCGCGAAGAAAAATTTCAAACAAAAATCAAATAAGAAGAATATGAAATGTTAACGTCGCACACGCAACCTGATTTAATCTCAACTTTCATAAATTCATAATCGCATACAACAATCGTGTTAACATAGAATTGTCTAATAGATGAACAAAAACAGAGAATAGAAACATAAACACATAGGGATGGCAATTTCATACCGTGAATGGGGATCCACGCGGGGACTGCCCCGTTTGGGGCCCCACGAGCGGGGATTTTTCCCCCGTCCCCGAACATTTACATATATGCCTTCATAAATTTATTTGTATATAGATTTAATATTAGGTGTTTTTGTAATTTCAAATCTATAACAATAATAATTTAAAAAAATACATTAGACTGCTAAATTAAAAAGTTAGAATAGAAAATTAGAAATTCACAAATTAGATGCCCTATATATTATCCTACTTCTTCTCCTTCTTCTTCGTTCTATACTTTCTCCACTCCCTTCTTCTCTCTTCTACTGTTTTACAGACTACAGTTCTACGAATTTAAAACAACAATGCGTCTAATGAAAACCTCCACCACATTGTTGAAAGCAAAAATCAACTATCTATTTAAAGTTTTTTTATTGAAATATTATTTCAGTTTGTAATTTTGCTTTAATCTCAATTTTGATGACACTTTTGGATTCCTTGAATGTTTTGTGTATGTGGATGACAAAGCTATCATTTAATACCTTTGTTTTATCATATTTTTTGATTGAATTTTCTGAATTTTAATAATTATTTTTTCTACGATATACAGGTTTAAAAATTTTATTCAGCAAAGTTAATTTTTTATCGGATCAAATTAAAGCTATGAAACTTTTAAAATATTTCGCATATGTTTAGGTTCCTCGTGGGTATCCGTGAGGATCCGTGGGGTGGTGGGGGATGGGGAACCATCTCTCCCCAGGATGAGGTTTGGGGATGGGGAGGAAATGAAATCTGAAAATGGGGAATGGGAAAGTACTCCCCGCCCCTTCCCCGCCCCGTTGCCCTCCTTATAAACGCATGCTCTTCCATGAAGTGAAAAATAAAAAGAAAGGAAAAAACGGTTATTGACTCAAGGAAGATGTTACCGTGAACATTGTTGCGAACGTGCTTCAGCAGTGTTCTTTCGACAGAGATGACATCGTTCGCTATTGAAGAGTAGAGTACTGCAACATTTCTCAAGTCGTCTCCATCTATTTATCATCTACTCAAACTAACATATTTCCTCATAAAAGCCTTTTTTTTTAAAAAAAAATTCAAGAACATAAAAACTATGAAATTATGAAATTGAGAGAGATACGTTAAGAGAGAGGGGAGAGATAAGAATAAGATAATGAATGGAGAGAGAAGAGAAAAAAGGATTTATGGATTTGTTGTGAATGAGGAAAAGTGTAGTAACATTATGAATGAGAAAGGATGTATAAAAGTTTAACCTGCATCTAGTAACTTGCATGTAACTTGATTTTCAAATTTTAAATTTTAAAGTGGTTCTTTTAACTTGCATGTAATTTGTATGGACATGTGGATGCCTTCATTGAGTTGGAAAAGCCAACTTTCAATGAGGATGCACCATTTCAAAATGGCTGAATGAGAAAGCTCTATTGGGACAACTTTTTATATATAAAGAAGGATAGATAATATAGATTATAAAAAAGTTTAATTTCGATTTCACTTATCAAATTAATCATAATATCATCATAAACATAATAATGATATAAAAAAACATGTTAATTCATTTATTAACTAAATAAGGAATACATTAATTTAGTATTAGTCTATACATAAATAAATATAATAGTTAAAAAAGGAGCGATCATTATCTTTTAATGTTCATGTCTAATGAAATAAGGGATGTTATGATTTATCATTAATTATACTCATAATATGATCAAACTAAAAAGATCAAAAAGCTTAATTCTGATGTATCATAATAAAATTGATAATCATATATAAAAAATTTAATTTATCCATCAAATAAATATGGAATATCTCAGAACAAATAGTGTTATTTTTGATTCATACGAGGAAATAGAAAATTTATTAATAGTATTATTTTTATTCATACGAGAAAATAGAAAATTTATCAACAATAAGTATCATTTAAATTATTACTCCCTTCGTCCCGGTATCTTGGTAAAAGTCAAACAAGTCAATGAAAATAAGAGAGTATCTGTTTAATATAATGCATGATTCATTCATTAATTACAAATTGATATTATACAAATTTTCATATCATTACAATTAATACATATTACAATATAAAAAAATCTTTAAATATGCTTTCCTTACTTACTTATCAATCATCGATACACTATACAATTTTTAAGATTTTTCATTTATTTTTTTACTTTAATATGAGACAAATTTTTTTAGTATTTTTTTACCGAGATAAGGAGAGGGAGAGAGTATTTATTTTAATTGCGAGACAGTTAAGTATATTGCCTTTATTCCATTTCCAAATGACCATGTGTGTATTGTGTATTGTGTATTGCTGAGTAGCTAAGCTAGGTGCTTCTCAAATCTTCTTCTCATTTCCCCTTTGCTGAGCCGCAGAGAGCAGAGGCTAGGGTTTGCAAGCGCCATCGATTTGCAGAGACCAGAGCCATCGCAGAGAAAGCTCGCAGAGGCCATCCATTCGCAGATAAAGCTCGCTCGTCGTCGCACTCGCCGGACACGCTGTTGCCGCCGCCGAGACGCTCCTTCAACCTCCCAAATCCGAATATTCATTTTCCTTCAAGCCTTCAACTACTATTCCTCTACTCTTCAAGGTATTGATTTGAATCTAATTATTGAAATATTAGGAACTAATTGTTAAAGCTTCAATACTATTTCTTTGTTACTGATATGGCGGGAGATTTAGCATTGCTTGTTACTGATATGGCATGAAATTTTTATAGAGCTTTAGCATCGAGATGTTTTAGAGTTGGAGAGGGATACTGTTTTAGGCACTTTTGGGAGTGTTTAGAATTGAGAAATACTCATTAAACATGAACTAAATTGTAGTATTATGTTTCTTCGCAATTGTACATATTGTACTTTTTGCATTCTTGGAATAAATATCCAAAACAAATTATTGAAGCTTCAAGTTACTGATAAGGAACTAATTATTGAAATACTCCATTCGGTCACTAATATAAGCACTATTTGACCAATTTCACTCCGTTTAAAAAAATTAGTTAGTGACATTGGAAATGTAAATATTTGGTGTTATTTTCAAAAGTACCCCTAAAATAATTATTATTGGGAATGTAAAAAGTGTTTAGTAAATAGGGGTGTTTGTGGATAAAAAGTAATTAATGCCATTGAAAATTGGAAATGGGGCTTATATTAAGGACAAAAAAAAGTCTTGAAATGGAGCTTATATATAGGACCGGAGGGAGTATTAGGAAATAATACTTCAATCAGATTTTGAACTAATTCCTTACTACCGTTTCTATTGAAATAAAGATGGTACAATAATTAGTTCCTTAGTTCCTTAGTCTAGTACTACTATTAACTATAGAGTACTGATTTCCTGCCACCATTTGATCTTGGCTGCCTCCTGGCTATATTGTTCCTTTATTGTGTTTGTTTTTATTGTTGGTTGGTATTGGACCTATTTGGATCCTTGAGGTGCGATGGGGTTGTAATATTGGTTTAATTATGGTGTTTTGGGGTTTTTGATTGTCAGTATCGGTTCTCAGCCAGTTCGTTTTCCGACTGGTTTGAGGGGGTTTCTTTTTCTTTAGATGTATCACTCATTCGCATGATTAATTCATCTTTGAAAATAAATTAAATTAGGAAATTTTATTTATTTTTTCACTTAACCTGCAGGAGTGGCACACTCAAGCTCTATTTGACCTACCTTCATCTGCTACTCGAGTGAGAGCTATGCGAAGCAACAGCCCAGGTGGTGTTGTCACTATCACTCATGTCGTTTCCTTCTTCCCTCGCATTCCTCCTCCGCTTCTCAAAACCCAAAACCTACCATCCTTTTCCCTCCTTCCTCACTTCCCAAATCTCACCCCTCCACAATGCCGTTTCATTTTCCCCACCCAACCAAACACCCCCAAATCTTGACGAACACCATATCCTGCACCAAATCTCACACCTCTTCCCCATTCCCACTCCCAAATCAAACACACAAAAAACGAAACCTCTCGTTGACGGGTTTCTATCCCCCGAGGAAAAACTCCGTGGTGTTTTCCTCCAAAAACTGAAGGGCAAATCCGTAATTGAACAAGCCTTGTCAAATGTTGCTGTAGAGCTCAATTTCGACCTTCTTAGTAAGGTAGTTAATTCAGGTAACATGAGTGGTGAAGCCATGGTTACATTTTTTAACTGGGCAGTTAAACAGCCACGTGTACCTAAAAACACTGCCACTTACTGTGTTATTGTTAAGGCACTAGGGAGAAGGAAATTCTTCAAGTTCATGATGCAAGTGTTAAGTGATATGAGGGTAGAAAAGGTAGAAGGTGATTTATTAATTTTATCCATTGTTATTGATAGTTTTGTTAGGGCTGGCCATGTGTCTAAGGCGGTTCATGTGTTTATGAATCTGGATGATTTTTTTCTCGGAATGGATCGCAATACCGAGGCTTTGAATGTTCTTTTGTTGTGCCTGTGCCGGAGGAATCATGTAGGCGCGGCGAATTCTGTGTTGCGGTCGATGAGAGGGAAGGTGGTGTTTGATGTTGCGATGTATAATTCTGTTGCGGGTGGGTGGTGTAGGCTCGGTAGAGCCAGTGAGGTTGAGAGGATTATGAAGGAGATGATGGATGATGGGTTTAGTCCGAATTGCTCGACGTTTAGTTCCCTTATCGAGGGTTTGGGGAGAGAAGGTAGGATGGACGAGGCTGTTGAGGTTTTCTTTGGTATGAAGGAGAAGAACTGCGAGCCGGATGTGGCTTGTTATAATGCGATGATTTTCAATTTCGTGTCGGTTGGAGATTTCGATGAGTGTATGAAGTATTATAATGGAATGTTGAGTGAGAATTGTGAACCTAATGCCGATACGTATACTAGAATCATTAGTGGTTTTCTCAGAGCACGGAAAGTGGCGGATGCACTTGAGATGTTTGAAGAGATGCTAAGGCGAGGAGTTGTGCCTTCCACTGGCACTATAACCTCCTTCATCGAACGTTTGTGTAGTTATGGTCCACCATTTGCTGCTTTGATGATTTACAAGAAAGCGAGGAAATTAGGGTGTACAATATCAATGGATGCATACAAGATAATGCTTATGCGTCTTTCTAAGTTTGGAAAATGCGGAACTATGTTGAGTATGTGGCAAGAGATGCAAGAATGTGGATATAGTTCAGATGTTGAAGTTTACGAGTTCATCATCAGTGGTCTTTGTAATCTAGGACAGCTTGAGAATGCTGTTCTTGTTATGGAGGAGTCTTTGGGCAAAGGTTTCTGCCCGAGCAAGCTTGTATATAGTAAACTAAGTAACAAACTGCTTGCTTCGGATAAAGCAGAGAGGGCTTACAGGCTGTTTTTAAAGATTAAACATGCCCGTTCCCTTGAAAATGCAAGAAAATATTGGCGTTCTAATGGTTGGCATTTTTGAATGGGCATGCCAATCAGCAGCACTTGCAGTAGAGCCTTGTGATTGCTTTTCACAATCCTGATCTTGTGGTCTTTAGCTACTTCCTTGAAAACATGACTGGTTGTCTAGTCTAGTATGTCCTTACTTTGAATCTTTTACAACACCTTAAATGATTTATGATGTTTTTTCACTAGATTTGTGCTTAGTTTTTATGTATTCTTCCTCTACATTGATATGCAACCCGTGTTTCCAGGAATTTTAGTTTATGATATACCTTTTTTGTGACTAAAAGTTAAGAGTAATAAGCTCTGCTCTACTATAATTTATGGCAACCTCAATTGGTGTCATTGTTGGATATTTGATCCAGCATTTCTCATTATTTACCATTTTCTTTTTGTTTATTATCTATGGTTTTAGCTAGGCCTTTTACCTTTTGTCAAATTTTATTGGTTTGAGCTTTATATATAATTCAATGGCAGTTGTTTGATTACTATCACTTTTGAAGGCATAGAAGTGCAGGATACCGTCGTCTGGCCAATGTCAAGGAGAATTACAATTTACAATTATGTAACATCCTTTTAATATGTAGACATTGTTTCTATTTCTCAATTTGTGTCAATCATTGGTCATGACCTTAGCAATGAAAAAGCTTTGAAATTGAGAACTTGTGTGCAGTGGCTGTAATGAAAGATTATCCTCATGACACAATTTTGCTCTCAAGGCTTCCAAGTTATTAAAGTGGCATGCTATCAATACATTAGTGGCTTTATTTGTATAAAGTTGAGCAAGGTTAGATGTGCTTTTTGTTTGTGTAGTTGAAGTATGTATATCTTTCATGGAAACAATGGGTTTGGAATGTCGGCTATCAATATCATTATTTAGGCATGCTGTCCAATGAGAAACAAGGAAATTATGATAAAAGATAATGTAAAGGCACGGGATTTATATCTGTTGAAATTCCTGACAAAATATGAGTTTTGACAAGTTCAAATGTCTTTGTAAAGTTCATGATTTCCTTTTCCTTCTCTCTTCTTTCCAATTCATTTTCTTTGAGCATATCTCCCTCCCCTTCCTCTAGAGGTGGTGGTGAGGATTCTTTCCTGATAAATCCAGGTATTGCTTTCTGTTTTTGTCCCTGGTAAATCCAGGTATTTTTAGTTTGTTTGTTTGTGTTTGAGTTTTTTGGATCCTCATGGATATTTGTATTTTATTTTGCAGATTTTTTTTTAATGTTTAATGTGTATAAATAATTCCACGGTCAAAATGGTGATACCAAAAAAGTTGTGCAATCAAGATATAGAATAGTACTGTGGCATTCAAAGAAGGTCTTCAAGTTCCTTACTGCCACAGTCATATTGCGACTTTTGTCGTTCATGATAAAAAATTTAGCTGACATGGGATTAGTTTTGAAGTTTATTTAAATATCAGATAAGTCATCTCCAAAAGGCAATCTCATTGCTCACTTTCTTGCAAGTTGTGTGATGCAAGCATATGTAGGCGGTGTTTTATGTGATCACCCTCTTGCCTTTCCATGTAATTCTCCTTCAAGAGTGCTTATTAATAAATTATCTTTTCTTTCTTTCTTTCTTTTTTTTTTTTAAAAAAAAAAAGTAGTTGAAAAATGCTTAAAGGCATTAGTACCCTTGAAGGTTGTCAAACTCATGAGTTTACCGAAACACATGGATTCAAGGTAAATTTAACTCGCAAACTCGACCCGTAAATTTGTACGACTATACTTATTTTAAAACTAACATGTACACAACATTCGCAACATCTATAAAAATGCACTTCATGAAGATTAAGAATCAGTAATCGAGGATTGAGCTTAATCGATGGTTGAGACTTGAATTTTTACAAAAGAAGAGATGATTGAGACTTGAGAGACGAAGGGAGACTTAGCAGAGAGAAAGAGACGATTGAGGACAGTTGTTTCTATTTCTCGGCAAATTGAAATGATTCATGAGTTTACCCGAGTTTACTCAAGTTTACTCAACTCTGAGTTTTAAGCCGATTTAACTTGACTTATGGTCTAAACTCGTAAATTCGTACGACTTTACGAGTTAACTTATGAGTTTGACAACTATGGTACCTTTTACTTTAGGTTTGCAACAATTAACAAGATAGTATATTATATTCCATTAGATTCTTTTTTATATATAAAAGAAATATATCATTAATCAAACAATCCATTACAGTATGAGAGAAGCGGGTAATTAAACTGATCAATAGGGAAAAAAAAAAAAGGAAAGAAAGAAAGAAACATCATACTAACAATCTTATTCTTATTCTTACATACCCTAAACTCAAACAAATTTCTAGTTCTATTTTGAAGATATTACTGGCCAATAATAAGACTTTAATCCAAAAGCTGTTCCTCCCAGAGTACGTGTCTTGATCATCATTATTCAACTTATTAGAAGTGAGTAAAATGTCATAAAATCCGAAACAATAATGTTATATGAACATCTATTTTTGACATCTAGGTTCAACACCTACTTTCTTAAATAAAGAATGATGGATCATTCACTTTATCTAAAATAGTAGGTGTTGAACCTAGATGTCAAAAAATAGATATTTATATAACATTATTGAATCCGAAATATGGCACAACAAAAAGGTTTCCACCAAAAAAATGAAAAAGCAATAAAAAAAAAACCATACATTCTGGGTTAAGAAACTTTCATTCTCATTCAGCAACATTACGACGCATAAGAAATATTGGGTTGCTTAAGCGTTCTCCATATATTCTCGCAAACTTTCCTGGAATTCTCTATCACGCATATCCAAGCAAATATTCAAATATAACAAGATAGAAAATGTGTTAACAAATGCCAATGTTGACAATATGAACTATCAATTTCGTGTTATTCATTTGATATGAACTACGCATTTGTAATGGTGACAATAATTTTGAACTTGGTTTTGGTGCATGATCAAGATTGGTACTATCATCCCAGTTCAAAGTATCCTTGAGTTTTTCCTTTGCCTCATTTACCAATTTCATCAAAAATTCATACTTTGATGTTGAATTGGCCAGCCTAAAAAAAAAAAAAATTAGCACACAACTTGTCAACTTGTCAACTTGAATTGCTTACTCACTAGTCTCCAAATCATCATAACAATTTTGTGTATATAATAGTGACTATGCTTAACATCATTTCTCCATCGAGTTAAAACGTAATGAGAGGGAATCTCTCTCACATCTTTTTCAATCAAAATTTTCACTATATGCCTACACATTATTCCTCTAAACTCAAAGTAACGACAAGAACACTTAATATCACATTCCACATCATTGTATTCCACTATATATGCAAATCTTTTCCTATGCCCATCTTTTCCCTCCACAACATCATTAACATTGAATATGGATATTGGTCCATCTACTTTAAGCAATGAGAAATTACAATAAAGCATACCTCGCAACTCATCTTGAAACAAATTAAAAGTTGCAATGGTGTACGCCTCTTGGAATTGCTTTTCAAAATAACGAGTAGTTATCAATTGATAAGATGAATTGAATGAGTCAAAATCAGCCTTGTTCTCCTTCTCAATCTTATTTTTTATCGCACTATCATATTGCTCAACAAATTGCCTTAACGAGGTCTTTGAATTAACATACCCATCAAAGAATGCATTTATGCTTTCACTCCGTTGGGTCGTAGACATCCTGCCCAAAATATTGATTTGACATATATAGGCACCCAACGATCGCGATCATCAAACAATGACCCTAACCATCCATTATCTTGAAGACCATACTCAGTAATCATTTCCTTCCAATCTTTATCAAAGTCCTTCGACTCCATAGAATCATACACAATAGTTTTTAAAGTCTTCTTTATTTCTTTATATCTTGAAAGTGCACCTAATTTCTTAGGCCCCTTCATCATGATATGCCAAAGAAAAAATCGATGATAAGATAAAGGAAATACCTCAGCAACCGCTACTTTAATTGATTGACATTGGTCAGTAATTATTGCTCTTGGATCTTGGCCACACATGCATTCCAACCATGATTTGAACAACCACACATATGTCTCTATGTCCTCCCTTGATAGTAAACCACATCCAAATAAGATAGATTGCCCATGGTGGTTCACACCAACAAAAGGAGAAAAGGGCATACTATATTTGTTGGTCAAATAAGTGCTATCAAATGAAATTACGTCTCCAAATGATTCATAGGTTGCCCTAGACCTTGCATCTGCCGTTTCTTACACGACCTTCATCATCCATATCAATCACATAGAAAAAGTTTGAATTCCTTCTTTGCATACGAACAAAGTAATTACGAAGTGTTTCGACATCACCAACTCCAAGTCTTAATTGCCTCATCTTTGCAATGAAATTTCTACAATCTCTTTCATCAAATTGCATGTTCTCATACCCTTTAGCTTTAACAACCAATGAATGAAAATTCTTGTTCATTGGAATACCGGCACAATCATTTAGCTCAAGTCTTCTTTTCGAATAAGGATCCAAGTTCTTATGAGACCTTTGAAATCGTGCCTTTTTTGGACTTAAACCATGATTATGCTCAAGATTAATCTTGGAGATAGTACACTTTCCATCGCTACGAACACACACATAAATTTTTGCTTTGCATCCGGTTTTGCATGACAACCTCTTTTTAGAAGAATACGGCTTTGGATGGTATTTACCTCCTTTGGAACATGCAAGTGAGTAATATTTGAGTTTACCACGAGTTAATGTGCTAGTTTGTTTGACACCAAATCCAACTTCATAGGCATATTTGTTGAAGAAAGCGCGAAAATCCTCTTCGGACTCAAAAACCATTCCATCTCTTGGAATTTGATCATCAATGGCATTGGGAAATTTTTGGAGCTCGTCATTTTCTTGTATGAGTACAAAATTTACTCCATTCATCTCCCTAACAATAACAAGCATAATAAAATGATTATATATAATTAACAAAGGATTCTAAACAAACAAATTCTACTGTAATAAAAAATAAGGCAACATGTAATTTCCAAGTTTAAATTCATATATTTTTAAATATAAACAAATTTCAAACCAAACTATAGTGAAACAAAAATTGCATAAAAGTCTAAGTCAATGTTTAGTTGTTAATATGTTTCCTAAGTCCAAACTAAAAGGGAGAAAATGAAATAATATCAGATGCAGTCTTAAGTCTTAACAGGGTCATATTGCATATATAGTCACATTACTTAGGTACAAAAACAACAAAATAGGAGTCTTATGATCATGAATGTTCATATATAGTCTCATACAAGTTGCATCTTTCATACATTTGGCTAGGAACCGTAAAAAAAAATTGAACACATTTGAATTTCCTAAAGAATTAAGAACTTCCTAAACTAGTAGCTAGGAACTGTACGAACAAAAAAATAGGAAAAAATTAAGAAAAAAATGGGAGAAAAAATTAAGAAAAAAATCAAGGGAAAAAATTAAGAACTGTACTCATTGAGGGTCCATGTTGAGGTCGATATTGATGATGTCTGGACCAGAGGACGTTGACGAGGGTGCACCATAGCCATTGTCGAGATTGATGGTTAGAGAAGAAGCATGTTGGAAACCAAGCAAGCGGCCTAACAATCTACTAGAGGGGGGTGAATAGTAGTTGGAAGCAATAATACCAATTTTTAGGATAAGTTGAAATCAGTCGGATAATGCTTGCTGTTAAGAATAAAAAAGCTGACTTCGGGCCGAGCAGTATCTGATAATCGGTTATCTAGACCGACTACCGATTATCCGAGCTGCGCTACTCAAAGATCAGATTTGCAGCGGAAATTTGCTAGCACTATCCGAGCACAAAATACAAGTTAAACAAAGCCGACTATATACTCGGAATAAAAACTGAAAGCAGTAAAGAGAAAATGAGACGCCGAGATTTTATACCGGTTCACTCACAACCACAGTGAGCTACGTTCAGTCCCCCCTGAACCTTAGGGAGCCTTTAATAATATCAAATTGATAGAAATTACAAGGGATTAATTAACCCACCAAGAGAGTACCAAACTCTTGGCTTCATAATATAACAAGCAATGTTCATGACATCAGCCCAAAAATAAGCTAGATGATTCATGTCATCATCAAGCATTATTCTAGAAAACCAAACTGTTCGTGGATATGTATCATGTAACACCTCTAATTTCGTCTTCCGAATATATATATATATATATATATATATATATAATTGTAATTGTTGGGTAAATAAATAAAAGTTCTATGTTTGATTTTTGATGTGCAATATGTATATATATTTAGTGTTGTAACACCCCAAAATTTAAATCCTCGATTAAGCATTATAATTATATGTAATTTCGATAATTATAATGTGTAATTATTAGTAAGTAAATAAATGAAAGTGTGAAATTAACTAAGAAAATATTTAAAGGAAATTATTTTACTAATTGAAATACTTTATTTTTGAAGAATAAAAGTAATATTCAAAAGAAATTGTGGATAGAAATGAATAGAATATAATATTTTTAAGTTTTTATTAAATTTTTAACTAACTTAACTGGTTAAGGATCGGGTTAACCAGTTAAGACAACTCTGAAACCGGAAAATAAGGCGGTTTTGGATAAAAATCAAGGAGAGGAACACGTTTTTGGCTTAGAAACCAGCCACTTTAGCCTGCAACATGTCTGTCTAATCTCTGAGTAGAACGAGTGATGGTGAGTGTGGGTGACCTGAATCACGTCTAAACCACATAACTCACTCTTAACACTCCATATACTCACATTTGAACCCTTCACTTTTGTGAATTCGTTTTCCGGTCTCTGAAGCACCAACACAAACAAACCTTATATGAAATAGAAGCTCTTTGAACCCTCTTGAAGTAGAAACACATCCCATCCAATTTCGTGTACCATAGAGAAAGATATAAGCCTCACAGCTTGACTCTGTTGATGCTGAAAAACATAGCAAACTCAGTTTCTTGGAGCTCTCTTTCTTGATTTAGTTTGGTAAGCTCAAGCTTCCTCTTGAACCCAAACTTGTTTTAAATTCAAGTTCATGTATCCTAGTTTGAATTCCAATCTTTAGTCACGAGTTTATCTAGCTTATTGATGTTCGAAAATTTTGATTTATACCCCCTGTTGAAACTACAAAACAGAGGATATTGCAGCTGAGGTGTGTTGCATAAAAAACGTGTCAATCCTTTTCCTTTGCTTTCAATTCAGTCTCTAAATCTTTAATAGGTAAGGGAGAAGATATTCATTTTCTAGAATGATAATTAATTGGCTTAGAATGTAGAAGAGCTTTACAAGCACAAGGGCATATGTTTTGAATTGGGATTTTGGCTTGGAGGCCATAATAGGTTCTGAAATCCACTGGAACATGTTATATATGTTAACTTAATATGGACTAAAGGAACTAAAATCCTAACTTTAATGGTTGTGAAAATAATTTTGATGTGTTAAGTGCAAACTATGTGATTAGGTGCATATTTGATGAATTGTATATCAACCTCATGAGCTTGGTGTTTATATGTGTTTAAACTTTCTCTAATGTACACAAATATGGTCCCTGTATGATTGATTATGACTTAAGTTAAAGGATTATTGAATTGATGTGTAAAAAGCAATTTTCAGAACCAAAAACTGCATGATTTCACCGGTTAAAGGACCCCTTAACTGGATAAATCGTGCAGTTCACTGAAAGGGGGAAATTTGAACATTCAAATTCACATGCTTACCCGGTTAACACTTACCTTAACCGGATAAACAATATAAAAATATACTATTTTTACCCTTTTTAATAACCTTATTGAATTTTCCCTTAAAATAAACTTATGAATCTTGCTTAACATCAATTTAATAATAATTGGAGATGTTATTGATAATTATTGATACAATGATTGTGATTGAAATCATGCATGGTGTTAAGGAGTTAAGATAAGATAATGGGAAAAGAAACATTCGATTTGAATAAATCGGTATGAGAATACGCAGAGATTAGGTTCATGACGGAGATTCGTCAAATAACCGTGGGGATTAACTATAGGTAAAATAGTCCTTTGATGAGTGGGTTCTGCAGACTCGACTCGAGATAATTTTACAACGACTATAATTAATTATATTGATCTCTAGGGGTATATCGTGACTGCCGAGGATGGTCTTTAGTGTAATTTACAAATGAGTTGTAATTGTATACTTGGTGGAAAGACGTTTACTCCCAGTTGCTTTTCCTATTTAGTGTGTATCGTTGGTACATTGTTGTCAAACGTATGTGGAGCGTTTTGGATACGTTTTCGTTAAAACGTAAATTGGATCGTTTGATATGTTTTCGATAAAACGTAAATTGAATCGTTGTGGACGTTCTCGATAAACGTAAATTGCAAAGTGCATAATATTCGTAGAATATCACAGAGGAGATTGCATTGAGTATTCACATCACATTGCATTGCACATGCATTAGAGACATACATTATTGTTTCCTATTTATTGTTTAATAATTATTGATTGATTATCTGAGCTTGCTTATATGCTTACGTGACTTTAATTGCTACTTGACTAATTGTGTTTGTTTATTCCTAGTTCATTTAATTATTCATTTGTACGTGAATGACACTGTCTTACTCCCTTTGCCCTAATTGTTTGTAGGTCATGGCTCAGAACCCCATTGGCATAGAGATGAGGTTTCTCCCTGAGGGAGAACGGCGCCGGAGGGGACGTAGTTTAGTTCTTGAGGGATTGATGGAATTTACTATCCGTCGTCTTAATCCTCTTCCGTATATGCGTTCCCTCAGGACCATAATCCCTGTGATCTTTATCATTCATCTTTTTCCTGGTTAAGATGAATGTTATATGACTTTCTATCATATTTTGAGTTTTGTGGACTGCTCTGAGTTACATTTTGTTTATGTATAAAAGCACTAACGGTTATCAGTTTAACTTGGAGCTACGAGGCATTATAAGCTTTTTGGATAATGGATGTAAAATGATGTACATTATATCAAACTCCTTTATGTGAAATATAAAAGAAGCAGTTATATTAGTAATTTCCGGTTCAAATTATTTCTAATTTTCATGCACCATCTCGAAACATCAACACTTTTCATTAAAACACACTAATCATATACATTTAACATAATATCATTTCAGTAATGACTTAGATCATTACAAGTGTTATGAGAAAAATAATTTATGATTGATGTTTTTGCATAAAAATATTAAGTCTTGCAAATAAGTCCTTGGGAAGGACCTAAATGCAATACTTGAAGAGTTGTTGGGGTTAGAACCAATTAAAAGAAGTTTTTCAGCAAAAATAGTCGTGATAATCAGTTACCTATTGGTGATAATCGATTACCACGGTGGCAGATAACCACTAAAAGTGCGTCTGAGGGAATAATCAGCCATGGAGCCCATGTTTTGCCACGAAATCAGCCATAGAACTCGGTCTTGACACATAACCAAGCTTCATACACGCCCTAGGACTTGTGTCCTCACGCATGGGCATCCAATTTGCACTTATATGCATGTGGGTTGATGAATCAACCCCAAATTCAAACTCTGAAAGTGCAGAAAACCCAGTTAGGGTTCTTGATTTCTAGCTCTTCGTTCTCTTTCGTGTCAGAGTTATACACTACAAATCATACATCGTTGTGAAGCTCACATCTCGAGCTTTGCAAAGAAACAAAAATCGTGAGGAGAGGTTGAGTGTAGAAAGCGTGGTGAGCTCTGCAAGTTCGGGTTCATAACCTGCAACATCAAGTTTTCAGTATCGGGGACCTTACTTTGGAGCTTGATTTTGGTAAGCTCCTGCTATCCCTTGGTCTCAAATCTTTTCCAATCTCTTAAGCTTGTTGCATAGAACAACTCTTAACCATTTTCCCCAATTCTTATGCACGTTTCCTATGTCAAATTCTCTGGTCTTGGAACCCCACCGAAACTGTGTTGCATGTCCAACAGAGAAAGGGATTTAGTGGATTTTGGTGTTCAAGCTTGTTTCTCTGTGAAGTCTTTGTTCAAACTAACCCTAGAGGTAAGGGGGAAGCTATACATTCCCTATAATAAGATTAACATGTCATGTTTTAATTAGGGAGTCACCATGAGGCTCTAAGGGCTTAGTTTGAAATAGGAATATGGCATGGAGTCTGAAATTAGATGTTTCTGGTATGAAGCACCCCAATTAAACTTTGTTTTTTTTTCTCTTTGTATTTGGGGTCCGAAATTAGATGTTGGGGGTCTGTTGGGGTGGCTGCTGTGGAGCTGTTGGGGTGGGTGCTACTGTGGTCTGTGGGGGTATTGGCTGGGGTCTGTGAAAATTAATTTGGGGCAGAAATTGGGTTGGGGGGGTTTGAAATTGAAAACGGGGGTTAAACTTTTTTCTTTTCTTTTTTTGGACCACGGTCCATGGCCATGGCACACACCATGGCCTGGCCGTGGCAACCTGGGAAAGCTACTTGAGAGATAGGTGACGCTCCACGGCTGTGGCACACGTCGCGGGCAAACCATGGAGCTTACTGGAATTTGAGGTGAAGCCACGTACCAAGCACCACGGCCGTGGTACATACCACGGGCAGCCCGTGGTGGTCTGAACAACCTTTTTTTTTTTAGAGCCCCGTGGCCATGGTATGCACCGTGGCCTCCCCACGGTTCTTCAAATTCATTCCTTTTCTTCCCAAATCAACACTTTTATGCTCCAAATCAACTCCTTTTTTGCTGCAACCACTAATAAACCTACAAAACAAAGATGAAACCCCGTAATAAAACTTATTTAAATCCTAAAAATTAACAAAATAAAATTCAAAAGCAATTTAAAACTTGGGTTGCCTCCCAAGAAGCGCTTATTTAATGTCCTAAGCTTGACCTATGAAGCTTCCACCTGGATCCCATATCTTGTGACACAAGAGCCAAGTTACAAACTTAAAAAAACCACTGATTCCACCTGGGTCCCATTGTTTGAAGCATAAACCACCTTGGAGGATTAACATGAATTCTTCTTTAACTCCTCCTGGGTCGAAAGAAACAATATTAACACCACCCAAAGTATTCATATAATTTTTGTGGTGTCTAGGAAGCTTGACTTTGCGAGCAATCTTTGAAGCCTTCATCACTAATGATGGAATCTCAGAGAACTTAGGCAGTGATCCAGACTCCAAAATCAATTGCTTCACAAAGGAGGAAGTAAGACAATTAGGAAAAGCCAACTTTGAAAAGTCGAAACATGCATGGAAACCAATACATGTGTCTAACTCCAAATTTTTGACCTTCCCTACACACAGGCTGACATAGGCAAATTCCAACAAAAATTCTTCTTCTTTTTGGATTACCTCCTTTCTCACATTGGCAATTGCTTCATGATTTCCAAGTTGGACTTTTGAGGTGTTGGAAGATATGAATAAGAGTCCACATATGAAAGCTCATCAACAACCGGTTGTACATGATATTGTGGTGTAGGAGAATTCCAATATTGCTCTTCTTCCCATTCTTCCTTTTTTCGCATGTATTCTTGCCGAGCTAACTCCTTGAAGAGAGGTTCATCAAGAGGTGATTGTGCAATACATGGTGCAGGAGGATAATAATTACAAAAAGATTTATGGTATTCTTCAAGACTCATGTCAGGTGTCCATCTTGGTCCTTTGTCTCCCATACTATATCTAAAAAAAATAGAAACTAAAAAAAATGTTTAGTCTAATCAACTTATAATAACAGTCAATATTAACAAAAACAAAATCCCCGGCAACGGCGCCAAAAACAACTTGATACGCCCCACAAGCGCACGGGTTATGTCAAGTAGTAGTATAAAAAGATATCGTCTTCACAGGGATTTTGTTGTTAATTACCGACAAATTACAAGTATAGATTAGCTAAACGAATCTATTAGAGATATGAAAAAATAAAATAAAAGATTGGATTGAGATATAAAATAAAATAAAATAAATCTAAAGATATGAGATAAGATAAGAATTAAATCTTCTAAGGATTAGTTTCACCACATATCAACATTGACAATCAATTAAAGATATATCTCTTATTAAATTAGATTTACTTTGAAGGTGAATTATCCTAATGCAGAATACTAGTTCCTTTCAGAATCTTAGCACCGTACCTAATGAGGCCTAATTCCTACTTTCGTGGTAATTAGGGTACATTAAATCCATTAAGATCTTTGATAATTCATTGAATCCTCTCAAGGATTAGAACTACTTTCGTGATCTAAAACCTTAAGTTTAATTATGTATTTTCCAACACTAAGGTTCACCTTTCGGTACTTCCCTTACTATCTGAGATCATGCAATAGTGGGATCCGACACAATCACAAGCATTAAGAACACCATAATTAAATCTAAAATAAATAAATATTAATAAGAGATAAAATAATCAAATCATCATGTCAATGCCTTCATGGGCTAATCCTAATCCTTAGAAACGGAAAACTACTCAATCATATACATAATACAAACCAAAAAATAAGAATAAAGGAATAAAATGTAGAAATAACCAAAAGATGAAAGATGAGGAATTTCTTCCGTCTTCAAACGCCTTCTAGTTCTTCATGCAGAGAGTTGTGCAACCTTGAATCCTTATTTTCTAATTTGTTTCTGGCTATGATAGAGAAAATAATCCTAATTCTAATTCTAATCCTACTACTACTACTAAAATTCCTACTACTACATGTTATGACTCATCCTCCTGTTCTTTTACAGAGTTTCTATCTTCCTCCTTTTATAGATTTTCTTTTCTCCAAGTGTTGGACCCAAATAGAAAAATAAATCCATAAGCAATCTCCTTCCTCTCACATGTCTCTATCTCTATCTTTTTCTAGATTTCTGCTCACAATATCTCTTAGCATATCTTATTTGATTTATTTCTTTATTTTTCAATGCTCCAACCTCAAAATAAGCAATCTACACAATAAAAGCACAAGATACCTTTCCAAGTGAAATATGAATTAAATGCATGCAAAATTAGAATAAAATGCATGAATATTTATTAAAATAAATAAGAACTAATAAGGAAATAATATGTATGCTACGCACACATCAAATTCCCCCAAGCTTGAATCTTTGCTTGTGTTGCTTGTCCTCAAGCAAAACATGCAATGCAATGAATGAATCCTATATGAAATGCAAACTAACTCATCATCTAGGCAACAAAACTCATAATCCAATAATGACATGCACAAAATACAACTTCCTCAAAACAAATTTTCTCAAGTGACATAACTTGCAATTCTCTCAAACTAACATCCACTAACCAATCATGAAATAAACAAAAATCTACCCAATTAGAACTTTAAACTCATCACAACCTTGCTCATCACTAAAAGGGGTCACTCCACTCACCTACTCTCAATGTGCATAAGAGGGTAAAGACATATCACTCAAGTTCATCAATGAAAGTGAATTACCATAAGCTTGACCATAGACCAAAATCTTCATTGAAACTATTGAAAGCATGCAAGAATCAAAAGGTCTTAATTAGGTTGTAATGGGGCCATGGCTAAAGATGTCAGGTGGGGTATAAGAAACAAAGGATCACGCAAAGGGCTCTAATAATGTAACCATAAACACAATATCCCCTTGAATTATGAATGGAGCATATAATCACTGTAGTTACAAATGAACTCCAAAAACTTGTGATCTTTCATTCCCTTTTTTTTTCACTTCTCTCTATTCTCTTCTTTTATATTTTTTTTCCACATATCAAGTATTTCCCCAATAAGCAATTACCTGCTCTATAAAGGGGTACCTGACACTCAATTATTATTATTATTATTATTTTCAGAAGAGAGATAAAGAG
The DNA here is from genome assembly GCA_037953625.1 of Crotalaria pallida. NCBI lineage: Eukaryota > Viridiplantae > Streptophyta > Magnoliopsida > Fabales > Fabaceae > Crotalaria > Crotalaria pallida. The sequence goes on along the minus strand of CM075654.1, from coordinate 57,867,496 downwards.
AATAATGTTTTAAGCTCAATATCAACACTATAACATCTCATCCAAAGAACTACTCTCTCAATTGCACCATTCACAATCCAAAGGGTACCAAAAAGATGTAATATTATGAAAGGGTACCAAGGAAAACAATTATTTCATTAGGCTCAAAATGGACAACTAAGGGAAAGTGTTTATCAAAATTGTTGAAGGCCAGAAAAACAGTCCTAAGTGTCTTTATCATATTCATGCATGCAAACAATTATTAGTCTCAAGATGGTCACAGGTCAAGTTCTAGAATTCACAATCAAAGTGAACATCACTCAATATCAAGAAAGAAGAGGGGTTTAAAAATATTCATTATGTGTCACCCCTATTAGGCTCAAAAACTCACATGTATTAGCTAATTTAATGAAGAGTAAGAATCACAATAAGTTTCAGCTAATTATCAGTATTCTAATGATTATTCATGCAACCATCATTCCAAACAAGTAGATCATCACAGGCTAATTCACTATAAAAAATAACATTCAAAGCAAGTGTATTTAGTGCATACCAAAATAGATATAAGCTGAATTTCCCAAAGGATGAGTCAGTTGAATGCATGAAAAATAAATGAATTTTTTTTTTATATATATGCTTATGAAAAAAAAAAAATAAAATAAAATAAATGCATGACGAATGAAAATTATACTACATGATCCTAAGCTAAATGCAAAATGCAATGCACTCCCCCAAGCTTAAATTCTACATTGTCATCAATGTAAAATAAAAACTTAAGAGAGAAAAAAAATTAAAAAAAATAAAAAATTGAAAAGATCTCACCGTGCTTTTGATGCTAGAAGAGGAATTGCACCCAAAAATTTGGTATGAAGCACCCCAATTAAATTTTGTTTTTTTTCTCTTTGTATTTGGGGTCTGAAATTAGATGTTGGGGGTCTGTTGGGGTGGCTGCTGTGGAGCTGTTGGGGTGGGTGCTACTGTGGTCTGTGGGGGTATTGGCTGGGGTCTGTGAAAATTAATTTGGGGCAGAAATTGGGTTGGGGGGGTTTGAAATTGAAAACGGGGGTTAAACTTTTTTCTTTTTTTTTTTTTGGACCACGGTCCATGGCCATGGCACACACCACGGCCTGGCCGTGGTAACCTGGGAAAGCTACTTGAGAGACAGGTGACGCTCCACGGCCGTGGCACACGCCGCGAGCAACCCATGGAGCTTACTGGAATTTGAGGTGAAGCCACGTACCAAGCACCACGGCCGTGGTACATACCACGGGCAGCCCGTGGTGGTCTGAACAATCTTTTTTTTTTAGAGCCCCGCCATGGTATGCACCGGGGCCTCCCCACGGTTCTTCAAATTCATTCCTTTTCTTCCCAAATCAACACTTTTATGCTCCAAATCAACTCCTTTTTTGCTGCAACCACTAATAAACCTACAAAACAAAGATGAAACCCCGTAATAAAACTTATTTAAATCCTAAAAATTAACAAAATAAAATTCAAAAGCAATTTAAAACTTGGGTTGCCTCCCAAGAAGTGCTTATTTAAAGTCCTAAGCTTGACCTATGAAGCTTCCACCTGGATCCCATATCTTGTGACACAAGAGCCAAGTAACAAACTTAACAAAACCACTGATTCCACCTGGGTCCCATTGTTTGAAGCATAAACCACCTTGGAGGATTAACATGAATTCTTCTTTAACTCCTCCTGGGTCAAAAGAAACAATATTAACACCACCCAAAGTATTCATATAATTTTTGTGGTGTCCAGGAAGCTTGACTTTGCGAGCAATCTTTGAAGCCTTCATCACTAATGATGGAATCTCAGAGAACTAAGGCAATGATCCAGACTCCAAAATCAATAGCTTCACAAAGGAGGAAGATAGACAATTAAGAAAAGCCAACTTTGAAAAGTCGAAACATGCATGGAAACCAATACATGTGTCTAACTCCAAATTTTTGACCTTCCCTACACACAGGCTGACATAGGAAAATTCCAACAAAAATTCTTCTTCTTTTTGGATTACCTCCTCTCTCACATCATGCACTTTTTGGATTACCTCCTCACTCATATCATGCACAATGAGTTTTTGACAAGGCTCCTCTATCAATTGCTCTTTGCATACTTCATCACTCATGTCTTGCATTGGGAACTCTTCAATCACTTCATCCTCACTACCTTCAATTGTCTCTTTAGTATCGGTGTGAGTTGAAAATGTGTTGAGATCTTCTGTGAATGCAGTCGCTAGTTGTGCAATTTGGTTTTCTATCATCTTATTGTAAGCTGCTTGTTGTGAAAATTGCTTCTCAATCATCTTGTTGTGAGCCATTTGTTGAGTCATGAAATTCTCAAGCATGATTTCCAAGTTGGACTTTTGAGGTGTTGGAAGATATGAATAAGAGTCCACATATGAAAGCTCATCAACAACCGGTTGTACATGATATTGTGGTGTAGGAGAATTCCAATATTGCTCTTCTTCCCATTCTTCCTTTTTTCGCATGTATTCTTGCCGAGCTAACTCCTTGAAGAGAGGTTCATCAAGAGGTGATTGTGCAATACATGGTGCAGGAGGATAATAATCACAAAAAGATTTCTGGTATTCTTCAAGACTCATGTCAGGTGTCCATCTTGGTCCTTTGTCTCCCATACTATATCTAAAAAAAAATAGAAACTAAAAAAAATGTTTAGTCTAATCAACTTATAATAACAGTCAATATTAACAAAAACAAAATCCCCTGCAACGGCGCCAAAAACAACTTGATACGCCCCGCAAGCGCACGGGTTATGTCAAGTAGTAGTATAAAAAGATATCGTCTTCACAGAGATTTTGTTGTTAATTACCGACAAATTACAAGTATTGATTAGCTAAACGAATCTATTAGAGATATGAAAAAATAAAATAAAAGATTGGATTGAGATATAAAATAAAATAAAATAAATCTAAAGATATGAGATAAGATAAGAATTAAATCTTCTAAGGATTAGTTTCACCACATATCAACATTGACAATCAATTAAAGATATATCTCTTATTAAATTAGATTTACTTTGAAGGTGAATTATCCTAATGCAGAATACTAGTTCCTTTCAGAATCTTAGCACCGTACCTAATGAGGCCTAATTCCTACTTTCGTGGTAATTAGGGTACATTAAATCCATTAAGATCTTTGATAATTCATTGAATCCTCTCAAGGATTAGAACTACTTTCATGATCTAAAACCTTAAGTTTAATTATGTATTTTCCAACACTAAGGTTCACCTTTCGGTACTTCCCTTACTATCTGAGATCATGCAATAGTGGGATCCGACACAATCAAAAGCATTAAGAACACCATAATTAAATCTAAAATAAATAAATATTAATAAGAGATAAAATAATCAAATCATCATGTCAATGCCTCCATGGGCTAATCCTAATCCTTAGAAACGGAAAATTACTCAATCATATATATAATACAAACCAAAAAATAAGAATAAAGGAATAAAAGGTAGAAATAACCAAAAGATGAAAGATGAGGAATTTCTTCCGTCTTCAAACGCCTTCTAGTTCTTCATGGAGAGAGTTGTGCAACCTTGAATCCTTATTTTCTAATTTGTTTCTGGCTATGATAGAGAAAATAATACTAATTCTAATTCTAATCCTACTACTACTACTAAAATTCCTACTACTACATGTTATGACCCATCCTCCTGTTCTTCTACAGAGTTTCTATCTTCCTTTTATAGATTTTCCTTCCTCCAAGTGTTGGACCCAAATAGCAAAATAAATCCATAAGCAATCTCCTTCCTCTCACATGCCTCTATCTCTATCTTTTTCTAGATTTCTGCTCACAATATCTCTTAGCATATCTTCTTTGATTTATTTCTTTATTTTTCAATGCTCCAACTTCAAAATAAGCAATCTACACAATAAAAGCACAAGATACCTTTCCAAGTGAAATATGAATTAAATGCATGCTAAATTAGAATAAAATGCATGAATATTTATTAAAATAAATAAAAACTAATAAGGAAATAATATGTATGCTACGCACACATCATAATCTCAGGAATTGGGAGATAGAAAGCATGCACCATGCCACCATAATTAAATAAAGTAATTATAAATGAAAATGGCTTGATCATATGTACATGCATGCTACTTGATATTTGTTGGAAGTGATTGTTTAAATTCCTGTTATGCTTATTTGATTATGTGAATTGTATTTGCTTACCCCTGTGCCCTTTTAGGTGATGGCGCAATTCCTAGCCTCATCGAGCTACGCCCACTCCCTAATGAGTGTGGTACTACGAGGACCATCGAGCCACGTATGAGGGAGAGGAAGAGGTGACACTCTACCACCCTCATCCTCTGGTTCGTTTTCGTCCTCGTAGGTTCCGAGTCCCGATTGTCTACACCATGCATGTTCCCCTTTTTTACACTTATCATGGACCACCCCCACAGAGACCTGCTCGACGCTTTCATAGTTTTCGTTTCAGGGCTACCTCTCGAGTTGTTAGAGAGGATACTCTTGTCCCTGGTCCGACTAGTCCAGTTCGTGGGTCTTCTTTTGCTGACTCAGTGCCCAATAGAGGGGCATGGACCCCATCGGATGAGGTAGAGGAGGATCCCGAGGAGGGGTTGGATGAGGTTGAGGAGGATCCAGTCGAGCATTCCACTGGCAGCCAGTGGGGAGTTTGGGACCCACCGGAGAATGCATGAGGTAGATGATGGGAATAAGGGACACGTTGGAGATTGGACCTGACTGGCTGATGGAGGAGGAGTTTGGCTGCTGAGGAGGATCACCGGACCATCTTTGAAACTCTCTAAATTTTGACTTGTAATATATTGTACATAGTGTGAGAGAGTTTTTATAGTGATGGTCTACCTTGATTTTTTATGAACTTTTATTATGATGTTAACTTGTACTCTTGAACTACTTTCCTTATATATATATATATATATATATATATATATATATATATATATAATGTGTGTTTCGTGTGCAAATGATCAAGAGTACTATTATTTCCACTTTATGCTTACTCTGATTTCTTAGCTAAAAGCATTGGATCGACAGAAAATATTCTTAAACCTCGATTGAGATACCAATCATTTTTAAGTAACTAATCTAATCCCTATAATTACCTTTTAAATATAAAGGAAAGTTATCTCAAGAACTTTATCCAGTTTCACCCGATCCAATATTTCAATTCAATTTTAATTGAATCTACATTACCATTTTGAAAAAAAAAAAAATATAAACCAAGTCCATATATGTAACTTATTTTATATCTTATATTATTCCCATAAAAAATAGAGAGTGTCACATATCATACACGCCATATCATTTATTTGACGTCACCTCACCACGTGGTTGTTGATGTGATGTTCTGCTGACCACATCAACAAAGAACATATTTTTCCTAACGGATGGATCAAAACCAAAATGTTTGAAAAATTAAGGATTAGTTCCGATCAAAATAACTTATAAAAACTAATACCAACACACGCTAAATTTTTAGGGATCAAAGAGATAAATAAAAAAAATAATAATAAAACACATGGGAACACATTGCCCATTCCCTTTTAAATTGTAAATACTTAATTTGCAAATCAAAATTATTTGAGTAAACTGTCACTTTGGTCCTTGAATTTACATAACACTTTCACTTTAATCCCTGAAATTATTAAAAATGCTTTTAGGTCCCTGACTTTGTAAAAAGTCATTCACATTAGTCCCTGCCCCTAATCCCCGTCAACAGACGTTAACAGAGTGATAATGTGGCTGACTGGGGTCTTAAACGTCATTTTTGCGTCCCCGTGCACTTATAACAGAGTAAATTGCCACGTTAGTCCATCAGCTGCATCGGTGCCATGTTTAGTTGCACCAGTCTCATGTTCAGCTGCATCAGTGCCATGTTTTGAAGTGTGCATATTTTGAAGTATTCAACTTCAACTTCAAAACATGGGACTGGTATAGCTAAACATGACACTGATGCAACCGATAGGACTAACGAGACAGTTTACTCCGTTATAAGTGCCACGAGGACGCAAAAACGACGTCGTTTAAGGCCCCAGTCAGCCGCGTCATCACTCCGTTAACGTCCGTTGACGGTTGTTAGGGGCAGGGACTAACGTGAATGACTTTACAAAGTCAGGAACCTAAGAGCATTTTGGTCAATTTTAGGAACTAAAGTGAAAGTGCTGTATAAATTCAAGAACCAAAGTGACAATTTATTCAAAATTATTTTATTGAATCTCTTATTCTCAAAATGAAAACCGAGGATTACTCCCTCATAACTCATAAGTCATATCGAACCTAGGTCTTGCTGGAGACTAGTCCCCGACAATCTCGAAAGGATTAGTCACGTCACCCAGTTACGCGTGTGGACATAAAAACCAAATAAAAGTCATATTGAACCTAACGGGTCACAATTCGAAATATAAGTAGGTTTTGCAACGCTACTACTTTGTGACTAAGTAACGGCGGGCAGCTGCTCCCATTTCGCGCCGCCTGACTTAACCCACACCGCCGCCGCCACCACCTCCACCTCCCACCTTCTATTGGTAATTGTAAAAGATGCCTCGCACGACCACGGTGGAGTGCCCCGGTTGCCCTCCCCTTCGTGCTCTAACCTTCGACACACTTGGCCTTATCAAAGGTAAGCTCATCCTTTCTTATTTTTTTTCTATTTTTTTTTAATTTTATCAAATTTATCACACTATTATTATTTTTTGAAGTTTCTTCGCTAAGTTTGTTTACTGGTGTTGTTAGTTGTGGAAGCACGTGATAAGCAGCAAGGAGGAGTCCCCAAGATTGTAGAGAGATGGGGCAATCCTGATTCATCCAAATCTGTTATGGCTGTTTCTATGATTGACCGCCAGTCTCAACCGGTACGTGCTCACTTTGCCGAAAGCGTATTTTCTTAACATTGGAATTGATAATATTTGATTTACTTTTTTTTCAAAATTACCTTTATACTCCCTCCGGTCCTATATATAGGACATATTCTAGAAGCAATCTTTGATCCTATATATAAGACATTTTGTATTTTCTATGCATCATTTATTGCTTTTTCTCTTTTTTGCCCTTATTAAATAGATGTGTTTTTTGTTGTTCATTAATGAGTGTGAATTTTTCAAGAAAAGTTAAGAGGGTAAAATTGTAATGTTACAATATATTCTTATAGAATTCATAAAACTAACTACTTTTCTTGGTCCGAGGAATATGGTTAAGTATGTCCTATATATAGGACCGGAGGGAGTAATTATCATTGAAACTCTAAAAAATATTGAGTAATTATGTGTATTTGAGGAAAAGAAGTAATTAATGTATTGAAAATTGAAATATGTGTTGGTAAATGACCAACCCAAAATTCAAAACTAATGCTTATATTTAGGAACAGAAGGAGTATTATTTTGTAAACTACCACTCTCGTCGTGACTTTGTAAGCATCCGTCATTTTCGAACTTTTTTTTTAATTTTTTTTTTATTTTGATAGGAAAAGTTTTTATTTTATATTATTTTATTTTAAAGGGAACGGGAATCGAGCGTTCTTCTTGGGATTTGTACTCAATCATATTTTATGTTACATAGCTTAACCAACTGAGCTGAAAGGACACAAGTCACAACCTATCCAATTTAGCCCATGTAACTTGACTAACTTTTGTCAATCCCACTGATGATTGTATAATTTTGATAATGCTTGGGACTAAAGTAATTGGCATATGCAAAATTGGGATAGTAGTGGTAGTTTACTCTTATATTATTTATAACCTTGTTTTTCTCTCTTCTCTCTCCTTTTAATTTTTCTATTTGTTTTCTGATGTGGAACTAAGACCTTGTGTGGACTAGGCGAGCTCATTGTTTAGTTGTTACATTTTAGTATTTTACATTATTATTGCAAAACTTCTATCTTAATGTGAACTTGCTTCACAAAATAACAAATTCGGTGCTCTATACACAAGTTAAGGTTTATGAGTGTTCGTTGTGGAATACGCAAGGTTCATGAGTGAATCTAATAACTATGGTTGTGAACTTGTGATATTATATGGTTTGATAGCATAAGCCTGGATAGTGGAAGATTTGATAGTATAAGCTTTGATCAGATAAGACAGGATATCATAAGACTTGATTGTATAGTATAAGCTATACAATGTATAAGTTTTCATCTCTAGAATATTTAGAGATGAAATAGAAAGAATTACATTTCAAAAGTGGGAAACAAAACAATGGAATAAAATTGTGACACCCCGAGACATGTTTGTTCAATGAAGTTGCAGTTTTCAGTTTAACAATTTTTCGAGATTTGGTTTCTCCTGTTTTAGTCATAGATGTTCTCTCTACTTGCAATGTCAGAAATTGTTTAATTGGTTCTCGGGGTCAAGACGAGCGTGAGGACATAAAGTGGGATTTCAGTAGATTTTCCCATCACGATAGGTCTACACCAAGGGTCAAGTTTGAGCCCCTACCTCTTTACACTAGTCTTGGATGTGCTTACGGAACATGTCCAAGAACCAGGGCCCAAATGCATGCTCTTTGCGGATGATATTGTTCTTATTGGGGATACTAGAGAGGAAATAAATGGGAAGATTGAAATGTGGAGACAAGCTTTAGAAGGGTCTGGATTCCGGATAAGTCGAAGTAAGACAGGTTATATGGAGTGTAATTTTAGCAAGAGGCACATAGGCCTTACTCGGGAAGTGAAGGTTGGAGAGCATGTCTTAGCACAAGTCCCAAAGTTTAAGTATCTTGGTTCTATCTTACAGCAGGATGCAGAAATAGAAGGGGATGTAAATCATAGGATTCAAGCAGGGTGGATGAAATGGAAGAGTGCCTCGGGCGTGTTATGTGATAAGAAGTACCACTTAAACTTAAAGGAAGATTCTACCGCACTGCTGTAAGACCGGCGATGTTATATGGGACAGAGTGTTGGGCGGCAAAGGGCACACAAGAGAATAAACTTCATGTTGCAGAGATGAGGATGCTGCGGTGGATGAGTGGGCATACCAGACAAGATCGGATTAGAAATGAGTATATTCGAGAAAAAGTCGGGGTTGCTCCTATTGTTGAAAAAATGGTTGAATCTCGTCTTAGGTGGTTTGGGCATGTGTGGAGGAGACCGGTGGAAGTTCCGGTTAGGAGGGTAGACCAAATGGAGGGTACTACAAGGGCTAGAAGAAGAGGAAGACCTAGAAAAACTATAGGCGAAACAATTGAGAAGGATATGGCAATCAATGCCTTATCCAAAGACATGATTTATGATAGGCCTTTATGGCGTCGTTTGATCCATGTAGCCGACCCCACCTAGTGGGACAAAGGCTTAGTTGTTGTTGTTGTTGGTTGAATGGCGAGCTTAATTTTTTTTTTCTTCTTGTTTTTGGAGAAAATAATAAAGCAAGCTCTTCAATTTAAATAGTGATCTGCATAATAGTGTGGAAAACACAAAACGGTCACATTTGTAAGAGAGTCAGAGAAATTAGGGTTTGAAGAGAGAGAGGGAGAGGGAGAGCCAGGGAGGAGAGGATAGAAAAGTGTATACTGGTTCTTCTGATTTCGGTAACTAACTGAAACAGAATACAGAGAAGGTATTTATACAAGCTAACAGCTGGCAACAGCTAGCACATTCTAACACAACACAGCTAAGCTAACCATTCCCTTATGTAGAACTAAAACTCTGTTGTAAAGTTACTCTATTACACCCCCCCGAAACCCAAGGATGGTACTAAGTCTTCCCTGTTAACCACCTTCAGCTTTAGTCTGAGATCCTGGAGCCTGACTGCTGAAAGTGGCTTTGTCAGAACATCTGTAAATCTGAAACCGAGATGGAAGATGATGAACAGCTAGTGTCTTACCTTGAAACTTGTTCTCTGACAAAGAATAGGTCCAAGGCTATGTGTTTAGTTCTAGAATGAAGCACAGGGTTCTGTGTAAGGACCACATTGCTTAAATTGTCACAAAAGAAAACTGTAAGTCTTTCAATTTATGTTTGCTTTAAGGATATTTTCCTTTCTTGTATGGCCCTACTGGTAAGATTTTAAGAGGTGCCCTAACCTGTGTAAAATTGTGTAGTTAAAGAAGTTGTAAGGCATATATTTCTTATTCATATTTTTGGAGTCTGGATTGTAGAGATATCAGATGTGTTTTTGCTTCGAGTTACACTTGAAAAAAGGTTGGTGGGCATTCCTGAGGAAGCAATTTTGGGACTTGGACTTTAATTGTGCCAAGCAAAAAAGTCATTCAGAATTTCAAGCTACTTTATTTTTTAGAAATGAAATGAAATGAAATTTCAGGCTACTTTGATTTGCCTTCAATAGCGATTTTTTTGGGGGCATTGATATTCACTTCTAGCTGTTTGGTAGAACTTTCCTTTGAGTTTGTCCTAAATGAACGAAAAGATAAGATTCTTATTATTTTTATTTATCAAAAAAAAAAAAAGATTCTTATTATTTTCCAATCTCTTTCTGGCATTGCAGTTAATGGCTGTAGCAAGGAAAAATGGGCAGGTATGTTTGCAGTATTATGTTATTGATGGTTGTTGATCAGATTTTGTTACGGTTTGCATACTTTTTTATTAAATATTGAAGTATATAACTCTATATATTCTACAGATTGAGATTATGAGCCCTGTAAATGGCGATCTTCAGGCTTCAATTTCGAATGGCAATGGTTCAGAACTTCAGTCGGAAGAAAATAATATTGCCGGTTTGCATTTATTTGCAAAACAAAATTTGGAGGTAGCTTCCAGGTATATAAATCTCTGCTGTTTGACAGTTTAAGTTTGTCTTTCATTCTTGTCCTGATGGTATTCAAGATTTTATGCTCAATAACCAACATAATTAAAGAGCAACAATCACAGTGAAGTTTGTATGAATAACTGAATAGTTTTGGTCTATTTTGATGCAAATGTGTAACTCACTATTCATGAGACTTTTGTTTTATTTTTAGTTAGCTTTGTGTGTTTAGTCTTATTTATAACCCTTCTCAGTTCTCAGTAGTAATACTGATGATTGACCTAAGTGTTAGCACAAATAACAGTGTTAGGTTAGCGTCTTTTGGCAAATCTATAATAGTGTATTCATTCTGTTGGGATCAGGGATGGATCTAGAGATCATTGGAGGGAGGGGTCCATAAGGAAAATTATATAAATGAGTGTAATAAATATATTTTTAAATTTTTTTACTGAAAAAAATATTTGTATGTGACTAATTGTACAAAATATATTCAAGAAAGGGCTTAAACATATACATGTTTAGTAAATATTTTTTGTAAATAAATTTTTCATAAAATAATACAATGGATATATAGGTAATTATAAAATGGGAAAAGAGCATAAAGACCCCCTAAACTTGATGCCTTTTGTAAATAGCCACCGTGGACTATTTTTTCTTCCTAATTACCCCTTAAACTCTAACTATTGGTGAAATTAGTCCCTCCCTTGAATCTTTTGTTTTAATTTATACTATTAGTCAATTAATCTTAATTATTTTTAATTCCAATTTTACAATATTACCCATCAAACTAAAAATATATTTCTCATTTTCTTCTCATAACAGTTTTCGGCTGCCTCTGTCTCACATCACCTATTGGTTTTACACTTTTACATACTAATTAATCGCAGAACATTAATTTTATTTTAGCGGCAGCTGTTTAACAGTTAATAATGTGATTGATAATTAATAGATTTCAAGTATGATGGGATAATAACGTGAAATTCGAATAAAAAAAATCGTAATTAATTGATATTGAACTAATGGTTTAGATTAAAAGAAAAGGAATGGTTGAGATTCAATAACTTAGCATTAACTCAATGGAGGGACTAATTTCACCAATCATTAAAGTTCAAGGGGTAATTGGGAAGTAAAAATAGTTCATGATGGCTATTTGCAAAAGAAAACAAGTCTAGGGGGTCTCTATACTCTTTTCCCTTATAAAAAATGTATGCAAGAGGGGAGGACCCGGGCTTGGGGTTGCTCTCCCCTGGATCGTCCCTGGTTGGAATAAGCATAGTGTAAATAGTCTTGTAGAATATAGCAGACTAGTTGTATTAGGAAACTAAAGTGGTTTTTGAAATAGTTTCTTGTGTATAGGAATTATTAGACATTTATTACTCTTGCAATTAATACACCATACATAAACATCCTATTTCTGAATATACATCTACAATGTTGTATCTTACTTCAGCAATCCTTAAATCTCAAGCCTTCCTTTGTTTATTCTCGAGTAGTATTTCTATATATTTTGCCATCTTTCTTTCCTTTCTTTCTCTATCTGAACATTATATTTTTAACAGTACTTGACAGAAAGACACAATCTTGTGTCAGTACTTTGCTTATGGGTAAAGTGTAGAAGAAGTAAGGTATCAATCTATATTTACATAGAAATTCATCTCTAGTCTGTGCATAATGTGAGATAAAAGAAGTAGGATGAAACCTGTAGTGCTCAAGTGATAGGTAGAGAAAAGAATGGGCAATGGAGAATGTGGATAGTCAATTTTTGAATGTTTTTTGTTTCTCTTTCGGGATGTTAAATTCTTCAGTGGCTGCTAACCTATCATAGTATCCCTTTGGTGGGTAATCCTCCGGCTTTGTCCTTTTAGGATCCATTAGTTTGTATGATCACGAAGCAGTTAGATTGTTGGAAGGGAGGATTTTTATCTTTGGGCAGTCGGATCACACTTATCCAGTCTTGATTAGCTAGTATCCCTCTATATTATCTATCCCTATATCACTTTCTAGTAGGAGTGGCTAAGAAGATAGAGAAAGTTATGATCACGAAGCAGTTAGATTGTTGGAAGGGAGGATTTTTATCTTTGGGCAGTCGGATCACACTTATCCAGTCTTGATTAGCTAGTATCCCTCTATATTATCTATCCCTATATCACTTTCTAGTAGGAGTGGCTAAGAAGATAGAGAAAGTTATGCGGGATTTCCTTTGGTCAGGAGCAGGTGCTTGTAGGCGAGAACCACCTTGTCAGTTGGGAGCTTTGTTGTAAATCTAAGAAGGAAGGGGGTTTGGGTAATATGTGCCCAAGAATAAAAGCTTCGACAGCTGAATGGCTTTTTCGATTTCCTTCTCACTCATCTTCTTTATGGCATCAAGACGGTTAGCATCCAAATAGGTGGGATACCAATCCGGTAAGAGGAATCTCTCATGCCAGTCCTTGGAAATTTATTTCTCAGTTTTTACCCTCGTTTATCTCTTACTTGTTCCTTACGCAAGGCAATGGCTCACATATTAACTTTTGGGAAGATGTTTGTGTGGTTCTACCCCTCTTTCTGAGTCATTTCCAGACTTTTTCGCTTGTCTTCTTTGCATAATGCCCCAGTTTGCTAGTTTTATTCTCAGAATCATTCCTTTTGGACCGTTCACTTTTCAGGAATTTTCATGATATAGAGGTTAATGAACGTGAATCTCTTTTGGTCTTGATTGTTCCTATTCTCCCATCTTTTTCTGACTCTAGAATTTGAATCCTTGATACTTCAGGAGTTTTCACTTGTTAATCCTACTTTCAGTTTTTGATTCTCTAACAATACAGATACTTTTCTCTTGGACAAATATATTTTGAAATCCAAAGCTCCCTCTCTAAGGTAAAAGCTTTAATCATGACTGCTGTTCTTAATAGAATTAACACCAGAAGCTGCAGACCTCTGACTGTTCTCTCCTTGATGTGTGTATAACGTGTGGCACAGATTTAGAAACTAGATTTAATAGATTTCATCTATTTCTTCATTTCCCTGCTCCGAGATATATTTGGCAAAGATTGTTTGGTTTCTTTGATGAAAATTGGATCTGCCCCTATGGAGTTGCACTCTTTCCTCCTTACTAACTTTAGAGGTTTTGGATCTCACAAGGATGCGAAAGTTTGTGGCAGAGCTCTTTTTGTGCTATCATTTGGTGTATATGGGTGGAAAGGAATTGTATTTGTAGAGATTCCTTCATGCCTTTAGAGTTTGTTAGGGAGAGAGTAACTATTTTTGCATCCCTTTGGTGCTCTGCCCATGGGTTTTTTGGTGGGGTTTCGATGGTTGTTTACTTGATTTGCAAAGGGATTGACATGCTTGGCTGCAACGCTCTTCCTGCTTGCTTAGTTGTTTTCTCTTTTTTGTGTGTTCTTGATGAGGTTATTCTCTTCTCATCTATTGATATTTCTTTATTTATCTTTAAAAAAAACTCAATGGAAGCAGGTAGTTTTGAAAAATACTGATGTTCTTACATCCATAAACCCATTTATATGTGATAAGAAAACTAATGGATAATATAATTAGCGCTGCCACGTATATGTTTCTGTAACTTGAACAGTATTTTCTTGCTGTAGTAGCTTGAGCTGTGCAATGCCATATGCCTAAACCATAACTCAGCATATAGTTATAATTCCCTTTGTCATGCATCAATGTTCAGTCTACGACTCTACGTGCTACCATGCTGCATGTGCTAATTTTGGTTTGTTCATTTTCACTCTTTTTAAATTTTGGTGCAGCACACTGTTGATTTTGATTTATATCTTCTCTGAAAAGGAACATAGACACCAGCTTTGCTTTCTGCAAGTTAATGAGTTGTTGGTTCTCATATTTAAAATGTATTACACTTGTATGTTCATGCATGTGCATTCACATGCTCTCATGTTCTAGGTGCATTAATTGCTTGCATTCTGATCTAATGTTATATGGATGAATTTGTTTTTCGGTGTTAGCAACTACTTGATTTTGTGTTTTTGTACTTTCTATATCATTCATATGTGGTCATTGTTTTTAGGTCGTGTACTTTACTCACGTGCACAACCAAAGGAAGTGCAAGCATAAGGTCCATTGAAGTTACAGATTCAACAACAGAATCTTCCTGCAATGATTCTTCAAAAACGTGGAACGTATGTGCTGGTGGTAACATCTTGTGTTGCAAGGTGGACACGAGTGAGAAGTTTGCTTTGTTTGGAGGGTGAGTGTTTACAATTTAGCATAAGCATGACATAGAAACTTGAAAGTTAAGTTGAATGCAAACGAGTGTTCAGTATTGAACTGTTTGAATAACTTATTTAGCATTGATAAGGGAGCATTTCATGAACAGTAAAGAGAGGAACAAAGTATTAGGAAATCTACCTAACATGCTTAAAAAAATGGGAACTGAAAGAGGAAAGGACACTAAAGTAAGGACAAAGGAGTGTTCTGATTTGGAGATCAGTCAGATATAGTCCCATAAAGTAATCGTTAGCATATAAATACATATTCTTTCAAAGACATTAAAAAAAATAACCCTTCTCTGAAAGGTCTTTTTGTATGGCACAAACTTCATTTAGCTCTTACCATATATCCTGCATTCCTTTATTTCCTCAAGACCCCTATAATAAGTCTGCAGGAAAAAAAAAATTTAGACAAATCTGCTGCTTGTGAAAATTCCGAGTACATGTCAGATATTAAGAAATAAAGCCTTATGTCACCCTCCACAGTCTACTCTTCAATGCAATTAAGTGCTGTTGTTATGTGAATGAATACTTGCATTGGCTTGAAAGCAACGGCAGTTTGGCCTTCGATAATTTGACCGATGCTTTACTTCCTAGTGGCATTGAGGATGACCTGCATGAAAGAGTGTTAGATATATTAGCATTATGTATTAGTTAGTTTCAGTTGTATTAGCTGTCAGCTTATAAGCTGACAGCTTATAAGCTGACAGCTCAGCTCATAACTAATTGTAACTTAAGTTGAGCTGTCAGCCTCTTCTATAAATAGAAGTAAGTTGCTCAGCTTCAACTAACTTTCTCATAATGAAACAATTCAGTTTCAGATCTCTCTCTCTCTTCTCTCTCTCATTCTCAGTTTCTAATATGGTATCATGAGCTTTTCTGCGTGCCACAGCTTTTCTTCTCTGAATCTCGATTCTCTTCTCATTCATTGAGAAATCGCGATCTCACTCATCTTCTCAGTGATTGCGATTTCTTCTCAACAACTTGCGATTTCACCTTCTCACTTCAGCAACTCGCGATCTCTTCTTCTCTCTTCAGCAATTCGCGATTTCTTCTTCTCACTCCAGCAACTTGCGATTTCATCTTCTCACTTCAGCAATTCGCCATTTCTTCTTCTCACTTCGGAAAATCGTGATTTCATCTTCTCCTTCTGCAATTCATGAATTTTGTTTCTATCGCTTGTGATTTCCTCATGTTTCAACAGGTTTGAGATTTGGTGAAAATCGACAATTTCCTTCTCTAATTTCAAGCTCTTGCGCGTGTAGAAATTCCTCTTTTCTCTATTCTTTTGATCCTGTCTTTCATGGCTTCCGCTCAACCTCTTCGCACTGTTTTTACACCTGTTACCTTCTCCCATTCAATTTCTGCAAAGCTCACTGATAAAAATTACTTAGTGTGGAAGCAACAAGTTGAAGCTGTTATAGCTTCACATCGCCTCCAACGCTTTGTTGTGAGCCCTATTATTCCTGCAAAATATGTTGAGGATGGTGACATGGATTACAATCGCATCAATCCTGACTATCTTAATTGGGAAGAGCAAGATCAGCACATTGCTTCTTGGCTACTTCAATCACTCTCAGAACCGGTTCAGGCAAGGGTTCTTGGATGTGTTCACTCCTATCAAATTTGGGAGGAACTTCACAATTACTTCAGCTCTTTGATTAAGGCTAGAAGTCAAATGTTGGAGTCTGAATTGCGCACTGCAAAGAAAGGAACGCAGAGCATTACAGAGTTCATTGCTCGCATCAAGGCTTTAGCCTTCTCTCTTGCTGCAGTTGGAGAACCTGTGTCTCAAAAGGAACAGGTCAGAGCTATTTTGGATGGCTTACCCTCAGAGTATGAGGCTTTTGTCACAACCTTACTGGTCAGAGAGACACCAGTTACAATTGGTGCATTGGAACCTATGCTTGTTGCTCATGAGGCTTACCTTGAAAGGATTCATCCAGTCATGAATGATTCCTTCTCTGTAAACCTTGCTCAAGGACAATTTCAGAATGGTGTTCAGCTTCAAAATGCTGCACAAGGTCAGGTTCAGACCTCTACACCAATTCCTTCACCTTCAGCTGCAACCTTCTCTCAGGGTCCTCCTATGCAGCAATCTCAGGGTATGATGTTTTATCAACCACAATCTTTTCCATCTACGTTTCCTGTTCAGAACCTTGTCTCTCCCTCTCACTCAGTTGCAAGCGTTGGTTTTAATCCCACACCTCAAGCTTACCCATCCACAAACACAAATGCTGTTGTTAAAAACCCAAAGTCCACTAATCCTTTTGAATCTGACTCCGATAGCAATGACACTACCAATCAGGATCATGCTATAGTTGGACAGTCTTCATATTCTAACTCTGCTCCTCAGACAAACTACAAGGGCAAATCTGGTAAAGGAAAGGTTAGATGTCAGTTGTGCAACAAACCAGGGCATGAAGCTCTCAAATGCTGGAACAGGGTTGACATTGTCATGGGTTCAAAGGATACTAACTCTGCAAAATCTAAAGGGAATAAAGGACAGAACACCGTTGGTCAGCCAAATTTTCAGTGGCCTCAACTGCAATATCCACCAATGTTGCATCAATTTCCTTTCATTCCTTTTCAACAGCCTCAACCTATTCAGCCTTTTATGGCACCTCAGTATGCTCCTCGGTTTCCAGCTACAACACCATCGATTCTAGGGCCTGGACCTTCTCCTTGGGGTATGCAATCAACAAATTCAGCTATTAGAAATCCTCCTCAAGCTTTACTCATGGAACCTCAGGCCTATAACTCTCAGCTCTGGTATCCTGACTCAGGGGCTACTCATCACTTGACATCTGATCCAACAAATCTGAATCAATCCAGAACTCCTCTTTCCGGTCAAGACTAGATTTTAATGGGTAATGGCTCTGGAATTCCAATAACTGGGATTGGTAGCAGCAAGTTCTTTACCTCTACAAATCCCTCATATCCTTTACTTCTTAAAAATCTCCTTTTAGTACCATCAATTACTAAAAATCTTGTTAGTGTTAGTCGTTTTGCTAAGGATAATGATGTCTACTTTGAATTTCACTCTAACTGTTGCTATGTGAAATCTCAGGACACCAATTCCATTCTACTTGAAGGCACACTTGGTGCTGATGGTCTTTACAGCTTCCATGGAGTTCTTCAGCCACCCTCTTCTTCTTCAAGTTCTGCCTCTCAAAATGTCTCACAAAGTTCAAACTTAGTCACTAAGAATGTTTCTAGTAATATACAGCATGCTGTACCTAGTTTTTCTTCTAATTCATGCCTTGTAAATACTGCTGTTTCAGCCAATATTGTATATACTATATACTCTTTGGCATAATAGACTTGGGCATCCCAATGAGGGAATTGTAAAGAATGTTCTCAAATCTTGTAACATTTCTTCACCAATGAATAAAGAGTTTTCTGTGTTTTGTTCTTCATGTGCAACTGCTAAATCTCACAGATTACCCTCTTCTCCCTCATCTACTGTTTACAATTCTCCTTTTGACTTAGTGTACACAGACCTTTGGGGTCCTGCACCAGAGGTCTCATCTACAGGTTTCAAGTACTACATGTCCATAGTAGATGCATGCACTAGATTCACTTGGATATATCTTCTAAAACAGAAATCTGAGGCCTTACAAACATTCCAAATATTTCAGAAATATGTCCAAACTCAATTTTCTGTTTCTATTAAAGCTGTCCAGTCAGATTGGGGGGGGGGGGGGGGGGGTGAATTCAGACCCTTTTCCAAATTATTAGAGTCTTTAGGCATCATACACAGAGTCATTTGCCCACATACACACCATCAAAATGGTGTCATAGAGAGAAAACACAGAAATATTGTTGAAATGGGTCTTACTATGCTTGCACATGCTTCTCTTCCTACCTATTATTGGGATCATGCCTTTACAAGTGCAGTTTATCTCATAAATAGATTACCTAGTTCTTCTATTGATGGGCAGGTTCCTTACTCTGTATTGTTTAAGTCTGCACCTGACTATAAGTTTCTCAAGGTGTTTGGCTGCATTTGTTATCCCTGCCTTAGACCCTATGCTAAGAACAAGTTGCAACCTAGATCTACAAAATGTATATTCTTAGGTTATTCACAAAATCACAAGGATTATAAATGCTTATGTGTCTCTACTGGTAGAATTTACATCTCTAAGGATGTTATTTTTAATGAAAATTCCTTTCTCTCCACCTCACATGTTGACTCTAACTCTCAGCCATCTAATTCTGATGGTGTTTCCACCACTCTCACAGTACTGCAACCTACTGACACAGTACTGCAACCTACTGACACTTCCTCTGCAGATATTGTGCAACCTTCAGTGTCCATTTCTTCCTCTTCTCCTAGTAATTCTACTTCTTCTACTACCTTACCTGCTACAGCCTCTCCTACTATTTCTATAACAAATCCTTCTTCTTCCTCTACTTCTTCCTCTACTTCTTCCTCTACTTCTATTTCTATTCCTCAAAACACCCATTCCATGATCACTAGGTCTAAGGCTGCTACCAATCCAGGACTTCCTATGGCTTGTGTTGCTTATACTGAACCACCTTCAACCAAGGTGGCCATCACTCTTCCTCATTGGAAAGCAGCTATGGATGATGAGTATCAGGCTTTGCTTAAAAATGGTACTTGGACTCTTGTTCCCTTACCCAAAGGAAAGAAACCTATAGGTCACAAGTGGGTGTTCAGAATTAAAGAGAATCCTGATGGGACTATCAACAAACTTAAAGCTAGGTTGTGTGGAAAGGGTTATCATCAGAAGAAAGGTTTTGATTACAATGAGACCTTCTCTCCTGTTGTTAAACCTGTTACTATTAGAGTTGTTTTAACTCTTGCTTTATCACATGGCTGGGATATTAAACAGATAGATGTCAACAATGCTTTTCTGAATGGTGCTCTTGAGGAGGAGGTTTACATGACACAACCAGAAGGGTTTGAGCATTCAGACAAATCTCTTGTTTGCAAGCTGAATAAGGCACTTTATGGCCTTAAACAGGCTCCTAGGGCTTGGTTTGACAAGTTGACTAGTACATTGTTTTCCCTTGGATTCAGGAAATGTCGGTGTGATCACTCTCTCTTCATCCATTCTACATCTACTCATAAGTTGTTTGTTCTATGCTATGTTGATGACATTATCATCACTGGTTCATCTACTACTCTCATTAAAGAGCTGATCAGTAAACTTAATCTTGCCTTTGCTCTCAAGGACCTTGGAAATCTTGACTATTTTCTTGGAATTGAAATTCAGAAACTACCCACTGGTGAATTGTTACTCACTCAATCCAAATACATCAAGGATCTCCTAGAAAGGTCTAATTTAGCAGACATGAAAAGTCAGCCTACACCTATGGTCAGTAACCTGAAGTTGACAAAGCAGGGTAGTAATTACATGTCAGATCCTTCCTTCTACAGGTCCTTGGCAGGTGCTCTACAATATGTCACTACAACTAGGCCTGAAATCAGCTATAGTGTGAATAAACTCTGTCAATTTCTTTCTCAGCCCCTAGAAGAACACTGGAAAGCACTAAAAAGAGTTCTAAGGTATCTCAGTGGTACACTAAATCAAGGTCTTCTTCTGAAACCTACTTCTCTACATGCTCCCTTGAACCTTTTTGCCTATAGTGATGCTGATTGGGCAACAGACCCTGATGATAGGCGTTCTACTTCAGGCTCTTGTGTTTATCTGGGTTCTAATCTCATTTCCTGGTGGTCAAAGAAGCAGGAATGGGTTGCACGCTCAACTGCTGAAGCTGAATATAGGAGCTTGGCTAATACTGCAGGAGAGCTCATGTGGGCTCAAAGCTTGTTGAGTGAACTTGGCTACAACACCAATGTTCCAGTCATCTATAGCTAGAATTCATTATCATATATTCCTATGGAATTTGATTGTTTCATGAGTTTGAGGAAGCACAAGAATATCCAAAGGTGCCTTGTATCATTGAAGGTTCATAAAGAGAAAAATTTCAAGAAATAGGAAAAAATTTCAAGAAATACTGGACCTTCCTAACTTTGTAAATATGAATTAGTTAAGTTATGCCTAAGTTACAAGCATGTTACAGCCCATGTGAACAAAATACAAATGGGCACCCGTTACCTCACCTTCTGGACAATCTAAACATATGCAACAACTCTATTACTGTTGTTTATAGATATTTGACCCGAGAAATAATGATAAGTACATTATTAACAGGAAAGGTGTTGAAGTTAATGTTTGGGATCTTGACAACTGCACTAAAATCTGGAATGCCAAATCTGTGAGTTTTTACGTCAAAACCCAGCATTTCATTTTTCCTATTAATTTATCTTCCCACAGTTTATTTTAGTAGAGTAACATTTGGGTTTTTCTTCTATTGCGTGATTTTGCCAATCGTTATGACATATGCAGCCTCCTAAGAACAGCCTAGGTATATTTACACCTACCTGGTTTACGTCTGCTACATTTCTAAGGAAAGATGACCATCAAAAATTTGTTGCTGGAACCAACAATCATCAGGTAATTTTAATAAACTGATTCTTCTCAATTTCTCAAGCGAATGAATAAACAAAATTTTCATGTCTAGTAACACATGAAATGTTCCTATTTGATGGTGATATCCTTGTACAAGGTTTGCTAAAGACTCTTGAGAAGGATTAATAATTTTCTCTTATTATGAAATTCCAGAGAATTAGAATTATGTTATGTAAGATGAAAGCTTTCCATAATGTATAATTTTGCTTTGATAATACATTATTTGTGGTTGATTGTACATATTATGTCTGTAAATGGCTGTGATCAAGTTAATATTATATTATATTATATCATATTATAAATGAATGTTTGGTTTTGTTTCTTAAAGTGATAAATTTGGCTTTTACATTTCTCTTTTATAATATATTGAACTAGAAGGTAGTTCTCAGAATTCAGCTTTCTCAAAATGCTCCAATTATTTTAAACGTGAAATATAAAATGTTCAAAAAAGTTCAAAAATTAAGTGAAATGAAATGATATTCTTAAATTGCCACAGCCCACTCCCCCTCTTCTTATGTTATTTTGCTCATTCCTATCTTAACTTGTTCTCTCTTAACTGCACTTGCATCTCGCCAACTTCTGATTATAATACATAAAGGAAGTGTATATTGACATTACTTGATTCCACAAAATTCATGAATTTTATTACTTCTACAGCCTTAATATTTTCTTATCATTCTCAATTTTATTCTTAACTGAAGAATACTCTCATGTATGATCTTTCAGTCACAAATGATATCTTCTTTTATTAACAAATATGGAGTCAGTATAAGGATCCAAACTGCAGATGTGCTGTTAATTTCCTAATTCTGAGAGAGAAAATTGGTTGTTTCTCTTTAATTATAGACTTCCCCATCACTCTTTAATTTTTGACCTTTTTCTTCGGAATAGGTTCGCCTTTATGACATATCTGCTCAGCGGAGGCATGTTCTCTCATTTGATTTCCGTGAGACACCAATTAAAGCACTGGATGTGGATATAGATGGCTATTCAATATATATAGGCAATGGGTCTGGTGACATGGCTTCTATTGATATACGCACAGGTACCCTAATGTCATGGGCATGGTGTCATAGAATGGTGATTGTAGCATTGTTTTACTTGCTTTCACTTATATTTTTAATAACAATTTGCTCTGAGTATTATACATTATACTCTTCATTGATATTCCTTGTGTTCCATTTGTGACTGAAATTTCTCGCACACTATTTACTTGATTGAAGTCTTGTTTAATCCTTTTCTTGATTCAATAAATATTATTATTCTTTTAGAGAAGGTTGCAAATTGGCTATTTGTTGCCTACAAAATTTGGATCCGGTCCCTTAATAAATGTTCATTGCACTTTGCTTGGGAGTCTTAGGTGCACGTTTGTTGCAGTTGATATTAACATCTCACTGCTTGATACTTAAAAGACTGTAATGAGTCAGTTTTTTAAATGTCGAACATTTCATGTCTACATGAACCAAAATCCTCCCATGTTTACATTATTACCTCTTTTGCAAACAAGTTTTAGTGTAACTTTTGTGTTGATTTTAGTTTAGGCCAAGATTAAGATAATGAGGTATGTATCTTATCATAAGATTCTCATGAACAGAATCCAACCTAAATTGCTTTGGATCCTTGTTTTTTACTTTTTAATATTTTTTTTTTACTGGAAAAGTGGAAATCATGGCTGAAGATGATAAGGAGATGCTTTATTTTTTGGGGCAATGAATGGGTAGCATTAAAGCACTTGGAGAGAATTTGAGTTTCTTTCCATGGATGTGATGCTTGGAATGAAAGGGAAAGATGTTCTCTTTCTCGGGGTAAAAGATTTGTTTTTGGGATTTAGAGCAGTCTGCTGGTTTTCATTCACAATTTGACTGCTAAAAAGCATCATCCTTAGTAGAAGAAGGGGTTATCCATGACATTTTTAGGTTACTTCGTGTTTTATCAATTTACAATCCCGATTCCTGAAGTGTCATTTTTATACTTTGGATACAACCTCTGTGCTGGTAGGTGTTGCTTCATCCTTAATTAAAACCTACATCACTTGTCCCAAGAGAAGGTGTTCTCTTGCTGAATGGTTGTGCAAGTGCTACCACCCACTCAAACTGAACAATGAAATTATTTCCTATGATCTCCTTTTAGCTTCAGCAAGAGTACATGAATAAAAGATTAGGAGATGGATTCTGCTTAGTGATCATGATCACTGATCAGTTCCAGTATTTTTTGGTTCACTGATTGAGAGAAGGGGAGTCTAGAATTTTTATGAATTTGCAAATGAACAGTTCCCTCAAAGGCTCAAAATATGTTAACTTATGTGAGTTTAGTTATGATGACAAGCTTCATTTGAACTAGTAGAGGTTTTTTGACTTTTTCTATTGGCTGTGCTGTTACTATTTTGGCCATCGGTTGTCAACAGGTGCAATTGGATTAAAGCTGCATCTTCTATTATAATGAATTTTATATGCATTATGCTTCTGTTTTCCCTTAGTTGACCTTTTTGAATGACTTTGTTTTTTTTTTTTTAATTATTTATCAAATAATCTTTTTGCAGGAAAATTGCTAGGATGTTATATTGGAAAATGCTCTGGAAGCATCAGATCCATAGTCAGACACCCTGAGCTACCTGTGATAGCTTCTTGCGGTGAGCATTAATTCTAAAATTGTACTTTTCTGTGGAGGAGGTAGAATGATCCAGAGATGGCATTGGTCTGTGTTTTCCCTTGTGTTGCATATTGTTTAAAGTATGCTGGCGGTTTCTGGTGCAGTCTTTATATCTCAAAAAATTTATTCTTTATTGTTTCTTAAATCATTTGTTTTATTCTACATATTTCTATTCCTGTCACCTTTTTTTTACTATATGCATGAGTGCTGTTGAAGCACATTTGGAGAGTACAGGATGTGTTGTTACATTTATGAATTGGTTCTCCCAATTTTTTTTTTCTGGATAAGAAGTTATTGATCATTTCTCAATCTAAATAAAAAGAATATGGAGTTACTGTTATCAACTTAGATTTTCATGCCCGTCGCTAATGCTCATATATTGATCTTTTTTCTAGGACTGGACAGCTATCTACGGATTTGGGATGCAAAGACGAGGCAGCTTCTTTCATCTGTAGGCTTTATACTCTTTCCTTTTCTGTCTTTCTTCTTTCATCTGTATGCAATAAAGTTAATGTAGTTGGGACGTGGGGTATGTATTCCACTGGAAAGTAAAAGGATTTGATGAATATTTGTCCATTCTAACCTATCCAATTTCATTGAATATTGGATAAAGAAACGGCTATGAAACATTATTACACATGAGCTAAAACCTTGTGAGGTTTGTTTTTTAAGATTAAACCAATATTCTGACAGTGAGTCTTTTGCTCCGTTTGATTTGTTCTTGTACTGAAAATAGTTATGAGGATGAAATAGCCTAAGAAAAAGATAGTATATAGTGGACCATCCTGGTTTATTTGATGGCTTTGACATGGAGCCCTTTCTAAACTTGAACAACAAGGGCTTCCCAATGATTGTCAGAATTTTTTCTAGTTCTTTTCTGCTTATAGTAATAGGTATCTGTAAATTTAGTCAATTTTTTAAATGATTCCGTATTCTTGTAGTCATAACTATTTTATTTATTTTCATATTTGCAGGTTTTCCTCAAGCAACCTCTTATGCATGTTCTTTTTGACTCCAGCTTCGTTATTGAAGGTTAGTACTCTCCTATCTTGTTTGTGAATAATATTTCTACTTTTCAAGATCTTCAATTAATTAAAGCAAAAAGATCGAAGAAAGACATCAAGGATCATAGGATGTTACTGGTAGTGGTATCTGATGTCTGGCCCTGGAGTAGTCCACTAGTGTTACACCTGGCACTATTTTGATAAACAGCAAAAACTTGGGTCTAATACAATGATTACAGTTCATTATCAATACGAGTAATTGGTCAGATTGTCCCTGACTTTGTAGGTGTCGGTCAAGTTAGTCCTTAACTTTATCGAAATAGCAATTTAGTTCCTGAGATAACATTTTAATTCACATATGTCCCTGTATTTATCCCATTTTAAAGCAAATACATCCCTACGATAGTGACGGCAGAGACTAACTTGATCGATGTTCTCCTATCTCAGAGACTAAATTGCTATTTCGATAAAGTCAGATACTAACTTGATCGACGCCTACAAAGTCAGGGACCAATCTGACCAATTACTCTTATCAATATTGTTAAAATAAAAGGTTTGTCAACTTAAAAAGAGAGACACATGTAGATATTAGTATGGGAGCTAAAATAGATTTGTTGAATATTAGAAACTTGCTTATTGATGCAACGTGAAAGGCTCTAAAAATGGTACTCATCCTTTTGAGTCCTCCCTCCATTCCACTTTATTTGAGGCTTTCGCACTTTTTACATATTTCCTATTATCCATTGTTTTAGGAATTCAAGCATGCATTAATTAATTGTTTCCAACTCCATCCTTGCCTTTGAACATTCTCAAATATGTGAAATGCGTGAGCATTTTCTCTGCCCATGTTTTGCTTTGTTGCAAATCTTTAAGTAGCTTAGGCAGTCAATAGCCAATGTAAAACTTTGACGAATCTTTATGATATGGATATATTATTCCCACCTTGCGTGAAAAGGCTTTGTTGTCATTGTGGTAGTTGTAGCTGCTATTCTCTGCTGGATTAGAAGTGCTATATTAGAGTCTTTTGCTTCTCTCGATATGATTGCAATCTGCAACTTTAATTATTCTCGTCAGTAGTTATTGACTGCTTTAAATCATGAAACTACATTATAGACAGACTTCATATTCTACAATATTACTCAGAATAATTGCATAATCAAGTTCCATGTAAATGTATTAGAAAGTAAAGTACTGATAAAAAAATTCTACGCTTGACAGATATCTGCTACTTTAAAGTGTTAGAGAACTAGTTCATACCTTGAATTTTAAATTTTTGTATGTACGCAAGGGAATTATGAAAAGCCAAGGATATTATTAGGGGGTGGATATGATACACCTTCCTCCAAATGTCTCAATGCATTTATACTTTAAAAGGCTTATAGATTGTTTTATCTCTTTTTTCTTGTGTTACTCGACATTTTGTACATTTTTGTTATATCCACCATGTCATTGTTGATTAAAGTTCAGTGCAGCTTCTGATTCTACACCTCTAATTTTATATAAGCAGAAAACCCATCAGGAGCAGTTTCGCTACCAAGCAAGGAGGAAAATATGAACATAATTAGAGAAGAAGCTGAAGCATCATCTTTGAAAAGGAAGAAGTCTTATAAGAACAAAGAAAATATAAACGGTGATGAAAGAAAGAAAAAATCTAAGCGCAGCGAAGAAGGCAGAAAAACCAGAGGAAATGATGGTGAAGAGAAGATTGCATCCAAAGACAAGGGAAGCAAGTCAACATCAAAGAAAAGAAATAAGAGCTCGAAATTTGAAATTCCAGATGAAGGGTTGTGATTTAGATGGATAAAATAAAAAATTATTCGATGTATAAGTATCTGGACTTTTATGGAGATGCATGGTGAGAAAGGTTGCGAGTAAGAATTCTGGCAGGAATTTGTTTTTGTGGTTAGCTTGGTCGGAGGTGACTTTTTGGGAGAAGTGACTTAATTTATGTAGCTTGGTTGGAGTAAGTTTCGATTTTGAGAACTACTTATGCATATGATTAGTGTGTTTTGCTTACCCAACCTGGGAGATCAGGGTTTAGGGACGATTCATGGTTCGTGGAAAAATGTTCAGTATACAAGTTTGCATATTGTGCTTGCCGCAGTCCCTTTTGATGGTAGTGACAAATTTTTTTTTCTCGGTTAAGTAGTTAGGTGCGAAAAACTTTTCAATTCATATTTTCTCAATTAATGAAAATCGTTTTAAGATTTTAGACTTTTCATTTCATATTATTATTATTATTATTATTATTATTATTATAAATCTCATTACTACAAGCAAAAATTAATTACATCAAGCAAGCAAACAAAAAAAATAAAATAAAACGAAGTGCTACCTTATATGAAGTTTCACCCAACTCCCAAAAACGAGCCTACCTAAAACAGGATTCTAATTCTAAATGAAACCAAAAAATGGCAATCTCCAATCTAGCTGGAAAACCATGCTGGATTGCTAAGCTCCATTTCCTCATGAGTACACATTTCGAGAATTCTTAATAAGCCGCTGCCAATTGACCTGCCAAAACAACCTGCTGCTCTCTATTTACTTAAAAGAAAAGTATGTCCTCCTAGTATACTCCGTAAACTCTATCTGTTGCAAGAAAAGTTAGCCATCTTAGGGCATGTGTTACACTCTCATCCAACCCATTTCCCTCTAAAAAATATCACTTCTATTTTATTAACTTATAAGAAAATTGAGTCTTTCTAAGGCGTGTCACTCTCATCCTTGTATAAATCGTAGGAAATGATATGATAAAAAAGATGCATGTAACTGTAGACTATGGCAACAGAAATTTAGCATATTTCAAAGAGATTGTTGGCTAAATTCTCATTTGGTTCTAGTCAACATAAAACAAATATGAATAATATGTCAGATTAGCCCCTGATTTTGTAGACATCGGTTATATTAGTTCCTGAGATTATCGAAATTTCAAATTAGTCTCCGAGATAGCAAAACATGAGTCACGTTAATTTCTGTAGTTAGTGGTCCACAAAGTCAGTGGCCAATTTGATCGATGAATACAATCTCAGAGATTAATTTGATCGATATTCAATGATAGTTAGTCCATGTTAAGGACCACTGATAACCATTAATGTCAAGGACTAATATGACTCACATTTTTTTTTATCTCATAGACCAATTTAAAATTTCTTAATTCCCAAGGATAAAATTGATTGATGCCTACAAAGTAAAAGACAAATATAACATATTATTAAAACAAAATATCCATCAATTTACATTGGGTTGAGTAAAAAAAGCTAAAGCCCTTTAAGCATGGGGGTGTGGGATTTCATCACATGATTCATATGCGTGGGAAAACTCATTGGTAAGAGTTTTTTTACTATCATTCCATATTTTAAAAGATTAGTCTTATATTATATGTATTTGGTGGAGGCAAATAATTGTCTACACAAATATATAATTACTAATAGCCTGATTTAAAAATGCATTTACTTTCTTTCTTTTTTTTTTTTTCCTTTTGGTTATGAGTCACTACATGTCAAAATATTGTACGCCACAAAATATATAAGAAACCTAAAAGAGTTAGGTCTCTCTTGACTTAATGCATCTTAAATAATAAGAACATTTTCTTATATAATTCCCCCTTAATCATGCAATCCTCTTCTTAATTTCAATTTCTCCCTATTTCAAAAACAATTTTTCAATAATATTTCATATGCAAGATTGGCAAAAGATACAAAATCATCATTAAAATTTGTTTAAGTATCATAATTAAGAATGAAAATTTAGGAGACTGATACTTATTGAGTGTGATGATTTCCCAATGAAGATTGTTTGCATATAAAGTTTCTTCTTTTGAGAATCTCATTATTAAATATTTTGAAGAGAGCTCCACTTGTGTTCAACATGTTGCACTTCTCTCTTGGAGAACCATATCTTTTTAGTTAATAACCTCAAGTTGAAAAGATATCTTCCATTTCAAGACATATCATCGAGATACCCGAGTATCGTCTTCTGATACCATAGTATAACCATGTGCGCCTTGGTTTCATTTTATTTGAGTCCATTGTGTATAAATAAATACATTTAGAAAAAGTTGCATGAGCGTTCGTTTGAGAATGATGCATAGCTAGTAATTGTAAAAGTACCCACAAAACTAATGAAGAGCATTTTATTTTGGTATCCAAAATTTTGGATCCTTCAGTATTAGTCATTATGAATTCACAATTATATGCAAGCAGAGAAAAGTAAGCATTTAAGCATAATGTCCATAGCATGCTTAATTATAGGTAGTTCAAATCATAACAAGCTAAGCAACATAGGCATATAATAATACACTATGATTGATGTATATCCAAGATAGTGAACAAGCATAACATAAGTGCAATAGAAAAAACATAATCACATGCAAAATAGGATTTTCAAATTTAATCAATCACATGTAATACTATCCATTATACAAGTCCTAAAAGGAATATGTAAATACTTCGCATTCATAGACTTTGTATGTGCATTGTTGGAAGAGGCATAGATATTTAATACTTTGGGCTTGACAATAAAATGAGCACTTTTTCTGACTCATTGCTTTTTTTTTTAAAAATAATTTTGGATCTCATAAAGCTCTCATAATACGAGTTCGAAGCTTTAGTAGAAAACCTCTCCATTTTATATCAAGGTGCTTGCCTTTTGACCTTTGCGGAATCACCTTTAATGACTTCTCATTTTCTTTTCAATTAGTTCATCCTTTTGAATAACTTTTTGCACATTGAATACTCATTTCATCTCGGGTCCCTAAGTGTTACTCTTAGAACATATAATTTTAAGAACCCATTGCATTTTAATCTGATATAGTTATTTCTTCGATATTAGCATACATGAAAGATATGTCCTATATTACCTCAATATCTCAAACCATGAAATTAAATTATGCCTTTGTTTTATGACAATAAACATTAAGAAACTACCATTTCTTGGTGACAATCCAAACCATGTTTTTCAATAAATAAAAAATAGAATCTCCAATTTTCATTCGTATTGACAAGCATGAAATCTACACTAATAGAATCTCCATTTTTAACACTCTTGAAAGATATGTCCTCAACTTGATTTTCTAAATCAATACAACTTTCACAAGTAGTTGAGATGTTATTTCAAAGACAATTCCACATCGAGAAATTCATCTTTCAAGTTTTCAATTTGAACATCATTAGAAAAGACACATTTTTCAAGGTATTCAAGTGTCTCGATCTTTTCTAAATTTATCAAGGCATCATGGAGTTCAATATATGCACATTTAAGCAAATCTTTTGAAGGGCGATTGTAATTAAATTTGTCATCATTTACCTTAATGTCCTTTTTGAGTAGTAAAGATGCTTGACTCCTCAAGGATGATATTCTTCATCACCTACCATGTCCACCATAGCTTCAAGAGAAACTTCATTTGGATTTTGCCTTTCTTGATAATCACAATGACATGTTGAGCTACTTTCAACACTTTGAACATGTTATCATGGCAAGTTTCTTCTAAAGGTTTTTGCACTTCTAACTTTATATTTATACTTTCATGTTCAACGACATTGTTAGTAAGATAAATAATACTAAGAGCATCCCAAATGTCTTTAGCACAAAAACAATCCTTAATTCTAGCATATGCATCATAATTCAAAGAATTTCTCAAAATATGTATTGCTCTAATGTTTAAGCAAAAACATTTTGTATCAAAATAATTCCAAGAATGACCAACAAAGCCCAACACGGTTGGTAGATAGCTGGGTTCCTTAAGCATGATGTCAGGGGTTCGATCCCTGCCGTGGGCATGGAAAAGGCTTTGTTAGTAGAGGCAAAACCCACTTCGGTGATCTCTACGCCTCGGAGGGGATTAGTCTTCGGCTATCGGCTGGGGAATACCCTTGGTGTACACCAAAAAAAAAAATAATTCCAAGAATGTTTTGGCTTTGAGGATAAACCATCCAAAAAAATATGCCATATACAAATGCTAATAGATTGTTAATGAAATTTCATTCTAGCATTCTTCATGGAAAAAATCCCAAGGCTGCTAATAACTAACTAGGATCTTTGACTCTAAGCGGTGAAGTTTTCTACTAGACCATGAAGCTTTGATTCCAATTGTTTGGTAGCCATCATCCAAGAGGGGGAGGGAGGGATACTATGATATTATGCATTTTCAAATATTTCTAACGAATTATGTCGTGGAAAGAATGTATAGCTCTGAAAACAATTGCGTGCTGAAACAACAATTCGTAAAGATATGAGCGATGTTAATAATAGAACATGCAAGCACAATAATAAATATAAGCGTAAATTTAAGAGATAAAGGAATAGAGAATGCAAATCGAGAATCATCATAGTCCGGCCTCCTCGCAATGTCTACACCAAGTCCCCCAACAACATGCTTTGAATTTTTGTTGCATTAATCAATTGGCTTTAGAAAATCCAATACATACAACCCAAAGTGTGCCACAAACTACTAAGATACCTCACCCTTCATAAGGGACCTTGAATACTATCAACATGAATACCTCACCCTTTTACAATTAAGGATGCCTCACACGTTTCATGCTTAAAAATACCTCACCCTGAAATTATGGGATGCCTCACCCTTACAACTACAGGGATACCTCACCTTTTCACACTAGGATACCTTACCCAATAAACAAGGGAAACCCTATCCAATTACAATGATAATGATGATAAGAGTGTGTAACAATATTGTAGCACTCTCACTAGTATAGATAATACAACTTGAAGCACTATAAAAATAATATCATCACTATAAACTTAATCTTTTAGAAAACATTAACTACGGAGAAAAAGTAGAGATGAAGGTGTGCTCTTACTCTTTGAAAATTAGAATTAAGACTATGAAAAGTGAGTGTAATGAATAGAAAAATTGTTTCTAAATATTATAGATCAAATTTTGAGCACTCTCTGTCAGGAAACAATCCGAGCAATTATTACCATCAATTCGGGTAGTTTTTATGATTTTTCAAAAAAGTAATCGACTGGATTAAGAGCTTTTTGAAAAAATGTATGATGACATAAAGTATCAATTACTTTCAAAATACTCGGTTAGTTTATGAAAAAAGTAATAAGTTACTTTCAAAGTAATTAGTTACTTTCCTTCATTTTCATAAAAATTTATTTCCTTCTTCCATAAAGTTAGTATAATGATCAATAACAACTATGACATATATAATTGCTAGATTGATCAATTAAAAAAATTTTAAACTCAACTTTTCTCCATATTACTTAAATTAAAAACAAGCTAAGTTCAAGGATATAGTGCCTTACATTTATTGTCCTAAAGATGGATTCTTGCAGGCGCTTGACACTTGATCCTTTTGAAAGCTTAGTTGTCGAACTTCTTGATATACTTCAAGCTTCTGATGTTCTTCTTAATCTTCCAATATCTTGAACCATTTTGTCATTATCTTTCTTCATGAGATAAGGATACTATGGTTCTTTATCTTTGTTCTTCTCATGCTCCATCTTGGTAGTTGGACTTTTTTTACAAACATTTCTCATATTTGAATGACATAGTTAGTCCAATAATATCCTAACATACGTTTGGCTATGCATGATATAAATATTCCATCAAGCATATATATGAAAGCATTCTTGTCATCATCACAACATAATACAATAAAGCATTGGAGAAATCCATATTTTCACACCTTGGAGAATCGAAAGAAAACCATAAGAAAAAAAAAACCAAAAACCAACACTAAAAACATGTGACATAGAAAGGAGAGGGGAAACTTACATGTGCTTGAAAGTGAGTGAGAGTGAATCTATTTTCCTTTGTGAGTGAACTAAAGTGAGTCGAAGTGAGAAATTGTAGGAGAGCATAAAAGAAAGATGAAGAAATGGGAGGGAATAAGGTTTGAAATGGGTTTGGTATCTGAAGAAAAGGGGAGGGGTATTTAAAATATAGTTGGTTAAAAATTAAAAAGGGGGAGGGGACCGGAAAAAGCCCCAAAAAATATATGGTTTAGACAAAAAATTTAGAGTCTGAATTATACATGTGCCTTTTTAGCACGATTTGCAAAAGCATTTATCCCATCCAAGCTTATGATGGGCTAACCAACCCAACGCAATTTATTTTATTATATTTTTTTCCTTTTAGTTTGTACGATACAATGCTAAAACTGGAGAAAAGAAAAAAAAAAGGGTCATTAACTCTTAAATAGGCCCAAAGTGCCAACACAAAGGGTTTTTAGCCATTAAGTCTATTCAGGACACTTAAATACTAAAATTTGAATTTTGCCATAAGATTTAAATGAATACTCATGTTTATGTTATTTATGTGTGACAGTCACATTTTTTTTTAATTAAAAAAATTGGTTGTCAAGTATTAGTAGTTTAGAGTACAGTCTTTCAGCCCGATTTTAAGTTGATTTTTTTTGGCACGACACACTTATGATTTGAACCATGACCGAATCTACTCAAGGATGATAGGGTAGCATAAATCGCCACCTCTAGTTCAAAGGCAGATAGCTGTGCTTTATCCCCCTCCCCTAAAAAAATAATAGGCTAAACTGTTCATTTAGTCTTACCTTATTTTTTGATTTCAATTTGGTCTCTTACCTTTATTTGGTATCAATTTGGTCCCTTACGTTTCAAGTCGTTAACACTGTTAGTCCCAACTGTTAGTTTTCTTTGTTGATTCGAAATTGTCTTCCTTCTACTCGATCTTGATGCATAGCTAAGCTCTAACTCACGTTTTTGTCTCTTCGATTTGTGTCCTAGCAGAGGAAACGTTTCCCTCCAAAAGGCTATGAATGAGTTTCTGAAACACTCCCCCTCCCTCTCTTGAGAAGAATTAGAGAAGAAGGTCAAACATAGGCTCCAAAACGACAGCGCTTTGGACCACAAATTATGTGGACACTGAGAGGGACACGTGTTTACAGCCACGTGTATAATTAATGGCCACGTAGGATTAAAATTGACAGTGTTAATAGCAACTGACAATTGGGACTAACAGTGTTAACGATTTGAAACGTAAGGGACCAAATTGATATCAAATAAAGGTAAGAGACCAAATTGAAATAAAAAAATAAGGTAAGGGACAAAATGAGTAGTTTAGCCAAAATAATAAATAAATAATTAATTAATTTGCGTATAAATTTTTTTTAACCGATACTGCAGGTATCTATACTATCTATACTATTATATAAAGAAAACAATGTTTTATAACTGTTTTTGTACATAAATTTGTTATTTCCTATTATACCCTCCCTAATTGAAAAATGAAACTGCTCAAATAGTTTCACAAACTAAAATAAAGTGAGGGAAAGGAAAGTTACTAGCAGATAAAGTGACAGATACAAAAAATTGACTACGAAGATCAGAGTGCGGGTGCCTGAATCGCATGGAGGATGGAGCCACAATGGTGATTCGATCACATCACGGTGGATGCTTCAGACAACGGAGGTAAAAGACGATAGTGGTGGCTTATAAAATTAAAAGAAAAAAACCCTCTTTCTTTTTTATTTTATTTTTTTTAAATTATTCTATATATTGTTTGTTTCCCATAATTTCGCTGTGTGGCGAAGAAATATGCATGACCTTTGTCTCCTTGCTTTTGTGATTTGATTTTATTTGGTTCACTATTTGCATAGCGAAAGCTTTCCATTCTGTTAACCAAATTGAAATTTGGAAACAACTAATTTCGTGATAACACTGTGTTCCATGTGCTTAGTTTCTTCGGAATGGTGATTAAACCCAATTCTATTACATTTTAGAGGAACACTATCTTTTATTCGAATCTTTTTCATATAAGAAACAACAAGTCACCAAAAATATTAAAGATTAAGAGTCTGACTGTTCAAGATTTTTTCACCAAAAAATGATTATTTTGATAGAAAATTGTTGCCAGCACCTTTGGTTGGGCTTTAAATGGCCGTAAAGCTTGAGGGTCTGTTTGTTTTTTATTTTTTCACCAAAAGTGATTGTTTTGGTAGAAAATCATTGCTGAAACTTACCTTAATCATTTTGCTAGCTATGTTTTGAGTTTCTTAGAATAGAATCACACTTTTAAGCCTACTCAAAGAGGCTCTAATTTTGGGATGTATAGTTTTGATTTACCGCAATGAATCATTTTCTTTTTACTAGGTAGAGATCAATAGGACTATTCCAAAGGGTTCATCTCAATCTATTGGCTTCAAAACATAGAAGATTTTCGTTAGTGGTATTCCAATAGCAGTATCTGTAGCATGGTTATCATTCTATATCTTTTACATTTATCATTCCATCATTATCAATGTAACCAATTAATTTTATCTTATCCTTTTGGGAAGGTACTGTTGGATGCATGTGATTGATTTTTAATCTTATCCTTTTGCGTCATCTTTTTATCATCTTATCTCTTTTTTTAAAAAAATTAAAAATAAAAAATTCACGTTAGTTAGAAAAACTACTAAGAAAGTATCGCATTCTCTTTTATATCAGTTAGCATATCTTATCATTATCTATACTATTTATACTATCTATACTATTATATAAAGAAAACCCTATTTTTTAATTAAAAAAACTAAAACAGTTGGTGTACGTAATTTAGTTAATACCCAAAATGCCCCTGTAATTACTCTAACTTACATTCATCATCACTTAAAAAAAACTGTCGTTGGTAGTTTCAAAAATTAAAATTAAAATTAAAAAAAAACCTACTGCAACTGTTATGCAGCTTCTAAACTCATTCATCTTAAGAATAGTGGTTTGTAGAAGTTAGAGGTAAGTGTATTGTACAAAAACAAAATTGCAGAAGAGCAGTTCTCAAATGTTAAATTAGAAAGTTTTCACCAGCACCAATCCATTTTCACATCTACTATATCAACTTACATAGCATGAAGAAATCAAAAGGAAAAATTGAACTCTTTTATACACAACACAGGTTTTTTTTTTAATGTTTTATTTGTTTATTTTATTTTTGTATTATTTCAGTTTTTGAAATTAGAAATCTTGCTCTCAATGGAAAAAATAATTCATTTGAAGTTTTTTTTATAATTTATTGCAATATTCAATGGTTTTTGCCCAATTATATGTGTCTTGAGAAATGCATTATTTGTATGAGTTTGCATGTGTCTGTGTTTTAAATTTAATCTCATAACTTTTTATCTAATGTTTTTTCACTTTTTTTCTGCAAAAAATCTTGGATTCCTACAACATATAGTGGAGGCAAAAAATAAGCAGAAATGGAAAAGGATAAATACACTCTAAAATGTTAAAATCATTCTATTTTTGCTCTACCAACTACCAAGTAGTTACAAACAGAATATTGGATATTTAAATGCAATAACAAAAACTGATCAAGCAATGGGTTTTTTTAATGACCCTTTTACTCCCTTCTAAGAAACTTTTTAAAATAACAAAAAATTGATCATGCAACGATTTTTTAAATGCATTTTGCGTCCTTATAAAAAATTGGGGTAAATTGTTTCTACAGCAGTCGGGATCAATTGCTAAAAAAAATGTTTATTCTTCTCTCAATGGTTTAAGCATTTCTCATACTGCATCATCAAATTCTCCTTTAACAAATTAAAATAATAAAGGTTAGTTACAATGGAAATGAAAATACTCTCTCAAATGAAGAAAAATAAAACTTACAACATATAACTGAAATAGGGGAACTAAATGAAAAAAATCAGAATTTCACCAACCAACTTTAATTTTGAGAAATTATGGTATTCCCTTTCATCTTACTCCACCATGTCTCTGTCTCTTTGAATTCTCTTATTTATTTGTTCTTTAATTTTTTTTTTCTTAATAACTTTTGTCAATCCGTTATTCTCCATTTCTCTTTTTCTTTTTTGTTAAAAGTTACAATGATAGAACTGAAACAAACAGAGGGATTTCTCCCCTTTTCACTTCCTCCTCCACGTCTCTATCTCTCTTAATTATTCTCTTTTTTATTTGTTTTTTTAAAATATATTTTGTTAATTTCTTATTATCCTCTTCTTTTTTTTTTCATTTTTTGTCTAGCGGATAAGGTTGTGCATGCATGGGATTATCCCTCAAAATTCAGAACTTAGGGGGATGGATGACTCGGTGAGCTGATTTTGCCTTTTTTAAAATAAGGAATATGTGTTGACAGGGAAACACAAATCAAGGGATTGATATATAAGTTAAGGAAGCCCCTCTAACTGATGAGAAAAGAAACACAGTTCTATTTCTCTCAATTTTTTTTGATAGTTTGTTAAAAATACTTTTCTTTATTCTTATTTAATTAATTATTTTGGCTTATATATTGAGTATGGACAACAAAATATATGTAATAGCCAATTATGTGCCCGATGTCCATTACACTAAAAGTAATATATCATTTTAATATAAATAATTTTTTACAACAAAAATATGACAATAAGTTATGCGGGTCGACAATAAGTTATGGCATTAAAAATACGACAATAAGGATATAGTTGTTATAAAAAGAATATTTAAAAAAATAAATAAATAAAGATATAGTTAGGAAAAAAATAACCATAACTTTGGTAATTATATTTGGTTTTTTTTAACATCATCCTGTATCTAAAAAGAATAAGTTTAATTGAGAAATATTGTTTAAAAAAAGAAGATAACCATAACTTTGGTGATTATAATTGGTTTTTTTTAATCTCGTCTATTAGGGTTGAGGATAAGAATATAGAAAATATAGGTTTTAATAAGATAACCATAACTTTGGTGGTTACAATTAGTTTTTTTAACCTCATCTCTTCGGGTTAAGAATTAGAATCTAAAAAGTATAATTTTTATTGGGAGATATTATCTTAAAAAAATTGAAAGATTTTATATTTATTGTTTCAGTAAAACTTATCCCTTTATAGGTTCTCACTTCCAACTTCACTCGAAATTCTTAACGATGAATGAGACATTCATTTAAATTTTTAGATTAAATTGTGTCTTCTTTGATATTTGGAGTTTTTTTTTTCCAAAATACAAAGTAACGATGTATTCATTACAATTTATGAAAACTATACTACATCATTATCTAGACAAACATATTAAATTTAAGGGAAATTAAATTGAAGATTAACAAAATAGCAATGCATGTATAATTTCGTTGAAATTTATGGATCCATATTTTGGAATATGACAACTAAGAATGCATAAATTTTTAATAACAATTTACATGAAAATAAACATTTTTAACATATAAATAAGATTCATAAAAACTGATTTTTCAATATATTATTTAACTATAAACAACTCTTTACGATAAAAACACGACAATGAGAATGCGAGGCGTCAGGCACAGCGCCACACAAATTATTATTATTATTATTATTATTATTATTATTATTATTATTATTACCGAACAGCATAACTATTGATTTTAATTACACATAACAACACACAATAGCTCTTTGGTCGCGTGGTACCTTTCGTGGTATCAGGTCCTGCTTCACCAAGTGGTCTTGAGTTCTAGTCCTACCCCAAGCACATGGTTAACCAGGCTCTGATACCATGATGGATCAAAGCCTTCAAAGAGTGTTGCCTTTTTTCTCCATTCCAAAACTTGTTTTTAGCTTCAAAAATTGTGATTCTATCTTCTGTCCTGTGGAGTTTGAGGTCTTGGAATTTCTATAAAAAACTACCTTCTTTCATATTAACTTGCATGCAATTACTTATTATTCATGGATCTTCTTATTTTATTTTTTTTAAATGCTCTTTGCAAACATAGCTTGTTCTTTCGGTATGTCGAATTCTCTAATGGTTGAATTATTTGTCAAAGGAAAATTGTTTAAACTTTAAACCTCTCTAAACCATGCTACTGTTTTTTGTTTTTTACTATATGTTGGATATGTTTTCTTTGGGACCTAATTTTGGTCCCTATAAAAAATTGATCATTTAGTTCCATGAAATTACAAACTTAGGACACTTTAGCCCTTCCATCCATTTGAGTTAATGTTGTCGGGATCAAGTTGTGTCACTAATGGTTTTGTAAAGGACTAAGCTTCTACACAATTCATTTATCCTTAATAATGATGGAAGAACTTAAATGCCTCATATTTGTAATCTTGAGGGACTGAATGATTAGTGGGATTAAGTTGTTTGCAGAATTTTTTACTGTAACTGCATAAATATTTTATTTTGGAGTGGTAGTGAAGTATGTCTATGAGTCTCTCTTCCAATTTTAGGCTTGATCTCTTATTCAATGGGATTTGTAGCTTTGTTCTGTTGACTATTCTCTGTTACTTAAGCAAACCTTTAGTTGAGTAGTGTTAGAAAATCGCATGGAGTTTTGATTTATGATGCTTTTGGTATACTTGTATAACAATCTAGCTGTTTGATTGAATAGCTTACTTATTGCTCTGATGTCAACTGAATCCTAGCGATGACATTTATGTTTCTATTTATTTATTTGTAGATTTTGCAAATGCTCCTGTTGAGGATTCTCATAAAGTGTAGAACTCAAAGTTCTCATATCCTTTTAAACAATGATTCCAGTTTATTTTTATTGGTGATGCTATGAGAAAACATTATTATTCTATCTCATTTGCTATTAACATTTAATGATCATGGGTGAGTTTAGTAATTTTCTTTGACTTGTTTTGTTTTACCAGAATATTTGCAATTCAAGTGTTGGAGAGGATTGTCGCGTATGTGGATCACGGTATGAAAAGGTTTTTCTCGCAAATGATTGCAAGAAGTTACCTACTGTCAGCTTCAAATCTTGAACATCAGAAGTCAGCTCTTGATGCTTATGTCTCCAAGTACAGGAATAGTTTAAATAACTAGTGTGACTCTTGTTTCCCACCTAGGTAATTCACAATCTGAAGTTAGCTACTCGCTTATCCTTAAGAATCATTATGGTTTTGTTCTAAAATTAGCAGATTGAATTTGCAGTTAAGTTGCTCGGAGAGAGATACTTTCTTCTCTGTTGTACTTAACATAGGATTATATGTTTTATCATCCTTTAGTTCATGGCATATGATAATTATCACTTGAACATTAAATGTGCTGTTCACCTCTCTCTGTACATAAGCATTGTTATGAATATACTCTAGTTTTCAGTTGTTGATATATGTAGCAGAACCCAAACAGTATAATACATTTTAGGAACTTATTGCATCCAGCTATATCGTATAAACTTATTTGCGTACTAAATTGTAACATTTTGTTATTATTAAACTGACCCCTTTAAGATGTTGATCTATGATATCCAGTACAAGTGGTTATACGTCTCACTCCAAGGAAAATTCGAAGTGAGAAATTTGTTTCCATGATTTGTGTAAGCTATAATCGCAGAAGCTTGTAAATATTTGCTTATATTTTTTTTGGGATTCATTTTTTGCGTAATTAAAAAATAGCAAGCCTCTAGATTTTGAAGTCAGAGCATTGATAGCATTAAAATCATATACTTATGTGAACCTGAACATGTATTATGGGCCATCTCAGAGTTGGAGTGATGCAGATGAGATGGGTTATCTAGTTATCATCAGCTATCTTTGTCTTGTAAAAGTTGAATTCTGTAATTTCTTCTGAACCTTGTCATGGTATTCGTTGCAGGAACTGGACATGAATAATGGCTTTCTCTATAATTATTGGATTGGTATGGTTTAGAAGACATGGATAATAATGAGAAAGCATGAATAATGATTTTTCTCTTTAGTTATTTGATTGGTATGGTTTAAGGCCAATTTGACTTGCAAGTACTAATGTTTGCATGATTGTTTTTCCTAATATTGAAAAGGTCTTTATGTTGTTCTATCCTTTGTTACTTGTGACGGTGTTAAGCCTCTTACATATATGAGTTGCTTCCTTTTTTGTGTTTTTTTTTTTTTTTTTGAGAGCATGCGAATGAGTTATGGGTTGTCCATTACCTACTACCTTGTGTTGTCAAAGTTGAATTCAGTGTTTTCTTTTGAACCTGGCCATGATGTTCATGGCAGGAAATACATGATTTTTTATGTTCGGATGGAAGTATATATGACATTACTTTTTAATCCTGAACATCTGTGATTGCTGGTTGTGGACACTTAGTTTGCATGTTTTGGTTGCACTCAGTTGTGAGCATGTGAACTAGTTACAGAATTATTAATTTCTGGGTAATGGTTTGTCTGGGCATGCTGGTTCTTTCGTTTTCTCTTTTTCTTTTGCTCTAGAGTGTCCTGTACTCAGTGTGTTCATCATTTTCTTGTCAACTTTTCCCTTAGTTGGGATAATTTTCTATCTTGTTAGAAGTTGGAAATGTTTTGACTAAGCATGACTGCATGAGTTGATAAGAAGATGATGATTGTGGCGTGGGGACTTATGGTGTGTGGCAGGTGGTTGATTGTGGGTTGTACATACATGTGGGTGAGTAGGAAAGGTTGGAAGGAGGAGGGACAATGACCAAAAAGGGTAATTTTGTCTATTTACATAATTGGTTGGGTTAAAAATTAACATTGGTATTTCTACATTTGAGGGTAAGCCTATGCAAAACAGTAAGCTAAGGAGGTTGCTTGCCTTGTGGTCATGGTCTCAAATACGGAAACTTCCTCTTTGCTTGTGGGAGAGTAAGGCTGTGTATATTTATCCTCCTCATATCCCACATGGTTGGATGGAGGGATAAAAAATTTGTTAATTTTAATTTTAATTTTTAAGTACTAAATTTATGTAATTTAACCCTAAGGGATAGAATTGAGAGAGCATCCTTTCCAAGACTAAAATATGGTTTTACTCAGAAATATATAATTTTTTATTGGATTTGATGTGCTATGGCCATGATATCAAATTTCCAGGGAAAAGGTGACCGAGGGTACTCTACTAGCTTTATTACTACCTCCTTTCTTGAATATAAGACCCTTTTAATATTTTTATTTTGTACTTATATCAACCAAAAAGACATGCAAAATATAATCTATTCTATCATTTCTGACTTCCTAATTGTTGTCATTCTCACCATTTCTATCATTCTTTATTTGGTGTTATTTTCAGTCACACATTGTATAATGATTTTTGGTTTATTTATGTCAGGTGCCCCTGTAGTTTGCACCTATTTTGTCAGACGCCCTTTAACTTTATTTTTCAACAAATATACCCCTACAGTTTGCTCCGGTGAGCCATATACCCCTGCATGCCATTTTCGGCCACCGGTGCTGACGTGGACCGCCGGAGTCAGCAAGTGGTAGAA
Organism: Crotalaria pallida; assembly: GCA_037953625.1. NCBI lineage: Eukaryota > Viridiplantae > Streptophyta > Magnoliopsida > Fabales > Fabaceae > Crotalaria > Crotalaria pallida. The sequence goes on along the minus strand of CM075654.1, from coordinate 57,825,331 downwards.
ATAGGAGCCCTTCTAGTTTGAGTCTTTTTTGTCAGATATATAACTTCAAAAATTCATATCTTTTAAACCGTAAGTCCAAAAATTACAAATTTTATGTCAAAACGATCATATTGAAATATAGAATTTTTAAATGCAATTATTTTATTTTTATGGATAGTTTTGTAAAAAATTGTTTTTTGGGAAATTTTCTATACGAATTTTGAATTTATGAATTATTAAAAATAATTTATGAATTGGATTGCACTAGTTTTTATTATAGTTTGAGGATCATAAAAATAGGTGCAAACTACAGGTTGATAAGATCATGTCATTAAAGATATATTAATAACTATATCTTCGTTAGGTGTTTTTATCTATCTCTAAAATGCTCACTTTGTTAACAAAGTAATTGTTCACTATAGACTGACTTTTTTACCTAAGTGGGGTAGTTTTACAAACAATTTACGAAAAAATGGTAGTTTTGAAACTATTTACGTAACATGGGGCAGTCAACAAAACTATTTACGCAAATGGGACAGTCAAAGTAAAAAAAAAAAAAAAAAGTCTAAGAAGTCATGTGGGATGACTTAACCCAGGTGACACGTGTTACTCTATGATTCGTCAAAAAAAATTTTGCAAAAAAAAAAAAAATCTGACGCAGTGCCACGTGTCACAACGGTGACGCATCGTTGCGTCAGGTGCATTGACGCAACCTCCACGTTGTGACACGTGGCAGCGTCCGGTTGACTCCCCACTCATTTGCAATTCATTTGCAATATACAGGTTATATATATTGGCAAAAATACCATAATGGGATTCGACCCACTGACAAAGAGAAGAAACAACTATGACACATGGAGCAACCACTGAGCCAACAGCTTGTTTGTGTTATGAAAAGAAACGTCTTATATTTATTATACATATATTTCGGTTTTTAATAATTTTCTACATATTCTGATTTCATAATATCATATCCGGTACTGAATATAAAAGTATTGGTTTTAAACTTTATTTTTTTTAATTTCATAAGTTTCATTTCTATTTTTAATGACATTATTTTAATTTTTAGCAATCATCCATGATAGTTTTTAATATTCATTATTCGAATAATTTAGCAATGTAAAATAATTAATAATTTATCGAATATTAGCAATGTAAAATAATTAATAATTTTTTAAATTATTAATTTTACATTATAAATTTATCGAATAATTAGAAATTATAAATTTTACATTTAAATTTATAATGTAAAATTATTAATTATTTTACATTGCTAATTATTCGATAAATTATTAATTATTTTACATTGCTAAATTATTCGAATAATGAATATTAAAAACTATCATGGATGATTGCTAAAAAATAAAATAATGTCATTAAAAATAGAAATGAAACTTATGAAATTAAAAAAAATAAAGTTTAAAACCAATACTTTTATATTCAGTACCGGATATGATATTATGAAATCAGAATATGTAGAAAATTATTAAAAACCGAAATATATGTATAATAAATATAAGACGTTTCTTTTTATAACACAAACAAGCTGTTGGCTCAGTGGTTGCTCCATGTGTCATAGTTGTTTCTTCTCCTGGTCAGGGGGTTGAATCCCACTATGGTGTTGCGTCAATGCACATGACGCAACCCGTTGCGTCAACCGGATTGACGCAACGCGCCACGTTGTAACACGTGGCACTGCGTCAGATTTTTTTTTTTTTTTGCAAAATTCACATGACGCAACCCGTTGCGTCACCCAGATTGACGCAACGCGCCACGTTGTGACACGTGGCACTGCGTCAGTTTTTTTTTTTTTTTTGCAAAATTTTTTTGACGAATCATAGAGTGACACGTGTCACATGGGTTAAGTCATCCCACATGACTTCTTAGACTTTTTTTTTTTGACTTTGACTGCCCCATTTACGTAAATAATTTTGTTGACTGCCCCATGTTACGTAAATAGTTTCAAAACTACCCTTTTTTCGTAAATTGTTTGTAAAACTACCCCACTTAGGTAAAAAAGCCCTATAGACTTGGTTATTCTAGATTCACTCACAATAGTGAAAGTATAGGTAGGTAATGGATAGTATTTCTTCGCATTACGATCATGTTTGCTTTGCTACATGTAAATTAATGATTTTGAATGGTTTTATATTTGCAAGGCTATTCCAACAGTAAATTTATCCTAGCATGGAAATTTATCTTAATGTCTTTAGTATTATATTTCAACTTCATTTTAGCAGAGAGGTGCTTAATTTGTTTATTTTTTAATTATCAATGTTTTGCAAAATTGGTTGGTTAGGTGACGAAAAAAGACAAGAAAAGGGTTTAGGATGTTGCATGTACTACCTGAACAATAAATTAAACAAGTTTTCTCCCTTTCTTTTATTTCTTATCTTTTTAATTTTAATAACTACCCACACTGAGTTTTAGTGTTACCTGTTTGTAACTTTTATCGTAATGAGTTTTAGTATTATTGGTAGCAAAGAGTACCTGATCATGAGGTGGACTTGGGTGGAGGTGTTCGTTGGCTTAGGGGAGTATACAAGGCGAATTCATTTTCGATTCAGTTCTTTTGATTTGTTCCGAGGACCTATAATATGTCTCTCTGATAAGTTTTATATTTGGTTACTATGATTTAATTTATTTAAAATTTTAGGTACTACATGAAATTTAAGTTGAAGGAATTGATGGCCTTGCCAAAGGGATCCCCCTCATATATGTACAATAAAGGAATTACATCCCCTCTTTCGAGTTTTTATTGCTAACTCTCAAGTAGCATGACACATTTTCATGGTTTAGGAAAGGGGATGGTGCTACTATGCCAATTCAGAATTGCCGAAGAGTAAATTTCACAATATGAAAATGAAGTTAAATTTTTTAGTCTTTAATATAAATTGTTAGATTCTGGACAAATATGATGATTTCAGTCTTTAATATAAATTGTTAGAGTTAGCCTGTATTCGTCCAAACGAGTTCTTTCTTATGTTACTCTCTCCTTTTCATCTTTAACATAAAACATGACGAATGGAATACCAATTTACAAATATAATAGGTTTGTTTTTATAAGTTGAGTGTAATACATGTAGTATCCATATTTGGAACCACATGTTTTTTTTTAAAAAAAATATAATGACATATTTCTTTTAAAAATAAAATTTAATGATAATTTTGGTTGATCTATTTTATCAACGATAAAAATAAAATTATCAATACAATAATAGATAATACAATAATAGATAATCTATCAGCTCAACTATAACTATAAGGGTCTGTTCGGCAAAACTAACTTGTAACTGTGAGCTTGTAACTCGTAGCTATGAGCTTCTAGCTTGTAACTGTTAAGCTAGCTAGGAGTTGTGAGCTTGTAGATGAGAGCTTATAACTGTTTAGCTGACTAGTTAAAATAGTGTTGTTTGGCAAAACTAGCTTTTGAAGTAGCTAAAAGTTATTGAATGACCAAAAAGGACATACAATATTTTATTATTTTAATTTTTTCAAATTTTTTCTTTATTTATTAAATATATAGTTAATTAATTATTTAATAATAAAATATAAACACAATTAAATTATAATTAATTAAGCCTTAATTAAATTCATTTTTTTCTTTATTTATTAATTATGTAGTTAATTAATTAATTATAACAAAATTATTAAATTATAATTAATAATTAATTAAAGGGTAGTAAAATAATTTTAAATTTTGTTTGAGGATATAATTGGTATATGAATTATTGAAAGCTAGTTTAGTTTCTAGAAAGCTACTTCAAGTAGCTTTCTAGTAGCTTTCTAAAAGCTAGCTTTCAAAAGCTACAAGCTCCTTTTTTAAAAGCGATAAGCTTCTTCTAATTTGTGTTCACCGAACGGGATTAGTAGCTTATTGACTGAATCTATAAGCTCCTAACTAGCTAAAAAGCTTCTAGCTCGTGTTGCGGAACAGAGCCTAAGTAGACATTCTAAATGTAAATTAGCTATGGCATAGGAAATTAACTATCGCACATCACTGAACCATTAATCACATGATACATTCTTTCTTTCTTATCCTTTATTATCAATGCGTATTTTTTTTTTATCATTGTCAATGCGTATTTATATTCTATAGCTTCTTATTTTTTCATAATTGAATAATCTATTTTCAAATAGTCTAAAATGTGTTAGTAATACATACACATAGTGGTACATATTTCTTTTCATAATACACTCTATTTAAACAGATAATTGTTATAATATTTTTTAAAAGCTAGAAGAAGTTGTCATGAACCTGTAGATACTTTTGTTTATCTTCAAACATATGACCAAGTAGAAAAAAAGAAGTTAATGACGTACAAAACTATTGATAAAAATAAGAACAGAATCAATTATGTTTAAATAGAAAACTCATTGATTGGATAGTTACCATTACAAAATAAAAGAACATTTTGAATTTGAATCAGTATTATCAATTGAGCAAATTCCCCTCCTCTTCTCCTTCCTCTGCTCCTGTTTGTTTTCATCTGTTGTTTGTTGGTAGGGGGAGGGGAGGGAGATCTGTCCCTCCCCTTCCTTTGGGTAAGTGTGTGGGTTTGTTTCCCCCAGTTTATCTGGGTTTTGTCTTACCTTTGTGCAAGTTGTTTTGTTTTGTGTGTTTCTAGTGGAGGGATGTCTCTGGATAGTTTCTACTTTCCAGATCTGATGGTCATCCTCTTTGCTCCAATAATTGGAAGGCTACTCGTCGAGACAGATCTCCCTTTAATTTGCCGACTGTTGATTTGGCTACCGTCCAACGTCTCTCTCGTTTTAGATATGAGATTCCTTGTCGCCGAACTGATCTTAGTCTCAGCATCAATGAGATTGTTATCTTGGAATTAAAGGCTATTGAATCTCCTGTTAGAGTCCGGTTTTGGCAGTTGCTGATGATTCATGTCCACATGGAAGAGTATGTTGTTGCAATGTATTTTGCATTCCTTTAACAATTATAAGTGTGGAATATCTTGTACTTGTAATTGTCATGTTTGTCATTACTTGTACTGTTTCTGATATATGAATAAAATACACATTTCCCTTAAAAAAATCAATTGATCAAATTCAAAAGTGACGTGTGGTTTTTAAATCACTTTAAAAGTTTCATTGAAAAGAAAGTTTTAAAAAAAAGTTATTTGTTTAAAAGGAAAATTTATCGTATGCCTTTTTCCAAATTAAAACAAAGAAACTCTAGCAGCAAAGTTTATAGTAAATCATAGTTCAAGATCCATATCAAGTTTCAACACATGCAAGAGCAACAAGTGCTCTTAAGTAGTATGTTTACAGCCCCACATCATTTAGCAAAATCATCATATGATTGATAATCGATTAATTTACTTAGCTAGATAATTAAAAAATGTTTAACGGAAATTCTTATTTGACTAAATAGGATAGGCAATTCAATTCTACTATGTCATGCATCTAGACAAAGATAATACTCCCTCCGGTCTCGAATATAAGCAAATAAAAACATCTTATTTATGGTCTTAAATATAAGCAAAATTTAACTAACTTTGTATTGTAACATCCCACAAAAAATTCATGTGTTATAATTTTATTCTTTTAGTTATTTTTTTTTTTGTAATATTAAATTATTAAAGAACTTAAACCTTTATATTATATTATAATGATAATAAAATAGGCGTATAGATTTTATGATAATACATTTTTGAATAAGAGTACTTGATAAAATCATTATCACTACCATCATTATCATTATTATTATTATTATTGTTATTATTATTATTATAAGATAAGGTAGTATTAGATGTTATTTTATTTAAATTATTCTATTTTATCTTTATCAATATTAGTTTTTGATAATAGTTGTGACTAAAAGGATAAGTTAGAATAATTGATTTAAAATAAATAAAAAAAATTAAGATCAGATAGGTTAGTTTCATTCTCCTAAAAATAAAACCTAGCCTCCATTAGGAGAACCAGAGGGAGAAAACATACAAGAAAAAGAAGAAGGAGAAAAAGAAGAAGAGGGAATCCCCATTAAGGTAACACTATAACCCAATCAAACCTCCATAAATAATAATAGAAAGGAATAGATTATTTTATGAATCAAGTATTGTATGTATTGCGATGTTGTTGTGACAATTTTCTTTTAACACATACCGACCAGTGTTATATATGCAGGTTTTGATAGAATTTAATAGAATAAAAGGAGTTTTTATTGATTAATATAATTTGACACTTATACAAAGCTTGTGACTTGTATGGCATGACACTTTCTACTACTAATGTAAGAAGTACTACAACATATTTATAGGTGGCCTTTGCCGCCTTACTAATGTCGGCAAAAAGTTTAAGGCACATTCTAGTATTTTCTTACATTATGATATTTCTAGAGTATTATTATAGTACTAGAAAGATCTAGCAAAAACGGGGCCTAGAGTATTCTAGAAATTTGCATCAATTTAACACTCCTCCTTGATGCAATATTTTGTAATCCCAAATAATGCTCGTAGTTGCTCGAATTTTGGTCTCGATAATGCCTTAGTGAATACGTCAGCAACTTGTTCTTCAGTTGTGCAGTACTCGAGCTTTATTTCTTTGCTCTCGTTGGCTTCTCTAATAGCATGATATTTGATAGCAATATGCTTTGTCCTATTGTGATGGACTGGATTTTTTGCTATTGCTATCGCTGATTTGTTGTCGCAGTAGATAGTTGTCGGCTCGCTTTGTTGAGCTCCCATATCGCCAAGTATTCGTCGAAGCCATATAGCTTGATTTGTTGTCTCCGCAGCTGCTACATACTCTGCTTCAGCTGTTGATTGTGCGACGATTGCTTGCTTCTTAGATTCCCAAGAGATTTCTCCCGAACCGAGTGAGAAGGCATTGCCTGATGTGCTCTTCATATCATCTATCGAACCTGCCCAATCACTGTCGGTGTAGGCGATCAACTTTGAGTTGGTGTTGGTTGTGTACCATATGCCGAACTCCTTAGTTCCTTGCAGGTACCTCAAAATTCTTTTGCCAGCTCCAAAGTGAATTTGACTTGGGCTTTGCATGAACCTTGATAGAAGACTTGTCGCATACATGATGTCTGGTCTTGTAGCAGTGAGATATAGAAGGCTTCCGATTAGACTCCTATAGAGCGATGCATCTGCCTTTGGAGATTCGTCATCTTTTTGTAACTTCTCGTTTGTCACGAGCGGAGTAGCAACTGGTTTGCATTCCCTCATCTTAAATTTTTTGAGTAGTTCTTCAATATATTTACTTTGACAGATAAATATGCCTTATTTTCTTTGACTTACTTCAATGCCGAGGAAGTAGTTCATTAAGCCAAGGTCGGTCATCTCGAATGTCTTCATCATGTCTCGCTTGAACTCGTTTATCATTTTTATGTTGTTTCTTGTGCAAATAAGATCATCCACGTATAAGGAGACTATGAGAGTATCATGCTGATCTTGGGTCTTGATGTACAGTGTAGGCTCACTCTTGCTCCTCCTGAATCCATTATCGGTAAAGTATTGATCGATTCTACTATACCAAGCTCGAGGAGCTTGCTTTAAGCCATATAGAGCCTTTTTTAGTCGTAACACTTTATCTTCTTTGCCTTTGATGACGAACCCTTGCGGTTGCTCCACATAGATCTCTTCTTGTAGGACACCGTTGAGGAAGGCAAATTTGACATCTAGCTGGTAAATGCTCCATCCTCTTTGTGCTGCTAGAGCTATCAGTGCTCTTATCGTATCCAAGCGAGCAACTGGGGCAAATGTCTCATCGTAGTCGACTCCAGGTTGTTGTGAGTAGCCTTTAGCGACTAGCCTTGCCTTACGTTTTTGTATAGTGCCATCGGGATTGAGTTTTGTTTTGTAAACCCATTTGACTCCGATGACATCTTTGTCTTTTGGGCAGTTTACTAGCTCCCACGTGTTGTTTTTTTCAATCATTTTTATTTCTTCTTCCATTGCCTTGACCCATACTTCATGCTTTGAGGTTTCTTCAAAGCTTCTGGGTTCAACTAGGGCCAAGTTGCAAGTCTCATATATGTCTGCCAAGGATCTTACTCGTCTTGGAGTAGATTCTGGTGAACTTTGTTCTTGTGGGAGTGCAATGGGTGTACCTGGATCTTCTTCATCTTCTTCTATTTCTTCGTTTTCTTCTCTTGCTTGATTATTTTGTGTTGGTACAGGGATGTTATGTCTCTCAACTATTTGTTCATCCCGATTCCATGTCGCACCTTCGTCAACTTCAACATCTCGACTGATGATGAGTTTCTTTGTTTCCAGGTTGTAAACGCGGTAGCCTTTGGACTGCGTGCTATATCCCAGAAATATGCCTCTTATCGTCTTATCTTCAAGCTTGTGCCTTTTTTGTTCTGGGACATGGACATAGCAGATAGATCCAAACACCTTTAGATGTTTTGCTGATGGTTTTCTACCGCTCCAAACTTCAATAGGAGTTTAGTCTTGAACTGCGAATTTAATAGAATAAAAGGAGTTTTTATTGATTAATATAATTTGACACATATACAGAGCTTGTGACTTGTATAGCATGACACTTTCTACTACTAATGTAAGAAGTACTACAACATATTTATAGGTGGCCTTTGCCGCCTTACTAATGTCGGCAAAAAGTTTCAGGCACATTCTAGTATTTTCTTACATTATGATATTTCTAGAGTATTATTATAGTACTAGAAAGATCTAGCAAAAACAGGGCCTAGAGTATTCTAGAAATTTGCATCAATTTAACAAGTTTGGTTCATGTCGCGACAAATTTCTTGTAAATTATACATATAAATACTAGTGTTAAAACAAGTTAATGTTCATCGCACAAACTGATCTCTGGCGGTGAAGTTTTTGTAGTGCAGTAGTGAAACTTTGTAACGCACATACTGATATCTGGCGGTGAAGTTTTTGTAGTGCAGTAGTGAAACTTTGTAACTCAAACCAAAATAAATGTATTATAAATATAACTACAGACTTGCATTAGTAATTCACTTATAGTTATATATATATATGTATATATATATATATATATATATATTGCTACGATAATAATATATAAGTATAGTGATGATTTATGTTTTTTTTAAAATATCATATTTTGAATATTAATTTCAATTTATTATACTTATTAGTGCTTAGTGTTTATATATATATATATATATATATATATATATATATATATATATTTATGTACTCTACTAAATTATTTTTAGTATTATGTTTTGAAACCAACCATATTTAGAGGACTGACTCGGACGCGAGTGCAAGTCATCCGAACCCGGGGCGCCGGGCAAGGGATAGGTACCTCCAGCAGGCGTGCTGTGTGCAAGAGAAAATATTGGTTGGTTGGGAATGCATAGTTACAGCTTTGTTATTATAATATATAAGTTATTAATCCATCATTCAGAGGACTGACTCGGACGCGAGTGTAAGTCATCTAAACCCGGGGCGCCGGGTGAGGAGTATGCACCTCCAGCAGGCGTGCTGTGTGCAAGATAACGAAAACTTAATAATTAGAGCTCTAATGATTTAAGACCTTAAATGCAGATTTTCTTGTTCATGTGTTGTAATTAATCGTTATTATGTTTAAATTCAACTTGTTTACGTTTTCATTATTAGTTATTTTTATAAATTATGAGAAGATTATTGGAATTTATTATTTCTATTTTTCATTATTATTATGAATGGAGATTTTCCGTATTTGAGACGGCTAGAATGGTCATATTTGTTTTATTTTATATAGTGTTATTGAGATGTTTATCTCACTATGCTTGGGTTTTCTTAACAATTCTAGGTTCTCCTAAAGAGTGAACCAATAGCTGGTAGAGGACCGCGATCAAGCAAATATATGATTTGATATACTATCATAGTTAAATTCTTATGCTATTTTGTTTTATGGATACATGTATTTATTTGAGGATAATTTAAGACTTCGTTTTTATCCTCCATAGACAATGCCCAGTCCAATACGTTGATTTAAGTTATAAGTATGTTCCTTTATATTTGAAATAATTGACGCTTGATACATTTTTTCGTTGTTATGAGGAAATTTAAATAGTGGACTCCAATTTTTTTTTAGATATTTGCTTATTTAATTTATTTTTCGCTAGAAAATGTTAGTCGTAACTTGATGTTACATTTTTGGTATCAGAGCAATTCGATTCAATTCGGATTGTGGTATGAGTCAATCACGTATGAGCTGGGTATTTAGTAGCTAGATAGAGTCTTTTGATTTCTCTTTACTTGTTCCTCGTCTACCAAACATTCTAAATATTTAAGTACCCTATGTTGAGAGTAGCTAACTCAATATTTTGTGCTTTGTATGCAGAACTATGGCTGGACGTGGACGCCCAAGAACCAATGACAATGATGACCGTATGCTAATTGCATTAGAGCAAATGGCTAACACTATGAGAGAACAAGCGGCTGCTACAGCTGCCACCAATCAAATAATAGCTCAACTCCAGAATAATGGGAATAGAGGTTTGGGTGCTGTCGGAGGAGGCAACAACAATCAAGAATATGCAAGCTTGGCAGAATTTAGGAAGAACTCCCCACCATCTTTCAATGGTGAGTATAATCCGATGGCTGCTGAGGAATGGCTCCAAGGAATGGAGAAGATCTATCGGGTGATGCGATGCACTGATCAACAGAAGGTAGACTTTGCAGTTTTTATGCTTATAGGGGAAGCGGAACACTGGTGGAGGAATGCACAAGGGAGACTTGATGCTCGCGGTACCAATATCACTTGGGAGGTCTTCCGCTCAACATTTTTAGGAAAATATTTTCCTGAAAGTGTTAGGAATCAGAAGGAAGCTGAATTCTTACCGCTGATGCAAGGAGACATGAGTGTGGGTCACTATGTGGCTAAATTTGAGGAACTTTCGAAGTTTTCCCAATACTTGATAAGCAACCCAGATGAAGTATGGAAGGCTATCAAATTCGAACAAGGACTGAAACCTGACATTAGAAATATGGTGGGAGTTTTTGAACTTAGAGAGTATTCTATATTGGTGAATAAGTGCCTGATTGCAGAGCAAAACCTTCAAGCAGTAGAGACAACAAATCAACAAAAGTGGGTTGCTCAAAACAAGAAGAAGGAAGAAGGGAAGTTTCAGAAAAACCTCAAGCCCAATCCTAATATTGGGAAAGGGAAGTAAACTCAAGGTAACCACCAAACCTGCGGAAAGTGTGGTAAAATGCATGGAGGGAGACCTTGCCTATATGGAAAAGGAGTATGCTACAGTTGCGGTCGACCAGGACACATAATGAGTGAATGTCCTCAATACAAGCCAAAAAGTCAATCCAACCCAATACCGCAAGCCGCAGGGAGAGTCTATACTATGAGTGGGGAGAAAACTACTGAGTCAGACAATCTGATCCAAGGTACATGTGTAATTAAGGGAAAAATTTTAATTGTACTATTTGATTCAGGAGCTACACACTCTTTTATTTCTCAAAGTTGTGTGGAAGAGTTAGACATTCCTTGCACTAGGTTATTTTATAACTTGTCTGTCTCCACTCCTACTGAGGGAAATGTGGTTACCTCTTATGCTTGTCTGAATTGTCCAATATATATGTTTGATAGAACTTTTTCTATTGATTTAATATGCTTGCCTCTTAAGGGCCTTGATATCATTCTTGGGATGGACTGGCTATCTATCAATCAAGTAGTACTAAATTGTTCGACTAAGTCGGTTGAGTTTTCTTCCGAGTGTCCCCAGCCTCTAATGGAAAAGTCTCTTATTTTCCTAAATTCTACTCAAGTCACGAATTGCCTAACAGAGGGAGCCCAAGGATACATTCTCTTAGCTTCCTTAGAGTCTGAGGTCCTCACCGATGTTATGTTTGTTCCTGTAGTAGGTGAGTTTCCAGATGTTTTCCCTAGTGAGATTACTATCTTACCACCAGATAGGGAGGTAGAATTCTCTATAGACTTAATTCCGGGATCAGGTCCTATCTCTATAGCGCCATATAGGATGGCCCCTCTAGAACTAAGTGAGCTTAAGAGACAGTTGGAAGAATTGTTAGCTCAGAAATTCATTAGGCCCAGTGTCTCACCTTGGGGTGCACCTGTACTTTTAGTTAAGAAAAAGGATGGGAGTATGAGGTTGTGCATAGATTATAGACAATTGAATAAGATCACCATTAAGAATAAGTACCCTCTTCCTAGGATAGATGATTTGCTAGATCAATTGAGAGGAGTTGTAGTATTTTCGAAGATTGACTTGAGATCAGGGTACCATCAGATTAAGATCAAGCCTGAGGATATACCAAAGACTGCCTTTAGGACTAGGTATGGGCACTATGAGTACCGGGTGATGCCTTTTGGGCTGACTAATGCCCCTGTTGTATTCATGGATTACATGAACAGGATCTTTAGGCCTTACCTAGACAACTTTGTGGTGGTGTTCATAGATGATATTTTGATATATTCTAGGAACCATCAAGAGCACGAAGGACACCTGAGAATAGTCTTGCAAACCTTAAGGGAGAAAAAGTTGTATGCTAAGCCAGAAAAGTGTGAATTTTGGTTGAGTGAGGTAAAGTTTTTAGGACATGTTATTTCTCATGAAGGAGTTTCTGTAGACCCGAGTAAGATTGACGCAGTTTTACAATGGGAACAACCTAAGACTGTTACTGAGATTAGGAGTTTTCTTGGTTTAGCTGGTTACTATAGGAGATTCATTCCTAAGTTCTCTCTTTTGGCTTTGCCCTTGACTAACTTGACTTGTAAAGGAGTTCCTTTTGTATGGACACAAGAGTGTGAAGAGAGCTTCCTTGAGCTTAAGAAGAGATTGACTACCACTCCTATCTTAGAAATTCCTGATCCATCAAGTGACTTTGAGGTTTATAGTGATGCGTCTAGGAATGGGTTAGGTTGCGTGTTGATGCAAAACAAAAAGGTGATAGCCTATGCTTCTAGGCAACTTAGGCCTCATGAGAGAAACTATCCTACCCATGACTTGGAACTTGCTGTAGTAGTTTTTGCCTTAAAGGTTTGGAGGCACTACTTGTATGGTGTGAAATTTGAAGTGCTTAGTGACCACAAGAGCCTTAGATACTTATTTGAACAAAAAGAATTAAATATGAGGCAGAGGAGATGATAAGAGTTTCTTAAGGATTATGACTATGAGTTGAAGTATCATCCTGGAAAAGCAAATGTTGTTGCAGATGCTTTGAGCAGAAAGACCTTGCACATGTCTCATATGATGGTTCATGAGCTAACTTTGATAGAGAAATTTAGAGACATGAACCTTGATGTAAATGTAACACTCTCACTTTATTAGCTAATTTTAGGTTTTATTAAGATTGGCACAAGTTTCAGGACAACTACGAATTCCATATTATAATTTACAAAAAGTAATGGTCCACTCGAAATAATATGTATATATATATATATATATTCACTCCACGTAGTGGAATGAACGTCCTGCTCGGCCATGTCCCATGTATGCCCCACTTCAGTACCTGTAAAAATATAGCAAGAAGGGTAGTATTACACAGAACTTAAAAAGATAAATCCTAAAAGAGGCATAGTAATAAACTAAGCCTACCCAAATCTTAGTATACATTATTCATATAATTAATCTCTTTGAGTCCTTTACGTATTCTCATATTCGTTTGATACATGGTTCTCTTATCATTCTCTCATTTCCATTCTTTATCCATTTCCCATTAGCCACTTGTACTTAACATCTCCATAATTACTTTCCTTAGTTATTCCCTCTAATTCCAATATCATTTCCATTGTCCATTTTATTATTTCATTTCCCAATTTCCATTCCATTATCCATTTTTACTTCCTTTATTCATTTTCCATTAGGTGTAGCCTCAATCAGAGTTCTACATAAATTTCCCTTAACATTATGACAGGGTCTACCGACCTCCCGCCATTATACCCTTTATTATGGTGACAGGGTCTAACGACCTCCCGCCGTTTTATATTATGGTGACAGGGTCTCACAACCTCCCGTCGTTTATCTCATGGTGACAGGGTCTCACGACCTCCTGCCGTTTTATATTATGGTGACAGGGTCTCACGACCTCCTGCCGTTTATCTCATGGTGACAGGGTCTAACGACCTCCTGCCGTTTTATCTCATGGTGACAGGGTCTAACGACCTCCCGCCATTTTATTTCATGGTGACAGGGTCTAACGACCTCCCGCCGTTTATCTCATGGTGACAGGGTCTAACGACCTCCTGCCGTTTATCTCATGGTGACAGGGTCTAACGACCTCCCGCCGTTTATCTCATGGTGACAGGGTCTAACGACCTCCTGCCGTTTTATCTCATGGTGACAGGGTCTCACGACCTCCCGCCGTTTATCTCATGGTGACAGGGTCTAACGACCTCCTGTCGTTTTATCTCATGGTGACAGGGTCTCACGACCTCCCGCCGTTTATCTCATGGTGACAGGGTCTAACGACCTCCCGCCGTTTATCTCATGGTGACAGGGTCTAACGACCTCCCGCCGTTTTACATTATGGTGACAGGGTCTCACGACCTCTTGTCTTTTTATATCATTTCCCCTTTATTTTTATTCTCATCTATTTAAATATTTTCTGTTCACTAATGATTCTCATTCTCCTCTAGCTTTGCTTAATTAAGCCATATACATTATATTTCAATTCTCATTACTAGCTCTTCATTATTTCTATTTTCCCTTTCTTTTCTTTTCTTTTTCTTTTTCATTATACTTCTTATTAATTACTATAGTTTACCTCTAACTCCATTCTACTACACTACCATACTCACATTCTCTCTATTTGTCTTATCATCTTTTCACTCAATTCTTTTACCAATTACCCTCTTGGATTTGGAATTCTAGTTTATCATTTTCGTTTCGAATTCATTACTACCCGACCACTCTTAACTAAGTTTACTCCGTGATTTCTTATTGCTTTCATACTTTAACTCCTCTTTTACCCCACCTTTAGTTTTAATCATTCTACTCTCCTTGCCTATTACAAATACTCTATATTCTTGTACTCTCACGTTTCGCGGGTTTTCCTTAACTAATTTCCCTTGGTTTTACTTTGTGTTTTCCTACACTTTCAATTCCATTTTAGCTCTTTTAATATCCTATCATATTCATTCACTCCGGAACTCATTCTATGCACATTCAATTTATTCCATTGTCAATTTAAATAAATCTTTTATATTTGCGGGAACTACCCTAAGGATCATTAACTTATTCCTTAATTACCCTATTCTTAGTCACCACTATAAAATCCTAGAATTTACTTTTTAAATAGAGGTAATACGAACCCTTCTTACCTCGGTTGACGAAAGTAAAGAGAGAACCTCAACTCCGAAGAGGGAGCGGCGATCCGTGAAGCTTTAGCGATCCGGGCGATGAACGGGTCGACGGGGATCGACGCCGGTGATGAGAACAATCACGGCTGAACCTAGGCAAGAGCTCCAAGCTTTAGCGCACCCGACACGAGCCCGGCACGACCACGGGTCGGTAACGGCGCCGGTGAGATCCGCGAGGAGAGGGAGGAAGCTCGGCCTAAAGAGGAAGGAGAAAGGGGTGAGGGTGCTCACTGTGATGGTGGTCACGGTTCAAGGCGGTGGCGGCCGGAGAGGGGAAAGGTAGACGGTGGAGAGAGAGAACCAAGAGGGATGAGAGAGAAAGGGCCAATAGGAAGGGATTTATGGAAGGGAGGAAGAGACTAGGGTGGCGGTGGTGTATAGCGGTGGTGGCTCATGGTGGTTCGTGGTGGTGGTTTGTGGTGGCCGGAGGAGAGGGGAGAAAGTGATGAGGGAAAGAGAGAGAAAGAGAGAGGATCTAGGAGGAGGAGGAAGGGCCAAGGAGAGGGGTGGCCTTGGGTGGCTCTAGGGGTGGTGGGTGGTGGTGCTGGGGGTTGATTTGGGTGAGGGAGAGAGAAGTTGGGGCGGAAAAATGGGGGTTGGGGTGGCTGGCGCACCAAATGGTGCTGCTACTGCGCTAAAATAGCGCTCGCGCGCCTGAGCGCGGAAAGCGTGCGCCTGCGCGCGCGCAAGTGGCGCATCTGATGCGCGTCTTGGCCTTCTGCGCGCGCCTGAGCGCCAGTTAGGTGCGCCTGAGCGCCTAAGCACCTGAGTTGGTGCATCTGGTGCTCCCTGGTGCGCCTGGGCGTGCACCGGTGCGCCTGAGCGTGCACCAGTGATCCCAGACTTTAATTCGCCATAACTTCTTCGTTAACCGTCGGATCGGGCCCAAAGTTTTAGACAACCTTCTTAATCCCTTAAACTTCATATCCAACGGTGGAATTTAATTTCTTAACATCCTATAATAAATTCCTAATTTTCTCTTTTCGGCTGATTTCCAACACTTAAAACGCCGATTTAACTCCCGATTTCGCTTAGATAATTTTGCCCCTTGCTACCAATGTCTCCTACACAACCCCTAATACTTATAATTTCTACTCACCTTGCTCCCAAAATTCTTTAAGCAATTAATCTACCCATTCTTTCCCCTTTAATTCTATTAATTCATTAATTATTGCTTGGAATTAAATTAGGGATGTTACAATTCTCCACCACTTATTAGAATTTCGTCCCCGAAATTCCGTTCAATTCCTTCAAATGGAGAACCATCCCTTCCCATTGGTAAGCTTCTGATCACGATTTTCACTTCCCTTCGATTTTTACTTTCCGCTCCATATGTGGTTAGGGTCGTGCCCATTTCGACGTCTGTCTTTCGGCACTAAGTACTATTTCTATCTACACAGGATCGTCAGTTCTCTTATTATTAAAGTTCCATCTCCCATTCCTTGGATTGAAATCCTCCCCCACTTATTATCAACATACCTGAGTAAGTCGAAGGCAGGGAGGAAACTGAGTTGATTCCAGGAATTGATGAGCTGGGTTCTTAATTGGTTGGCGAGGTGGTACATGGAATTAAGTTGACTGCTAATCGATCTTATCGGTGTGGTTTCGAATTTTCTATGATATGATGACTCTTCTTACTTACGCATACGGCTAAGTTCTTATACAAGTTAGAGGGGTGGTTCGATCATTTAGTTGGATGTCCTTGGTGGAAATATATAATATGAGTGTCCTGAATGGGGTTGGTTTGCGAATCATCACTTACGAGTCTTAGTAAAGATCATATAGGATTAAAGTTCAATCGGGCTTTCAACAGAGATAGAATTACTAGGTGGTTTATTCGGATCTCAACTAGATGATTGCAATAATATAACATGTCAATAAACGCAAAACCGAGGTGGTCAGTCCCAATCTTACATTTATCGACATTACATCACTGCGTTATTGAATGATAGCATTATCTTTTAACAGGTGCAAGAGAAAGGATGACCAATCCTGACCTTACACTCTATTAGAGGACGACACTATCACAAGGTCTTTGATTAGAATTCTTGTTACGGTCTTATAACTAAGTAAGGTTTTAACACTTATCGACTTCTTCTAGATTACACTACCCACACTTAATCTAGAGAAAGACGTTAAAGAAATCAGTTGATGCAGCATTAACATAAAAGAATACCTTGGGTTAGTTTATTCGCTTCCTTCTCCGATACGTCCAGGACAGTTTGCCCCAATGTGTCCCGGTTGTCCGCATATATAGCAGAGGCCCTTGTTCCTGTGCTGCTTCAACAACTGACATAGACGCCTGTGGGGCCTCCCACATAGCGAACATGGCTGCCTAACTCCTGGGGTATCCCCATACGGGGCCACATCTCTTGGCACTACTGCTCTAATGCCCATGTCGGTGTATGGATCTCCTTCCTGAGCCGGTTCCCTGCCTCGGCTAGAACCTTCTGACCCATGCGTTAATTTGTTCCGCTTCTCAGCTGCACGTTGTTTCCGACTCTTTTCATAAGTACTAGCCATGTTGATCAACTGAGACAGGTCGGCGATGTTTTGATACTCAAAAGTCATCTTGATTTCAGAACGAAGTCTGGTTTCGAACTTGATGCACTTGGTCCTTTCATCAGCATCTCTATAACTCCCTGCATATCGGATCAAGTCTTCAAATCTAGCAGCATATTCACCAACGCTCATGTTTCCTTGCACGAGCTGCAGAAAGGTTATCTCCTTCTCTCTAGAACATCCTCAGGAAAGTATTTTCCCAGAAAACGGTTCTTTAAACAAATCCCAAGTGATCGCCTGATTGTTCGCCTCCAAACTCCTCCGCATCTGTTGCCACCAGTGTTCTGCTTCACTAGTCAACATGTATTGTGCCAGCAGAACCTTCTGTTCCTCCGGTGGTGCCATGGTATTCAGGATCTTTTCAATCTCTTGCAACCAAAGTTGTGCCCTATCGGGATTGAACCCTCCTTCAAACTTTAGCGGATCATTCTTCCTGAATCGTGCCAACCAATCAATCGCAACTGGAGCTGGGGGTTGAGAATTCATTGTTGCAACTGTTGTTGTTGCTGCTGCTGCGGCTGCTGCTGCTGCGATGCTTTCAGCTTGATTCTGTTGCATTTGTGCTTGATTCTGATTCATTTGAATCAGGTTCTCCAATATAGCAGTCATCCGATCATTTTCAGCACGTCGCCCAGCCATACTGTTAGGTCTTGGAGGGAACAGCCAGTTAAAGACTGAATACTTAATCAATAACCTAAATATCCTATTCTTAGATTTAGACTCTTACTAAACAATTCAGTTACTCGCTTGGTGAGTAACCATCGGAGATGTGAGTCCACACTCCAAAGGCCGAGGAAAAACTGCTTTGATACAAAAAATGTAACACTCTCACTTTATTAGCTAATTTTAGGTTTTATTAAGATTGGAGTTAGAAAATTCCTTTTTAAAACTTAATTTCTTTAAAAGGTTTTACGAAAATCCGGCAGAGTTTCCTCTGTTTTCCGGACTTCCCAAAAATTTTCTTCTTAAAACCTGTCAGTCCAGAATATTTAAAAACATAAAACACAATAGTTTAATAGTCATAATAAATCCTAACGCCCGATTAGCACAAGTTTCAGGGCAACTACGAATTCCATATTATAATTTACAAAAAGTAATGGTCCACTCGAAATAATATGTATATATATATATTCACTCCACGTAGTGGAATGAACGTCCTGCTCGGCCATGTCCCATGTATGCCCCACTTCAGTACCTGTAAAAATATAGCAAGAAGGGTAGCATTACACAGAACTTAAAAAGATAAATCCTAAAAGAGGCATAGTAATAAACTAAGCCTACCCAAATCTTAGTATACATTATTCATATAATTAATCTCTTTGAGTCCTTTACGTATTCTCATATTCGTTTGATACATGGTTCTTTTATCATTCTCTCATTTCCATTCTTTATCCATTTCCCATTAGCCACTTGTACTTAACATCTCCATAATTACTTTCCTTAGTTATTCCCTCTAATTCCAATATCATTTCCATTGTCCATTTTATTATTTCATTTCCCAATTTCCATTTCATTATCCATTTTTACTTCCTTTATTCATTTTCCATTAGGTGTAGCCTCAATCAGAGTTCTACATAAATTTCCCTTAACATTATGACAGGGTCTACCGACCTCCCGCCGTTATACCCTTTATTATGGTGACAGGGTCTAACGACCTCCCGCCGTTTTATATTATGGTGACAGGGTCTCACGACCTCCTGCCGTTTTATATCATGGTGACAGGGTCTCACGACCTCCTGCCGTTTATCTCATGGTGACAGGGTCTAACGACCTCCTGCCGTTTTATCTCATGGTGACAGGGTCTAACGATCTCCTGCCGTTTTATTTCATGGTGACAGGGTCTCACGACCTCCCGCCGTTTATCTCATGGTGACAGGGTCTAACGATCTCCCGCCGTTTATCTCAAGGTGACAGGGTCTCACGACCTCCTACCGTTTATCTCATGGTGACAGGGTCTAACGACCTCCCGCCGTTTATCTCATGGTGACAGGGTCTAACGACCTCCTACCGTTTTATCTCATGGTGACAGGGTCTCACGA
Source organism: Crotalaria pallida (assembly GCA_037953625.1). Classification (NCBI taxonomy): domain Eukaryota; kingdom Viridiplantae; phylum Streptophyta; class Magnoliopsida; order Fabales; family Fabaceae; genus Crotalaria; species Crotalaria pallida. Next base: position 57,805,469 of record CM075654.1, on the reverse strand, counting down.
CCTCCCGCCGTTTATCTCATGGTGACAGGGTCTAACGACCTCCCGCCGTTTTACATTATGGTGACAGGGTCTCACGACCTCCTGTCGTTTTATATCATTTCCCCTTTATTTTTATTATCGTCTATTTAAATATTTTCTGTTCACTAATGATTCTCATTCTCCTCTAGCTTTGCTTAATTAGGCCATATACATTATATTTCAATTCTCATTACTAGCTCTTCATTATTTCTATTTTCCCTTTCTTTTCTTTTCTTTTTCTTCTTCTCTTCCTTTTTCTTTTTCATTATACTTCTTATTAATTACTATAGTTTACCTCTAACTCCATTCTACTACACTACCATACTCACATTCTCTCTATTTGTCTTATCATCTTTTCACTCAATTCTTTTACCAATTACCCTCTTGGATTTGGAATTCTAGTTTATCATTTTCGTTTCGAATTCATTACTACCCGACCACTCTTAACTAAGTTTACTCCGTGATTTCTTATTGCTTTCATACTTTAACTCCTCTTTTACCCCACCTTTAGTTTTAATCATTCTACTCTCCTTGCCTATTACAAATACTCTATATTCTTTTACTCTCACGTTTCGCGGGTTTTCCTTAACTAATTTCCCTTGGTTTTACTTTGTGTTTTCCTACACTTTCAATTCCATTTTAGCTCTTTTAATATCCTATCATATTCATTCACTCCGGAACTCATTATATGCACATTCAATTTATTCCATTGTCAATTTAAATAAATCTTTTATATTTGCGGGAACTACCCTAAGGATCATTAACTTATTCCTTAATTACCCTATTCTTAGTCACCACTATAAAATCCTAGAATTTACTTTTTAAATAGAGGTAATACGAACCCTTCTTACCTCGGTTGACGAAAGTAAAGAGAGAACCTCAACTCCGAAGAAGGAGCAGCGATCCGTGAAGCTTTAGCGATCCGGGCGATGAACGGGTCGACGGGGATCGACGCCGGTGGTGAGAACAATCACGGCTGAACCTAGGCAAGAGCTCCAAGCTTTAGCGCACCCGACACGAGCCCGGCACGACCACGGGTCGGTAACGGCGCCGGTGAGATCCGCGAGGAGAGGGAGGAAGCTCGGCCTAAAGAGGAAGGAGAAAGGGGTGAGGGTGCTCACCGTGATGGTGGCCACGGTTCAAGGCGGTGGCGGCCGGAGAGGGGAAAGGTAGACGGTGGAGAGAGAGAACCAAGAGGGATAAGAGAGAAAGGGCCAATAGGAAGGGATCTATGGAAGGGAGGAAGAGACTAGGGTGGCGGTGGTGTATAGCGGTGGTGGCTCATGGTGGTTCGTGGTGGTGGTTTGTGGTGGTGGTTTGTGGTGGCCGGAGGAGAGGGGAGAAAGTGATGAGGGAAAGAGAGAGAAAGAGAGAGGATCTAGGAGGAGGAGGAAGGGCCAAGGAGAGGGGTGGCCTTGGGTGGCTCTAGGGGTGGTGGGTGGTGGTGCTGGGGGTTGATTTGGGTGAGGGAGAGAGAAGTTGGGGCGGAAAAATGGGGGTTGGTGTGGCTGGCGCACCAAATGGTGCTGCTACTGCGCTAAAATAGCGCTCGCGCGCCTGAGCGCGGAAAGCGTGCGCCTGCGCGCGCGCAAGTGGCGCATCTGATGCGCGTCTTGGCCTTCTGCGCGCGCCTGAGCGCCAGTTAGGTGCCCCTGAGCGCCTAAGCACCTGAGTTGGTGCATCTGGTGCTCCCTGGTGCGCCTGGGCGTGGACCGGTGCGCCTGGGCGTGCATCGGTGCGCCTGGGCGTGCACCAGTGATCCCAGACTTTAATTCGCCATAACTTCTTCGTTAACCGTCGGATCGGGCCCAAATTTTTAGACAAGCTTCTTAACCCTTAAACTTCATATCCAACGGTGGAATTTAATTTCTTAACATCCTATAATAAATTCCTAATTTTTTCTTTTCGGCTGATTTCCAACACTTAAAACGCCGATTTAACTCCCGATTTCGCTTAGATAATTTTGCCCCTTGCTACCAATGTCTCCTACACAACCCCTAATACTTATAATTTCTACTCACCTTGCTCCCATAATTCTTTAAGCAATTAATCTACCCATTCTTTCCCCTTTAATTCTATTAATTCATTAATTATTGCTTGGAATTAAATTAGGGATGTTACAATTCTCCCCCACTTATTAGAATTTCGTCCCCGAAATTCCGTTCAATTCCTTCAAATGGAGAACCATCCCATTGGTAAGCTTCAGATCACGATTTTCACTTCCCTTCGATTTTTACTTTCCGCTCCATATGTGGTTAGGGTCGTGCCCATTTCGACGTCTGTCTTTCGGCACTAAGTACTATTTCTATCTACACAGGATCGTCAGTTCTCTTATTATTAAAGTTCCATCTCCCATTCCTTGGATTGAAATCCTCCCCCACTTATTATCAACATACCTGAGTAAGTCGAAGGCAGGGAGGAAACTGAGTTGATTCCAGGAATTGATGAGCTGGGTTCTTAATTGGTTGGCGAGGTGGTACATGGAATTAAGTTGACCGCTAATCGATCTTATCGGTGTGGTTTCGAATTTTCTACGATATGATGACTCTTCTTACTTACGCATACGGCTAAGTTCTTATACAAGTTAGAGGGGTGGTTCGATCATTTAGTTGGATGTCCTTAGTGGAAATATATAATATGAGTGTCCTGAATGGGGTTGGTTTGCGAATCATCACTTACGAGTCTTAGTAAAGATCCTATAGGATTAAAGTTCAATCGGGCTTTCAACAGAGATAGAATTACTAGGTGGTTTATTCGGATCTCAACTAGATGATTGCAATAATATAACATGTAAATAAACGCAAAACCGAGGTGGTCAGTCCCAATCTTACATTTATCGACTGTACATCACTGCGTTATTGAATGATAGCATTATCTTTTAACAGGTGCAAGAGAAAGGATGACCAATCCTGACCTTACACTCTATTAGAGGACGACACTATCACAAGGTCTTTGGTTAGAATTCTTGTTACGGTCTTATAACTAAGTAAGGTTTTAACACTTATCGACTTCTTCTAGATTACACTACCCACACTTAATCTAGACAAAGACGTTAAAGAAATCAGTTGATGCATCATTAACATAAAAGAATACCTTGGGTTAGTTTATTCGCTTCCTTCTCCGATACGTCCAGGACAGTTCGCCCCAATGTGTCCCGGTTGTCCGCATATATAGCAGAGGCCCTTGTTCCTGTGCTGCTTTAACAACTGACATAGACGCCTGTGGGGCCTCCCACATAGCGAACATGGTTGCCTAACTCCTGGGGTATCCCCATACGGGGCCACATCTCTTGGCACTACTGCTCTAATGCCCATGTCGGTGTATGGATCTCCTTCCTGAGCCGGTTCCCTGCCTCGGCTAGAACCTTCTGACCCATGCGTTAATTTGTCCCGCTTCTCAGCTGCACGTTGTTTCCGACTCTTTTCATAAGTACTAGCCATGTTGATCAACTGAGACAGGTCGACGATGTTTTGATACTCAAAAGCCATCTTGATTTCAGAATGAAGTCCGGTTTCGAACTTGATGCACTTGGTCCTTTCATCAGCATCTCTATAACTCCCTGCATATCGGATCAAGTCTTCAAATCTAGCAGCATATTCACCAACGCTCATGTTTCCTTGCACGAGCTGCAGAAAGGTTATCTCCTTCTCTCTACGAACATCCTCAGGAAAGTATTTTCCCAGAAAATGGTTCTTAAACAAATCCCAAGTGATCGCCTGATTGTTCGCCTCCAAACTCCTCCGCATCTGTTGCCACCTGTGTTCTGCTTCACTAGTCAACATGTATTGTGCCAGCAGAACCTTCTGTTCCTCCGGTGGTGCCATGGTATTCAGGATCTTTTCAATCTCTTGCAACCAAAGTTGTGACCCATCGGGATTGAACCCTCCTTCAAACTTTAGCGGATCATTCTTCCTGAATCGTGCCAACCAATCAATCGCAACTGGAGCTGGGGGTTGAGAATTCATTGCTGCAACTGTTGCTGTTGCTGTGGCTGCTGCGATGCTTTCAGCTTGATTCTGTTGCATTTGTGCTTGATTCTGATTCATTTGAATCAGGTTCTCCAATATAGCAGCCATCCGATCATTTTCGGCACGTCGCCCAGCCATACTGTTAGGTCATGGAGGGAACAGCCAGTTAAAGACTGAATACTTAATCAATAACCTAAATATCCTATTCTTAGATTTAGACTCTTACTAAACAATTCAGTTACTCGCTTGGTGAGTAACCATCGGAGATGTGAGTCCACACTCCAAAGGCCGAGGAAAAACTGCTTTGATACCAAAAATGTAACACTCTCACTTTATTAGCTAATTTTAGGTTTTATTAAGATTGGAGTTAGAAAATTCCTTTTTAAAACTTAATTTCTTTAAAAGGTTTTACGAAAATCCGCAGAGTTTCCTCTCTTTTCCGGACTTCCCAAAAATTTTCTTCTTAAAACCTGTCAGTCCAGAATATTTAAAAACATAAAACACAATAGTTTAATAGTCATAATAAATCCTAACGTCCGATTAGCACAAGTTTCAGGGCAACTACGAATTCCATATTATAATTTACAAAAAAGTAATGGTCCACTCGAAATAATATGTATATATATATATTCACTCCACGTAGTGGAATGAACGTCCTGCTCGGCCATGTCCCATGTATGCCCCACTTCAGTACCTGTAAAAATATAGCAAGAAGGGTAGCATTACACAGAACTTAAAAAGATAAATCCTAAAAGAGGCATAGTAATAAACTAAGCCTACCCAAATCTTAGTATACATTATTCATATAATTAATCTCTTTGAGTCCTTTACGTATTCTCATATTCGTTTGATACATGGTTCTCTTATCATTCTCTCATTTCCATTCTTTATCCATTTCCCATTAGTCACTTGTACTTAACATCTCCATAATTACTTTCCTTAGTTATTCCCTCTAATTCCAATATCATTTCCATTGTCCATTTTATTATTTCATTTCCCAATTTCCATTCCATTATCCATTTTTACTTCCTTTATTCATTTTCCATTAGGTGTAGCCTCAATCAGAGTTCTCCATAAATTTCCCTTAACATTATGACAGGGTCTACCGACCTCCCGCCATTATACCCTTTATTATGGTGACAGGGTCTAACGACCTCCCGTCGTTTATCTCATGGTGACAGGGTCTCATGACCTCCTGCCGTTTTATATTATGGTGACAGGGTCTCACGACCTCCTGCCGTTTATCTCATGGTGACAGGGTCTAACGACCTCCTGCCGTTTTATCTCATGGTGACAGGGTCTAACGATCTCCTGCCGTTTTATTTCATGGTGACAGGGTCTCACGAGCTCCCGCCGTTTATCTCATGGTGACAGGGTCTAACGACCTCCCGCCGTTTATCTCATGGTGACAGGGTCTAACGATCTCCCGCCGTTTATCTCAAGGTGACAGGGTCTCACGACCTCCTACCGTTTATCTCATGGTGACAGGGTCTAACGACCTCCCGCCGTTTATCTCATGGTGACAGGGTCTAACGACCTCCTACCGTTTTATCTCATGGTGACAGGGTCTCACGACCTCCCGCCGTTTATCTCATGGTGACAGGGTCTAACGACCTCCCGCCGTTTTACATTATGGTGACAGGGTCTCACGACCTCCTGTCGTTTTATATCATTTCCCCTTTATTTTTATTATCGTCTATTTAAATATTTTCTGTTCACTAATGATTCTCATTCTCCTCTAGCTTTGCTTAATTAGGCCATATACATTATATTTCAATTCTCATTACTAGCTCTTCATTATTTCTATTTTCCCTTTCTTTTCTTTTCTTTTTCTTCTTCTCTTCCTTTTTCTTTTTCATTATACTTCTTATTAATTACTATAGTTTACCTCTAACTCCATTCTACTACACTACCATACTCACATTCTCTCTATTTGTCTTATCATCTTTTCACTCAATTCTTTTACCAATTACCCTCTTGGATTTGGAATTCTAGTTTATCATTTTCGTTTCGAATTCATTACTACCCGACCACTCTTAACTAAGTTTACTTCGTGATTTCTTATTGCTTTCATACTTTAACTCCTCTTTTACCCCACCTTTAGTTTTAATCATTCTACTCTCCTTGCCTATTACAAATACTCTATATTCTTTTACTCTCACGTTTCGCGGGTTTTCCTTAACTAATTTCCCTTGGTTTTACTTTGTGTTTTCCTACACTTTCAATTCCATTTTAGCTCTTTTAATATCCTATCATATTCATTCACTCCGGAACTCATTCTATGCACATTCAATTTATTCCATTGTCAATTTAAATAAATATTTTATATTTGCGGGAACTACCCTAAGGATCATTAACTTATTCCTTAATTACCCTATTCTTAGTCACCACTATAGAATCCTAGAATTTACTTTTTAAATAGAGGTAATACGAACCCTTCTTACCTCGGTTGACGAAAGTAAAGAGAGAACCTCAACTCCGAAGAGGGAGCGGCGATCCGTGAAGCTTTAGCGATCCGGGCGATGAACGGGTCGACGGGGATCGACGCCGGTGGTGAGAACAATCACGGATGAACCTAGGCAAGAGCTCCAAGCTTTAGCGCACCCGACACGAGCCCGGCACGACCACGGGTCGGTAACGGCGCCGGTGAGATCCGCGAGGAGAGGGAGGAAGCTCGGCCTAAAGAGGAAGGAGAAAGGGGTGAGGGTGCTCACCGTGATGGTGGCCACGGTTCAAGGCGGTGGCGTCCGGAGAGGGGAAAGGTAGACGGTGGAGAGAGAGAACCAAGAGGGATGAGAGAGAAAGGGCCAATAGGAAGGGATCTATGGAAGGGAGGAAGAGACTAGGGTGGCGGTGGTGTATAGCGGTGGTGGCTCATGGTGGTTCGTGGTGGTGGTTTGTGGTGGTGGTTTGTGGTGGCCGGAGGAGAGGGGAGAAAGTGATGAGGGAAAGAGAGAGAAAGAGAGAGCATCTAGGAGGAGGAGGAAGGGCCAAGGAGAGGGGTGGCCTTGGGTGGCTCTAGGGGTGGTGGGTGGTGGTGCTGGGGGTTGATTTGGGTGAGGGAGGGAGAAGTTGGGGCGGAAAAATGGGGGTTGGGGTGGCTGGCGCACCAAATGGTGCTGCTACTGCGCTAAAATAACGCTCGCGCGCCTGAGCGCGGAAAGCGTGCGCCTGCGCGCGCGCAAGTGGCGCATCTGATGCGCGTCTTGGCCTTCTGCGTGCGCCTGAGCGCCTAAGCACCTGAGTTGGTGCATCTGGTGCTCCCTGGTGCGCCTGGGCGTGCACCAGTGATCCCAGACTTTAATTCGCCATAACTTCTTCGTTAACCGTCGGATCGGGCCCAAATTTTTAGACAAGCTTCTTAACCCCTTAAACTTCATATCCAACGGTGGAATTTAATTTCTTAACATCCTATAATAAATTCCTAATTTTCTCTTTTCGGCTGATTTCCAACACTTAAAACGCCGATTTAACTCCCGATTTCGCTTAGATAATTTTGCCCCTTGCTACCAATGTCTCCTACACAACCCCTAATACTTATAATTTCTACTCACCTTGCTCCCAAAATTCTTTAAGCAATTAATCTACCCATTCTTTCCCCTTTAATTCTATTAATTCATTAATTATTGCTTGGAATTAAATTAGGGATGTTACAGTAAACATAGCAGCCAATAGTTTGAGTCTAAGTAAGTTGGAAGTTTCCAATGACCTTTTAACCAAGCTTAAGTTAGCACAAGGTTTAGATCTTGAACTTCAGGGTAGGCTACATCAACCAAAATTCTTTGAGAAGGAGGGTCTTATCTTGTTCCATGACAGATTTTGTGTTCCTAAGGAGGGGAGTCTAAGGGATATGATCTTAAGGGAAGCTCATAAGGGTATGCTGACTATACATCCTGGTGCCACCAAGATGTATCATGACATGAGAGAGAGGTATTGGTGGCCTGGTATGAAAAATGATATAGCAAAGTTTGTAGCCAAGTGTCTAGTTTGCCAAAAGGTTAAGATAGAACACCAGAAGCCCGCAGGCTTACTTCACCCTTTGGAGATTCCTGAGTGGAAGTGGGACAACATTTCTATGGATTTTGTCATGGGTTTACCCCGAACCCAAGCAAACCATGATGCCATATGGGTAATCATTGATAGGCTGACGAAGTCTTCACATTTCTTACCCATTAGAGGAACTTTCTCACTGGACAAGTTAGTTAAACTATACATTCAGGAGATAGTTAGACTTCATGGGGTACCTTCGAGCATCGTTTCTGATAGAGACCCTAGGTTTACCTCAAGGTTTTGGAGAGCCTTTCAGGAGGCTTTTGGAACTAAGATGAACCTCAGCACAGCTTACCACCCACAGACCGATGGTCAAACTGAAAGGACCATTCAAACGTTAGAGGGCATGCTTAGGGCGTGTGTTTTAGATGAGAGAGGTAGTTGGGATAAATTCTTACCTTTGATAGAGTTTGCTTATAATAATAGCTACCATTCTAGCATTGGGATGGCACCTTATGAAGCCCTCTATGGAAGAAAGTGAAGATCCCCCTTTGTTGGTTTAAGGTTGGAGAGAAAGCCCTATTAGGACCTGAGTTAGTGTCTGAAACCACGGAAAAGATTAAGTTGATGAAAAAAAGGATACTTGCTTCACATAATAGACAGAAAAGTTATGCTGAAAAAAAGAAGAAGACCTCTAGAGTTTATGGAAGGAGATCATGTATTTCTTAGGATTACTCCCACCACTGGAATAGGCAGGGCAATTCGTGTCAAAAAGCTAAATCCTCGATTTCTTTGTCCCTTTCAAATTCTCAAAAAAGTCGGATCGGTTGCTTATCAAATAGCCTTACCACCTCAGTTGTCAAATCTCCATAATGTCTTCCATGTCTCTCAACTTAGGAAGTATGTTCCTGACTCTTCCCACATCATTGAACCTGAATCAGTACAATTAAAAGATGATTTAACATATCACCCACGACCTTTGCAAATTGTCGATCATAGTAGCAAAACCCTGAGGAGTAAGGCAATCCCTCTGGTGAAGGTTGTTTGGGAAGGATTGACATTGGAGGAGGCCACTTGGGAACTTGAAGATGAGCTGAAACTGAAGTATCCAGATTTATTTTTGCTATAAGGTAACAACAAATTTTGAGGGCAAAATTTTTTAAACGAGGGGAGAAATGTAACATCCCAAAAAAAATTCATGTGTTATAATTTTATTCTTGTAGTTATTTTTTTGTAATATTAAATTATTAAAGAACTTAGACCTTTATATTATATTATAATGATAATAAAATAGGCATATAGATTTTATGATAATACATCGTTGAATAAGAGTGCTTGATAAAATCATCATCATCATCATCACCATCATCATCATCATCATCATCATCATCATTATTATAAGATAAGGTAGTATTAGATGTTATTTTATTTAAATTATTCTATTTTATCTTTATCAATTAGTTTTTGATAAAAGTTGTGACTAAAAGGATAAGTTAGAATAATTGATTTAAAATAAAAAAAAAATTAAGATTAGATAAGTTAGTTTCATTCTCCTAAAAATAAAATCTAGCCTCCATTAGGAGAACCAGAGGGAGAAAACGTACAAGAGAGAAGAAGAAGAAAAAGAAGAAGAGGAAATCCCCATTAAGATAACACTATAACCCAATCAAACCTCCATAAATAATAATAAAAAGGAATAGAGTATTTTATGTTATGAATCAAGTATTGTATGTATTGCGATGTTGTTGTGACAATTTTCTTTTAACACATACCGACCAGTGTTATATATGCAGGTTTTGTTCATGTCGCGACAAATTTCTTGTAAATTATACATATAAATACTAGTCTTAAAACAAGTTAATGTTCATCGCACAAATTGATCTCTGGCGGTGAAGTTTTTGTAGTGCAGTAGTGAAACTTTGTAACGCACATACTTGCATTAGTAATTCACTTATATATATATATATATATATATATATATATATACGATAATAATATATAAGTATAGTGATGATTTATGTTTTTTTTAAAATATCATATTTATGTTTTTTTTTAAAATATCATATTTTGAATATTAATTTCAATTTATTATACTTATTAGTGCTTAGTGTTATATATATATATATATATATATATATATATATATATATATATATATATTTATGTACTCTACTAAATTATTTTTAGTATTATGTTTTGAACACCAACCATATTCAGAGGATTGACTCGGACGCGAGTGCAAGTCATCCGAACCCGGGACGCCGGGAAAGGGATAGGTACCTCCAGCAGGAGTGCTGTGTGCAAGAGAAAATATTGGTTGGTTGGGAATGCATAGTTACAGCTTTGTTATTATAATATATAAGTTATTAATCCATCGTTCAGAGGACTGACTCGGACGCGAGTGTAAGTCATCTAAACCCGGGGCGCCGGGTGAGGGGTAGACGAGATTTTCTTGTTCATGTGTTGTAATTTTTGGTTTGCATACTGGTATCCGACCCACTGGGCCGACTAATCCAGTTCGAGGGGGTCCCGAGGTTAAGGTTTTATTCCTCTCCCAACGTTGTTGCGGGGGATCGAACCGTGGTTCGTCCTACCAAGTGCAGCCCCTGGCACCATTGCACCAACAGTTCGTTGGTGTGTTGTAATTAATCGTTATTATGTTTAAATTCAACTTGTTTACATTTTCATTATTAGTTATTTATTAAATTATGAGAAGATTATTGGAATTTATTATTTCTATTTTTCATTATTATTATGAGAAGACAACTAATGCATTATTATTATGAATGGAGATTTTCCGTACTTGAGACGGCTAGAATGGTCATATTTGTTTTATTTTATATAGTGTTACTGAGATGTTTATCTCACTATGCTTGGGTTTTCTTGACAATTCTAGGTTCTCCTAATGAGTGAACCAATAGCTGGTAGAGGACCGCGATCAAGCAAATATATGATTTGATATACTATCATAGTTAAATTCTAATGCTATTTTGTTTTATGGATACATGTATTTATTTGAGGATAATTTAAGACTTCATTCTTATCCTCCATAGACAATGCCCAGTCCAATACGTTGATTTAAGTTATAAGTATGTTCCTTTATATTTGAAATAATTGACGCTTGATACATTTTTTTCGTTGTTACGAGGAAATTTAAATAGTGGACTCCAATTTTTTTTAGATATTTGCTTATTTAATTTATTTTCCGCTAGAAAATGTTAGTCGTAACTTGATGTTACATGTATCATTTAATTTTTGTTTCATTCCCAATACATTTTTTCTAAAATGTCTATTTCTTTTGTGAATCAAAAAAATTAAATACACTCAACTAACTTTCTTAATACTTGCAAAATTAGTTATTTTGGCTTATATATGAGACCGGAGGGAGTAGTTAGTAATATTAAAAAAAAGAATATATTAAAATAACAATGCATGAATAATTTCATTGAAACACAGTAGATTCATATTCTGGAACATGGCAACTAAAATGCAAGTAGCTAATAATTACAATTTACACAAAAATGTACATCATTACCACATAACATGACATTCATAACTATCGAATTTGCAATATATCATTTTACCATGAACTACTTTTTACGACAAAAACATGACAATAAGATAGAATGTGGATCGCAGACACAGTCGATACGCTAGGGTTTGATAGATGGTTAACGATAAATTCTACTACGTCAAGTTATGAAAACTCTACTACATCACATGCATCTAGACAAAAATATTAAATAACATTCATAAAGACCGATTTTTCAATATTGTTATAAACAATTCATATTTATCCAATTAGTGGATGACTATCTATTGGATTGAGTTTATCTCTATTAGCTTGGGTTTATCCTTCTTTGTGTTTATCTTTAGTTGAAACCACTTCATATCAGGGTTTCCTATCTCCCTATAAATAGGACTCACCTATGATGTAAAATGTACACTGAATATATCATAATATATTGTTGCCTCTCTTCTCCTCCTTCTCTCTTCTTCCTTATTTGCATACGTTTCATAACACGTTATCAGCACGATCGTTCTTTCCTCTAAAAAGGTGTTAAAGCTAATTCATCAAAAGCAAGAATCAATATGTCAAACCTTGCAAATCTTGAATTTTTTGCCCTTGATATCACTGGCAAGAATTATTTGTCATGGGTTTTAGATGCTGAAATTCATTTAGATGCAAAAGGTCTTGGAGAAACAATAAAAGAGGGTAATAAGACATCTAACCAAGATAAGGCTAAGGCTATGATTTTCTTACGCCATCACCTCCATGAAGGGTTGAAAACAGAATATCTCACTGTTAAAGATCCACTTATTCTTTGAAATAACATAAAAGAGCGCTATGATCATCAAAAAACTGTAATTTTGCCTAAGGCCCGTTATGATTGGATGCATTTGCGCTTACAAGATTTCAAAACTATATGTGAGTATAACTCAGCCATGTTCAGAATTACATCTCAGATGGAACTATGTGGAGAAAAAATCATTGATTCTGATATGTTAGAAAAAACATTATCCACATTTCATGCAAAACAATTGCTCCTACAGCAACAATATCGTGAAAAAGGTTTCAAGAAATACTCTCAATTAATTTCTTGTCTTCTTGTGGCTGAACAAAATAATGAGCTGTTACTAAAAAATCATGAATCTCATGCAACGGGCACTGCTCCATTCCCTGAAGCGAATGTAGCAACACACAGCCACAATTCCCATGCACAAACTCGTGGTCGTGGTCGTGGCCGCGGTAGTCATCGTGGTCGTGGATATGGTTATAGTGGATATGGACCCAGTCGTGGTCGTGGATATAAACAAGGTAGACATAATCGTGGTGGTTATTCGAAACACACATGGAAAAGGGGTGAAAATACTGAAAAACGACAAGGTGCTGAAATTAGCAAAAATGATGAATACAAATGTGATCGTTGTGGTATCAAAGGCCATTGGGCTCGTGTATGTCGTACACCTGAACATCTTGTCAAGCCTTACCAAGAATCAATCAAGAAAAAAGGGAAAAATATAGAAACAAATTTTGCTTTTGAAGAAGACAATCCTGATTACAACCACATGAATACCACCTCTCTAGATGTTTCAGATTTCTTTATTGATCCACATGAAAATTTTGATTTTATATCTGGAGATGGAACCACCAAAATTTAATTAGATGTTATTGATTTTAGAACATTTTTTTTAATGTTTTTATTCTTTTGTTGTTTTTCTTTTTTCCAAATAAAGTATTTAGGTCTAGAATGAGTTTCCTTTTTTTTTTATGATGAAGTAATAAAGTTTTTGTTTTCAAGTATTATCATTTCATTTTTTTTAAGAATTCATATTAATTATCTATTTTCTTTGTATCGTAGTAAGAATGAGTATTCCTTTACATGCTTCATTGGTTGGCTACAACTTTAATCATAAAGAAATGTGTCTTGCCGATAGTGGAACAACTCACACAATTCTCAAAGATAAAAAATATTTCTCCTACATAGTAATGCAAGAAGCAAACGTTAATACAATATCTGGTAGTACAAATATAATTGAAGGCTCCGGAAGAGCAAATATAATACTAACTGGAGGAACAAAATTGTGTATCAATAATGCATTACTCTCTACTAAGTCTCAAAGAAACTTATTAAGTTTCAAGGATATTCGTCAAAATGGATATCACATAGAGACAACGAATCAAGGAGGTATTGAATTCCTTTATATCACAAAAGTGATTTCAAATAAGAAATGCATAGTAGAAAAGTTGCCTACTTTTTCCTCAGGTTTGTACTACACATACATTAGAACAATTGAGATACATCATGTCGCAAACCAAAAGTTTGTGGATAATAATAAGTTCATTGTTTGGCATGACCGGTTAGGCCATCCCGGATCTATTATGATGCGAAAAATAATTCACAATTCTTGTGGACACCAAATGAAGAACCAAAAGATTCTTCAAACTAATTGTCTTTCATGTGTTGCTTGTTACCAAGGGAAGTTGATCATTCAGCCATCACCTGGAAAAATTGAGTATGAATCACTAACATTTTTGGAACGTATAAAAGGTGATATATGTGGGCCAATAGACCCATCATGTGGACCATTTAGATATTTCATGGTTTTAATAGATGCATCAACTAAATGGTCACATGTATGTTTATTGTCAACTCGTAACCATGCATTTGCGAGATTACTTGCTCAACTAATTAGACTCAGAGCACATTTTCCTGATTACCCAATTAAGAAAATACGCCTTGACAATGCTGGTGAATTTACGTCTCAAACTTTTAATAATTTTTGGATGTCTATTGGCATTGATGTTGAACATCCTGTAGCACATGTTCATACACAAAATGGACTTGCGGAATCACTTATTAAACGATTACAAATAATTGCAAGGCCTTTACTTATGAGATCAAAACTTCCAATAACTGCTTGGGGACATGCAATTTTGCATGCTGCAGCACTAATTCGCATCAGGCCAACAAGTTTTAACAAATCATCCCCTTTACAAATGGTTTTTGGTCAGGAACCTAACATTTCCCATCTAAGAATTTTCGGATGTGCGGTATATGTTCCTATTGCTCCACCACAACGCACTAAGATGGGATCTCAAAGAAGGTTGGGAATATATGTTGGATATGAATCTTCATCCATAATAAAATATCTCGAACCAATAACGGGAAATTTATTCACGGCTCGATTTGCCGATTGTCGTTTTGATGAATCTGTTTTCCCAACATTAGGGGGAGAAAATAAGCAGCCGGAAAAAGAAATTATTTGGAAAGAATTATCATTATCTTATCTTGATCCTCGTACAAAACAAAGCGAACTTGAAGTTCAAAAGATAATTCATTTGCAAAACTTAGCTAACCAATTGCCAGATGCATTCACTGACCTAAAAAGAGTGACTAAGTCACATATTCCAGCTGCTAATGCTCCAATAAAAATTGATGTCTCTGTTGGACAAAATACAATTGCAAATGAGTCTGAGGCACGTCTAAAGCGTGGCAGACCTGTCGGTTCCAAAGATAAAAATCCTCGAAAAAGAAAAGGAGCTAAGAAAGAAGATGGTCAATTCGAGGATATGGTGACTCTTGAAGAGCCTTCAGACATAATTAATAGTTCAATTCCAGAAGAAACTCAGGTACCTGAAAATTATGAAAACAAAGAGATCTCAATAAATTATGTCATGAATGGAATTCAATGGAACCGAAATGAAATCGACGTCGACGATATTTTTGCATATAATATAGCGCTTGAAATTATAAATGATGAGGATCATGAACCAAAGTCTATTAAGGAATGTAGACAAAGAAATGATTGGCCAAAATGGAAAGACGCAATTGAGGCAGAATTGAATTCACTTGATAAGCGACAAGTTTTTGGACCTGTAATCCGTACACCTAAAGGCGAAAAGCCTAGTTGGATACAAATGGGTTTTTGTGCGAAAGCGAAATGAAAAAGGAGAAATTATGAGATATAAAGCAAGATTGGTTGCCCAAGGTTTTTCGCAAAGACCTGGCATTGATTTTGAGGAGAAATATTCTCCCGTGGTGGATGCAAGTACTTTTCGATACTTAATTAGTCTGGCAGTACGTGAAGGGCTCGATTTGCATCTAATGGATGTCGTTACAGCCTATCTATATGGCTCTCTTGAAAATGACATTTATATGAAACTTCCTGAAGGATTTAATTTACCTGAAATATATAATTCAAATTCTCGAGAAGGTTATTCAATTAAATTGAATAAAAGTCTTTATGGATTAAAGCAATCTGGGCGCATGTGGTATAATCGCTTAAGTGAATATTTAATCAAGGAAGGATATAAAAATGACCCAATTTGTCCATGTATTTTTTTGAAAAGGAGTGGCAAGGAATTTGCTATAATTGTTGTTTACGTTGATGATTTGAATATTATTGGAACTCCTAACGAGCTTCCAAAAGCTGTAAATTGCTTGAAGAAAGAATTTGAGATGAAGGATCTGGGAAGAACAAAGTTTTGTCTTGGTTTACAAATGGAATATTTAAATAATGGAATTTTGGTACATCAGGAAACTTATACTGCAAAGGTTCTTAAGCGATTTTACATGGATAAAGCACATCCATTATGTAGTCCAATGGTTGTAAGGTCACTTGATGTGAATAAAGATCCTTTTAGACCTAAAGAAGAAGATGAAGAACTACTTGGTCCTGAAGTACCATATCTTAGTGCGATTGGGGCATTAATGTATCTTTCTAGTCACACACGACCTGATATATCATTTGCTGTAAATTTATTGGCAAGATATAGTTCTTCACCTACATGGAGGCACTGGAATGGAGTTAAGCATATACTTCGTTACCTTAAAGGTACAATGGATATGGGTTTGTTTTACTCAAATATGACTAAATCAAATCTTATCGGTTATGCCGATGCAGGTTATCTATCTGAACCTCATAATGGTCGATCGCAAACCGGTTATGTATTTACATGCGGTGACACAGCTATTTCATGGCAATCTATGAAACAAACGATTACTGCCACTTCGTCTAATCATGCGGAAATTTTAGCATTACATGAGGCAAGTCGAGAATGTGTTTGGCTAAGATCTGTAATTCAACACATACAACAAAATTGTGGTATATTATTTGGAAAAATGAATCCGACCATTCTATATGAAGATAATGCTGCATGTATTGCCCAATTGAAAGAAGGATATATTAAAGGAGATAGAACAAAACATATTTCACCAAAATTTTTTTATGCTCATGACCTACAGAAAAATGGTGACATTAGTGTTCAACAAGTTCGTTCAAGCGAGAATTTAGCAGATCTTTTTACAAAGTCTTTACCAACTACAACATTCCAGCAACTAATACAGAAGATTGGTCTTCATCGTTTCAAAGATATTTGTTCACATGAGGGGGAGCAATAAATACGCATTGCACTCTTTTTCCCTTATCCACGGTTTTATCCCATTGGGTTTTCCTGGTGAGGTTTTTAATGAGGCAGTATTCATTTGCGTATCAAAATTATGTACTCTTTTTCTTTCATTAAGTTTCATAGTTTTTTTTTTTTGTTAGTAAAGTTTTTAATGAGGCATATTTTTGTAATAGTCATCCAAGGGGGAGTGTTATAAACAATTCATATTTATCCAATTAGTGGATGACTATCTATTGGATTGAGTTTATCTCTATTAGCTTGGGTTTATCCTTCTTTGTGTTTATCTTTAGTTGAAACCACTTCATATCAGGGTTTCCTATCTCCCTATAAATAGGACTCACCTATGATGTAAAATGTACACTGAATATATCATAATATATTGTTGCCTCTCTTCTTCTCCTTCTCTCTTCTTCCTTATTTGCATACGTTTCATAACAAATATAATATTTTACTATAAACAACTTTTTACGACAAAAACACAACAATGAGAATGTGTGGTTGTCGACACAATAGTATAAATTAAGATAAGCGAGAATTCTCATAATTAGAGAGATTTATATGTCAAAAAAAAATGCCAAGATTGAAAGTGAAAAAAAAAAGTACTCACATCAAACATAAAATCAAGGGGAGATGTATTTGCACCCTAAACACTACTACTTACACCCAAGTTTTATAATTTTTTTCACCATCACTTTTATCAAGTCTTTTAGTCTATGCTTTTCCAATATAATCACATCTCTTTTCATTTTGTCCCTGGTCACGACCTACTGCGTCCGTACTCATGCACGGTCACGTCTTACTGCGTCCAGGTATGTTTCCATTATCCCCTGGTCACGACCTACAGCGTTCGCACCCCTGCGCGATCACGTCTTACTGCGTCCAGGTACATTTTTATCTCCCCCGGCCACGACCTACTGCGTCCGCACCCATGCACGGTCACGTCTTACTGCGTCCGGGTGTGTTACTTTATCTTATTCCCCTGGTCACGACCTACTGCGTCCGCACTCATGTGCAGTCACGTCTTACTGCATCCAGGTATATTTTTATTCTCCCCCGGTCACGACCTACAGCGTCCGCACCCATGCGTGGTCACGTCTTACTGTGTCCGGGTGTATTTACATTCTTTTCCCTGGTCACGACCTACAGCGTTCGCATTTATGTGCGATCACGTCTTACTGCGTCCAGGAATATTCTCATATTCATTTTCTATAATAACATCTCCTCTTATTCATATCAACCATTTCATTACTCCTTTCAACCACTTACACTTTATGACAAGTACATTACTCAACTCAATCACCACAATTCACATTTACATTATCAACTCATCACAATCATATCTTATCTAATTATTTTCCCTAAGTCATAAACTCTACTTATTGACTACCCTATGGTATAACCACCTCGACTAACACATAACTCTTAGTACCCATTATATATATATATATATATATATATATATATATATATATTGTAAATTAAACCCCAGAGTAAGGTAATACTCACTATAACTCACTCTTTACCTTGCTTTAACTCTTAGTTTTGTCAAATACCGATTCGTTCCACGCGATGAGATCCCTTGTTTTCACGTCGTGGCTGAAATTAGTGCCTTCAAATAAAAGGTGTACAGCATCTAAGTTAAACTTTTGTTTTTCAAACGCTTAAAAATCCAATCATCTCAATTTAGCTTTAACTTTCGAAAACAAGTCTCAAAATAACAACTAATAATCAAATTACGACTTATACTTTTCTTTAAATCACATTCCTAATCTTACTTTATATAAGACAATGATTCGAGACAAAAATCAATTACATCTTAAACCTTACTCCAACCAAACACTTAACACAAACTTGACAAATTCCAAATCATGTGCCCAAAACCGAATTATGCTCCAATAATCCATTACTCAAAATCACTTAAACCAAAACTTAACCTCGATTTAAAACAACCTCATTCAAATTACTCATAAAACAACTTTAAAACGAAAACAACATTTTTCCTAACACTTATTAAAATTCCAAGTCTTAATATCAAACTACGTTCATTAACTATATTAACTATTTGATACTAACTCTTTTTAAAGCAATGACATGTAAGTAATAAAATAAATTAAAAACTTCTTTTCACCCTTTTTATTAAACTAGTATAACTTCTCTTAAAAAAAATATACGCTAACTTCCGAAACTTACATACTCACCAAAAATTCATTAAAGTTAATTAGTTTTAACTTCAATTCCCAAAATTGCTTAAACACTAACAATTCCTTATTGAAAACACTTTAACTTTCAAAACTACATGCTTATCAAAATAATTTAAAATCAAATAGCTTTAATCACGATTCACAAAGTCAAATGCATTTGATACTTGACGGTATGAATTCCGAATTGAAAGAGAGTATCTTTTAATAGAAAATAAGTCTAAATTAATTTCCAAGGTCCAAATAGGCACACTCCCCTTCAATTTGGAATTAAAGCTCAAGGTTTAAACTTAATGCAAAATCATTATACAATTAAATTTCCAACACTATATGGTTCCAAAACACTAACTTCCCAAAATAATTTAACACTTTATAATTATCACAAATAACATTAAAATTAGTAATAATATTAAAATTGAAACACAACATAGAGTAATTAAAAAGGTATTAGAAATATACCCTCAAATCCAATTTTGAAGCAATAGAGGGAAGATCGGTTCGGTTCATACTTATCCCCGATCCGGTTCACCACGATCCAAACGATAGCAGCTGCTCCGGTTCAACTCAACAATCAACTACCTGCTTCGATCCAACCCGGTTCACGGCTGAACCGGTTGGGATTACACCCACACAGCAGCAACAATGTCCATTGCTCACGGTTGGTGGCGGCGGTGGGGCTGTGGCGGCAGCTGAGACGGCGGCAGCCACAAGAGAGGGAGAAGAAGGGTCTGAACCGGGTCCTCTTGGTCCAGGGAGGAGCGGCGGCGGCGGCCCTAGGGCACCAAGTCGCGAATCGCGACTGTAGAGGGAGAGCTCGAGTGGCGGCGCGAATCGCGATCTGAGAAGAGGTGGCGGCGGCTCGATTTGCCTTGAGTGACGAAGGAGGCAACTGATCACTGCTCTTGGTGATTGCGGTTCGCGGTTCTCCCAATAGCAATCGAGAGGGATGAAGGTGGAGGCGCTAATTTTTGGGAATGGCGGCGGTAGAGAGAGCACTGGTGGAGGGAGAGAGAGCGGCCAGGAGAGAGAAAAGGGTTACATGAAGATGGGTTTCTAGCTTATTGAAGAAGAAGAATGAGAAAGGGACCAAAAGGATAGGGGCGGCGGGTATCAACCTCCCCCCCCCCCCCCTTTTTTTATTTTTTTATTATTTTTTTTAACATATACTTCCATTCATTTATTTATTTATTTGTTTCCCCAAAAATATCAATAATAAAAATTTAACATCATATAGCTTCATATAGGAAAACTATAAAATAAGAAATTAGTTAGATATTAGAAAATAACAAAAATTTATTTAATATTGTATCTTTGTAAAAATCAAAGTAAAGAATAGAAAGTATATCATTGGGTAATTTCTTTATATATGAATTTATTTTAAAATACAATTAAATATGATTTCACAATTAACATAATGTATTTTTATGAAAATACACAACAACTAAATAATTAATTTTTAAGAAACATATATTTAATTCGATAAAACTTATAATTATTCTAGGGATTAAAATTAGGGATGTTACACATTGCACAGTAGACACTACTTCCATGATATTACAAACTGCACTGTGCATAATACTTTATTAATGTTAATAGATTAGATTTGGATCCATAGAGTATTCGGTTAAAAAAAAAAAAAAGTGCTGCACAAGGTTTTTTCTTTTTTCTTTTTTCTTAAAAATTAACTGCACAAAGTTGGATGAGAGGTTGTATGTGATTATGTGAGTTGAGAAAGAGATGTTGAAGGTGGTGAGCGTCAATAATGATAATTAGCTAAGTATTAGGTTTTTAGGATTATGGGTGCAAATAATAAGACTAGGGTGTGAGTATAAAATATATGGATGTAAGTATTAACATAAGGGTAATAATATTGGTAAGTAGTGCAAAAAATTATAAAAACCGGGTGTGAGTATTAATAAAATGGGTGTTAATAACATCTCCCAAAATCAAGTCCTTACATATTGTGATTTGGAAAACTTGAATAATCTAATTTTAATTTCAAATTTTAATAATTTTTGTTGACGATAATGATTTTTTTTGATAGACCGATGATAATGATTTCACATACAGATAATAATTAAATAAATTTGAATAATTTATTTAATTTCAAATTATAATTTTGGTTGTAAACAATGATTAGATACCTACAAACTCTTTGGTGCGAGGAAAAGTTCATCAACAAATGTGTTGTCTCGAAAATTTCTCTGACAAACGTGTTGCTTTGAATATGCGTCTTTTATATAAGGACTAGCGTCTCGACAGACACTCCCGTGTCTGTCGATCCGCATTCCTATTGTCGTGTTTTCGTTGTAAAGTGTCGTTTGTCATAAAATATTATATTTGTAAATCGACATTCATTTTGTCATGTTTTTTTATGTTAAAGATGAGAATGAGACAATAGTATAAGGCATTTTTTGTGTCGTTTTTTTCTTTTTGCTTGGTTGTGGTAAAGCAATCAACCCATCCAAGCATGTGTGAACTACTCTTTTCCCATTTAAAATTGCTCCCTTTCCATTTGATTTTTGTTTTTTGAAACTGTCATGTGTACAAACAGGGAGGATATAATGAGAAATTACAAAATTATGTACAAACAGGATTTGTTTTATATAATATATAAATATAAATATAATAGTATAGATAGTAGATGATTTTGAAAACTTAACCAATCTATTTAATTTCAAATTGTAATATTTTTTATGAGAATAATGATTTCATATGCATGTAATACCTTAATTGGGGATAATAATTTAAAAAACTCCAATAATTTATTAAATTTCAAATTATAATATTTTTATTGGAGATAATGATTACTCCATTTATGATTATTTCAAATATCAAATCATAAATCTGTTATTGGATGCCAATTCCTCGGTGCATCCTCTTGCTGCAAAAAATGATCCTTTTGCTGCAATTGCCTGTCTAAGTTTTATTCATTTTTCAAATGATATTTTAATTAAGTGCGGATATTTGATTGGTTGTGGTTAATAAGGAAGTTTTTTATTTGTTTTTCCGTAGATAATAATTAATAAATAATACTAGTATATTAGGATAATATGAGATCTTGATAACAAAAATAAGGATAAAATCTAACTATATCTTTTTTTTTGAAAAAAAAAAAAATCTGAAATCCAATTATATCTTAACAAACAACTTTACGTTGTATTTCAAATATCATTCATAAATCTATTTAAATATGTTATTCGATGCCAATTCTTCGGTGCATCCTCTTGCTGCAAATAGTTTTCTCTCATTCAATCAAATTAAGGGTTATTTGTTAGAAGAGCCAAAATCCACTTCGGTGATCTCTACGCCTCGAAGGTGATTAGTCTTCGGCTGTCGGTTGCAGGATACCCTTGGTGTAAAAAATAAAAATTAAGGGTTATTTCACGATGATCTCATTCCTTGATGACTTTCTCAACATTAACTATGATTTGAAGGGCCTAGAAAACGATTTTTGTGATTCCTCTACTTGTTTCAATGATTATGATCCCTCAGAAAGCCCACTTTATGTTCCACAAGACTCAGTAGATGAGTTGGAATGGTATCCTAGTTTACACAATTACATGAACATGGATTCCATTCTGCCTCTCAACTCCTTTGACATAAATAAAAAGTCTGAAAATAAGACCAAAATATTTGATCAAGTGTCTCAGCCAAAGGTTCAAAACAAGTTATCTTTTGGTATGAAGAAGTCTAGAACAAAGAGGTCCAGAAGAAAGAGCACGTGTGGTGGAACATGGTCAAAATTAAGTTTTGTGAATTATAATCCAATCATAAATCCAATTAATGAGAGGAAGTGCAGTCATTGTGAGACCAAACATACTCCTCTATGGAGAGCTGGTCCGTTAGGGAAAAATACATTATGCAATGCTTGTGGGGTGAGATACAAGTCTGGGAGATTGTTGCCGGAGTATAGACCTGCAGGAAGTCCATCTTTTGATAACAAAAGGCATTCAAATTTTCACAAGAAAATATTGAAAAATAGAAATAAAGGAATATAAGATCATTGTATATCAGGCTATTTTTTTTGTTGCCATTTATTTGACTTATTAGATTTAGATTAGTTCGTTATAGGCTTGTGATTCTTTTAATTTTTCCACCTAAGATATTGGAATTTAATTTAGGTTTATGAGGCAAAAGAATGTTTATTTTTTTTTTTATCAAATTATTTCAGTTTGTAGTTTTTGTTAAAATTGCACCATGCTTTTGGTTCGTTTTAAGACTTTAAATTAACGAGGCTTAAATATCAAAATAGTCCCTATAAATATTGTCGTTTTTTAAATTGGTCCCAGTAAAAAAAAATTTGGGTTTTGGTTCCTGCATTTACAGAACGTTTTGGTCCCTGCATTTACAAAACGTTTTCGTTTTGGTCCATCTTGTTAGGCGTGGTCGCGTGGATGGAAAATGGCGAAAACGTAATATATTACATTCTATGACAAATTAGGAATGATATTCTTGCATTAATTCTCAAGGGTAAAAAATGCAACTTCTACTACATAAAAAAATGCAACTTTTACTACATAAAAGAACCAATTAAAAAACCATGATAGTAGATGAACTAAAACCTATATGAAATCTAATAACAAATGAACCAAAACTTATCAAATCTAATAATATAGGGGACCAAAACAAACAAACAACGAAATTATGGGGACCAAAATTTAACAAGAGCAACCAAAACCAAAACGTTTTGTAAATGTAGGGACCAAAACCAATTTTTTTTAAAGAAACCAATTTCAAAGGAGTAAACTTTCACTGGCAGTAGTTTTTGTAACATCCCGAATTTTTATTCTAATAATAATTAGAATAATAGTAAGATTTGGAAGTGAGGATTATCATAGAAGGGATTTAAAATGATGGATTAGGAGTACTTTGAGTGCCATATAGGAGTCTAGGAGCATTGGCATCGAGAAGCAAATTTAAAGAAGACCCAAACGAGTGTTAAAAATCGATTTTTCGGTGTTATAAACACCCGACGTTAGGAAATTCAAAATAAAAGATTTAGGACTCAAAACACAATTTCCACCGTTGGATATGAAGGTATGATTTTTAGGAAGTTACTCGTCAAATTTGAGCAAGATCCGACGGTGAACGAAGAAGTTATCTCGAATTGAAGCAGGAAGAAAATAGGAGGAAAATAGGAAAATGAATAAATGGGGTACTGGGCAAAACACTGGAGTCTTTTGGAAAAGACTCGAGTGTTTTTGAAAAGACTGGAGTCTTTTAGAAAAGACTCGAGTGTTCTCAGCCTCTACTCGAGTCTTTGTGAAAAGACTCGAGTGTTTTACAGATCCTGAATCGGGGAAAGGCAAAGCCCTCAGATTCACTCGAGTCTTTTAGAAAAGACTCGAGTATTTTCATGAATTCACTCGAGTGATTTGGAAAAGACTCGAGTGTTTTTATCAGATCAGCAAAAAATAAAAACACGAGTTGGGGTCATTTTAACCCCAAAAATCACTTTCTCACTCTTCTTTTCTCTGGCTTCTCTCTAGGGTTTTCATCCCCAATCCTTCTCCAAAGTTAAAATAACACCAAATCAAATCAAATTAACATCCCATAATCATTCCCCATCAAATCCCCATGATTTTCTATCAACAAAAACCCCAATTTCATTCTCAATCCCTCAAATCCCCAATTCCCAATTCAAAACCCTAAATCCTTCCAATCCCCATAATAACTCAAAGTTATCAAAAATTAGTGCCACAAATCACTTACAAATCAATTCCTCATGAATTTTCCCTCTCCAAAAACACATATTACTTCCTCTTTCTCATGAAATTCCAATTCCCTATCAAACCCCAATTTGTGTAATCGGTGGCATAGGGTCTTCTAATCATGCAAGGAAGCTTAGGAAGTGATTAAGGGCAAGGAATAGGAAGCTAAGAGGCATGGATTAGAGCTTGGTGAGGATGCTCCCTCAAAACCCCATTTTGGTTCTTGCTCTTCAAAGAGGTAAGAAGGGTTGTTCACATTACCTTTACTTAGAGAGTAAATTCTAGGATGCTATAGTGGTAGCTGAGAATAGAAAAGATTAGTTAGAATAATATACAATGGGGTAATTGCAATAGACAATAAACAAAGCTTAGGAATAAAGGAAATGAACTCATTAGATAAATTGCGAATATATGTAGTATATGATGATGCTTGTAATGTGTGAATTTAGTATGGAAGTGTTAAATGAACGGATAATGAATGAGGAAACTATAGGGAAATAAAGGTAATAAATCGAGTAGGTGAATAAATAAAATAAACCCGCCAAATTGTTTGTAATGCTATGTGTAAGTGAATTGTGTTGTTATGCTTGAATGCTTATATGTGAGATAATGGGTCTTAAAAATGAACCTAGGACTTAGTAAGATTAGAGGTATCACAAGCTAATGAAAGAATCAGAATATTGGGTATGTGTGGGAAATTAATAAAGATAGTTAAACAAGAATAGTAATCATTTAATTAATCGAAAAGATAAGGAAGGGGTAAGAGGTTTATATTGGGAAAAGGATTGTGAAAGTGCAAATGTTGTGAATGTTAGTTTTGTATGCTAACACCTTTAAGTGAAGATAAAGAAAATGATAACAAGTCACATGATAAGACATAAATGAAAATACAGATCAAAGATAAGATACAAACATAAAACGAAATGCTATAATACAAATCATGTATATGTGTTATTTCTGAAATGGAAATGTAATGTAAAGTAAAAGAAAAGCAATAGGGTCTGCAGCTATTAATCGTGTATTGGGATCCACACCCATTAGGTGCACACGGTTAGGACAGGGTCGTACTAGCAAAGTAGGCCCGAATTAGCCCCAATAGGTACAAACCTCGCTCAGGAAAAATCCCCATAAGATCAAAGGCTCGTTAGGTTACGTGGATCCTACGCGACGGTTAATAGCTGCAGCACCAAATATAAGCATGAATCATGAATAATTGAGAATATATGAAAGTGAGTGAAGAAAAGAAAATAAAGAAAAGGCCCTAACGAGGGAAAGGTCTTATGGGTCAAGAAGTCCTGAGTGAGAAGAAGTCCTATTGGGTGAAGATACCATCCTAACCAATGTGCAAGCAAGAATACCTAATGGAATTATTATGTTGCTAGTAAAGCAAAAGACAAGATAAAAGTCCGATGCGATCCTGACGAGGCGTATCGGCATTAAAAGAATTAGTCGGCGCTCAGTACCGTACGGCTGGCTGAGGTTGGACTACATAATGAATACTGTAAAATGAAATAAAGAATGGAATTAAAAGAAAACAAGCACATGAATCTTCATGTATAAGTATGCTAATAAGAATGAAAGAAAGAAAGGAAAACCAAAGATTAAAAGAATTAGAAGAAATAAATTATATGCAAGCTTTATGAATAAATGTATATTAATGGAATGAAAAAAAATAAGTGAAGAAATGTATATTAAAAGAATGTAAAAATTAAGAGAAAAATTAGAAGAACTTAATTATATATGAAAATTTATGAATAAGGAAGATTCAGAATAGTGTAGGCTTAGTTATTTGCTATGTCTTCTTTTAGAATTTATCTTCCTAAGTCCTGTGTAATGCTACCCTTCTTGCTATACTTTTACAGGTACAGAAGCGGAGTTTACATGGGTCATGGCCGAGCAGATTTATGTTCCACTACGTGGGATATATATATTTTGTTTTGAGTGGACTATTATTTTGTAAAACTGAATATGTAATAGTTTTATGCCCTGAGACTAGTTCTAATCGGGCGTAGGATCATTTAAGTTGTTTGTAATATTTTTGTGTTTTATGTTTTTAAATAATTTTGGTTTGACAGGTTTAAAAGAAGAAAACTTTGGAAAGTCCGATAAACAGAGGAAACTCTGTCGGATTCTTCCTAAGGATTTTTACAAGTATTTAAGTTTTAAAAAAGAAATTTTAAATCACCAATTTTATTAAAACCTAAAAATTAACTAATTAAATTGAGGATGTCACATTTATGGTATCAGAGCAGTTTTTCCTCGGCCTTGGAGTTTGGAGTCACAACTCCTGTGGTTTACTCATCAAGCGAGTAACTGATATGTATAGTCAAGTGTCTAAGTTAGGCGAATGGGATGCATATATATATATATATATAGCTATCTATGCATATATGTGTTCAATTGCTATCTTAACCAGGATTAAGTAGTGACAAAGACGATAGGACGCTAGTTTAAGCTTAACTAATTCCCTCGATGGTGTTATCGTTTAAATAGAGTGTAAGGGTAGGATTGGTCGTCCTTACTCTTTCAACTATTAAATGATGCTATCATCAACAAACCCAATGATGTTGTTGCTATTGATACATGTGAGATTGAGACTGACCATCTTCGCACTTGTCAACAGTCAATGTCATTGAAGACTTCGAAGTAGCACAAACTCCAACCAGGCATTCAATTTCCCCGAGAAGTATCTCTCTCAGAAGGAAGGGAATCAAGTTCACCCTAGAAACCATCTCCAGCTTTTCCGAAAAGCCAAGCCAGGCACTGGTAGTCCGTGATCTGTTGGGAGTCTTCCCACTAAGATTTCTGAACGGTCGCCTGTGAGAAAAGCCAAAATCTAGTCAACCTTACAAAGTATCCACGCCGAGATCAACCAAGACTGAACCATTGAACCATGGTCTTTGGTAAAAGTAAGAATCCGACATTGGTGCGCTGTTGATAGACGTGAAGTTGGGATTGATCACCTCAACCTTTGCAACTATTAACAGATGATATCATTGCAATCTTCTTAATGAAGTTGAAACAATCAAAATAGGAACTCTCCAAGGAAATAGATCCCTTGAAATGCAAGGAAACCAACCGAATGGTGTTCTTTCCGAACTCTTTACATAGAACCGGAAAGTAGATCCCAAAGCGAAACTAGAAGAGGAGAGTCTTAAGCTATTTCATCAGTTTAGGAATGGCATAGCCGAATGCCTAATCTTTGAAAATATAACCAACCCTATAGGAATCACTTCTAAATTCTACGAAAAGCCAAACCAGATTCCGGGAGTTCAAGTTTTAACGGGAATCTTATCATGGTTTCTGAAAAGACACCGCGAGAAGGGGTAAACCATAACGACTTATTGGGTCTCCACATCAAGACCGACAAGGTTAAACTATTAATCTGTACTCCTCATTCAGTATAAGAACCTGGATGCGTGCGAACACAAGCCTTCGCAAACCTTAGGAATTTAATCCAACCCGTCGATCAACAATAGGTTGTTAGCTCAACTTCAATCTCGAAAGTGGTGAAGCACTCAAGAGTGACACAAGGGAAAGGTGGACCACAATTTCAAGTGATACAAACCCTTTTGTTCAAGAACAATGGAGGACAAGTAGGGACCTAGAGGCTAATCTCATTAGCACTTTTAGTCCATACCAAATTCACAACGTATCTCCTTTAAGATCCAGTTTGGGATAAGCCGAAACCGGATTGCTGGCATGCACTCAACGTGAGATTTATGTTTCGTAGATCTCTGATACTGCCCAATAAAGCGTCTAAATTTCAAGAGTGCTAGTATACCTCAATCCATGGCCTCCAAGTATCGTTCAAGACTTTATTTTTGTTTCCATTGAACCATGGATAATGGTTTAATTTGTGCAAGTAAACGTCTGTCTTCTTGTTTTGACCTTCTTGGTTCCGAACCAATCTTGATGCAACAATTTCAATCCTAATCAAATGTGTCCTTGTTTCAACCAACTAAGGTTGGTGAACTCTTGAATCCTTCTCTTTGTTTTCAGTGGTAAATATCAAACGTTCATGTAGTTCTCGTCTTGACTACTCAATTCAGTCACCTCGTATGACGAATGCTGGACCCCTTTACCAGGTACCCTTACCGAGATCGATCAAGTCAACCATCGCTCTGTAGAAAACACATCTTTCGTTGATTTTCCAACGAAGATGCATTCTCTGGGATAAATCTCTATTATCTTCGGGGGCGACATGTAACCAGTCATGTTGCTACCCCACAATGTCGGTGCTGCACGATTCTTTTATGTTGGCAGCCGACCGATACTCGCTAGTCACCGAACATTATGGAAAAAGCCACGATACGATAAGATGCTGAAATTTCTACACTCGCATCACCTCTCACGTCTTTGGTCATCTTGCAAAGCCCATTAAGCATTCCCTTGAATGCTTCTAGTTTCTTCTTTTCATCTTCACTCTCTTCGAGTTTCAGGTATCTAGTGATAGAACTCGGATGTGTATGCAGGAGTTTGCCAAATTGTAGGAATCTAGTATGATTCAATGCCACTTCAAGTAGTCAAACCCCCCTTCACTCCACTTCCGAAGAACGCTTGGGAAATCCATACACTCCATGCTTAGTAGCGACCGAACCTACTCCTAACATTGATATAATCAAGTATGTCGATGATAAGTGGGGGAGGATTTCAATCCAAACGATTGGGAGATGGAACTTTAATAATAAGAAAGCCGATGATCTGGTGCAGATGGAGATAATACGTGGTCTTAGAAGACAAGCATTGAAATAGGCATGAACCTAACCACACCTAGAGCGGGAAGTGAAGACCATAGTTAAAAGCTTTACCAATGGGATGATTCTTCATTTAAGGAATCGAGCGGAATTTCGGGGACGAAATTCTAATAAGTGGGGGAGAAATGTAACATCCCGAATTTTTATTCTAATAATAATTAGAATAATAGTAAGATTTGGAAGTGAGGATTATCATAGAAGGGATTTAAAATGATGGATTAGGAGTACTTTGAGTGCCATATAGGAGTCTAGGAGCATTGGCATCGAGAAGCAAATTTAAAGAAGACCCAAACGAGTGTTAAAAATCGATTTTTCGGTGTTATAAACACCCGACGTTAGGAAATTCAAAATAAAAGATTTAGGACTCAAAACACAATTTCCACCGTTGGATATGAAGGTATGATTTTTAGGAAGTTACTCGTCAAATTTGAGCAAGATCCGACGGTGAACGAAGAAGTTATCTCGAATTGAAGCAGGAAGAAAATAGGAGGAAAATAGGAAAATGAATAAATGGGGTACTGGGCAAAACACTGGAGTCTTTTGGAAAAGACTCGAGTGTTTTTGAAAAGACTGGAGTCTTTTAGAAAAGACTCGAGTGTTCTCAGCCTCTACTCGAGTCTTTGTGAAAAGACTCGAGTGTTTTACAGATCCTGAATCGGGGAAAGGCAAAGCCCTCAGATTCACTCGAGTCTTTTAGAAAAGACTCGAGTATTTTCATGAATTCACTCGAGTGATTTGGAAAAGACTCGAGTGTTTTTATCAGATCAGCAAAAAATAAAAACACGAGTTGGGGTCATTTTAACCCCAAAAATCACTTTCTCACTCTTCTTTTCTCTGGCTTCTCTCTAGGGTTTTCATCCCCAATCCTTCTCCAATGTTAAAAGAACACCAAATCAAATCAAATTAACATCCCATAATCATTCCCCATAAAATCCCCATGATTTTCTATCAACAAAAACCCCAATTTCATTCTCAATCCGTCAAATCCCCAATTCCCAATTCAAAACCCTAAATCCTTCCAATCCCCATAATAACTCAAAGTTATCAAAAATTAGTGCCACAAATCACTTACAAATCAATTCCTCATGAATTTTCCCTCTCCAAAAACACATATTACTTCCTCTTTCTCATGAAATTCCAATTCCCTATCAAACCCTAATTTGTGTAATCGGTGGCATAGGGTCTTCTAATCATGCAAGGAAGCTTAGGAAGTGATTAAGGGCAAGGAATAGGAAGCTAAGAGGCATGGATTAGAGCTTGGTGAGGATGCTCCCTCAAAACCCCATTTTGGTTCTGGCTCTTCAAAGAGGTAAGAAGGGTTGTTCACATTACCTTTACTTAGAGAGTAAATTCTAGGATGCTATAGTGGTAGCTGAGAATAGAAAAGATTAGTTAGAATAATATACAATGGGGTAATTGCAATAGACAATAAACAAAGCTTAGGAATAAAGGAAATGAACTCATTAGATAAATTGCGAATATATGTAGTATATGATGATGCTTGTAATGTGTGAATTTAGTATGGAAGTGTTAAATGAACGGATAATGAATGAGGAAACTATAGGGAAATAAAGGTAATAAATCGAGTAGGTGAATAAATAAAATAAACCCGCCAAATTGTTTGTAATGCTATGTGTAAGTGAATTGTGTTGTTATGCTTGAATGCTTATATGTGAGATAATGGGTCTTAAAAATGAACCTAGGACTTAGTAAGATTAGAGGTATAACAAGCTAATGAAAGAATCAGAATATTGGGTATGTGTGGGAAATTAATAAAGATAGTTAAACAAGAATAGTAATCATTTAATTAATCGAAAAGATAAGGAAGGGGTAAGAGGTTTATATTGGGAAAAGGATTGTGAAAGTGCAAATGTTGTGAATGTTAGTTTTGTATGCTAACACCTTTAAGTGAAGATAAAGAAAATGATAACAAGTCACATGATAAGACATAAATGAAAATACAGATCAAAGATAAGATACAAACATAAAACGAAATGCTATAATACAAATCATGTATATGTATTATTTCTGAAATGGAAATGTAATGTAAAGTAAAAGAAAAGCAATAGGGTCTGCAGCTATTAATCGCGTATTGGGATCCACACCCATTAGGTGCACACGGTTAGGACAGGGTCCTACTAGCAAAGTAGGCTCGAATTAGCCCCAATAGGTACAAACCTCGCTCAGGAAAAATCCCCATAAGATCAAAGGCTCGTTAGGTTACGTGGATCCTACGCGACGGTTAATAGCTGCAGCACCAAATATAAGCATGAATCATGAATAATTGAGAATATATGAAAGTGAGTGAAGAAAAGAAAATAAAGAAAAGGCCCTAACGAGGGAAAGGTCTTATGGGTCAAGATGTCCTGAGTGAGAAGAAGTCCTATTGGGTGAAGATACCATCCTAACCAATGTGCAAGCAAGAATACCTAATGGAATTATTATGTTGCTAGTAAAGCAAAAGACAAGATAAAAGTCCGATGCGATCCTGACGAGGCGTATCGGCATTAAAAGAATTAGTCGGCGCTCAGTACCGTACGGCTGGCTGAGGTTGGACTACATAACGAATACTGTAAAATGAAATAAAGAATGGAATTAAAAGAAAACAAGCACATGAATCTTCATGTATAAGTATGTTAATAAGAATGAAAGAAAGAAAGGAAAACCAAAGATTAAAAGAATTAGAAGAAATAAATTATATGCAAGCTTTATGAATAAATGTATATTAATGGAATGAAAAAAAATTAAGTGAAGAAATGTATATTAAAAGAATGTAAAAATTAAGAGAAAAATTAGAAGAACTTAATTATATATGAAAATTTATGAATAAGGAAGATTCAGAATAGTGTAGGCTTAGTTATTTGCTATGTCTTCTTTTAGAATTTATCTTCCTAAGTCCTGTGTAATGCTACCCGTCTTGCTATACTTTTACAGGTACAGAAGCGGAGTTTACATGGGTCATGGCCGAGCAGATTTATGTTCCACTACGTGGGATATATATATATATATATATATATATATATATATATATATATATATATATATTTTGTTTTGAGTGGACTGTTATTTTGTAAAACTGAATATGTAATAGTTTTATGCCCTGAGACTAGTTCTAATCGGGCGTAGGATCATTTAAGTTGTTTGTAATATTTTTGTGTTTTATGTTTTTAAATAATTTTGGTTTGACAGGTTTAAAAGAAGAAAACTTTGGAAAGTCCGATAAACAGAGGAAACTCTGTCAGATTCTTCCTAAGGATTTTTACAAGTATTTAAGTTTTAAAAAAGAAATTTTAAATCACCAATTTTATTAAAACCTAAAAATTAACTAATTAAAGTGTGGATGTCACAGTTTTGATATTTAATCCAATTAACAATACAGAATACAAATATTCTAAATCTTTGAACATCGAGTCTAGTTATTAAACGAGAAGTTTAAATAACAAATTATATTTACTTTTATATTTATTAACTAACTCTTATCCCGTGCAATGCATGGATTGTTAATATTTTTAAATTTTTATATTAAATATTTTAAAGTAATGATTATTATTATTTTTTTATTATAAAGTAAATACTATTAGTAAACAACAACGAAAAATAATTACATAAAAAGTCAGAGTTTCAGATCAACCCTATATTTAAAAAAATAAAATTAATCTAAATTACCTTAATAAATTTTGAACGTTCTCATGTGAATCAAAGATAACACTTTTTATCTTGAATATTCCTTATTTATTTGATGAATAAATTAACATTTATTATATGATAATCAACTTTATCATGTTGAATCAACATTAAATCAGAATTAAACATTTCGATCTTTTGTGTTTGATGGTATTATGATGAGCATAATTAATGATAAACTTATTTCATCATACATAAATTCATTGGAAGATAATGACTATTCATTTTTTAAATATTATATTTGTATATGTATAGATCATTATTAAATTAATATATTCCTAATTTCATGATTAATTGAAATAAAAATTAAACTTTTTTGATATTTTTTTTTGATGATATTATAAGTAGATTCAAGGATAAATCAAAATATTTCATATTTCATGGGACATGATAATTTAGCAATTTTTTGGTAACTAAAAATTTAGCATTTATTGATGAGTATAATTATCACCTTTAATATGAAAATGAAAATTAAATCAAAATTATATATGCTTATCTTCTTTACTAGCTCTCATCCCGTGCAATGCACGGGTTATTGAAATTTTAATTTTTTTATGTTAAATATTATAAAGTAAAGATTTTTTTTTATTTTAAAGTAAAGATTATTATTACACAATAATAAAAAAAAATTATACAAAAAGGCAAAGACTCAAATCAAACCCTACACTTAAAAGAAATTATTTAAATGAGTTTGTTGAGGAATTTTGTACTTTTTGTTATACATAAAAAGTAACACTTTTTATTTGATATCTTCCGTATTTATTTAATGAATAAATTAACATTTTCATATGATTATGAACTTTATTTTGAAGAATTAAAAGTAAATCATATTTAAATATTTTCATCTCTTTTGTTTGGTTGTATTATGAGTAAATTTAAGGATAAATTAGAATATTCAATATTTCATCGGACATGAAGACGACATTGAACTTGTTATTCTTGACTGTCTTGATTAACACATTGCATTTTATAAGGAATATAACGACTGCTAATTTTTTTAAATATAGTTTTACTATTATATTTGTTTATGTATAGATGAGTATTAAATTAATGTATTTCTTATTTAGTCAATTGATGAAGTAACACATTTTTATATACAATTATGATATTATGATTAATTGGAGTGGAAGCAAAATTATTTTTTTTTTATATTTTTTGCTTGATGGTATTATGAGTATATTTAAGGATAAATCAAAATATTTCCTATTTTATGGAACATGATAATTTAGTATTTTTTAATATAAATTATCATATTAAAATTTAATATGATTATCACATTTATTATTATTATTATTATTATTCATATTTAAATATTTTGATATTTTTCATCGTTTATCTTATCTCAAGTTAATAATAAGATTTGATCCTAAAAAATCTTTATCCTAATTGTTCTAATTATCATGAATTAATTTTTTTTCAATTTTTGAAATGTATGTACCTTTGTTTTTAATCTGTTACATTTTTTTGTAGAGATTATAACAACTAAAGTGTTTATTCATTGTAAACTTTTTACAAAATGATAATCATTATATTTAATCGTATATCCATATTATTTGATGTTTGAAAAAATCTATACTTTATTAGTATTTAATTTGTTTTATTTTTAAAAAAAAATATTGGAATAAAATAATATAAAATTATGTAAAAAAAATTTGTCATTTTTATAAGATATTCTACCTTTATTATATTTTTTATTATAATTATCATTTAAATTTTAAATATATATTTTTTTTAGTTTAGCTTTAAAGTTGACGTGTTGTGCCAAATATTAAGGGAATTTTGTGAGATATGATGTATACTCCAAACCCCTCAACATGTATAGATTTATGATCTCTCCATGGATTACGTGGAAATTTCTAGATGAGACATGCAAATTTTTTTTTCTTATATATTTTATAAGTATTGAATCTATCTCATATTTGTAATTTGTGGATAGCATCAAAAAATTTTATTCCTGAATATCCTAACCAAATAATCCCTAAGTTCTTTTTATAGATTAATTCATCTGTTTTTTAATATAAAACTTTTTATATTAATTATTATTTTTTCATAATTAGTGTGATAAAAAAAATAAATTTATCTCGATAACAAATTTAGATAAAGTGGTTACAGAAAAAGTAGGAAGAGATTTTGATTGAATTTATCTATTTTTATCTTTAGAAAAGAAACAAAACACATGTACTATCTCAATGTTATTTACCTACAAATACTCTGGTGCAAATATTACTTAAGCGAACAACGTGGTGCCTCGAAAAAAATTCCCCACATGCATTGCAAGCAAAGATTAAGCACGGAAAATTCAAAGTTTTTTCTTTATAACAAAAAATATTTATAACTAATAGATGGGTACAATGAGTAACCGAAACCAAACAAAAGACGACCTTGCATAGCAGAGGAAAATAAATTCATGCATGACGTAGAATTCATGTATAATTTGAAAAAGCAACCCTCCTTCCGGAAAAAGAAAGCCAATACCAAAAGAAGACGACCTTAATCACATCCAATAAATCAACGATAACTTATATAGTAACACATTGGAACAGGTGATGATTCATGAACAATAAAAAAGAGAGGAGAATGATGAAAAAGATGACTTTCATGACTTGAGAAATCATCATATTTATAATTTGAAATATGTGATAACTAAAAAGATATTTGGGTTTATCATGAACTCAAGCATTATCTCTTTGGGTTTATCGATCTTTTTGAGGATAATGATTTTTTTTTTAACAAAATGAGGATAATGATTCCACATATTCCACATATAGATAATTTATTTAATTTTAAATATTAATTTTGGACAGATAATTTATTTAATTTTAAATTATAATTTTGATTAAAGACAGTGTTATTTACCTACAAATGCTTTGGTGCGAATATTTCTTAAGGGAACAAACGTGGTGCCTCGAAAAGGGATGTTTTTATATAAGTATAGTAGATTTGATGGATATATTAGTATTTTTTTTGTACGATTTGCATTTTTTATATGATTATCCCAAGTTAATCATAATATTGGATCCTAAAACATCTCTATCTTAATTGTTTTAATAATTTTGATTTAATTTTTTCTGCAAAGATGATGTTTACTTGAGTTATCTTCTTTTGTTTCTTTGTGATTATTACATAATATTGTTTTTTATTATGATGATATATATGGGTAGATGAATGGGAATTGTTTTAATCCTTTTAAATAAAGATGAGAATTTAGAATTAATGATTTATCTATTCATTAATAATAATAATAATAATACTAATTAATTCAGTTCTGTTGACTAATATCTATTCAATGAGTATTGGTCCTCAAGGAACCTATCTTACCAAGGGAGGGTGCAACTGATTAATTCAGTTCTGTTGACATTGAACACTTATTGGGCCACAGTCTTTATTATCCCAGGTACAGTGATTAAAGAGGTAGAAAAAAGATGCAGAGACTTTCTCTGGGGAGTGAACCAGAATGGTAAGCCAAAAGCAACAATAGCTTGGGCCAATTTGTGCAAACCAAAAAGACAGGGAGGACTTGGCTTCCAAAACATGAGGCTTTGGAACATTGCAGCTGTTGGAAAACAGGCTTGGTGCTTGGCAATGGGTAAAGATCAACTCTGGGTCAGATGGATAAGCTCTATTTATTTAAAGTAGCAGGATTTCTGGAGTTGTCAACCTGCAGTTACATCAAGTTGGCATTGGAAGAAGATTCTAAAGGCAAGAGATAGATTGAAGACTGGCTTTGTCAATGGACTTTGGATGGGATAGCAGACAAACGATTATACAATCAGAGAAGGCTATAAGCTGTTACTTGGGCCACAACACACCTTTGAAATGCACAAACTGGTTTGGAATTCAGCATCAATACCTAGACATTGCTTCATTCTATGGCTACCAATGCATGATAGATTGAAGACAAAGGACTTAATAGCTTCTTACATGCAAATTCAGCCTATATGCAACCTATGCCAAGGTGCAATGGGAACTAGAGATCATTTGTTTTTTGAATGCTCATGGAGTCAATCACTGTTGGAGGAAGTTTGTAAATGGTGTTGCATTGATACATGGTATCTCAGGTTTGACAATTGGTGCAAATGGTTGAAGAATAGCTTTCGAGACAAGGCTAGAAGGAGGTTTGTGTATGCGGCCATGAGTGCTTGTGTGTACCATACTTGGCAAGAAAGAAACTGAAGACAGTTTACAAACATAGCCAAGAAGCCAGAAGAGATTTTTGTTTTACATAGGAAAGAGTTTGCTTTGAGAATTTCCATTTGTATGCCTAATTTTAGATAATGGCCTAATAAGGTAGTTGTTACCAGGATACTCTTAGAGATTTAATTATGTACTTATTTTTTCCTAGCTAGTTTGAATTTTTACCCTACATAGTAGGTGGGGAATTCAACTAGTTAGTTGGCTTTTGTAACATCCTGATTTTCTTTTGTATTATAATTTTTGAGTTTTATCGAATTAAGTAATTGATTCTTTTAATTAATAATTAAAGAGTTGAGCATTTTGTTAAAATATCCAATAATATTTACTAAAGTATATTTTAATTATATATTTGAAAATAGATTCATATAAAGTAATTATCCTATTTGAAAAATAGACTTTCTATTCTTTTATTTTGGCATTTATAAAGATACAGTAAAAAATAAATTTTTGTTATTCCCTAATATCTAACTAATTTCTAATTTTATAGTCTTCCTATTTGAAGCTATATGATGCTAAAATCCTATTATTAATATTTTTGGGCATAAATAAATAAATATAAGTATATGTTTATAAAAAAAAATAATAAAAAAAGAAAAAAACGTTGTGCTGAGCAAGGGGGTAGAACCCTAAAGTTCCAGCCGCCACCCCTCCAGCTCCATTTGGCTCCCCTTCGTTTCTCTCTCATCTCTCTCTACACCGTCGGTCTGGTTGCCACCCACCTTGTCACCGGCGCTGCCGCCTCCTACATCACCGCTCGCCATCGCAGCGCACATCTCTCTCTCGCGCGTTCCGTTCTCAGTGCAGTCGCGAATCGGAACTCCTCCTTCGGATCGAACCACCATCACCGGGGCGTCGCGAATCGCGAGCCCATCTGCGTCGCCACCTGCCGTCGCATCGCTCTTCTTTCTCTCTTCCTTGTTCACGACCCACCCACTTTGCTGCTGCAGAACCGAATTGGCGACGACGAAGTGATGAAGGTCTAATATATGATGTTTTAAGGCTTAATTTCACTTCCTTTTGCTTGGGTTTTGGCTTGTTTCTCTTGTAAATATAGGTATTTTGTATTAGTTTTAGGAATTTTTAGTTTATTAGAATCCTTTGAACGTTTTGATCCGTTTTGGGTATGTTTCAGGTACTTTCGGAGCTTAAATGAATAAATTAATTATGGAGATAAAAAGAGGATGAGAGGACCTTGAAAATGGCGCAAGAACGGAGAGAAAAGGAGCCGGATCAGGTCCCGCACGCCCAGGCGCACAGATCCGCGCGCCCAGGCGCGTGCACCGCGATAAAATGATAGTGTTCGGTATTTTGGCCATAACATGAGCTACGCTTATCCAAATGAGGCGATCTAGGTATCATTTTAAAGCTAAGGAAAATATCTACAACTTTGCCAGAAATATCCTTGCTCAAAGTCGTCCATCTTGGGGGTCAAAATCAGTGCCGAAGTTGCTGTCAGACACAAATACGGGATTTAGAAGGATTTTAATAATAAATTCTATTTGTAGATAAGATTATTAAAGATTAGATTATTCTAATAAGATATTATCATATCAATTCAATTAGGATTAGTTTTAGACTTTAAATATAGGTTTTTCCTTTAGGTTTGGTAGACTTTTCAGAGCCAAATAAGATTAGAATAGAATTAGGATTAGAGAAGAGAGGCTATTATGCAATTGAGAGCAAGGAGGCAAGGCACAAGGATTGAAGATCAACATTGATGGAGGGATACGATCCACTGGAAGATTGAAGATCTCTTGGGGGTAAATTGATTATTGTCTATGATGATTAGTTTATTCCATTCCTTCTTCTTCTTCTCTAAATATGTATAATTGAACCTCTTGTTAAGAATAAGGTGAATTTGTATGGATCTTAATTTGGCTGTTTATTTATGAATTAATGTTTTTCCTTTCAAATCAATTGCTTGGTTGTGTTTTAATTACAATTCATAGAATTCGCAACTTTATGTTTTGATATGGTAATCTGAACCTTAATTGGAAAATTAGGATTAAGATTAGGCCTTTCAACCAAACAATATAATTATTCAATTCGTAGGAATACTTTTGGATAATTGTATAACTCTTATAAATTAGAACTCACTTAAGGGATTAAGGGGTAAAGTTTAGTAAGAAACATAATTGCCATGAGGGATCTAGCTTTTATTGTTTATGGAGTTTTTGATTTATTGGAAAACATATTTTCATAATTAATAACCTGATCCTACAATGAAACCAATTTCCTAACCTTTTCCATATTTGCTTCTAATTCCTTTTTAGTTTCTGAATTGTTTCATACCTTAATTCTACATTCCTCTCTCTAAACTCTAAACCCATACAAGTTATACATAGTAATTGCAATTTGGTGAAAGAAATTAGAAACAATTTGCAATCCCCGAGTGGAACGATAATTTACTTACTCTTTATTATTTGTGCGATCGGTACACTTGCCGAATTGCCAACAAGTTTTTGGCGTCGTTGTCGGGGATTGAAATTCGATTCTAATTTTTTCCGATACTTATTTGTAATTATTTGTGTAACTTGTACTTTTTCATGTCTAACTATTATTTTAATAATAATTTTGATTGTGATGGATTTATTTCGGATCCCTATTCTCCATACTATTATGCACAAAACATAAGTGATAGGAAGGCCCCATGGGAAATAGCTTTAGAAAAATTACAAAATTCAGTTGAAAAACTAAAGTCTCATGTGGAGCCAATTCCTGTGGAGAAAGCTCCATGGGAAATAGCTTTTGAGAAATGTGTTCAAAACACTAAAGAATTTATTGAAGAATCCAGAACCTATTACCCGACTCAAGGTTCCACTTCAAGGAACCTTGAAATTAAAGTTGAACACATTTCAAAGTCGTTAGATGAAGAGTTACAAGTATCACCAACAATTTTTGACTCTCTTCAAAAAGAGGAAAAAGTGGTGGTGATGGATGTGACTATTGATGAAACTCCTATGGAGGAGTAAATTGAGAAAAATGTGCATAATGAGTTTGAGGAAGAGGATCGAAATAACTTTAGAAGGTTTGAACATGGTAGAAAAATTTGATCCACCCTTGCATGATGAATTTCTTGCAATTAAAAATTTGGTCAAATCTATTGCATGCTTGGATGATTCAAATTTTTTCCACTATATTCAACCTCTGTGCTTTCATGAAAAATATAAAAATCAATCTAAATCATTATTGAACAATAGGGAACATGAAAAGGTAGTTTTCCTCATTCATGGAATTAACACCTTCATGAATGGGAAAAAAAATAATTTGTCTGAGATGATGCATGAAGTAAGGAATGCACCTTTTGACCCTAGTGGGATTGAACTTATTTTTTAAACCTCCTTACTCCACCATCATCCAAGGTTTGTCCCATGGGATGTGAGAATAACTTGTTATTGTTGCATCACATGGGAATTAACCTATAGAATTTGGGATCCTGGTGGATTCTTTGTAATTATGTAGCACTGTAGGTTTTTATTTTTTTAGTTAGTTAGTGAAAAAAGAGTTTAGAGCTTTCTTTATGTAACTTCTAATGAGGTGCTTCTAGCACTATTTTTAGTTGTTCATGTGACACAGGTGAATAAGTTTGGGGGAGTCTCCTCCATGGTGGATCAAGAGAGAATGCTGTGCTACAAAGGGAAGTCTCTAACTCCTTGTTTTTTGTTTTTAAATTTTTATTTTGTAGTTAGGTATGTTTAGTTTAGTTTGCTTGAGGACAAGCCAACCTTTAAGTTTGGGGGAGTGGACAAAATAAAATTTTATTTTTCAGATCTGAATTTTTCTCCCATTTTTGGTGTTGGTTTGTGTCTTAGGTAGAGGTCTTGTAATTATTATAGACTTAGGATTATTTTTCTGATGATAGGTGTATATACTTAGTTTAGGATTAGACTCATTGATTCATGTTACTTATTTGTTGAGCTGTAAATATTTTTGAAATTTGGTTATTTTGACAAAGTTTTTCAGAACTTGAGATTAGTGAACTGACTTTAGCCTGTGAGATTTTGAGCCTATTTGATGGGGTATATGATTTATTGATTATTTTGATTTTAAACCCATATTTCTTTCATGAGTGTGTTCACTTTAGTTTTGTGTTCTAGAACTTGACCGGTGACCATTTTGAGATTGATAATTGTTTGCATGTATTAAGATGATTAAGGCACTTAGGATGTGTTTTTGTGGCCTTCAACTGTTTTGTATTGATAATGTTCCCTTAGTTGCCCATTTTGAGCCTAATGACATTATGATTTTTATTTGGTACCCTGCATTTATTGAAATATTCTTTGTGAGTACCTTGGAAAATTTTGAATGAGCAATTGAGAGGAATATAAAAAGAAAAGGTGAAAGTAATTGGTGAAAAGTGTATGAGTTCTATTTCTCTTCCAAGAAAAAAAAATTGAAAAAGAAATAAATGTGAAAGGAAGAGAATAAAAAAAAATGAAAAGAAAAGAAGGATGATAATGATTTTGGAGTTGAGTGTGAGTTTTAATTGTATTCATTGCTCATTCATAATTTTTAAGGGATGTTGTTTGATTTCATATATTTAGCCCTTAGTTTTATCCCTTCTTTCTTTTATCCCACCTTAACACTTTTAGCCATGGCCACGTTACAACCAAATTAAAGACCTTTTGATGTGTGCATTCAATAATTTCAGTGGAGATTTGGGTCTATGGTCAAGCATATGGTAACACTTTACTATTGAATGAACTTGAGTGAATTGTTATACCCTTGATACACATGAGAGATATACACTGAGAGGTTGAGAGTGTTCATTAGTTCTGAGTTCTGATTAATTTCGTTTCTTTAACCAGGTTTTGATATGTGAATAGCTTGTATAAATATGTGGCTGTGTTGATGAGTCGAAGTTTTAGATTAAGTGTTGTAAATTTTGATTTAGAAGGTAGTCTTGAGTTTATGAATTTTTTATTTTACTTTTGCCTAGGACATGCAAAATGCTAAGTTTGGGGGTGTGATGAAGGTCTAATATATGATGTTTTAAGGCTTAATTTCACTTCCTTTTGCTTGGGTTTTGGCTTGTTTCTCTTGTAAATATAGGTATTTTGTATTAGTTTTAGGAATTTTTAGTTTATTAGAATCCTTTGAACGTTTTGATCCGTTTTGGGTATGTTTCAAGTACTTTCGGAGCTTAAATGAAGAAAATAATTATGGAGATGAAAAGAGGATGAAAGGACCTTGTAAATGGCGCAAGAACGGAGAGAAACGGATCCGGATCAGGTCCCGCACGCCCAGGCGCATAGATCCGCGCGCCCAGGCGCGCGCACCGTAGTAAAATGACAGTGTTCGGTATTTTGGCCATAACTTGAGGTACGCTCATCCAAACGAGGCGATCTAAGTATCATTTTAAAGCTAAGGAAAAGATCTACAACTTTGCCAGAAATATCTTTGCTCAAATTCGTCCATCTTGGGAGTCAAAATCAGTGCCAAGTTGCTGTCAGACACAAATACGGGATTTAGAAGGATTTTAATAATAAATTCTATTTGTAGATAAGATTATTAAATATTAGATTATTCTAATAAGATATTATCATATCAATTCAATTAGGATTAGTTTTAGACTTTAAATATAGGTTTTTCCTTTAGGTTTGGTAGACTTTTCAGAGCCAAATAAGATTAGAATAGAATTAGGATTAGAGAAGAGAGGTTGTTATGCAATTGAGAGCAAGGAGGCAAGGCACAAGGATTGAAGATCAACATTGATGGAGGGATCCACTGGAAGATTGAAGATCTCTTGGGGGTAAATTGATTATTGTCTATGATGATTAGTTTATTCCATTCCTTCTTCTTCTTCTCTAAATATGTATAATTGAACCTCTCGTTAAGAATAAGGTGAATTTGTATGGATCTTAATTTGGCTGTTTATTTATGAATTAATGTTTTTCCTTTCAAATCAATTGCTTGATTGTGTTTTAATTACAATTCATAGAATTCACGACTTTATGTTATGATATGGTAATCTGAACCTTAATTGGAAAATTAGGATTAAGATTAGGCCTTTCAACCAAACAATATAATTATTCAATTCGTAGGAATACTTTTGGGTAATTGTATAACTCTTATAAATTAGAACTCACTTAAGGGATTAAGGGGTAAAGTTTAGTAAGAAACATAATTGCCATGAGGGATCTAGCTTTTATTGTTTATGGAGTTTTTGATTTATTGGAAAACATATTTTCATAATTAATAACCTAATCCTACAATGAAACCAATTTCCTAACCTTTTCCATATTTGCTTCTAATTCCTTTTTAGTTTCTGAATTGTTTCATACCTTAATTCTACATTCCTCTCTCTAAACTCTAAACACATACAAGTTATACATAGTAATTGCAATTAGGTGAAAGAAATTAGAAACAATTTGCAATCCCCGAGTGGAACGATAATTTACTTACTCTTTATTACTTGTGTGATCAGTACACTAGCCGAATTGCCAACACGAAGCTTTGCTCGTGTGCGCCGGTCATCGCCACCGTGTGCTTCTCCTCCTTCCATCTTGATCGAAGGCCACGAACCAGCCACGACCTTCGCCTCCTCTTTGCGCCGGCGACAGCCACCACAGACCGAATCGCCACCATCATTGCTTGCGCCGTCGCTACCACTGTTGTTGAAGGAGACCCACGAATCGCAGCTCCCATGGCCTTAGTCACCGGCGATGCGACTTGTTGTACCTTCGCCACTGTACATGAAGCTCCCTCACCGCCGTTGCCAGCTCGCTCACCGCCGTCGCCTAAGAGCGATGCCACCATCTCCATCTTCGTCTTCCTCCATGAGTTCTTTGTGTCACCAACACCATTGTTGTTGGGGGATATTCACGGGGTGCAAACCGACGCCGTCACCGGGGGTCGAAGCTCGCGGTGGTGCTCTTTACTTGCTGCTATGGGGTGAGCTAATCGGGTTGAGATTGATCGAACCGGTGTCAATATCTTTGCTGCTTTAAGAATCACATCTGTGGGTAAATCCCTAATACCTTTTGAACTGCATTGTGTTGTGTTTGAAATAATAATAATAGTAATAGTAATGATGTTAGTA
Organism: Crotalaria pallida; assembly: GCA_037953625.1. Classification (NCBI taxonomy): domain Eukaryota; kingdom Viridiplantae; phylum Streptophyta; class Magnoliopsida; order Fabales; family Fabaceae; genus Crotalaria; species Crotalaria pallida. Next base: position 57,760,990 of record CM075654.1, on the reverse strand, counting down.
ATGATTTTTATAGTGATAAATTGTTTTGGAACCTTAGTATTGTTTTTGGAATTAAATTGGTATTATACTTTACATTGATTTGAAAAATAATGCTATTGATGATGATTTTAATGGGTTAATATGGTTCATAATTATATCGAATTAATTGTTATGTCGAATGATGAGTTTAAAGGGTATTTTAGTTAAATGTGCAGGGTCCCTAAGTAAGTGAGCTGTCGTTTAGCTTAGTGGAATTGTCCCTAGGCTAAACAATACATCAGTTAATTAGGAACCTGATATATTCGGCGTAACGTTAATTTGAGTTAAAGTGTTGAACATTAATTTCAAATTAAGGGGAAGTTAATTATTTGAATGTTATAATTGTAAATTGGAATTATTTTTGAACCGAGAACGCTTCCTTTTAGTTCGAAATTAATAGTGTCAAGTAACATAGCATTTCGTTTTGTAACTTGAAGCTAAGATTATCTAACTTTAATGTATTTATGATGAATATGTTAGTTTTGAAAGTTAGCGTATTTCCAACAAAAAGCTTGTAATGTTTTATTGAGGGAACAGTGGTTTTAAGCTTAAAGTTCTAGTTGACTTTGATTTATGAATTTTAATTAAATGTTTTCGAAATTAACTTGTTTCGATTTTCAAGTTAAAGCCCATTTTTCTTAAAGCGCATTATATTGATTGTTATCTAATTTTATGGCTTGGTTAGCAAACGAAGGACTCTAGGATCAGCCGTGATGCGAGCAATGAACCACGTGACGTTCGAGTATCGTTATAAGAAAGGAAGCATGTCTATGGAAACGCAAGGTAAGAGGGTCGCCTTACCTTAATTTAGGGTGTGATTTCTAGGTCGATTTATGGTGATGGCTGAGAATAGAGAAAATTTGATAGGATGATAAACAATAGGGTAGTAAATATTGACAATAACTTAGGAATGAAAATGAGGAAATGAAACCAATTGACTGATATAAAAAATGTGTGTGTTAGAATTTTATAATGTATGGAAATACAAAAGAAAAGTTAATAATAGGATGAGTAAGAAAATGAGGGTAAAGAGACTACTTGTGGGTCATGATTAAATGTACGCATGATTCAGGTGTTAGGAATAAAGGATATTATGTATGTGAAGTGTATGTGGGTCGGGTTTTAAAATGAGTCTAGTATATAGTGAACTAATAAGAAGTGAATAAGGGATAGTAAACAAGAATATAAATGAAGTAATTAATTAAGAAGATAAAAGAAGAATTGTGAACTATTATTAAGGAAGTGATTGCGAATGTGTGAGTTAGAAACGTTGGTTTTGTTGATTAACTATTAAGTGATAATAATAAAATGTTCATAGATAATTAATGAAAGTTAAGAGAGAAGAGAATGAGTAACATAGACTAAAGAAGAGAAAGGATAAATAATTAAGAAATTTAAAAGTGAGGAAGAGAACAAGTAAGTAAAGAACTAAGTAAAGAAAAAGAAGAAAATACTTAATGAGAAAAGTAAGAAAAGATTAAATGAGAAAGAGGAAGAAAACCCAACTCGGATGGCCCATGTGATCCAAGGATAAAGAAACACAACCCTGACGGCCCATGTGCTCGGGGAAAATAAAGTAATAAGACTGGAAATAAAAGAAAGAGTAAAATCGGCAGACGGCCCATGTGCTCTGTCGAAGCGCAACTCGTACGGCCCATATGCTCCGAGGACCTGGATGGCCCATGTGCTTTGGGGATTACTAGCGCAACTCAGACGACCCATGTGCTCCGAGGATAATTAAAATGAATATCGGCGGACGGCCCATGTGCTCTGTCGAAGCACAACTTGGACGACCCATGTGCTCCGAGGATCCGGACGGCCCATGTGCTCTGGGATTACTAGCGCAAACTCGGATGGCCCATGTGCTCCGAGGATGATTGAACTCAACCTGGACGGCCCATGTGCTCTAGGGATGAGAAAAGAAAAGAAAAGAAAAAAAATAATAAATGTAAGATTGAAAGAAATGAGAAAGCATTACCTGGATGACCCATGTGCTCCAGGGATAAGAAAGTAAATGAAAGAAATGAGGACAAAGGAATTGAGAATTAAGAATGATTAAAGAGTAAAAGAGTTAATTAATAAGGGAATGAAATTAAATGTATGAATGACTAAGTGTATGATTGTTAAGAGCTAATAATAGGGTTAGGCTTAGTTTATTATCATGACTTCTTAGAAGTTATATCCTAAGTTCTGTGTAATGCTACCCTTCTTGCTATATTTTACAGGTACAGAAGGAGCTTGCACAAGTCGTGGCCGAGCATGAGTACACTCCACGACGTGGAGTGTAAAGTTGCTATGAGTGGGCTTTAGTTTATATTGAAAATGTTATTTTGGAAATTTAATATATGTATAAATGTATGCCAGGGAACGTGTATTAGTCGGGCATTAGGATTTCATCTGGTTGTAAAATTATTATGTTTTATGTTTTTAAAATTTCTCTGGTCTGAGCAGGTACAAACAGTAAATTTTGGGAAAGTCCGAAAAACAGAGGAAACTCTGTCGGATTTTCGTCGAAATTTTCAAGTACCATTTTTATTAAAACATCAATTTAATTAATTAATTGTTAGGGTGTTACATTATGGTATCAGAACAGTTTTTCCTCGGCCTTGGAGTTTGGACTCACAACTCCTGTGGTTTACTCACCGAGCGAGTAGCCAATAGACAGTTAGATGTCTACGTTAGTTAGATTAGGAATTTGGACTTAGTGGACTTAGAATAATATCGCGTAATTCATAGTTGATTTTTTGGTGTTTGTTTCAAACTTCACAAAGTGTATGTTTAGATCCAATTTCCCCATTTGTTGTATTGTGATACTTGAAAAACGTGTAATTGTCAAGACTAAGGACAGTGAAATACCCCCAACGGGCTAGGGCATGCTAGCTACCACCCCAACGGGAAGGATTAACCCTTGGTATTGAATCAATAGCACGAATTCCAATGGTGACAATTTAGACAAAATAATTTCAATGGCATTTCCATACATTTAAAACCATGATTTAAGTCGTGCCACTCTCCTCAATGGGAATAGCAAGTTGCCTACCGTATGGTAAAGTTCGATCATATGGAAATGACTTCACCACCAATGGAATGTAAGCTTGGACTTGCTCACTCCAATGTTACACCATTGAAGTTTCTGGGTTTAAGAGTACAACTTGATAATTTGAAATCCCCTGTAGATTTGAAATTCTCTAAAATCAAAAAGTGTAGCGGAATAACATGAAGACAATCCTAGAAAATTTTATAGATTTTCCCTTTCCTTTTTCATGAATCCCTAATCTATGATTGGTGTCTCGAATCTAGAGCGTTAAACCTGTTTGTCTGGAGCCTTAATAATTGCTTGGCACATTGAACCTTGATTTTCCTTGTTTAACTCCTGACATCTTAGATATTAAATGTAGAATCTAGATTCCATTTTGTTCTGAATACCAATTAACCGTGAATGGTTTTTATTAACTTGTGATACACTAGTTAATGTACAACTCCTTGAGTACATTGCATCCATCATTCTCAGTTATATGCGAACCCTTGAATTCCAAACAAAAACTTACCTATTCTTGTTTTGCATGGAGTGGATCTTACATACACCCATAGCCTTCTGATATCGAAGAAGACTTCCTTATTACCATTGACAATAGTTTTTATTCTGAATGAACTTGAATCCTTGTGTTTCAAATATAATTAGATAGTTATTATTTATTCCTTTAATCATGACCTAGTTTGTAATAGCAAACAAAAATGCAGTTTTGCTTTGAGGAATTGACACTTGAATCTGTCTTTGGTTCATAATCCTTACAATCTCTTACACGCCAACAAGTTTGATTATCTGGTCATTCTTTTCAATTCTATGTGCCTTGTGACCGTCGTAGAATTCGGATTGTCCCTTGCAAAACCTAAATACCTGCTTGCCAGGTTGAAACCTTCCAAGTAACATGGAATCATTTTCATGTGATCCATGATTGGATGATCATGTTTGTTTTGACCATGCCTCTTAATATTTTCAAAGAGGTAACTCCTAGGACTCTAACCTTACTCTTTGTTAGAAACTGAAAATGATTCTTTTTATAACCTTTTGGCTTGTCTTATCCTTGGATTCAATTGATGTTTTTCATGAGTCTATTATATCGTGCTTCTCTAATGTGTAGACAGAAAAGTCCCCTATCCTACCTGGAATAGTGTTGACAACCAAGAGAATCTTAATTTTGCTCATTGTTATCCAATGCTATCGTGCTATTGTCAAATTGACAACCCATGAGTCAATCAAATTGTCATTGATGGTTTACCCTATATTCTTCCTTGCTAGAATAGCTGTTCTGTACCTTGTGAAGAGTTTAACTAACTCACGGAGTTCGATATTGGCATGAAGTGTATCTCTCAGCTTGCAAGTTAACTAAGACCCTCGTGCTACGTGTAGTGCTTGTTTATAGCGATGGTTGTCTAAGTTTGTTGGAACAATCGTCAAGAATTCTCGGATTCCTATCTTACGGTTTTCCCTAATCAAATTTCGAGGACGAAATTTCCTTTTAGGGAGAAGGATTGTAACATCCTGATTTTCTTTTGTATTATAAATTTTGAGTTTTATCAAATTAAGTAATTAATTCTTTTAATTAATAATTAAAGCGTTGAGCATTTTGTTAAAATATCCAATAGTATTTACTAAAGTATATTTCAATTATATATTTGAAAATAGATTCATATAAAGTAATTATCCTATTTGAAAAATAGACTTTCTATTCTTTTATTTTGGCATTTATAAAGATACAGTAATAAATAAATTTTTTTTATTCCCTAATATCTAACTAATTTCTAATTTTATAGTTTTCCTATTTGAAGCTATATGATGCTAAAATCCTATTATTAATATTTTTGGGTATAAATAAATAAATATAAGTATATGTTTATAAGAAAAATAAAATAAAAAAAAATAAAAAAACGTTGTGCTGAGCAAGGGGGGTAGAACCCTAAAGTTCCAGCCGCCACCCCTCCAGCTCCATTTGGCTCCCCTTCGTTTCTCTCTCATCTCTCTCTACACCGTCGGTCTGGTTGCCACCCACCTTGTCACCGGCGCTGCCGCCTCCTACATCACCGCTCGCCATCGCAGCGCACATCTCTCTCTCGCGCGTTCCGTTCTCAGTGCAGTCGCGAATCGGAACTCCTCCTTCGGATCGAACCACCATCACCGGGGCGTCGGGAATCGCGAGCCCAGCTGCGTCGCCACCCGCCGTCGCATCGCTCTTCTTTCTCTCTTCCTTGTTCACGACCCACCCACTTTGCTGCTGCAGAACCGAATTGGCGACGACGAAGCTTTGCTCGTGTGCGCTGGTCGTCGCCACCGTGTGCTTCTCCTCCTTCCATCTAGATCGAAGGCCACAAACCAGCCACGGCCTTCGCCTCCTCTTTTCGCCGGCGACAGCCACCACAGACCGAATCGCCACCATCATTGCTTGCGTCGCCGCTACCACTGTTGTTGAAGGAGACCCACGAATCGCAGCTCCCATGGACTCAGTCAGCGGCGATGCGACTTGTTGTACCGTCGCCACTATACATGAAGCTCCCTCACCGTCGTTGCCAGCTTGCTCACCGCTGTCTCCTAAGAGCGATGCCACCATCTCCATCTTCGTCTTCCTCTATGAGTTCTTTGTGTCACCAGCACCATTGTTGTTGGGGGATATTCACGGGGTGCAAACCGACGCCGTCACCGGTGTGCTCTTTACTTGCTGCTATGGGGTGAGCTAATCGGGTTGAGATTGATTGAACCGGTGTCGATATCTTCGCTGCTTCAAAATCACATCTGTGGGTAAATCCCTAATACCTTTTGAACTGCACTGTGTTGTGTTTTAAATAATAATAATAATAGTAATAGTAATGATGTTGGTAATGATTTTTATAGTGATAAATTGTTTTGGAACCTTAGTATTGTTTTTGGAATTAAATTGGTATTATACTTTACATTGATTTGAAAAATAATGCTATTGATGATGATTTTAATGGGTTAATATGGTTCATAATTATATCGAATTAATAGTTATGTCGAATGATGAGTTTAAATGTGCTGGGTCCCTAAGTAAGTGAGCTGTCGTTTAGCTTGGTGGAATTGTCCCTAGGCTAAACAATACCCCATGTGCTCCGAGGATAATTAAAAAGAATATCGGCGGACGACCCATGTGCTCTGTCGAAGCGCAACTCGGACGGCCCATGTGCTCCGAGGATCCGGACGGCCCATGTGCTATGGGATTACTAGCGCAAACTCGGATGGCCCATGTGCTCCGAGGATGATTGAACTCAACCTGGACGGCCCATGCGCTCTAGGGATGAGAAAAGAAAAGAAAAGAAAAAAAATAATAAATGTAAGATTGAAAGAAATGAGAAAGCATTACCTGGATGGTCCATGTGCTCCAGGGATAAGAAAGTAAATGAAAGAAATGAGGACAAAGGAATTGAGAATTAAGAATGATTAAAGAGTAAAAGAGTTAATTAATAAGGGAATGAAATTAAATGTGTGAATGACTAAGTGTATGAATGTGTATGATTGTAAAGAGCTAATAATAGGGTTAGGCTTAGTTTATTATCATGACTTCTTAGAAGTTATATCCTAAGTTCTGTGTAATGCTACCCTTCTTGCTATATTTTACAGGTACAGAAGGAGCTTGCACAAGTCGTGGCCGAGCAGGAGTACACTCCATCACGTGGAGTGTAAAGTTGTTATGAGTGGGCTTTAGTTTATATTGAAAATGTTATTTTGGAACTTTAATATATGTATTAATGCATGCCAGGAAACGTGTATTAGTCGGGCATTAGGATTTCATCTGGTTGTAAAATTATTATGTTTTATGTTTTTAAAATTTCTCTGGTCTGAGCAGGTACAAACAGGAAATTTTGGGAAAGTCCGAAAAACAGAGGAAACTCTATCGGATTTTCGTCAAAATTTTCAAGTACCATTTTTATTAAAACATCAATTTAATTAATTAATTGTGAGGGTGTTACAACTTTGAGTTGTATTTTTTGCATGTTGGAATGAAGATTTTACTTGTACAAAAAAATAATAATAATACTAATTTATAATTATTATCATTAGTGTTGTACTTAACCAGTCATACATATCCCCAAGAGTAATATTTACTACATACATTATGTGGTAGACCGACCCTCGGTCTACCCTTAGCATATTCGTGTCTAATGAATTGAACTTTTATGATGGAGGAGACTTAATGAAGCGCCAATGTCGTGTCTAGGACACGGTGTATCAGATGCACCCCTAGCTCAAAGGTATAGAGAGACCCAAGAACTAGTGGATGGACTGAGGTTAGTGTATGATTGTTTAGGTATGGTAGAAGTCCAGTTGGGACAACTAGGGTTTCCCTAATCACAGTGTGTGCGGATGTGCAATTAGGGAGAGAGAGAACGTACCAGAGCCCCTTGCTGGAGACAACTATTTATAGGGATGGCATTGTACCTTGTGGGCCTGTACGGAGGGCCAGCAAGGCAGCTGACGTGTCCCCTTTAGGATGTGAGATGAGTCATTCATCCTTATCCTGTAGTGGAGAATCTTATCCCTGTTGGCAAGTTAGGCTCAAACGCCCCTAGCTCGGACTCCTTAGGGGGTAAGCCCCATGTGGTCGGTCCTAAGGTGCTAGGATGGGTCCTAGGACAAGCGCTCGGCCTGGTAGGCGTGACCTATCAGATAGGGTAATCTGGTCGGCCGAATATGCTAAGGGTAGACCGAGGGTCGGTCTACCACATAAGCCCCTAGCTCGATAAGACTTCTTGAATCTTTAGCCGAGCTGATAATTCTTCAACGGTGTCCTTTTAAAGGGACCGAGCGTTAGGATCGGGGCGAGGTGATGAGTTCAGGACAGCTCAAAGTGCCTCGCTGTCCCTTATACTGACTGAGAGGACGTTTAAATGTCCTTTCATTGACACGTGCTGCTTGTGTCAGGTGTCATTATTATGCATGCTGCCGTTTGGGTTTTTGAAATGTTTCCCTCCACTGATTGCGCGACACGTGCCTCTTTGAGTGGCTCAATGTTGGACTTGGGCTTCTGCTGCCAGGCCCAGTAACTCAAAAAACGTGGGGAGGGAAGTTTCTTTTGAGTTTTAACTGCCCTTTAGTCTTCTTCTTCCTCATTTTTTCTGAAACTCTTCCTTCTCTCATTCCTCTCTGTTCCTGCGATTTCTTAAGATCTCAGATTTCCTCCAACTATTCTCAAACCATTGCATTCCTGCCTTCTCTGACGGTTATTGCTTCCCCTTCGTTGCATCTATCAGTTCGTGCCAGTCCTCTTTCTACAGTTTCAGGTATTTTGACTTGGAACCTCTGGTTTTTGCTTCTGCCTTTTTCTTTTTTTCGTTTGAACTGTTCATCCCTTAGGTTCTGGGTTCTTGGCTTTCGTTGGGTTTAGAGTTTCTTTCTGGGTTTTCTGAATTTCCTGAGTTTTCATCGTGGGTGTTAACTGGTCATGGTATGAGGAGTTGTCAAGAATTTTGGGTTTAGGCGATATTGAGGATTCTTCCTCCTCTTCATCTTCATCTTCTTCTGATTTTGAAGTGCTAGACTTCCTGCCACCGCCTTTCCGCCACCGCCTTTCCACCACCGCATGGCGGATCCCATGGCGGAGATGCCGTTATCGGTGGAATTTCCTCAGAGTTTTGAGGAAAAGGAGAGTAGGAAGTTACAGTATCAAGCGGCGGAGGAGCGGGCCCAAGTGGCCCGCCGCCCCTCGAACCGTACTTGGTAAAAACCCTTTTGGGGAAAAGCCTTAAAGGTTAGGGGAAGATGTAGTAGGCTTGGCTATAGGACCAATAAACCTAGGGTTAGGTTGTTTAAAGATTTTGACTTTGTAGATTCTGACGCCGAGACTTCCCTTTCCCCAGGTATGGTTCGACGGTGTGTCACACATACTCATGAATTTCCTGTGCCTCCGAACTCTGGAGCCTATGATTGGGTTGATTTGGAGGTGCTCGGTACGCCGTCAGCCTTAATCAACAGCAATTTGAGTCATATCCGAGCTAAAATACTCCCTTGCCCTGTGGATGGAACGGGGACATCTTATACAATCAGTCCTCCTTCAGCCAATGACCGAGTATGCACAGCGATCGAAGAGAATCGCAAGGAGTTTTTCATGTACAAGGAGGTCATGATAAGGCTGGGTGTTAAAATGTCGTTTTCCGATCTAGAGATAGCTCAGCTCCAGTGGCTGCGCCTAGCTCCCACCCAACTACATCCTAGTGGTTGGGCGTTTGTCCGAGCGTTCCAAAAATTTTGTGAGGCTCGCCGATTGACATGCTCGCTCCGAGCGTTCCTATGGTTATACATACCACAGGTAAACATTTTTGAGAGAGGGTCAACCAAAAGACTGTGGGTATCGTTGAAGGCACGCAACGACCATGCCCTCTTTGCCAAATACACTGATTCATGGAAAACCTTTAAACCTTTGTTTTTCAAATACCAATTTGTCGGAAGGGGGAATTGCTGGTTTATGGAGGATGGTCACCCTCAGTTTCCTCTATCCTGGTCGCCTGACTTTTTTAACAGACACCCGAAGCTTTACCAGTTTCACTATGAGACTGAACTGTCGGCCGACGAGAGGCATACATGTGATACCTTCTTCAGCTATCTTAAAGAAAATGACCAAGTTGACATTAGGAACATTATTATTTTTCCACAAGAGCTTGTGAAAGTCGAGCTTGGTATATACACATTGTGAGACCCATAATTTTGCTCAACTTATTTAATGTGATTATTTTTATTTTATGTATAATTTCCCTTCTACTGCTTGTAGTTGGTTAAAGCTCTAGAACTTCAAAAATTAATAACTTTCAAATCGTAAGTCCAAAAATTATGAATTTTATGTGAAAACGATAGTATTGAAATGTAGAATTTAAAAATATAAAAATTAAAATTTTAGTTGGAAGTTTTCAAATTGTTATATCTGATGCATTGTACAGTACAAAAATGAGTGTATTTGACTTGAAAAAATTATTTTTGGACCTACTATTTTTTTTGAACAACAAACAAAAAGAATCCATTAAAAACGAGGTAACCAAGCATCAAAGCACACAGCAATGACCCCACCTTCTATGAAGGGTTTGCTATATGGTACCCTATCATGTGCTCAAAGAAGCCCCAAAGCCAAAATACAATAAGTTTCCTTCACACTAAAGTAAAGATAACATAACATACATAATACATCTCTCACCTACACCTACCAAACTATACAAATGAAGCACCTCATCCATGTTAAAAATCTTCAAAGACACCCTACCTCCTTAAAACCTTGCGAAAAAACCCAAAAGGGACAAAATTCAAAGCAAGGGAAAAAAGCATAGCAGTACCTCAGAAGATACACCACCTCTAACCGGACTTGGTACAAGGTACAAGAAGTACCCTTTAGCCAACAAAACCTCCCTAATTACAATCACATAATAATTAGCTAAACACTGGGCACATACGCCAATTATTACAAGAAACACCAAAACCCCCCAAAATATTGATCCATTGCCACAACTTCCACTTAGCTGTCTCCACCACATGTCATATCTGGATCTGCATCTTGAAACACCTCTTTGTTACGTTGAAGCCACAATACCCATACCACTGCAAACCAGATAGTTGCACCCTTTAATTTGCTCTTCTTTCCTTTTCACAGCTCCGTATAATTAAGAAAGACATCACATACATTATTTCCATTATGTACCAGAGATAATGGTAGCCAGTCACATATTTCAAACCATACCTTACCAGCCACACAACATGAGAAGAAAATATGCAGAGAATCTTCCTCATTCCCACACAAAGCCAATCCAAAGTAACAGATACTCCTCTCCTTACCAGATTCTTTTTTGTTGGAAGACGATCCCAAAGAAGTTGCCACAAGAATGCCTAAACTTTGGAGGGAGCTTGCAGAGAATCTTCCTCATTCCTACACAAAGCACAATCCAGAGAATCTTCCTCATTCCTACACAAAGCACAATCCAAAGTAACAGATACTCCTCTCCTTATCAGATTCTTTTTTGTTGGAAGACGATCCCAAAGAAGTTGCCACACGAATGCCTGAACTTTGGAGGGAGCTTGCACTTTCCAAATAAGATTAAGAGCACCCTGAATACCTGAATCTAATAGGCTTGTAGTGAGAAAAAAATTTATCCATAAGGAAATTATATGCCCGTTTGATCAGAGAACACTCCACCATTTCCTAATCCCAACATAATAATTCATCATCATCAACTGTTGTAAAATTTTATAAAATATTATTTAACTCCATCAGTTGTTCCTCTTCCTACTCAAATAAGCGCCTTCTCCACCTAAAATCCCTTTGGTACTCATTATCCACCAAGACATACATTTCTTTCACAGTGAAATTCTTGGCATCAGAAACTATAAATAGAGTTGGATATAATTCTTTAAAAGAATGACACCCTAACCAACCAAGTATCCTCCCAAAACATATATATTTTAGAGAGTTATGATTGGCTGCACCGTCCAGAAATTATTTTCTGGAATAATTTTTGAAGTTAGATTTATTTAATTTGATGTTTCATTGGTTGGACCTACTATTATTTATTTGATAAGAATAATTTGTGTAACAGCCCGATTTTCGTAACTCAAAATAATTAAATTTTATTTATTACAGTTGCCAAAAATGAGGCCAATTTTTTTTTCTTATAAAACGTTGTTGAAGTGTCATTGGTGTACTAAAAATTCTTTTCCCGAAAACCGAATTGTTACTAAAACCTTTTCCTTTCATAAAAATCTTCTCTTCATGAAATGGCTCCGTTCCAAGAACATCAATGTTCATGGCTGCTTCCAAAAGATTACATCGTTCACTCTTCCAAAATAAAATATTTCACATTACAAATTTAAACATAGCTTGACTACATGAATGGCTCTTTGCTCGGTAATCCTTGACTCAAAGCAATCACAAATAACTTAGACTAGACACACTACTTTCTATTACTCCTAATGAAGACCATTGGATGCGGCTTCCTTTTCTTTCCGGCTGATGTCTTTGTACCGAAGGGTGATGACGCCTCGGTTGCTAACTCTCCTTCGGGACTTGGCTTGAGCTCTACACCGAACAGCTTCACAGATTTCTCTTTAGCTTCTTCCCGTGGCGGGGGTTCATTGCTGTCGTATCCCAGCATAGAGACACTTCCCAAACACGATCCCGTTGTCGATCCACTTAGCTTGTGTTCCGGATCCGTAATCACCATCTGGGTATATCCCATCCACGTCCATCCATAACGAGTGGGTTTCCAGCTGCTTCCCTGATGGCGCTGTTGGAAACCAACAAGCGGGCTAAGCAAATACTAGAGGGGGGGTGAATAGTATTTTGAAGCACTAATACCAAATATTTCGATTGATAATTGAAGAATGGAGCTTAGACTGAATTTTCTGGAATCAGAAGCAAAAGACTCGAGTCTTTTGTGAAATACTCGAGTTTTTCAGGATGAACAACTCGAGTCTTTTACTAAATACTCGAGTTTTTACTATCAGATAGCAGAAAAACCAGAAACGAAAATTCACCAATTTAACTCAAATCAATTCAATAATAAATAGGAACTTATCCAACAGAATAGCAAGTAATCTAAATAACTTTTAACACAAAGATTCCTTGAACTTGCTACCTAATTGTATAAATCCTAATTGATTGAAATGACTTAAGTCTATTGAGCTAGAAAGTAGATTAAAAGCAATAAACCAACACTCAAGCAATTTTATCCTGGTTCACTCCAACAATGAGCTACATCCAGTCCTCCTAATCACTTAGGAGTTTCTACTAATAATCAAATTGTTAGAAATTACAAAGGATTGCTTGAGAATGGCCTCACTCAACCTAACCCTTTCAAGAGTGTACCAAACTCTTGATTTCTACCCCAATTTGATTCCGGTGATTGAAGAACTCTTCACAAAGCTTCCTTGAACTCCCTTCAAGAAACTCCACCGGGCTAGGAACCTCCTAGTCTTGTGCTTGAGAACCTCTCAAGACTTCCAACACCCTAAGCCACTTAGGGTTTGCTTGGGAACAATCCAAGACTTTGAATAATCAAGCTTTTTGTATGTGTATTACTAATCTCACAATGGATTAGCACAAATAAGCACAGCTCAATGTAAGAATTGAGGCCTAAAACTCAACTTGGAATAAAATGACAATATGAGTGAGAAGTTGAGCTTTTTGGGAATTAACACTTGAGAAGAGGAAATTAAGAAAGCTTGAATCAATATGATCTTGTTGTCTTGTTTGTTCTTGCACAAATTCAAAGAGAAATTTTACAATAAGGTTCTGAATTACTCTCTTGGGTTGGATGAGACTCAAATGCCCTCAATTGGGTTTTTGAGTCTCTCCAACGTTCATTTTTTGCTGACTGGACAAAAATACTCGAGTCTTTTTGTAAATACTCGAGTCTTTTTGGTCGGTCACGAGTGAATTGGTGCACGAACAAGACTAACGGTCATATTTGCTGACCTGGCAAAAATACTCGAGTTTTTCTACAAATACTCGAGTGTATACTCGAGTCTTTTTCAAAATACTCGAGTATTTTGATCAGATATGGGAAAAATTATTTTTCAATTTTATTTTTCCTCTCAAGTATTAATTTTTGGTCAATCTCAACTTAATAAACATATAAAAATTTATTCCTAGAAGAGACTAACTATTTCTACCCACTCTCAACCACTCTCAACATAAATTAGAAATTTACAATTAATATTTGATTGAGAATGATTGGGCACTTGTCTTCTTTTCTTGACTTCTTGTTGATGTTGATGTTGCAATATCTTCAAGGCATGATTTGTTAATTATTTTGTCATCATCAAAACATAATCCACATAATTAGGAGCATTGAATTCACAATCTCCCCCTTTTTGGTGATGACAAAATAATTAACACTTGATCCATTTGTTAAGCTTGATCCACTTGGAGATGCAACTCCCCCTCACTATATGATACTTTTCACCTATCTAAAAATTCAGCTTGAGCAAGATGTTATGACAATTTAATTTTAGCACCAAGCCTATGGTATTAGAGAATTTAACAATTATCAGAGTATATACCATAATTAAAGAATTTTAGGTGCAACAATATCAAGACAAGACAAGTGTAATATCTCTCCCCCTTTTTGTCATACGCCAAAAAGATGTAACAATTTAGAAAAAGATCAAGGGATGAGAGGTGCATAATCGGAAAAACCCCATAACCAACTATGCAAATAAAACGGAGATATAATAACAATAAAGAGCTCCCCCTGAAGCTTTGCACAAACATCAGAATGAAAACCAAAATCATTATCATAAAAACATCATAAAAGGTCCAAACCAAAGGTGCAATTAATAAACCCAAAGTCGCAAAACACCAAGTTCTCAAAATACAGAAAATGCAACAAGATCAACATGATGAAAACATAATGAAAACTAAAATAGAAAATCCATAAGCAGCAGCATCAAAACATGGAAGGAGCTGGATCATCTGGAGGAGGATAAAATCGAGAGAAGGCCGCCATCATCTCATCAAACCGGCGGTGCATCTCCCCTGACTGCTGGTCCAGGCGGGCATTAATCTGGGCCGAGTGCTGATCCAAATGAGAATAAAACATGGCAGACTCTGCACTCATCCTAGTGTCTAGGCTAACAAAATCATCACGCTGGGCGTCCATAGCATGCACAAGGGAGTCCATTCTCCCATCTAAAGTGTCCAGACGTGTGATCACATTCTCTCTCCAGCCCGAGTTGTCAAACCCAGATTGAGATCCAGCGAAGTCATCAAAGTTAATCTGATCAATAGGATCCCCTTCTTCAGCCTGGGAAAATGCAGCAGCTTCCTCTTCCATCTGATGGGCATCCATCCCTTGTTGAGCTGCCACATTTGCAACCCTCTCTAACTCAGCAATATCAGATCGGTACAAGTATTGGCCAGAGGGTTCATGGAATGCCATGTCCTGGTGACTCAAGGTGCCTTTGTTGAGGCAATGCTGGTTCACATGAAGAGTCTTTTTCTCTTCATTGCGTGGGATAGACACCTTGAAGTAACTCAACAGATAACAAACATGCATGGCATAGGGCAGGGTTTTTGGGTGTTTAGACTTAGCAGCAAGGAGCATTCTATCCAAAATTATGCGACTCCAGTTCAGCTTCTCATTGTTCAGGATGGCACTAAGAAGCCTAAGTTCATTGTTTGTGGGTTTGGCATAATTGGGTGAGGTTTGAGGCACTAATTGATGACAAACAATATAATGCAACACCCTAGATTGGACAGTCATATATGAGGAATGCTTAACTCCTTCGGTCCATACACGACCGGGGCGCAAACAACTTTGAAAAATGCCGTCCGCATCGGCCTTTAGAGAATTGTCCCCGTGACGTGTTGTCCCAAAAGCAACAAAAAGATCCTTAGCGCTAATTTTGAATCGAACACCCTCAACCATTGTTTCTATGACATTGTCCTTTAGCCTAAGGTTTGCATAGAATGTTCTAACTAACCTAGGATATATAGGTCCATGAAATTCCAGAAATTGAATCAGTTTCTGATATCTAAGGTTAGTAACAAAATGGAAACCCTTACTCTCAAGGAAAGTACTATTGATCCATGTGATTACTCCGAATTCTCTGGTGGCAAAGCCTTCCATCCTTTCCAAGCGTTCATCCTCTTGATAGTAGTCGGAAATTTCCTCCTCGGAAGATGAGTCAGCAATCCTTACTCTCTTTCCTTTGCCAGATGAAGAAGCCATAGATGAATTGATGTGAAAATAGGAGTTTTTGAAATTAGGGTTTTAAAAGGGGGTTACGGATTTGAGGTTGAAAAGTGTTGAAATTTGTTGAAATAATGGTAGAAAAGTGATTAGAGGATGTAAAACTAGTAAGATTTGGCAAAAATTTGAGTAAAAACGGAGTTTTGAGGAGAGAGATATGAGAAAACCGAGAGAGAAGAGAAAGGGGTTCGTGAAACTCGAGTTTGTGGGGGATGGAGAATATATAAACTCGCCAAAATACTCGAGTATATTCAACAATACTCGAGTTGTTCGTTACAAAATACTCGAGTGTTTGATAATATACTCGAGTCGTTCATGACTCAGCCCAGATTTCCCCAGAAAACTCGAGTAAAAATTGAAAAACTCGACTTTGGTCCGAAAGTTCAATTTTCAGGAAAACGCAAAATACTCGAGTTTTTGGAAAATACTCGAGTTTGGTCTGAAAGTTCAAAAATTGGGGGTTTCGAAAGACTCGAGTGTTTTGAAAAACACTCGAGTGTTTTAATAAAGACTCGAGTGTTTTTAGAAACACTCGAGTATTTTTATCAGACCCTGATTAAAAACTTTTTCAATTTAAAACTGATTTAATTTTGAATTAAAATACTCGAGTGTTTTTGGAAAAACTCGAGTATTTTGACAGAACAGAAAATAAAAACTCAGTTTTAAAAGACCAAACACAAATCAAACACAAATGCTTCACTACCAACTTGGAATACAGTACAGAATCACACACAATTAACATATACAATTTCAAATATCATCAAGGACAATTTAACTAAGAATCAATAACACATTAGAGTAAGACTAATATGGTGATTTTCCAAAAATGACACACAATGCAATTAGCCTATATTAGCTTCATCTAAAATACCAAGTTCTCTCCTAATATGATAAAAGGTGTCCCTTGGTAGAGGTTTTGTAAAAATGTCGGCTAATTGATTTGTGGTACTAACAAAGTCAATTGTGCAATCACCCTTTTGTACATGATCTCTTAAAAAATGATGTCTTATTTCAATGTGTTTAGTTCTTGAGTGATACACCGGATTCTTAGTCAAATTGATTGCACTCGTGTTATCGCATCTAATCGGAATATTTTCAAGTTTCAAACCAAAATCCGATAATTGTTGTTTCATCCATAACAGTTGAGCACAACAACTACCGGCTGCGATATATTCCGCTTCGGCGGTAGAAAGAGCGACACAAGCTTGCTTTTTAGAAAACCATGACACCAATGAACTTCCCAAGAAATGGCAAGTACCACTGGTGCTTTTGCGATCAAGCTTGCATCCCGCGAAGTCGGAATCCGAGTAACCAACTAAACTAAGATTGGCATCAGCAGGATACCATAAACCAGTGTTAATTGTTCCTTTTAGATACTTAAATATATGTTTAACCGCGGATAGGTGAGATTCTTTAGGATTAGCTTGAAATCTAGCACACATGCATACACTAAACATAATATCCGGTCTAGATGCAGTGAGATATAGGAGACTACCTATCATACCCCTATACTTACTAACATCAACCGGTGTACCTTGTTCATCCTTGTCTAGGTAGCATGATGTGCTCATTGGAGTGTAGGCTGCCTTGCACTTGTCCAATCCGAATTTCTCAAGGAGCTCTTTGCAATATTTCCCTTGATGCACAAAAATCCCCTCCTTGACTTGCTTTATTTGTAAGCCTAGGAAGAACTTGAGTTCTCCCATCATTGACATTTCAAATTCCTTTTTCATCAAATTTGAAAACTTTCTACAAAGAGACACGTTAGTAGCACCGAAAATGATATCATCAACATAGATTTGTACTAACAAAATGTCATCCTTGGTTTTATAAATAAATAATGTATTATCAACCTTCCCTCTTTGAAACTTGTTTTCTAATAGAAAGGAACTCAATCGATCATACCAAGCTCTAGGAGCTTGTTTCAATCCATAGAGTGCCTTTTTCAATTTATAAACATGGTTTGGAAATTCACTATTTTCAAAACCGGGGGGTTGTTTGACATACACTTCTTCATTTATAAACCCATTCAAGAAAGCACTTTTAACATCCATTTGATATAAAGTGAATTTCATGATTGAAGCATAAGCAAGTAAAATTCGGATTGCTTCAAGACGTGCAACCGGAGCAAAGGTCTCATCATAATCGATACCTTCCTCTTGGTTGTACCCTTGAGCTACTAGTCTAGCTTTGTTTCTTATAATCAACCCGGATTCATCAAGTTTGTTTCTATAAATCCATTTAGTACCAATTATGGTATGATCATCGGGTTTAGGGACTAGATCCCAAACTTCATTTCTTTCAAATTGGTTTAATTCTTCTTGCATAGCAAGAACCCAATGATCATCCTCAATGGTCTTTTTAATTGAATCGGGTTCAATTTGAGAAACAAATGAGACATAGTGGCAAATGTTTTGAATAGACCTACAAGTAAGTACTCCCTTTGACATATCTCCTATGACTTTGTCTATAGGATGAGCCTTGACCGATTTCCAAGTTGGAGGAAGTTCTTCCCTTACTTCTCCTTCATCAACTTTTGAATTCTCTCTCTCTTTTTCTTCTTTTGAAAAGACAACGCCATCTTCACTAGCATCACATAAAACACTATCTTCTTTTGAAGACTCATTAAAAACCACATGAATTGATTCCTCAATAGTTAAAGTTCTTTTATTGAAAATTCTATAAGCTTTACTATGAGAAGAATAGCCTAAAAATATGCCTTCATCGGATTTGGAATCAAACTTGCCAAGGTGTTCTTTTCCATTATTTAAAACAAAAACTTGGCATCCGAAGACATGAAAATGAGATATATTTGGCTTTCTTCCCTTGTAAAGTTCATAGGGGGTTTTATCCAAAGAGGGCCTTATCAAAATACGATTTAAAACATAACAAGCCGTATTGACGGCATCGGCCCAAAAATATTGAGGTACTTGAGAATCATTTAACATGGTTCTAGCAAGTTCCTCTAGCACCCTATTTTTCCGCTCTACCACTCCGTTTTGTTCCGGAGTCCTTGGTGCGGAGAATTGATGCTCAATACCATTTTTAGCACAAAATCTATCAAATTTGTGGTTTTCGAATTCACCACCATGATCGGTTCGAATAATAATTACTTTTTGATTTACTTGGTTTTGCAAAAGTTTGACATGATGTTTAAAAGATTTGTAGGTCTCACTCTTAGTAGTTAAAAATAAAGTCCAAGTAAACCTAGAGAAGTCATCAACAATCACCAATGCATAATAGTTGCCACCAAAGCTTTTTACTTGTGATGGTCCAAACAAGTCCATATGAAGCATTTCTAATGGCCTTGATGTGGACATCATCATTTTTGATCCAAAGGTGTTTTTAGTTTGTTTACATTTCTTGCAAGGAGAACAAACACCTTCAATAGAAAAATTTAGCTTTGGTAAACCAACTACTAGATCTTTAGATTGTATTTTCTTCAATTGGTTTACATTAATATGAGCGGTCCTACGATGCCATAACCAAGTGTCATTTTCTTTGCTCACTAAACAAGTAGAGACCAAAGAAGTGACTTTGTTCAAATCAACTAAGTAAGTATTATTTGACCTTCTACCAACAAATTTGATTGATTCATCTTTGTCACTTTTAATGAGGCAATGGGTAGAGGTAAAAACTACATGATTACCAACATCACATAATTGGCTTATGCTCAAGAGATTATGTTCTAATCCTTGAACATAGAGCACATTATCAATAATCAAGTTTGAAGAGTTTCCGATTTTACCAATACCAAGGATTTTGCCTTTGTTGTTGTCCCCATAAGTGACATAACCCTTTTCCTTTGGAGTAAGCTCAATGAAGTGCCGCTTATCTCCCGTCATGTGCTTCGAACATCCACTATCAAGATACCACAATTGTTTTCCCGTTCGAAGACACACCTACAAAATGAAATCACTTGTTCACTTTGGGTACCCAAACAATGTTGGGTCCCTTAGGGTTAGTGTTGGGACTTTCTCCCTTCTTAATCCACATATAAGTGCCCTTTTTCATTTCAAACTTCTTAATGTGGCACTCAATGTTGATATGTCCAACCTTTCCACAATAAGTACAAGTTGGTCTCTTTGATGAATTTTTCTTAGAAAATGTTCCAACCACCTTGTACTTTTTGTTCGTTTTATGAACATATCCTAAACCGGTTTTGTTGTGATTATGTCTTTGAGAGTTCAACAACCGGTTGAGGTTTCTATCACTATGTGAGATTGTGAGTTTGTTTTTCAACTCTTTCACTTCTTTTTCAAGTTCATCACATCTCTCACATGGAGTGATAATCTCCTCATGATTTGCACAATCACTTTCATGACTAGAATTAATAAGTTCCAAGGATTCATTTTGAAGTTTCAACTCATTTATAGATTTTTGCAATTCATCAATTTCATGTTGAAACTCCAAAATTTTCTTTCCTTTTTCCTTATTAATTTTAGCAAGCCTTTTAAATTGAATTAACATTTCATTGTAGGCTTCTTGCAAATCATCATATGAAATGGAGTTTGAAGATGAACAAGAAGAGCTAGAGGTTACCTCATCATCACTTTCACTCATGCCATGATTAGCTCTTGATGAGGACTCATGATTGTTC
This sequence comes from Crotalaria pallida, assembly GCA_037953625.1. NCBI lineage: Eukaryota > Viridiplantae > Streptophyta > Magnoliopsida > Fabales > Fabaceae > Crotalaria > Crotalaria pallida. The sequence goes on along the minus strand of CM075654.1, from coordinate 57,740,634 downwards.
TTGGCCATGAGACAAAGGTTTGCATTTTCATCACCGGAACTACTTGAAGATGATTCATTGCTCTTCTCCGGTGCATCCCAAACAATGTATGCACGCTTCCCTTTGGTCTCTTGGGTCTTCTTGTCATTCTTCTTCAAGAATGTGGCACATTCCATTCTTATGTGACCAACCCCTCCACATTCATGACACTTAACTCCATCATTGGTACTCTTTTCTCTTTGTTTGGAGTCTTTGGTTCTCTTGAAATTGGATGAAGATCCACCTTTCTTCCCTTTGAAGAATTTGTTGAATCTTTTCACAAACATCCCAAATTCTTCTTGATTTGGTTCACCATCGGAATCTCCACTTGTAGAGCATTCTTCAACTTCTTTTGTAGCTTTGGTTGAAGCTTTGAGTGCTATGCTCTTTTTCTTTTTGTCCGATTCCTCATGCATCCCAAGTCTTGTAAGCTCCATCTCATGCTCTTGGAGTTTGCCAAACAAAGTGGCTAAGTCCATGCTATTTATGTCTCTTGATTCCTTGATGGCGGTTACCTTGGGTTGCCAACTCCTATCAAGACATCTTAGAATTTTGTTAGTAGTTTCACCATTGCGAAATACTTTTCCCAAGGAAATCAAATGATTAACAATGTGAGAGAATCGCTTTTGCAAGTCACTAATGGTTTCATTTGGCAACATGTGGAACAATTCATATTCGTGAGTTAGAGAATTCAATCTTGCATCTCTAACCTCACTTGTTCCCTCATGTGTGACTTGCAAAGTATCCCACATTTCTTTTGCCGATTTACATTGGGAAACTCTATAAAATTCATCATGGGATAGAGCCGAAAAGATGATGTTTTTAGCTTTTAAATCAAATGATACTTTTCTCTTTTCATCATCATTCCAACTACTCCTTGGAATTTCAAAAATTTCATCATTTATTTTCTTTTTGGGAATGAAAGGACCATTTTCAATTGCATCCCAAATATCCATATCAATTGCTTCAATAAAAACTTTCATGCGAGTTTTCCAATAAACATATCCTTCACCATTAAATAGTGGAGGACGGTTTATTGAAGCTCCTTCTCCACCAAAGTTATTGCTAGAGCCCATTAAGTTTCCAAAAGGATCTTTTTCGAAAAAGTTGTTACACTCGATCTTTCGACCGAGCTCTGATACCACTTGTTGGAAACCAACAAGCGGGCTAAGCAAATACTAGAGGGGGGGTGAATAGTATTTTGAAGCACTAATACCAAATATTTCGATTGATAATTGAAGAATGGAGCTTAGACTGAATTTTCTGGAATCAGAAGCAAAAGACTCGAGTCTTTTGTGAAATACTCGAGTTTTTCAGGATGAACAACTCGAGTCTTTTACTAAATACTCGAGTTTTTACTATCAGATAGCAGAAAAACTAGAAACGAAAATTCACCAATTTAACTCAAATCAATTCAATAATAAACAGGAACTTATCCAACAGAATAGCAAGTAATCTAAATAACTTTTAACACAAAGATTCCTTGAACTTGCTACCTAATTGTATAAATCCTAATTGATTGAAATGACTTAAGTCTATTGAGCTAGAAAGTAGATTAAAAGCAATAAACCAACACTCAAGCAATTTTATCCTGGTTCACTCCAACAATGAGCTACATCCAGTCCTCCTAATCACTTAGGAGTTTCTACTAATAATCAAATTGTTAGAAATTACAAAGGATTTCTTGAGAATGGCCTCACTCAACCTAACCCTTTCAAGAGTGTACCAAACTCTTGATTTCTACCCCAATTTGATTCCGGTGATTGAAGAACTCTTCACAAAGCTTCCTTGAACTCCCTTCAAGAAACTCCACCGGGCTAGGAACCTCCTAGTCTTGTGCTTGAGAACCTCTCAAGACTTCCAACACCCTAAGCCACTTAGGGTTTGCTTGGGAACAATCCAAGACTTTGAATAATCAAGCTTTTTGTATGTATATTACTAATCTCACAATGGATTAGCACAAATAAGCACAGCTCAATGTAAGAATTGAGGCCTAAAACTCAACTTGGAATAAAATGACAATATGAGTGAGAAGTTGAGCTTTTTGGGAATTAACACTTGAGAAGAGGAAATTAAGAAAGCTTGAATCAATATGATCTTGTTGTCTTGTTTGTTCTTGCACAAATTCAAAGAGAAATTTTACAATAAGGTTCTGAATTACTCTCTTGGGTTGGATGAGACTCAAATGCCCTCAATTGGGTTTTTGAGTCTCACCAACGTTCATTTTTTGCTGACTGGACAAAAATACTCGAGTCTTTTTGTAAATACTCGAGTCTTTTTGGTCGGTCACGAGTGAATTGGTGCACGAACAAGACTAACGGTCATATTTGCTGACCTGGCAAAAATACTCGAGTTTTTCTACAAATACTCGAGTGTATACTCGAGTCTTTTTCAAAATACTCGAGTATTTTGATCAGATATGGGAAAAATTATTTTTCAATTTTATTTTTCCTCTCAAGTATTAATTTTTGGTCAATCTCAACTTAATAAACATATAAAAATTTATTCCTAGAAGAGACTAACTATTTCTACCCACTCTCAACCACTCTCAACATAAATTAGAAATTTACAATTAATATTTGATTGAGAATGATTGGGCACTTGTCTTCTTTTCTTGACTTCTTGTTGATGTTGATGTTGCAATATCTTCAAGGCATGATTTGTTAATTATTTTGTCATCATCAAAACATAATCCACATAATTAGGAGCATTGAATTCATAGGCGCCATGTGGTAATCTCCAAACGATGCTCCATCTGCCCGTTGAGATACCAGCAATACCGATATGCCAACGAACAGGAGAGAGTAAGCGATCCGAACGACGCATCGTCGACGGTGTTGGATTACGATAGGCGAGATATCAAGACAATACAAACAATACAAGCAACATACATACACACAGCATTCAAACATATTATCATTATCATTATCATCATTATCTTTCATTATCTTGCCAGTCTTGTTCCCACTTTTTAACATGGTCATTCTTTATTTCTCAACTCTTTCTCAATTTCATCTTGTGCATCTTTACATACTTTCCATTCTCAATTCCTTTCTCATCATCAATATTCCATAAGCTTTTCCTCATTATAAGTCTTTCCTTTATTCTTAAACTTTTCTTATCATGTCTTATTGGATCATAACCATCGATGATTGAGGGAAATTTATAGTATCATCGAGATATTCATTTCGTTTCCACCGACACACACGTCTACATCTCCTCGGTCATCCACCCAACCTAGTCGGAAGCTAACAGGAGTACAGGACCTTTACCACGCGGGCACGACAACTGTCTCAACATCAATTGGCTCCAAGCCAGGAGAACTGTAGAAAATTCGGGTACAGTCTCAAATCAATTTATATCATATCAATTCATTTCATATAATCAAGGCTCATTGTAGAAAACTCGGGTACAGTGGCAATCAAGATGCCCCGTTCCAGTCCCTCTCACTGTTCCTGAAATGCCATAGGGGTGACAACACTATTCCGGTTCCGGGTGCAGAACTTACCACGGCATTAGGACACAGTCCCCACCACGTCTGGTTACCACATATGGAATTCGTTCCGCCCATAATAGTACTCAAGGCCTCATGACGTTTTACCGCCCTAGCCTACCCTATTGCATTCACAACCCGAATATCCCTGATATCCGGGGTACCTTCCTCTCCACTACTTTGCACTCTCATACCTCACCGCGTTAGTGTCTTTTAAAGTCTTTTATCTTTTTAATTATCCTAAGGTCGGCCCATCCTTCGTGCATCCCTTCAATGAGTCCCGACCACTAACTTTGCACAGTCTTTTCTCATCAGAGCACAGAGTTGGGATCTCATCATCATAATTGCATCTCATTCACAGATTTTCTCCGTATCTCATTTCATAATCCTTATCAAATCACATTGTATCATCTTTCTCAAAACCTCAAATCATAAACTTCACAAAAATCTCTTTTCATAATCTTTCACAAAACTTGTTTCACAACTTTCTCAAAATTTTGCTTTATAAACCATCTCAAAGTCTCCTTTCAAAATTTCCTCAAAAGTCTCGTTTCGCAAAATTTCCTTAAAGTCTCCTTTCACAACTTCCAAAAATCTTATTTCCCATAACTTTCTAAAAACCTCTTTTCGTAACTTTCTAAAATCGTGTTTCACAAAATTTCAGAAAATCTCATTTCACCAAATCGTTAAAAATCTCAGTTCATGATTTTCTCAAAATGTCATTTCATAAATTTTTTTCCCAAAAGATCATTTCACAAGATTTCTAAAAATTTCATTTCGCAAACCCTTCACACAATTTTATTTAAATCGACTTGCTCAAAGTCACTTCCACAACTTCTTTCAAAACCTCGTTTTCGAAAAACTTTTCTAAAAATACATTTTTACAAGCTTTTTCAAAAATCTCATTTCACAAGCTTTTCAGAAATCTCCTTTTCAAAAACCTTTTCAAAGATCTCATTTCACAAGCTTTTCACAAAATCTCCTTTCACACTTTTTTTTTTCAAAATACCATTTCACAAACTTTCTCAAAAATCTCAGTTCGTAAACTTTTTCAAAAATCTCATTTCAAAAACTTTTCGAAAAATATTGTTTCAGTGAGTACTAGTGGAGGAGCAAGCTCAACTCAACACAAGTCTCATTTCAACAATCAACAACAAAGGAGCCAAGCTCCAGTCAGATCACATCTCGTTTCAACATTACTCTTCCCAGCTCTGGCTTAATCTCATCATTTTCATCAACTCTTTCCCCAATCTCAGCTCTTTATCTCTTTCTCAGTTCGTATCTCTTATCATTATCACTTTCTCTTTGTATCTTTACTTTCACAACTTGATCATTTCATTTTTTATTTTCAGGACGTAACAGACGTCCATCAGCATGTTATTAACATTAGTCAACAATATTGAATGCATGTCATCATGCATAACTAAATAAATACATACAAGCATGCTATTTCACATTATCAACACACAATCATCACACAACAAAATGTGGTCTTTGTCACCTTCGTATAAGTGGCCACACAACACAAACAATTGCCACTATACTACTGACTCCGAACCACTAAGTTCCGATCTTTGAGATGATACGGAACGTCCTAATATGTCACCTAAATACCACGGTGTCTTAGGAAAGCTTCTCTCTCACCTGAGGTCCAGCGATTAGATGCGTACAATCTCCTCGGATCCTCTTTGCTGCCGGCTGCCCCAATCCCTCGTCTATACCATTCCTCGTATTAAATAGAACACATTTACGTTATTAACTTATATAAGAAAATCTTCTTTCAACTCAAACACGTTTTGTTCCTCGTCGGAAAAACTTAAAACATAATTGTTTTCTCAAAACAACTCCCATACTTTCTAGCACTTTAAGTGTTTCGAAACCCTTTGAAAACATCTTATAAAATAATTTAAAACAATTGATTTCATTGCTGGTCCGTCTTGGACAGCACCTTAATCACTTTTGAAAACACCGAAAAATTCACCGTTTTTAATCCGGCTTTTTCTCAAATTAATTACCACTTGAAAACTATACTTTAAATCACTTGAACTCATTTTTAAAGTTAAGAAGAAACTTTAAATAATTCTGGACAGTAAAGGATTACTTCACAAAATCGCTTTAATAAAAATCCGAAAACATCGTAAAAACACTTTTTATTTCAAATACTTCTTTAACTCGAATTTAACACTTTAAAACTCAAGCTTTTGTCATAAAACAAATCTTGGACAGCCACTAAATACAATCCAACAATCCAAATAAATCAAATCAAATCACCTTAAAATCAATTAATTTTAAAAACCAATTACGTACACAAACATTCTTTCACACATCACAAGTACACACCACTCCACAACACTTTAATAAATCACATCATATAATTACTTAACCAAACACTTGATTATTTTCTAAACACTTTCATTTTCATAAAACACAAACACTTAGTCACACATATACTCACAAACCGAATGGAACTAAAGATATAGACCAAGCACATTTATTTTTCTTACTTTAAATAATTCAATTCTTTTCAAAAATCACTATATAAATTTGTTTTCATGCAAGTAAGTCTCCTAGACTTATTGACACTACATGGCCGAATGAAATCAAAGAAACAAGTTAAAAAATTACAAATCCAAAACACATAAATCAACTTAGTCTATTTCAAGCACTTAAACCTTATTTTCTTTTTCATGAAACAAAATCATTTATTTTCCTTTTTCTCCTTGACCGAATACACACCTATTTACATTTAAGCATAGAACTTCTCCAACCAATTATTTTAGCATTAACTCACAAACACACTCATTACTTTTATGTCTTTTCATGAAAAAGAATCCTAGTCTAGGTTAGCATGCATTGGCCGAATGCCCATCATGGCAAAGACAAGGTCTTTAGATTCATTTTTCAACATGCAAAAATTAAGGTTCATGGGTTTAAATCATGCACTTTCTTACACAAAGATTTGAAAACATTATTTCCTTTTCTAAGCATAAAACCGTGTTATCATCATCATGACTTCAAACCAAGTTTTCATTTTAATTCTCATGCATGCACTTTAGAAATCCTTAAAAAGATGAAGAAATCAGCATGCATGTGCCTAGGCCTTGTAGATCAAGTCATAAAATCAATCACCATAGTACAATTCAAAGATAAAAATCACTTTGGGTAAAAAGGACCAAAACCGTGACATGAAATTGAAGAAAGACTAGATCTTTTTACACAAAACAACATGCATGTACCAAAGATCAAGACTTTTTCATGGATCAACACAAGATCAAAGCTTTTTGTTTGAAACTTTTTCACATGCATGACTCAAGATTAAAACTTTTTCAAAGATCAAGGCAAAAATCAAAGCTTTTTAAAGATCAAGACCAAAAATCAAAGTTTCATCAAGATCAAATCAAAAATCAAACATTTCAACACTCAAATCAATGTTTCTAAACATAAGGTTAACATGCAATGACTTAGATCAATTTAAAAAGCATCAAGACCTAAACTTTTAGTTATGGCCGAAATATATGACTCATGATCTAATGTTTTACAAGTTCATTTACTCTTAAAAGTTCAAGATCAAGGTATAATTAACACATGCATGCCTTAAATCAACCAAGTTCATCATTAAACTAACATGCAAAACCAAAGATCTTAACTTTATTATCAACCGAGTTTAGATTATTCATTTATTCATCAAATCATTCCTTAAAAACATCATGGTTCACGGTTTTAAGCAAGGAAATTTAACATGCAAGGAGGTTTTACTTTTAAATCCACAAAAACCTTAACAAATCTTTAGATCTTTAAAGTTTAGTTTGAAAAACACCAAGATCCATCATTTAAGTTCTAACCGAATCATAAAGTCCATGGTTTAAGTTATTACAAATTTCTTTGAGTCTTAAAAGTCCATGAGCAAGCCTAAATAACACATGCAAAGAAATAAAAGAAGAAAGATCACATGATCAAAGAAAACCTAAACTATTACAACTTCTTCTTGGTTTTTCGAACCACCCACCTAAGAAAAGGTTGATCTTCTAACTTCTAAGTGCTTGAATCTTCAAGGGAGGTCTTTGGGTTTATGGCTTGAACTTCTCCTTCTTCCTCCTTCTTACTCACAGCTTCTCCCTCTCTCTCTCTCTCTCTTTTTCTCTCTTTTTCTTCTAAGAGCTTAATGGACTCTTAGAGATGAATGTGTTTGGAAAGAAATGAGAAGTGAAAGGAATGAAATGAAGTGTGTGAAAAATGAACTAAGGCCATGGCTTATATAAGCAATTCGTGGACTTCCTATCTTGCCCTTGAAAATTCGGTCATGGTGTGTTAAAGGGAGGGGCATTTTTGGCTCTTCAAATTGTTGCATGGGTGGACTTTAGCAAAGGGGACAATGAGGAGTGATTTAAGGCTTTAGGTCATTTCATGCCTACTTAATCCTACCTCTTAATTTTTTCCTACCCATTAATTCCCTTTTAGTTCTAATCTACCTCATTAGCTCCTTGTCTTAAAAATAAAATCCTAAGCTTACCCACATATACACACATACACGTAGCACACATACATATACACACATACATGCATTATCATATTCTTCCGCTAATTTAATTCTCATATAATCCTAAACATACCCATGTAGTAATACCATACATACATACACACACACATACATGGAAAACAAATCTTTTCTCATAAAATCACTCATGTATAAAAATCACATTTTCTTCAAAACTTAAAAACATTAAATATACAATCATTCCAAAAACTCAATTTCTGAAACTTATAAAATCATTCCATGAAAACCTTTTCTTTAGAAGAAAAATAAAGCATTCATCACTTTAAAATCATAAAACAAGAAATTCATCCAAGAAAATACTTTTTCAAAAACACTTTTCTCAAAAATAAATCTCTTTATGGTTTAGAATAATACGAGGAATTTGTGGGGTGTTACAATTTGTATTATAAAAATATATATTTTAGAGGGTTATGATTGGCTGCACCGTCCAGAAATTATTTTCTGGAATAATGTTTGAAGTTTGATTTATTTAATTTGATGTTTCATTGGTTGGAAGTGAAGTCTGCAGTTATTGTAAAGTTTCATGAGGGAGTAGGACGAAGAATCCAGGTTCTTTTGCTTTGGTAGCAAGTTTGAATTTTGATTTTGCATAGTTTTTGTGTAAAGTATTAAATTGCCATTTCAAACAACTAGGTTTTCATTAGTGCTAAGTACTCAAAAAAATTCTGAACTTGGACTCCAAGTCTCCCTAATTTCGTGTGAGTTTGGGGTGAGATGACTAATTTCTCATATTTATAAATAGAGTCTTTAGATTGGTTTTTTTATACCTTTTTATACTTAGAAAAAAATTGAGAATTCCCTTGGAGAGAGAAGTAAAATTCGTGGGAGAGAACAGAGCAAGATGAAATTGGAGATATTGATTTTTGAAAGCTTGTTTGATTATTGTAAGTCATCCTACTTTGTTTAACTTTGTTTATTTGATTTTTATACTCTTCATCTCTTCTTCTATTTTATTCTTAAGAGGAATATTGTGACCTCTCTCAAATAATTGAATTTGATGTTGTTTTGGTGATTTTATGTTTTATTAAGAACTTTTAATCAAAAAAGTGAAACTATGTTTGATTTTTGGTTGATATTGAAATAATAGAAAAAGTTACAAATATTTATGGATTATATGATGTTTGAATTTATCTTGTAATATTCATGATTATTTGTTGCCTATATGATGTTGTTTGATTTTATCTTTTTATGTTTTGATTCATGACCTTTATAATTTATTGTTAAGTGTATAATGTTGTTTGATTTTATCTTTTTATGTTTTGATTCATGACCTTTATAATTTATTGTTAACTGTATAATGTTGTTTGATTTTATGTTTTTTATTTTTTTAAGGCCAAATGTGTTGGAAACCCAGCAAGCGGCCTAACAATCTACTAGAGGGGGGGCTGAATAGTAGTTGAAAGCAATAATACTAATTTTTCGCGATGAAGTTGAAATTGGTCGGATAAGGCTAGTCGTTTTAAAAAGAAAGACTGACTTTGGGCTGAGCAGTATCTGATAATCGGTTATCTAGACCGACCACCGATTATCTGAGCTGCGCCACTCAAAGATCAGGTTTGCAACGGAAATTTGCTAGCACTATCTGAGCACAAACTACGAGTTAAACAAAGCCGATTAAGAACTCAGAATAAAAACTAAAAGCAGTAAAGAAATAAAGGGACACCGAGATTTTATACTGGTTCACTCACAACCACGGTGAGCTACGTCCAGTCCCCCGTGAACATCAGGGAGCCTTTAATAAAATTAAATTGATAGAAATTACAAGGGATCAATTAACCCACCAAGAGAGTACCAAACTCTTGGCTTCTACCTAATTTAACAAACTGCCGAAGAACGTCCTCGGACTTTACCAAGTCTTGAAACCTTCAAGACACCTTAAAACCTTCAAGGATTTTCACCGAAGAACCTCTTTGGATTTCTGCTCAGGAAACTCCTAAGACTTCACCAACACCTAAGAACCTCTTAGATGGCTTGGAAACCTTCCAAGACTTTCACGTGCTTAAGAGACTCTCAAGACTTTACAAACAGATTGATGAATGATGATGGCTCCAACCCGAAACTCAAATGTGTTTGAATCTGAAAGTTTGGTGAACAAAAGAGTTTTCAGTTAAGTGTTTGAGAAATGATTTTTGTATGTAGAGAACTATTTGAGACTTGGGTTCTTAAATATAATAGTTTTACTCTCTAACCCTTATCGTTCTCTTTTATGCATTTTTGTTCTTGTGTTTTTCAGAGAATGATTTTAAATTTCTGCTCTTCCTTTGTTGTCTCACTTGTTGTTCTCTGAAGAAGAAAACCATCCTTTTATAGTGATGCCAGCATGCATGAGGTAGGAGAGAGAGTGGAAAATACGTATGTTCTTTGCAATGAATATACTAGACAATTTCTGCACTGTACAGAGATACGTTTGTCCTTTGTCCAGCTATTTCCACTTCTTTGTAACGTTTTGAATTTGTCTCTCTTGCATTGCTGATTTGAATTTTCAATTTTGAAATATTAAGGATGGTGACAGATGAGTGCTGTTGAGATAAGGACAAAATTGCCAGCCACGCACAGTACTATAATGTCAGTACAGAGATCAAGAGGTGCGAGCGGCGTCGTACTGCTGAAGGATGAAGAAGATAAATAGTGATGTCGATCTTGACAACGAGTTCGAGCTTGACATCTCTCTGATCTTGAGGTCTTGAGTGAAAGATTTGATCTGAGCTGACCAAGCTAATCTTTCGACCGACTTCCTTAAGCCGAGCTTGGGGACTTGAGTGATATATCTGATCTGAGCTGAGCTGAGCTGATCTCATGTGATGCCGAGCTTGACAACGAGTTCGAGCTTGACATATCTCCGATCTTGAGGACTTGAGTGAAAGATTTGATCTGAGCTGACCTGTAACACCCCAAAATTTTAATCTCCGATTAATGAAATGTTAATTATAAAAATTAATTATAATTAATGATTTCTATTTTAATCCTTGATTAAAATTCTGTGTTATGTATGTAGGAGATGTGTTTGAATTTATTTAATAATTATAATTATGCATGAAATAGATATTTTGCATATTAGTCCCTGGGCTGGGACCTAAAAGCAATTATAGGAAAGATTTTGAAGGGAAAGTAAATAAAATAATTATTTTTCAAAAACTGGGTAAAACACTCGAGTATTTTCTGGAATACTCGAGTATTCTGGACAGAGTTGCACGAGTTAGTGCGTTTGGTGAGTCACCACCAACGATTTCGTGTCGTTGACACGAAATCACCACCATTCCACGTTCATCTGCGTCGTGTCGACTTGCATGAATGTTCCCATGGTCTATAAAAGCCGATCAACACTGAATTCGTGAAGCATTTGGCAAAATTTGGGTTTGTTGATTAGGTTAGGGTTCCTGAGTTCAAGCAATCGATTCTCCTTCTTTGTTCTGATTCAAATCACAAACAATACACCAATACAAAGCTCACATCACGAGCTTTGTATAGATACCAAATTTGTGAGCTAAGAGTGAGTGTGGTGGAAGAATCAAGGCTTGGAAGTGGAAGCTACTTCTGTCAAGCCTTTTTCTGGAGCTCACTTTGATTCTGATATCTGGTAAGCTCACGAGTATTTGAGTCTCAAATTTGATTTCTTTAGTTGGTATGTGTTGCATAGAGTCTAGAAAAACTAAATTCCCCAATTCTTATCTCTGTTTCATGGGAAAACCAATTCAATCTTGGTGCTGCACTCAAAACTGCTCTGCATGTGATGCTCAAAGTGGTTTTTGGTGTTGGAGAGCTTTTTCCTTGGAGTCTTCTGTTGGTACACGTCTGAGAGTTAAGGGGAAGTGGTTTTATGCACTAGATAGAGTTTGAATTTCATTATTTTCATTAAAGAGCCACCAAGAGGCTCTAAGGGCTTAGATTGAATAGGAACTTTGGTTTGGAGACCAATTTATGCTCTATGGTTGTTTGGAGAAAGTTTCTCATGATGCATGCAAGCTGTAATAAACACTATTTTATGAGTTTGTTGATTATTTTGCAATTTGAGGTGTTAAGTTGTGAAATTATATGTTTTATGCATTAATGATTGATTTCCTGTCAAATATGTAATTTGATATGAATTGAGTGTTGTAACATGTTCATTATGTGGTATATGAACTCTGTTGATCATTGGATTGGACTAAAAATGATTAGAATTGAAAATGGTGTGTTAAAACCAAGATTTCAGTCTGTTCTGCAATAAAACACTCGAGTATTAGGCTGGTTACTCGAGTAAAATTTTGGTAAAACAATATATTTTGAGCAAGAACACTGAGTACCATGCCTAGCACTCAAGTAATCGAGTGTTGCATGGGATATGTTAAGGTAAACCACTCGAGTAATGCAGGGGTCACTCGAGTATTCTGGAAATGCTGAAGAACACTCGAGTAACTCATGAATCACTCGAGTATTTTTATGAATCTGAAACCCAAATCCTAGAAAGACATGAACACTTGAGTAATCTGGAAATAGTTGAAGAACACTCGAGTCTTCTGAGGAACACTCGAGTAATTTACCCAAAATCTTAAAAATACCATTTCAATTTTGAATCATTTAATTAATAATTGAACGACAATAATCCAAGGGATCTAGACTTAAAAGAAATTGATTAATATGAGTGTACCGTTTGGATGACGGGATGTGCTCGGGTGGCACGTTATATATTAACCAATTTCGTTTAAGCTTAAAGATGATGCATTCATTTGGAGTTTGGATGGTAGGTCGTTTATCATGTATTAGTAACATGAGGAGGGCCTCTGGGAGTCCCAATACGCTAGCTTGATGACACGTTGAAGACGTGGTCGGCTTAGTGGATGTCGATATGGTTATACCATTTAGATGACGGACCGTTTGGATGACGGGAGGTGCTCGGGTGGCACGGGTTCCAAGCTTGTCGTGTACATTCTTGGTGAATGTATGAAATGTTGTATACCTAGGAATACAACGCACTGATGAGTGCTGGGTTGTCAGGGATGGACGTCAGAGAGTGACATAGATTAATGGAGATAGGTTTGAGAGTTAAATTCATGCATCATGCCATTCATTTAAATTAACTGGGATAAATTAAACAAGTGTGAGCATTCTACTTGCATTCAATGACTGCTAAGTGATAAATGTGATTGTTGTTCATTGCTGCATATTTACACATCATATATTTCTGCTCTATTGATTATGTGTATAGAATTGCTTACCCCTATGCCCTTGTAGGTGATGTCTCGCTACATTGCTTGCATCGAGATCCAGCCACTTCCTAGTGGCACATGGATCTATGAGGACCATCGCGCGGTGTTCGAGGGAGAGGTAGAGATTACCTTCTACCACCCGCACCCGTTGATTCGATTTCGTCCTCGTAGATTTAGGATTCCCATCATATACACTATGCATGTACCCCCGTTTTACACATACCATGGATCACCTCCCACACGGCCAGCTCGCTCTTATCATAGTTTTCGTTTCAGACCTACCCGCTCACACCCTTTTTCCTCGAGAGTTGTCCGCGAGGATACTCCCCCTTCTGATCCGAGGAGTCCCGTCAGGGTCACACCATCTCCTGACCCCGTACCCAGTGGTAGGGTACACTCTCCATCAGATGAGATCGAGGAGGATCCCGTGGAGGATGAGAGCGGGGGCAAGCCTGTCGTTCATTCCACAGGGAGTTAGTGGAGGGATGATGATCCCTAGATACGTGCATAAGGTGTATGATGAGGATCAGAGGATCCGATGTGGGGATGTTGTGGAGGAGATTCTGCTGCTGCTGTTGATGTGGATGTTTCTTTTGCTACCTGGAGACTGCTACTATCATTATCACTACTACTACTGATGCTGCCAGATCTACGTGACCACCTCTAGAGTTCATATTTTGATATGTATATATTTTGTAGATATGCTCTTGAGAGCTCTAGGGCTATGGTTATATTATGATGTAGATCTGTTATGGACTTGTTGCACCTTGGAGACTTGACTGCTGGGACTATGTATTTCTTGACCTATATCTATATATATATATATATATATATATATATCGCTTATGTTCATATTTCTAACTGTGCATAGTCCTACTCTTTCCGCTTACTCTGATTAAAGATTAATTAACGAATTCGGTTGCGTTATTTAAATGGTATCAGTTCTGTAAAAGACAGAAAATGGATATGCATCGTCTAATTTTACTATGTCTATACGTTTTCGAAAGCACCGATGCTATCCGGATTATGGAAAGGTTTTCTTATTTTAGCAAACACCGAATTCGACACAATGTTTCAAATAATACGAGTTGTTCTCTCCAAGAGCTCCATAGTTTGATTGTGCACCCGCTTTGAAAGAAAATTTTATTTCCACATTTTCTTATATAATTACAAGTCCATATAATGTTAATGAAATAGTTTAATTATTATATTAAACTTAAGTTATTGAGAAGGGTGTCACACTGAGTGGTATCAGAGCAAAAGTCAAATCATGTAGTAGTAGAAGTAGCTCCAGAAAGGTAGCCATCAACATCATGCAGGTATCCGCAGGGCATATTTATTGTTATGAATGTTTGTATCTTGTCTCTTTTGATCACAAGACACAATTGAATGTTGATTTAAAGTTATAAGCTATAGTCTTAGTATAGGTGGTGTGAGGAATGTTTCTTTAGTTCAACATATGTGACCATGAGCATATAGCGCAGGTCTATTATGGCAACTAGAAACCAAAATCACACCAATGCGATGTTAGAAAGGATAACCGCGGTGTTGGAGACCATGCAGCAACAATCCCAACAACCATCTCAGCCGGTTAACTCGCCTCATCAATGCAATGTGGGTAGCACCGAGGCAAAGAGTCTGGCTGATTTTAGGAGTTGTAATCCGCCTAAGTTTGAAGGAGGATTTAGACCTGAGGAGGCCAACAAGTGGATTCACACCATGGACAAGATTCTGAGGACTTTGGACTGCACAGAAGCTCAGAAGGTGGCATATGCTGTCTACATGCTAGAAGACGAAGCTGAGAATTGGTGGAATCACGGTTCAGCTTCTGCATTATGAAGGAAGGGATGTGAATTGGGGTGTATTTATGGAGAAGTTTCTCAATAAATACTTCCCTGAAGATCTAAGGAGGAAGAAAGAGGTGGAATTCTTACAGCTGAAACAAGGGAATATGAGTGTGGGTGAGTACGCGGCCAAGTTCGAGGAATTGATGAAGTACTCTCCGTACTACCAGAACAACCCCGATGAAAGGAGCAAGTGTATCAAGTTTGAGGGAGGTTTGAGACCCAAGTTGAAGTCGATCTTTAGCTATCAACGGATTCAAAGCTTTCCTGCACTCGTGGATATGTGTAGGATGTATGAAGATGACAAGAAAGCTGAAGAGTTGCAAGTCTCAGAAAGAAAGGACAACCAGAATTATGGACCTCAAAAGCGGAAAGGTTTCAACAACCGAGGCAAGGGTCCGTACGATCGCCGAGGGAAAGGCAAGGGGAAGGTTGGTGGTTCGGATGGAAGAAATTTTCGGAGTGAGGCTCCATTTTGTGACAAGTGCAAGCGCCATCATTATGGCTGTGTTTGTTGGGAAACAAGTGGATGTTTCAACTGTGGAAAACCGGGACATTTTGCGAGAGACTGCAAGGAACCAGCTAATTCAAGTGGGACTGCGGATAGACCTATGGCTCAAGGAAGGGTTTTCACACTTAGTGGTGTGGAGGCAAACCGCTCTTCTGATCTGGTGCAAGGTAAATACTTGCTAAATGTTCAGCTTTGTAATGTCTTGTTTGATTCTGGTGCAACGCATTCATTTGTTTCATATGAATGTGTAGATCGTTTGGGTTTATCTATGTTTGAATTGCCATATACTCTGAAAGTAGAAACCCCTACTAATGCTCATGTAGTTGTTTCTAAAGCATGTCTTAACTGTTGTATAGAAGTGTTAGGACAAACCTCTAAGGTAGATCTAATTTGTTTACCCTTATCGCAATTGGATGTTGTTAGATCCAGTGAAAATGTTTTGATAATGACAAAGGTTTTGAACAAGCTAAAAATGGTTTGATCAAGCTCAAGGTTTGAAGAAGTTCAACAAGCAAACAACACTCAACAAATGATGAAGAGAGAGCAAGCTCATGAAGACTTAGTTGGTTTAGTTTATGCTTTATTGTAATATCTTTAGCCTCTCAAGTCTTTTAGTTTATGAGTTTGGGTAGAGTTAATAGAGGGTAGTGAATCTCTATCAAGGTCATGATTATATCATAATTTGAGTTTTCACTTAACCTAAAATCAATAGGTGGCTTAAAGGTTTGAAAGAAAAGGTTTAGTTTTTGAGAAAACAAGTTTTAATTGATTTTTCACTAAACTAATCGATTAAGGCTTATGTTAATCGATTAGAATTTTCAAAGCTTGCGCACTTAATCGATTAAAGCATGTATTAATCGATTAAGACATGTATTAATCGATTAACATGTACAGATCTGGTTTTTTAAATACGTTTTTCACTTCTCAAAAGCACTTTGAAGTGTTCCTAACTTTTGGGTATTCTATATAAACCTTTTCCCAATTATTGTGATAATCTAGAATCATTTTGATATTCATTTTACAAAGAATCAAGCCACTCTATTCTCTCTCACTTTCATAGATCAAAGCTTTCACTTTTATATTCTTTGATCAAGAATCTTTGAATCTCTCATGTTGATATTTTCATAGCTATTGAAAGAGATTCATAGGATTGTTATTTTGTTTTTCATTTGAGTTGTAATCATTGCAAAGAAGGCAAGCTATCTACAACAAAGGAAGTCTTGGTTGTTCATCAAGCAAACAAGCATTTGGAAGTCTTGATTGTTATCAAGCAAGTGGAAGTCTTTGAAGCATCTCAAAGCAAATTGGAAGTCTTGTTGTGTTAACAAGCAAATTGGAAGTCTTGGTGTGAGGCATCATCAAGCAAGTGGAAGACTTGTTGTGGGGATATCAACAAGCAAGAGAAGAGGTTAGATTAGTTTCAATAGGGTTGCAAGGCAAGGGTGTGGTATCTCTTGTAGGCTAGCAAGAAGGGAGTCTTGTGAGGCATTTACTTGTAATTTGAGAACTCTAATTCCTCATAGTGAAGAATCTCTCTTGGTTGAAGAGGGGACTGGATGTAGCTTTCAAGTGGATGAAAGTGAACCAGGATAAATCACTGTGTCGTATCTCTAAACCCTTAACTCTTTACATTCAAGTCATTCATTGTGTTCTTGGTTGAAAACCTAGAAAAGATTGATTTTCATAATTGATTGAATTGAATATTAATTGTGCAAATTGATTTGGGGAAAATCATTTTCATAACCTAGGTAATCAATAAGAATATTGGTGTTAATCAATTCCGCTTTATCTCTGATCATATGTGTTAATTGATTGATTTTCGTATTTGATTGAAAAGTGATTTTTCAGTTTTAACAGTGATTAATCGAGTAACTGTTTTCATTAATCGATTAATTTTAATCAAGTTTTCGGCATTAATCGATTAACAGATTTGTTTAATCGATTAACAGCTGAGAAATTTGCAAAAATCATTTGTTTTAATCGTTTCGATTTGTTTCTTTCGAAAATCTTTCAAGGTTTCTCTAACACCTATTCAACCCCCCCTCCTAGGTGTTCTCCTAGTGTCTCCTAGTTATTTCACCCACCGATTGTAGGTTCTAACAGATGTGATCTTGGGGATGGATTGGTTGAGTCAAAACCAAGTGATCATCGATTGTGAAAAGAAGGTAGTAACCTATAGAGACCCAATACCCTCTGGCTACATGTGCCTGTTCAATGCTGAAGTAGAGGAGAATGGTCCAAGGTTGGAAGAGATTCCTGTTGTTAGAGATTTCTCGGAGGTATTTGCTGATGAGATCCCTGGTTTGCCATCAAGAAGAGAAATTGAATTTGGCATCGACCTAGTTCCGGGAGCCGGTCCCATTTCTATCGCTCCTTATAGAATGGCACCACCGGAAATGGCGGAGATGAAGAAGCAGATTGAGGAGCTGCTGCAGAAACAGATGATCCGACCAAGTGTGTCACCTTGGGGTGCTCCAGTTTTATTTGTCAAAAAGAAAGATGGTAGTATGAGGATGTGTATCGACTACCGGCAGTTGAATAAGGTCACAATCAAGAACAAGTATCCATTGCCAAGGATCGGTGACCTTATGGATCAAGTTCGTGGGGCTTCGGTATTTTCCAAGATTGATTTGAGGTCGGGATATCATCAGATCAGAATTAGAGAAGAGGACATCTCTAAGACTGCATTTCGATCCCGATACGGGCATTATGAGTACGTTGTGATGCCGTTCAGATTGACCAATGCACCAGCCATTTTCATGGACTACATGAATCGAATCTTTAGACCTTATTTAGATTCAATCGTGGTTGTGTTCATTGACGATATCCTTATCTACTCTAAGAGCCCGGAGGAACATGCTGAACACTTAAGGATAGTGTTGAGTATTCTGAAGAAGAAGCAGTTGTACGCCAAACTTACAAAGTGTGAGTTCTGGTTGGAGGAGGTTAAGTTTTTGGGGCATGTGATTTCAAGCAAGGGAATAGCGGTTGACCCAGATAAAGTAAGTTCAGTGTTGCAATGGGAACAGCCGAAGTCGGTCACAGAGGTGAGAAGCTTTCTTGGTTTGGCTGGTTATTATAGAAGATTTATCGAAGGTTTCTCGAAGATTGCGTTACCCTTAACGAAGTTGACTCGGAAGGATCAACCATTTATATGGGACGAGAAGTGTGAAAGGAGTTTCCGAGAGTTGAAGGAAAGGTTGACGTCATCTCCTGTGTTGGTTTTGCCTGACCCACGGAAGAATTTTGAAGTGTATTGTGACACATCAAAACAAGGTCTTGGAAGCGTTTTGATGCAAGAAGGGAAAGTCATCGCTTATGCCTCGAGACAGCTAAAAGTTCATGAGATGAACTATCCAACTCATGATCTGGAGCTCGCAGCTGTTGTCTTTGCTCTAAAAATTTGGAGACACTATCTCTATGGCACTACATTCCGAGTGTTTAGTGACCATAAGAGTTTAAAGTATCTCTTTGATCAGAAGGAGTTGAATATGAGGCAACGCCGATGGATGGAGTTCTTGAAGGATTATGAGTTCGAACTTCATTACCATTCTGGGAAGGCAAACGTGGTGGCTGATGCGTTGAGTCGAAAGGCAATGCATATCAGTGCAATGATGGTCAGAGAAGCTGCACTGATAGAAGAATTTAGAGATCTGAGTCTGACAATGCAAGTGGAGCCAACAAGTATCAAGATGGGGATGCTACAGATTACTAATGAATTTTTGCAAAGGATTCGAGAATTGCAACAAGACGATGAAGGACTCAAGGAGAAGAAGAGACTTAGGAAGGAAGGCAAGGAGTTAGAATTTCAAGAGGGAAAAGATGGAATCCTTCGCTTTAAAGCAAGGATTTGTGTGCCTGATAATCTGGAGATAAGAAGAATGATTTTGGATGAAGCACATAAAAGCAAGATGAGTATGCATCCGGGAGCTACCAAAATGTATCAGGACCTGAAGAAGATGTTTTGGTGGCCTGGTCTAAAGAAAGATGTGGCGAATTATGTGGCGTGTTGTTTGGTGTGTCAAAAGGCGAAGGTGGAACACCAAAAGCCAGGAGGAGAATTACTTCCCTTGGAAATTCCATTATGGAAATGGGATAGTATCTCAATGGATTTCGTGTCAGGGTTGCCAAGGACAGCCACTGGTCATGATGCAATCTGGGTGATAGTGGATCATTTGACCAAGTCGGCGCATTTTATTCCCGTTAATATGCACTACTCTTTGGAAAAACTCACTCAGTTGTATGTCAAGGAAATTGTTCGCTTGCATGGTGTGCCATCAAGCATCGTGTCAGATCGCGATCCGAGGTTTACGTCGAAGTTTTGGCAAGATTTACATAGAGCCTTGGGTTCAAGATTAAAGATGAGTTCTGCATACCACCCTCAGACTGATGGTCAAACGGAGAGGACTATTCAGTCATTGGAGGACATCTTGAGGGCTTGTGCTTTGGAAGACCAAGGGAGTTGGGAGCGAATGTTGCCGCTCGTGGAATTCACTTACAACAATAGTTACCACGCGAGCATCGGAATGGTACCATTTGAAGCTTTATATGGAAGAAAGTGTCAGACATCGTTGTGCTGGTTTCAAGTGGGGGAGAGTTCTCTGGTTGGACCAGACTTTGTGCAAGAGACCACAGAACAGATCAAGATAATACAAGAGAAGATGAAGACGGCTCAGAGTAGGCAGAAAAGCTATGCTGATAGGAGGAGGAGACCTTTAGAGTTTGCTGAAGGAGACCATGTGTTCATTAGAATAGTACCAACCAAAGGTGTTAGTAGAGCTTTGAAAACCCAGAAGCTATCACCTAAGTTTATTGGTCCCTACCAAATTCTTAAAAGAGTTGGCCCAGTAGCCTATCAATTAGCTCTACCCCCGTCCTTAGCCAATCTTCACAATGTATTCCATGTGTCTCAGTTAAAAAGGTATGTCCATGACCCCACCATTGTTCTTAGAATCCAACCCGATGACCTAGAAACTCATGAGAACTTAACCTTCGAAGCTATGCCAGTTCGCATTGAAGACCGAAGAGTCAAGCAGCTTAGAGGGAAGGATATTTGTTTGGTCAAAGTCGTCTGGGTTTGTGCCGATGTGATAGAGGCATCTTGGGAATTAGAGGATAAGATGCGTCAGGACTATCCTGACTTGTCTGTATAAGTTGAATTTCAGGAACGAAATTCCTTGTAAGTGGGGGAGTAGTGTAACACCCCAAAATTTTAATCCCCGATTAATGAAATGTTAATTATAAAAATTAATTATAATTAATGATTTCTATTTTAATCCTTGATTAAAATTCTGTGTTATGTATGTAGGAGATGTGTTTGAATTTATTTAATAATTATAATTATGCATGAAATAGATATTTATTTAGTCCCTGGGCTGGGACCTAGAAGCAATTATAGGAAAGATTTTTGAGAGAAAGTAAATAAAATAATTATTTTTCAAAAACTGGGTAAAACACTCGAGTATTTTCTGGAATACTCGAGTATTCTGGACAGAGTTGCATGAGTTAGTGCGTTTGGTGAGTCACCACCAACGATTTCGGTCGTTGACACGAAATCACCACCATTCCACGTTCATCTGCGTCGTGTCGACTTGCATGAATGTTCCCATGGTCTATAAAAGCCGATCAACACTGAATTCGTGAAGCATTTGGCAAAATTTGGGTTTGTTGATTAGGTTAGGGTTCCTGAGTTCAAGCAATCGATTCTCCTTCTCTGTTCTGATTCAAATCATAAACAATACACCAATACAAAGCTCACATCACGAGCTTTGTATAGATACCAAATTTGTGAGCTAAGAGTGAGTGTGGTGGAAGAATCAAGGCTTGGAAGTGGAAGCTACTTCTGTCAAGCCTTTGTCTGGAGCTCACTTTGATTCTAATTTCTGGTAAGCTCACGAGTCTTTGAGTCTCAAATTCGATTTCTTTAGTTGGTATGTGTTGCATAGAGTCTAGAAAAACTAAATTCCCCAATTCTTATCTCTGTTTCATGCGAAAACCAATTCAATCTTGGTGCTGCACTCAAAACTGCTCTGCATGTGATGCTCAAAGTGGTTTTTGGTGTTGGAGAGCTTTTTCCTTGGAGTCTTCTGTTGGTACACGTCTGAGAGGTAAGGGGAAGTGGTTTTATGCACTAGATAGAGTTTGAATTTCATTATTTTCATTAGAGAGCCACCAAGAGGCTCTAAGGGCTTAGATTGAATAGGAACTTTGGTTTGGAGACCAATTTATGCTCTATGGTTGTTTGGAGCAAGTTTCTCATGATGCATGCAAGCTGTAATAAACACTATTTTATGAGTTTGTTGATTATTTTTCAATTTGAGGTGTTAAGTTGTGAAATTATATGTTTTATGCATTAATGATTGATTTCCTGTCAAATCTGTAATTTTATATGAATTGAGTGTTGTAACATGTTCATTATGTGGTATATGAACTCTGTTGATCATTGGATTGGACTAAAAATGATTAGAATTGAAAATGGTGTGTTAAAACCAAGATTTCAGTCTGTTCTGCAATAAAACACTCGAGTATTAGGCTGGTTACTCGAGTAAAATTTTGGTAAAACAATATATTTTGAGCAAGAACACTCGAGTACCATGCCTAGCACTCGAGTAATCGAGTGTTGCATGGGATATGTTAAGGTAAACCACTCGAGTAATGCAGGGGTCACTCGAGTATTCTGGAAATGCTGAAGAACACTCGAGTAACTCATGAGTCACTCGATTATTTTTATGAATCTGAAACCCAAATCCCAGAAAGACATGAACACTCGAGTAATCTGGAAATAGTTGAAGAACACTCGAGTCTTCTGAGGAACACTCGAGTAATTTACCCAAAATCTTAAAAATACCATTTCAATTCTGAATCATTTAATTAATAATTGAACGACAATAATCCAAGGGATCTAGACTTAAAAGAAATTGATTAATATGAGTGTACCGTTTGGATGACGGGATGTGCTCGGGTGGCACGTTATATATTAACCAATTTCCTTTAAGCTTAAAGATGATGCATTCATTTGGAGTTTGGATGGTAGTTCGTTTATCATGTATTAGTAACATGAGGAGGGTCTGTGGGAGTGCCAATACGCTGGCTTGATGACACGTTGAAGACGTGGTCGGCTTAGTGGATGCCGATATGGTTATACCGTTTGGATGACGGACCGTTTGGATGACGGGAGGTGCTCGGGTGGCACGGATTCCAAGCTTGTCGTGTACATTCTTGGTGAATGTACGAAATGTTGTATACCTAGGAATACAACGCACTGATGAGTGCTGGGTTGTCAGGGATGGACGTCAGAGAGTGACATAGATTAATGGAGATAGGTTTGAGAGTTAAATTCATGCATCATGCCATTCATTTAAATTAACTGGGATAAATTAAACAAGTGTGAGCATTCTACTTGCATTCAATGACTGCTAAGTGGTAAATGTGATTGTTGTTCATTGCTGCATATTTACACATCATATATTTCTGCTCTATTGATTATGTGTATAGAATAGCTTACCGCTATGCCCTTGTAGGTGATGTCTCACTACATTGCTTGCATCGAGATCCAGCCACTTCCTAGTGGCACATGGATCTATGAGGACCATCGCGCGATGTTCGAGGGAGAGGTAGAGATTACCTTCTACCACCCGAACCCGTTGATTCAATTTCGTCCTCGTAGATTTAGGATTCCCATCATATACACTATGCATGTACCCCCGTTTTACACATATCATGGACCACCTCCCACACGGCCAACTCGCTCTTATCATAGTTTTCGTTTCAGACCTACCCGCTCACACCCTTTTTCCTCGAGAGTCGTCCGCGAGGATACTCCCCCTTCTGATCCAAGGAGTCCCGTCAGGGTCACACCATCTCCTGACCCCGTACCCAGTGGTAGGGTACACTCTCCATCGGATGAGATCGAGGAGGATCCCGTGGAGATGAGAGCGGGGGCGAGCCTATCGTTCATTCCACAGGGAGTCAGTGGAGGGATGATGATCCCTAGATACGTGCATAAGGTGTATGATGAGGATCAGAGGATCCGATGTGGGGATGTTGTGGAGGAGATTCTGCTGCTGCTGTTGATGTGGATGTTTCTTTTGCTACCTGGAGACTGCTACTGCCATTATCACTACTACTACTGATGCTGCCAGATCTACGTGACCGCCTCTAGAGTTCATATTTTGATATGTATATATTTTGTAGATATGCTCTTGAGAGCTCTAGGGCTATGATTATATTATGATGTAGATCTGTTATGGACTTGTTGGACCTTGGAGACTTGACTGCTGGGACTATGTATTTCTTGACCTATATCTATATATATCGCTTATGTTCATATTTCTAACTGTGCATAGTCCTACTCTTTCCGCTTACTCTGATTAAAGATTAATTAACGAATTCGGTTGCGTTATTTAAATGGTATCAGTTCCGTAAAAGACAAAAAATGGATATGCATCGTCTAATTTTACTATGTCTATACGTTTTCGAAAGCACCGATGCTATCCGGATTATGGAAAGGTTTTCTTATTTTAGCAAACACCGAATTCAACACAATGTTTCAAATAATACGAGTTGTTCTCTCCAAGAGCTCCATAGTTTGATTGTGCACCCGCTTTGAAAGAAAATTTTATTTCCACATTTTCTTATATAATTACAAGTCCATGTATTGTTAATGAAATAGTTTAATTATTATATTAAACTTAAGTTATTGAGAAGGGTGTCACATGACCGAGCTAATCTTTCGACCGACTTCCTTAAGCCGAGCTTGGGGACTTGAGTGATAGATCTGATCTGAGCTGAGTTGATCTGATGTGATGCCGAGCTTGACAACTGGTTCGAGCTTGACATCTCACGCCTGAGCTTAATCTGTGGTGATTTGAGGTGAATAGTGTTGCCGATCTTGACGAAAGTTCGAGTTTGACAACTTCACCGAGCTTGGGGTCTAGAGTGATTAATCTTCTTGATGAGCAGTGTTGTCGAGCTTGACAACTTCACCGAGCTTGACATCGTCACCGAGCTTGACAACTTCACCGAGATTTATTTGATTTCCAGGATACTTCATAGCTGATTCATTTGCCTTT
This sequence comes from Crotalaria pallida, assembly GCA_037953625.1. NCBI lineage: Eukaryota > Viridiplantae > Streptophyta > Magnoliopsida > Fabales > Fabaceae > Crotalaria > Crotalaria pallida. The sequence goes on along the minus strand of CM075654.1, from coordinate 57,715,956 downwards.
AGCAAACCTTGGTCGGGAACCGAGCACATGATATATTTGCCGTAATCAAACCGAGCTTGTTCATTTGTCTTCATCAAAACCTTTGATTCAACAATCTCCTCCTTTTTGATGATGACAAATGCTTGTTGATTTTGTGAAGATCATGATCGGTTCTTCTGAACATATGCTCGAAGATCACTCCCCCTGAACATAAGCTTTCTCCTTTCTCCCCCTTGATATATGGTCGAAAATTTAAAGCACTTATCTTCAGTCAACCATCTTTCTCCCCATCAAACACATCGTTCCTTTCTCTCCATAAATTCGTATATCTGAAACATCAAAAACAAAAACAACAACTACCTTTCTCCCCCTTTTGGCATGATAAAAAAGGAGCCGAAGAATTAAGCACATAGCCAAAAGAGTATAAAACATAGAGTAGGCAAAATAGATACCACTTGTTGAAAACATTATCAAATAGATACCAATTTGTTGAAAGGGCATACACTTGATGAAAAAATAGTGATACCAATTGTTGAAAAACATAGACAAATATTTTTGCCTTACACCCCCTTTCGATAATATGTATCAAAATATAACCTTTCTCCCCCAGAAAATGTTATGAAAGAGTAACGCGGAGAAATGACAAGCTTTTGAATGTTGGAAGTAAATATTTGAATAAATAAAAGAAATTCGAGCAGTTTTGTCCAGATACCACCGATTTTCCCTTGCTCGGAAGCACACCTGCTGCTCGGAAGCACACCTGCAAAACATATTACTTGTTCATTTTGGGTACCCAAACAGTTTTGGGTCCCTGTCGGTTAGTGCTGGGATTTACTCCCTTAACAATCCAAACAAAAGAGTCGTCAGCCACACCATATTGCCTGATTTTACATTCATTTGGCGTATGTTCGAGCATGCCACAGTAAGAACAGGTCGACTTTTTATTATGTTTAATATTTGAAAACGAGCCGATTTTTCTAAAAGTTTTCTTTTTGGCATGTATGTAACCGAGACCAGTTTTGTTTGAATTGCTTCTCTATTGAACAAGTAGTCGGTCCAGTATTCTATCACTTTTTGAAAATGTTGCATTAGTAGTTTTTAAATTTTGAATTTCTTTCTCGTACTTAATGCAACCTTCACACTTTTGATTTTTCAGAGAAGTGATAGTAGATTCTAAGGAATCATTGCTGCTCTTTAAAGTTTCAGTGCATTTTTTCAATTCGAGAACTTACTCTTTATGATTTAAAATGTTTCTTTTTAGCTTAGCATAGCTCTTAGCAATTTTCTCGAACTCGGATTGCATTTCAGTGTAAGCAGTATATAATTCCTCATAATTATCAAGTTCGGACTCAGTATCAGATTCGGTATTCGAGTATACCTCATTTTCATGTACAGCTGAGCCGAACACCGAGATTGGAGTGGCTTCTTCATCATGTCTTCCCCTTAAGCACAAGATCTTGCTTCCATACTCAGTCGAGCCGAACTCCGAGCTTGAAGAGCAATGATGTCTTCCCATCGAACACAGATTTTCACTTCCTTTCTCAGTGGAGTCGAGGTCCGAGCATGCTGAGACTTCAAAGTCACACCGACCCATTAAGCACAGGTTCGTCGTCTCTTCATCATCCGAGGAGCTTGACTCTGATGATTCATTATGCTCAGGTGCATCCCAGACAATGTAGGCTCTCTTCGGTTTGGGGTCTTTGCCTTTCTTTTTCTCAGTGCTGCTTCTCTTTTGCAACCTGAGACAATATGGTTTGATATGTCCCGATTCACCACATTCATGGCACTTTATCTTGTCTTTTGAGCTTGTGCCTTGGTTTTTAAAATTCCCTCTATTTTTGAAGAATTTTCCGAACTTCTTGACCACAAGACCGAGGGTTTCCTCATCCATGTCCGAACTAGAGTCGCTGTCCGAGGACACTTTGTTCGACTTAGTTGAGACCTTGAGTGAGATCCCTTTCTTTTTCTTGTCGGATTCTTCATGCATGGTCAGTCGTCCGAGCTCCATCTCATGCTCCTGCAGTTTGCCGGACAGTGTTGCTATGTCCATGGTATCTAGATCTTTTGATTCCATGATGGCAGTAACCTTCGGTTGTCATTCCCAGCTAAGACATCTCAACACTTTGTTAAGAACCTCGACATTTTGAAAAGTTTTGCCGAGAGTAATAAGATGGTTTATGATATGAGTGAACCGTTTTTGCATATCATTTATAGATTCGCTCGGCAGCATACGAAATAACTCATATTCATGCATAAGAGTATTTAACCGAGCTCGTCTAACTTCATTTGTCCCTTCGTGAGTCAGTTGTAGAAAATCCCACATTTGCTTAGAATTTTTACAGTGAGATACTCGGAAAAATCCATCGTAGGACATGGCCGAGGTGATGATGTTTTTAACTTTTAAATCGTAAGATACTTTCTTTTTATCATCATCATCATCCCAGCTTGCCTTCGGGATTTCTACAACATCATCTCCGATTTTCCTTCTCGGAATAGAAGGACCATTATCAATAGCATCCCAAACATCAATATCTATTGCTTCTATGAAAATTTTCATTCGGGCTTTCCAATAAGCATAACCATCACCATTAAATAGTAGCGGTCGGTTTATTGAAGAGCCTTCACTTCCGAATGGATTGTTAGAGCCCATGGTTTCCTAGGATCTTTTCCGAAAAAGCTGTTATGCTCGATCTTTCGACCAAGCTCTGATACCACTTGTTGGAAACCCAGCAAGCGTCCTAACAATCTACTAGGGGGTGAATAGTAGTTGGAAGCAATAATACTAATATTTCGCAACGAAGTTGAAATTGGTCGGATAAGGCTAGTAGTTTTAAAAAGAAAGACTGACTTTGGGCTGAGCAGTATCTAATAATCGGTTATCTAGACCGACCACCGATTATCCGAGCTGCGCCACTCAAAGATCAGGTTTGCAGCGGAAATTTGCTATCACTATCCGAGCACAAACAACGAGTTAAACAAAGCCAATTAAGAGCTCGGAATAAAAACTGAAAGCGGTAAAGAAATAAAGGGACACCGAGTTTTTATACTGGTTCACTCACAACCACGGTGAGCTACGTCCAGTCCCCCTTGAACCTCAAGGATCCTTTAATAAAATTAAATTGATAGAAATTACAAGGGATCAATTAACCCACCAAGAGAGTACCAAACTCTTGGCTTCTACCTAATTTAACAAACTGCCGAAGAACGTCCTCAGACTTTACCAAGTCTTGAAACCTTCAAGACACCTTGAAACCTTTAAGGATTTTCACCAAAGAACCTCTTTGGATTTCTGCTCAGGAACCTCCTAAGACTTCACCAACACCTAAGAACCTCTTAGATGGCTTGGAAACCTTCCAAGACTTTCACGTGCTTGAGAACCTCTCAAGACTTTACAAACAGATTGAATGAATGATGATGGCTCCAACCCGAAACTCAAATGTGTTTGAATCTGAAATTTTGGTGAACAAAAGAGTTTTCGGTTAAGTGTTTGAGAAAGGATTTTTGTATGTAGAGAACGATTTTAGACTTGGGTTCTTAAATATAACAGTTTTACTCTCTAACCCTTATCGTTCTCTTTTATGCATTTTCGTTTCTTGTGTTTTTCAGAGAATGATTTCAAATTTCTACTCTTCACTTGTTGTCTCACTTGTTGTTCTCTGAAGAAGAAAACCATCCTTTTATAGTGATGCCAGCATGCATGAGGTAGGAGAGAGAGTGGAAAATACGTATGTCCTTTGCAACGGATATACTGGACAATTTCTGCACTGTACAGAGATACGTTTGTCCTTTATCCAGCTGTTTCCACTTCTTTGTAACGTTTTGAATTTGTCTCTCTTGCATTGCTGATTTGAATTTTCAATTTTGAAATATTAAGGATGGTGACAGATGAGTGCTGTTGAGATAAGGACAAAATTGCCAGCCACACACAGTACTATAATGTCAGTACAGAGATGAAGAGGTGCGAGCGGCGTCGTACTGCTGAATGATGAAGAAGATAAATAGTGATGTCGAGCTTGACAACGAGCTCGAGCTTGACATCTCTCCGATCTTGAGGACTTGAGTGAAAGATTTGATCTGAGGTGACCGAGCTAATCTTTCGACCGACTTCCTTAAGCCAAGCTTGGGGACTTGAGTGATATATCTGATCTGAGCTGAGCTGATCTCATGTAATGTCGAGCTTGACAACGAGTTCGAGCTTGACATATCTCCGATCTTGAGGACTTGAGTGAAAGATTTGATCTGAGCTGACCGAGCTAATCTTTCGGCCGACTTCCTTAAGCCGAGCTTGGGGACTTGAGTGATAGATCTTATCTGAGCTGACCTGATCTGATGTGATGTCGAGCTTGACATCTCACGCCTGAGCTTAAGCTGAGGTGCTTTGAGGTGAACAGTGTTGCCGATCTTGACGAAAGTTCGAGTTTGACAACTTCACCGAGCTTGGGGTCTTGAGTGATTAATCTTCTTGATGAACAGTGTTGCCGAGCGTGACGAAAGTTCGAGCTTGACAACTTCACCGAGCTTGACATCGTCACCGAGCTTGACAACTTCACCGAGCTTGATTTGATTTCCAGGATACTTCATAGCTGATTCATTTGCCTTCAACAAACCTTGGTCGAGAACCGAGCACATGATATATATTTGCCGTAATCAAACCGAGCTTGTTCATTTGTCTTCATTAAAATCTTTTATTCAACAAAATGAATAACAATAAAAAATGTTTCAAAGGGATGATAAAAATCTAAGTGAAACAAATTTTACTTTTGATTAAAGTAGATGGTCGAAATTTTTTAGACATAGGGTATAATTGTTTTGTGTGATTATTTTTTTTAATGAAAAAGTGTTGTTATTGTTTTTACCAAATTTCTTAGAGAAAATAAAATGATTTATTTGCTTTTGTGAAAATAAGATTAAGTTAGATGATTTTATATATAAGTGTTAGGAATAATTTTATGTGTGATTGTATGAGTTTGTCAATGTGTATATGGTTGTATGAAAAATAAATTGTTTTTGTCCAAAGTAATTTTTTTTAAATGATGTGTTATGTGTAGAAAGTTTTTATTTGTTTATTTTAAGTGCTTATTTTTACTTGATTTGGTGTTTGGTTAATTGTTATAAGGTTAAGAAATTATAGAAATAGGTTTTATGTGTCTATAAATTTTGTTGTTACTTGTTTGTATTTTATTTAATGAGGGTCGAGTATAATATTGAAGGAATGAATGATTTTTTTTCCTAATTATTTAAGTGCTATATGATGAGTATATTGTATTTATTTGATGTGTATGTATGAAACCAATATTAAATTGAGTGTTTTCATAAAATAAATTAATTCTGAAAAATAAAGTTAATTCTGGAAAACAATTTTTTACCGGACCTGGGGTCCAAAAATATAATTTTTATATGTGTTTGTGGCGATTAATTGTATATATGTGAATATTATAAAGTATAGCATAAAAGCATGAGTTTTTATGAAATAAAATGAATTTTTATGAATTAATTTAGTTGCTGTCCAGAATTGATTTGTAAAAGAAAAATATTATTTTATTAAGTTTAACTTTATTTTTAGAACTTGGTGTGTGTATCTTTTAGTATGAAAATGAAAAAGATGAATTTTCGGGTAAATTGGAAGTAATGCAACTCTGTTTTACCTTGTTGTCCAGAAAATATCTTTATATGGTTATGTGATATTTAAATGTTATTTAGATAATAGGACTTGTATTTTGTGTGTAGGAAAAAGTGGCATAATTTTTAAGTATGTTGTTTAGGAGAAAAATGATTTTGAGTTTGAGTTATAGTTGTTGTCCAAATTGTAGTTTAGGTTGCATCAAGCTTTAAAAATTTTATGTTAATTTAAACTAATAAGTATTTTAAGTAATGATAAATTTGTATATATGTTGAATGAATTATTTTCAATGTAACATGATATTTACTTAGATTATAATTGTTGTTCAAACTTAATAAAATAGTGAATTGATTTGATTTTATGGCATGAATACTTTGCTGTCAAGGTAGGCTGCCATTTTTTTTTCGCAACAAAGTTATTCTCCGGCCGATAGTTGAAGACTAATCCCTCCGAGGCGTAGAGATTATCTAAGTGGGCTTTACCTCTACCAACAAAACATTTTTTTATAGAGATTTAGTTTACAAACCCCATACTTTAGGTTCATTGTTAATCCCCAAACCCCGTTTTTTCCGATGGGGTTCTATCGGAATATTTTCCGATACCCTCGAGTCGGAAAAGTGTATTTTCCGACTTTAAAACCCCGTTTTTAATAAGCGAGCAAGCATTTTTCCAACTCGGCGGTATCATAAAATATTCCGAAAGAACCCCATCGAAGAAAAAAAACGAGGTTTGAGGCCTAAAGAGTGGGGTTTGTAGACTACTACTCTTTTTTATACCCACAGTTGGACCAAATCCCTTACGTCATGGTTAAGGAACTCAGTTATCTGCCAACTATGTTAGGCCAACAGTCGGATGAAGTATCAAATAATTTTTATATTCTGTGAAATTTGGTATGTATGATCGTCATAATAATAACATATAATTCAGCGGTTGGATTGACAAATTTCATAATATATAAAAATTTATGTGAAGGTGTAAGTAACCAAGTTTTACACATGATGTCAACGTATCCTAACTCTAAACTGTCAATTTTTTTGGAACATAATTTCTATATGAATTATTGAATTGACTTTACAAAGAAGCACGCAAGCAATGCACAATTTGACAAGGTGAACTGAAAAGTCTAGCAAAACTAGGAAAGGAAGCGATTCAAAAGTTGAAGGTACGTGTATATATAGTTTAGCAGCATTGTTAATTCCATAATAATAGAATAAAATAAAAGGAGCATTAATTTATGAGTTAACACAGACTGAAATTAGTTCCCTAGTGTCAATTGCTCAGTTCATTAAGCTACGAGACATGAGTATTAGTGTCCAGAAACAAAATAACAATGCTCCGGTACGAGTGTAAACGTACATTGTTATTTGATGTCCAGGTAATGGGAATACAAGTATACAACTACTCTATCCTGGAAACTTTGGAACCAAAAACATGGGATTCTGATCGTTTGCAGCATGGAATACAACCAAGAGCGTTTACTTTTACTACTCCCTCTGTCATATGACTTAGGTTCATTTAGTCATCTTATTTGGACTCTCAAAAATATTTATACTTCTCTTTTCAAATATATTATTATTTATTGTATTTTCTTTTTCATCACTTTTCTATCCATCTCTTTTCAATATAATCTTCATATATTTATTAGGTCCTTTCTTGAAATTTGGGGTACTTTTGCCAAATAACTTTATACTTTTTTTTTCAATGTCGGACTCCCCAAAGTTATTTCTGGGTTTGTCATATACCCCTACTACCAATTCTCGCCAATTTGGATGACATGTAACATCAGAATCCTAGTAAGACGCTAGAGGTTGATCATGTGGTGTCGCGTGATGTCACACGGGCGAAGACAACCTATCTCTTCATTTTTTTTTTCTTTTTTTATTTAATTAAAAATATAAAAATATGAAGTTTTTTAGTTTTTTAAATTTTTTTTTAAAAAAAAGGATTTTCGCCCATGGGGCACTAGGTGTTTAATCTCCTGCGTTTGATCAGGGGATTCCGATGTTACATGTCAACAAAATATGACAGAATTGATAGTAGGGGTACATGACAAACCCAGAACTAACTTCGGGGTCAGACATTGAAAAAAAAATTAAGGGTATCTGACAAAAGTATCCCAAACTCCAGGACTTATGACATAATTAATCATATTTATTATTACTCTCTCCTCTATTATTAATAGACAATAATTTAATCAAAATATACTAAATTTTACATCATTTACTCATTTCTTAATTTATGTGCAAGAATCTAAAACATGGAAGGAATAACAAGAAAATTTAGTATACCTTTATTTGCAACGTTTAAACCATGAGAATAGAACAAGTCATCAATGCTATCATAATACTCCCTCCGTTTTTTATTATCCGTCATTTTTTGAGATATTTTTTGTTTTTTTATATATCATTTTGAGGATTTCAAGAGTGTAATAAATGTTTTTTTTACTCCATCCGGTCCTATATATAAGACATATTCTAGAAGCAATCTTTGGTCCTATATATAAGACATTTTGTATTTTTTATGCATCATTTATTGCTTTTTCTCTTTTTTGCCCTTATTAAATGCTTTGACTATTTATGTGTTTTTTGTTGTTCATTAATGAGTGTGAGTTTTTCAAGAAAAGTTGAGAGGGTAAAATTGTAATGTTACAATATATTCTCATAGAATTCATAAAACTAACTACTTTTCTTGATCCGAGGAATATGGTTAAGTATGTCTTATATATAGGACCGGAGGGAGTAATGTTTGTCCCTATTTAATATGTCTTGATTTATGTAAGTAGTGAGAAAAAATTAATGATGACAGAAAGAAAAGATACGATGGAAAAAAACATGATTAATGTATTAAAAATTTAAGTAACGATTAGAGTTCTTAAAGGATGTGTTTTTGTTTAAAATTGTTTAAAATAAGACATATAAATAGGAAGAGTACTTAATATTCATAGTCTACCACAAGTCATCAATGCTACCATAACACTAAGGATTCATAGGTTACTTAGCTACTGGAACAAACTATACATGTTCACGCATTTTCATTTACAAAAGTGTGACAGCACTAGTTGTACACCGTCACGGTGTACATAACCAATCAGCTGCTAAGATCCGGCATAAAGAAAACTAAACTATGTACGTGTACTACTTGTCCGTTAGAATGAGAGCAGATGGAAATGCAAAATATGCTTCCACATATATTTTCCTTGCTTGAGAACCAGGATGCAGCTAAAGCAACAAATGCATACCTTGAATCTAAGTTGATATTCCAGTCTGGCATTTTGGTGAATGTGAATATTCAATAAGGTCACCTACCAGAATTATAAGGAAACAACATCAAGAATCATGAAATAACAGGATATATACATTTGATCATAGAAAACAATAGTTATCTTAGATCATAAAAAGAATTGTGAGAATAAAAGAAATCACCTTTTATACTATATAATATATATATAGATGGCTTCAATACATCCTACCAGTACACCAGGGAGCACCACAATAGCAATTCTTCATCTTTATATTTCCATCAGAATCAAATACTTGATCTATTTTGTAATTGTAATGGTAAGTCAGCTCTTGCATGCGAGGAATGTTCGTATCAGCAAATAGCATTATGTGAGGAATCCTCCTATCATCATGATCATAAAGGACATTTTGAGCAAAAAGATTAGGGGCACAACTATGGTTGATGAACCTGCCCAGATTACCGCATTTGGCAGCATCGATGGTGAAGCCACCATCCTCAAAATCTTGGCAAGAACTCGAGTCTGAATCAGGCATGATTTTCGAAAGTTCCTCACGAAGACTATTATCAATGTGGTTATTCCCAATATCAAACAGATAATCATCGCTACCAACTCTTTTCTCAGCTTCAGAATCTTCGAGAAGCTCTCCGGTATATTCACAGATAAAACGTCCGGAAGGAATGGTATTAAGGGATCTCACTCCCCATCCCTTTGTCTTTGTTTTAAAAATTTCAAATTGAAATTTAATGCCATGTTGACTGACTCTGTTATTGCATGTTGGAGGGCAGTTGCAATTAGGACCACACTCATAGACAATACTCTTTGCTTGCACAATAGCCCTGTTAAGATTGAACGCGATCTTACCCCCATTTTTCACGGCACAAGCACACTTCTCCGAGTCGGAGCATCCACTAGTACAATTACAACCAACTGGACGAATAGGACGGCACTTATCAGGATATATCATGCTAGCTAAGTATTCAAATTTTGGGGGTTTCTCATCATCAATGGTGTTGATAGCGCACACAGGAATTGACTCTTTCCCGTACGAAATGTCATCAACACATAAACCCTTTCTCATCTTGAATTTTTCGAATTTCTTCACTTCTTTCCATGGAACATCTAATTGACCTGGTATTCTTCTCATCTCAAACTTGAAAACCAACATACCATGTGACCCTATCTCCTGCCAATATCTCTCAACTCTATACAGCCCATAATATGCATATATTTTACAGCTTCCATCCTTTGACTCAGACTTGCCAATCACCCTTACCGGATTTTGTGCCTCGATGCTGTTCTTCAAAGCAAGATTCCCCCTCACAAGTTTCTGATCTTCAGCTTTATCAGTGTTGTTCTTTTTTATCACATTCCCCCCTTGCCCTGAGTAAACCAAAACATCCAAACTGTCCATTTCATCATCATAGTGGCCTGATGATTTAACAACACTAGTAGCAAGGATCTTACCCTTGTCTTTCACATAATCAATGCCAGCTTGTAGCTGGCGATGAAGGCCAATTACGTTAAGCTCCTTCCAATACTGAAATTCATCACCAACTTCAACCCCTGGCACAGTTCCTATGATCTGCTTCCCCTCATTAACAAACTTCCCATTATCCCTAAGAAACTTACCTGCTCGTATATCAGCCCGATCGCCTCCTCTTCCGACCTTGTTTTCTTCCTTTATAAGCTTTCGACAAATAGCATGGAAAAGGCGCAAAGTCACCCTCACTCTAATTCGAGCTTCCGCTTCATTGCGACGCAAAAGACCAACATTAACTTTGGAAACCTCTGGAAGACAACACTCCCCTTCCTTCTTTGAATACTTGCTCCCATAATAACTTTGATCTTCTTTAACCTTCTTTCCTTTGTTTTGATTTGAACTTCCACCAACATCAACCCTACCATGACTAAAACCAGGAACATTGACATCAGAAAACTCTTGATTGAAATATAGAGAACCCTTCTCTTCCTTCTTTGAAGACTTATAACCATACTCAAATCTAGAAGAACCTTCACCACCATGTGACACTACTCTACCAGATGGAACAACCATCTTTTTTCCCAAACTCTTTTCACTCAAACTCAGTTCACCATGTTTTTTCACTTTCTCTTTTCCTGGTTCATGATCATTTTCTCCCTCTTTATTAACCATCAAGTTCTGTTGACCCACAACCTTGTTTTCAACCACCTTGAGGACATTTATGCCACACAAAGGAGGGAATTCTCTCAGGGCTGGAACCCTTGGTTGTGTAGAGTAATGACTTCTAACCCCAGGTGTTGATGCATTTGGAGGAGAACCCATTTCCTCAAATGGGTAAAAGTTTTGATTTTTAGCAATTTTAAATGACAAAACTTGGTCATCTTCTGGATGAGGATACCCTTTTGTATTTGTGTTGATTCTTTGAGAAAAGGGACCACACCCTGGTGGGAAATCACGGAAAGCAGGGCGAATTGGACGCTTAGCCATGGAATGAAGTGACAGTGAATGAGAGAGTGCTCAAGTTTAGTTTAGTTTAGTTTTTTTCTTTTTTAAAAAGGGAGACTTACATGTGCCTTACAAGGGAAGGGAAGGGAAAGAGGAGAGAAGGAAATAGAAATCAGAAAATGGTGGATGGAAGCACACTTTTGGGTACTCATTCAACCTCAGGTCACGTGACTCTAGCCAATTAAGCAACTCCTGCTCTCCGAGGACTCTTTTGGGATGCTCCTCTTAAAAGTAACCAAACGTATCCACCTCCCTCACAATTAAGGTATGTTAGTTACTACTAGGAAGGTTGAGATTAATTAGGACTTGAAAATTTTTAGAATAAAATTCGATAGAGTTTTTTCTGTTTATCGGATTTTCCCAAAATTTACATTTTATAAACATGTCATATCAGAGTAAATTAAAACTTAAACTTAAATACTAAATACAGCCAGAAAGACCTAATATCCGGATACAAATATAATACAAGTTACAGGCTACAAAACTAAGTTATATTAATTACAAACTTTGATTCTATTTCTCTCAATGCTTAAATTTACCGTGAAGTGTACTCCTGCTCGGCCAAGACTCGTGTAAGCTCCTTCTATACCTGTAAGAAAAATAGCAAGAAGGGTAGCTGTGACGCTCTCTTTTTAACTTGAAAATAGTAATATTTCCAAATAGTTTACTACTTGCTATCAAAATTAGGACTAGAAAATTTTTCCTTTTCAATGCTAGTACTTGCTCAATCATAAATCCTTTTGAATTCGGCTCAGCACAATCTTAAGTTCGAAAAGACTCTCCAGATCGCATCTCTTTAGTTATAGAAAGCATTATTAGTAGCTATTATGACAACATATCATTTGCTTCTCGAGTGGGATTTGAGTATATAAAATATAACATATAACTTTATCGCCGAATCTCTTGTAACTTAAAATCAGAGTTCGCGGAAGTAAAAATAATACTTTTGGGGCTTTGCTGAGGAAAATAAACATCATATATATATATAGATCATAGCATAAAATAAAACCCCATCAGTACAATAGTAGCAAGTAACATCAGTCGAGATAGCAAGAGTTTATAAAAGATATACAACTCAGCTGTATGAAATAAAACCTCACTCTAAGACCTCTCAAAATATATACACTATATCACATGGTCTCAAAATAGAAGTCTCAGAGCAGCTCTTCAGTGTCCTCAGCAACTCCTCAGATCCTCCCCAGCTCTATCCCTAGGATCTAGGATCCAAAACACCTATGCTATGCAGGCTCCTATGAACCAGCAGGTCCACCTCTAGCAGAAACAGTCGGCTCAACACGCACCTCCTCCTCGCTCTCATCCTCCACAGCGTCCTCCTCGACCTCGCCCGACTGTGTAGAGACCCCACCACTGGGTCTAGGATCTACAGAAGCAGTCCTATCATAATCAGTCGGACCAGGAGAAAAAGTCTCCTCAGTGACAACTCTATGGGAAGAAGGATGGGAACGAGTGGCAGCTCTAAAACGAAAACTATGAAAACGACGCATAGGTCGAGCCGGGGGTGGTCCTCTATGTGTGTAAAAAGGTGGAACATGCATAGTATAGACTAATGGGATCCTAAATCGACGAGGTCGCACACGCACCAGAGGGTTAGGGTGGTAGAGAGTGATCTCAACCTCCCCCTCAAAAGTGGCACGGTGCTCCTCATACGTCCATATACCGCTAGGGATAGGGCGTATCTCGATGCAGGCTAGGTATCTGGCCATCACCTAAACAGGGCACAGGGAGTAAGTATACACATATACATAATTGATAAAGACTAAAATTACAATCACAGGTATATCATGGACAGATCATAATGCAAATACATATGAGCACACCAATTTTTCAACATTATAACTCTTATAATGCAAGTGGCATGATGTATGATTTTCTATCCACCACTGAGGCCTCTAAATGTCCATCTTGGACGTCCATCCAATACACCCTTGTGTTCCCGGAACACCGACATTCGTTCCCAGAACGTAATGTCGAACCATACTTGGATAATAAGCATCACTCCCGGAGTGTGCACCACGTTCTCAGAACGCATACGTTCCCAGAACGCATAAAAACCAGGTCCCGAACACTGGCAACATATCTATAACGTGGCATCAAGTAGGTTATAATTTGGTACTCCCGGAGTACCCTCCTCATATTCCCAGAATATGATAAACGTTCCTACCAACCAGACTCCCAGTCTATATGTATGCACAAATATCAGGGTCAGTTTTATCTTTACATTAATTAATGTGATTTAGAAATATTCCAATTTCCATTTTGAATGATTAATTTGAGGCATAATATTTGGCATAAAAATCTCCTTTGAATTTTCTCAAAACATGCCTTTTAACTTAGATTGGATAAAACAAAGCCAATGGTATTCAAAAACTTAACTTTTTATTTTTCAGATTCAGGTACTAACCGGTTACAGTTTCAGGCTAACCGGTTAGAATTACAGACCTGAACTGTTTACCATTGCAATTCAGAAAAACCCTTTTTTTCTTGAATTCTCTACCCAATCTATACACCACTTAAACCTTGTTTTATGCCTCAAAATCACAGTTTCCATCATTCAAAATTAAAATCACACTTGTTTCCAATCATACATAATTTTCTCTTGAAAATTACTATATGAACTTAGGTATAAACTCTTTACTTCTAATCTGAATCATAACACTTTATATTCAGATTATTTATAATGGATTTATAGTATAGATTTGAGAAAAACTCCTAAAACTTAAGGACTGATTTAATAAACTAATTTTTCTTTAAAATTCTGCAGTGTCTAACCGGTTACGAAAATCGAGTAACCGGTTAGATTATGCAGTCAGTCCCTCAAATTGAAGGTTTTAACTCACCATTTCCTTTAATTCTCAAATCTAACCACAAACCATCATTCAATGAAGTTCATATACCTTAAACAAATATGTTTCATCACAGAAATCATATTCAAAGTGCATGCATCAAGTCTTTGCATCAAATTGCATAAAAACCCACATAAACACAATTTAACACAACAAAACTCATATTAATCATTCAAATCCAGAATTTAACATTCATACAATTTGCATGCATCAATCTAACTTGCTCAACAGGATTGAGCCAAAACTTTGGTCTCCAAGCCTTTGTGCTTAAAAACACATAATGCCCTTTTGAGTTTTGTTAACTCAAATCCTAATTCATTTGACATTTAGTCTAAATCTAGCATAGTGAAGACTTCTCCCATACCTCTAAGACGATTTTGAGGAAGGTTTGACACTGGTTTGAAGAAAACTCCACAACTTCCTCTCAGACCCACAGTTCTATTTTTCAGATTCGGTTTCCAGCAACAGGGTCCAGAAACCACCAAATTTGACATAGGATTTGGCCAAAGAAATTGGGGAAAATAGTTAGAACTCAGAATAGGTAACATGCACGAGGAATTGGAAAAGATTTGGAACCTAATGGTGAGCTACACTTACCAAATTCAAGGCTGGAATTCAGCTTTCAGAACTGGCAAAACAGAGAATTCAGTTTTCCACCTCCAACTTCCAAGCTTGATTCCTTCTTCCACACTCACTCTTGACTCACAAATTTGGTATCAACACGAAGCTCTGGATGTAAGCTTCGTGTTTGTGTATCACTCGTTCTCTGACTCTCAAGGAAAAAGAAGAATTGCCCTCCACGAATTGAAAACCCTAATTTCAGCCTCTCAACAAGAAATCAAACGCATCAACCCTCAATCCTTCAGAAATCCATCAATTTATAGAGGGATTTGTTGACATGCAGGAAGACACGCGTCCTCCAACATGCATCAAGTGGGATTCGTGGCGATTAATCGAATTAACCCAGTGATTACTTATCAAAATCCACTAAACCAGTTCCTGAGTTCATCGTCTAACTGGTTATAGGGCATTACTAACCGGTTAGATCAGTTCAAAATTTAAAAATTAATATTTTTAAATCTTTCCCTCCAAGAACCTTTTCAATATTACTTTTAAGCCCTCATTCAGGGACCAAAATGCAATATTCTTATTGCATTTATTTGCCATATAAAAATATTTCAACTTATTTTTATATATAAGGCGAATTAAATACAAAACATAATCTTGGAAAATTCTATAAATTAATAATAAAACTTTTTATTATTAATTTCCTATTATTCGGGAGACGAAAATTAGGGGTGTTACAGTAGCATTACACAGAACTTAGGCAATAGTGTCTAACAAAGCATAATAAATACTAAGAACATACACATCATTCAATTATAATTCATATCACACAATACACAATTATATCCACAAATAATTCTAGTTAACCTATTTTCATTCTCCGTCCTATTCATACTTTCAATAATTAAATCTCTTGTCTACAGGGTTACCTGACCAACCTGTGTCCAATACCTATCCACAGGGTCACGTGACCAACCTATGTCACCTATCACATCCACAGGGTCACCTGACCAACCTGGGATGAGTGACTTTAATCACAAGGTCACCAGACCAACCTGCGATGTGCTCCTAGTCACAGGGTCACTTGACCAACCTGCAACATGTGTCTAATCACAGGGTCACATGACTAACCTGCGATGTGCTAATCATTTCTATCTCTTTACTCCTATTCCTATTTCATTTCATGTTTGCACCACTAGGATTTTGCTTGCACCTGTTAGGTATGAAATTGATTATGGTAGGATTTTGCATTCAATTATATTCATATTTCTATTATGTGGTTGAAATTGATTAGCTTCTCCAAGAAACTTCTTTTAAATCACTTTTTTTTCTTGAGTACACGACAGGTAATCGATTATCCTACAAGGTAATCGATTATATCCCATATTTCACAATTGTTTGGCTCCTCACATAATGTAGGTAATCGATTATCTCCCCCAAGGTAATCGATTACTTCCTTAAATTCAAATTTAGGGTTTCCCACAAAATGATGGTAATCGATTATCTCCCCAAGGTAATCGATTACATCACCAAATCTTCGTATCTTAATGGTTTCTAACCCTCAGGCATTCCTCTTAACTCCTATACACACTTTTAGCCCAGAATGCTTCACTAATTCCTAGCTTACTCTTCTAATTATCATTAGCTTAACTCAGATTCGATTTAATTAAGTTTAGAATAAAAATTCAGGATGTTACAATTCTCCCCCACTTACTGGAATTTTGTCCCCGAAATTTTGTTCAGTTCCTTAAAAGGAGAACCATCCCATTGACACGGCCTTTGATTAGGACTTTCACATCCGTCGGTTCCAGCTTCTCACTAAGGATATTCCTCGATCCATGCTCCTTGGTGTTGTTTGGCTTATGCTAGAACACTCTACGCCTTGTTCTCGCCCGTCATTCCTTCTCGTTTCTATATGCCAACACCTCGTTTCGTTGTCACTCAGACAAAATCCGAATTAGGTTACTAAGTTCTCCCCCACTTGGCATTGACATACCAAATGGGAACAATGTTAGGAGATAGGTTTAGTCAATACTAAGGATGGAAAACGCAAGTTCTCGTCCGCCTTTCGCATCTGAATGATGTGTTTAGTATGTTATTCAGTGGCGGTCAATGGGTTGGAACAAACTTCTAAGGTTTGCTAAGTTTCCTACTTGCATGCATCTGGTTCTTGTGCTCAATAAAGAGTACGAATTAATAGGTTAGCTCTGTTGGTCTCAGTATGGAGGCTTTATGAGGCTACCCAAATTCGTTTCTCATGAAAGTTTGAAGCGGTTCCTATAGAGTTCACTCGATTCTTTCCCAGGTTTCATGTTCGGATCTAGTTCTCCTAAGCAGATAAGGTGGCTTAAGGCTCTTACGCTTTGGTTTTGTTTTGGGTCTACTACCCGATTCTGTTTAAGGAACTTGGAAAGAACACCTTTCAGGTTAATTCCTTCTCGTCTAAAGGACCTATTTATTGAAGAATTCCTATTAATGCGTTTTAACTTTCTTAAGAGGGTTGCAATGATATCATCCGTTAATAGATGCAATGATTGAGGTGATTAGTCCCAATCCCACATCTATCCACAGAACATCATTGTAACTCATAATGGTGATATTGTCACTTAACGCATGCAAGAGTAGGATGGCCAATCCTAAACTTACAATTTATTAAACAACAATATCATCACAGGACTCGATTTAAATTTCAACTAAAACCCTACGGCTTATTAATTATCCCTAAGACTCTTCATAATTTCTTAAAGGATTACACTAAATCTAAACGTTTCTTAAGTTTTCCTAGAACATGGCACGTTTCTAAGGTAAAGATTACCTTAAATGGAACTGCTCTCAGGACAGTCAACAGCCTTGTGTTCCGGTTGTCTGCATTGGAAGCAAAGACCTTCCTTCCTGTGCTGGTTAAGAGTCCAACACATGCGATTGTGAAATCCTCCGCAGTGTGGACATGGTGGTTTAGCACTTAGTGCGGTCATACTTGGGCTTGTATCCTTCGAGACTACTATTCTGGTATCGGTATTGGCATATGGATTTGCTTCCCGAGTCGGTACCTTACTCCTAATAGGACCTCCTGCCCGTTGCATAATCTTGCTCCTTACCTCTGCCTCCTTTTACTTCAAACTCTTCTCATAAGCGCTAGCCATATTCACCAGTAGAGACAAGTCAGCTATGTTCTGGTACCCAAGAGCTAACTTGATCTTAGAGCGAAGACCATATTCAAACTTGATACACTTCATTCTTTTATCAGCATCCTTATAACTGCCTGCATACCGGATCAAATCCTCGAAGCGAGTGACATACTCCCCAACACTTAGATCTCCCTGCGTCAGGTGCAGAAATGCAATCTCCTTCTCCCTGCGTACATCCTCCGAGAAATACTTTCCCAGGAACTTTTCCTTGAAAGCATCCTTATAACTGCCTGCATACCGGATTAAATCCTCGAAGCGAGCGACATACTCCCCAACACTTAGATCACCCTGCGTCAGGTGCAGAAATGCAATCTCCTTCTCCCTGCTACATCCTCTGGGAAATACTTTCCCAAGAACTTTTCCTTGAAAGCATCCCAGGTAATTTCCTGGTTAGCAGTCTCCAGGCCCCTTCATACATGCTCTCACCAGTGCTCTGCTTCGCCAGTGAGCATGTATTGTGCCAGAAGAACATGCTCCCCCGCTGGTGGTGTCATGGTCCGGAAAATCTTTTCGATCTCCTGTAGCCACCGTTGTGCTCCATCAGGGTTATATCCTCCTTCAAACTTGGGTGATTTGTTTTTCCTAAACCGCTCCAACCAATCGATCTCAGCTGGAGCTGGGGGTCGAGGATTCAGCACTGCTGCTGCTACGGCGGCTGCTGCTATATTCTCCGCTTGGTTTGGGTTCATCCGAGCTATATTTTCCTCTTGGTTCTGGTTCATTTGAACCAAGTTCTCTAGAATTGCAGTGATCCTATCATCACCACTGCGACTCCCCGCCATAATATATAGTTATAAAGAAAGCAACAAGTCAATACTCATACAAGCAAGCAATTACCTATATATCCTGGTCATCTAACTTAGACACTAAACTATCAATCGTTTACTCGCTTGGTGAGTAACCCAAAGGAGTTGTGAGTCCACACTCCAAGGCCCAGGAAAAACTGCTTTGATACCAAATTGTAACACCCTCACAATTAAGGTAGCTTAGTTACTAATAAGTAGGTTGAGATTAATTAGGACTTGAAAATTTCTAGAATAAAATCCGACAGAGTTTCCTCTGTTTATCGGACTTTCCCAAAATTTACACTTTATAAACCTGTCAGATCAGAGTAAATTAAAACTTAAACTTAAATACTAAATACAACCAGAAAGACCTAATGCCCGGATACAAATAATACAAGTTGCGGGCTACAAAACTAAACTATATTAATTACACACTTTGATTTTATTTCTCTCAATGCTTAAATTTACACTCCACGGTGTGGAGTGTACTCCTGCTCGGCCATGACTCGTGTAAGCTCCTTCTGTACTTGTAAGAAAAATAGCAAGAATGGTAGCATTACACAGAACTTAGGTAATAGTGTCTAACAAGGCATAATAACAACTAATAACATACACATCATTAAATTATAATTCATATCACACAATACACAATTATATCCACAACTAATTCTAGTCAACCTATTTTCATTCTCTGTCCTATTCATACTTTCAATAATTAAATCTCTTATCCACAGGGTCACCTGACCAACCTGTGTCCAATACCTATCCACAGGGTCGCCTGACCAACCTGTGTCACCTATCACATCCACAGGGTCACTTGACCAACCTGCAACATGTGTCTAATCACAGGGTCACATGACCAACCTGCGATGTGCTTATCCTTTCTATCTCTTTACTCCTATTCTTATTTTGTTTCATGTTTGCACCACTAGGATTTTGCTTGCACCTGCTAGGGCGTTTTGGGGCACCCATGAGGGACTTTGCACCCAACAAGATTTTGCACCCATTAGGCATCACCCGTTAGGTCTATGCTTATTAATTTATTCCATTCATTTCCTTTAGTTCTATTTCATACTCTAATTCATTTTATTTAGCAGCGAATTGATCCATTGGGTACACCGACGCCTAACGGGGCGTTTGGACCTAATGAGGCGTTTAGCCTGAGGGGGCGTTTGGCCCTAATGGGGTGTTTGGCCCTCCTAGCGGGGCACCTAGTGTGCCGGTGTCCCCAACGACCAATTCAGCTGCATTATCCCTTTCGTATCCTCTTGCACTATTCTTAACTCTTTCTCAATACTTACTCATTCTTTATTCTCTTTTAATTCTTACTCTTGTCATTTCATAACTTATTATTTACTAATCCATAACTTACTCCTTTGTTACCATTTTCTAGTTTCTCTTGTGTTTTTCTACCATTTTCTAATTTCTCTTAGGTTCTTCCTATTAGTAACTTAACCCTTATTTCCTATCTACGTTTTCTATTCTAATCTCTATTAATTCCTAACTCAATCTAATTCACCTTAGTCATTCATTTATGTTTAAGTCTTTTAGCTAACCCTAAATTAGGTCTATCTCCTATTAACTTCCCTCATGTCTTAACTCACTTCATTTAGTCTTGTCTAGATCTAAAGTATTTAAGTCCTTTATTCTAACCTCCACTAATCTATACATTAAATTAAAGTTGATTTAAGTTCCTAAGTTCCCACCATACTCTTAGTGTTCGCTTTCTATTACCCTAAGGCCTATTTCTATTCTATTTATGCATATCTTTAACTATCCACCCATTCTAATTAATTCATCTATCTCTTACTTATTTATTTTATTTGTTTCTTAAGTATCACTATTTCACTTACTAGTTACTCCCTAGCCCAATAATCTTAACTATGTCTCTATTATTTTATTACACCTACATCTTCTAGTTTTTGCATAATTCTATCAAAATCTATCTTGCTTATGGAATTGCTAATATCATCTATCTAGCCTATTCACAACTTAGCTTACCTAGGGATTCACTATTGTCTCTATGCTACACCTTAGCTTATGTAAATAACTAAACATACACAAATACATAACATCACACAACATACATTCACCAATCATCACAATAAGTTCTATAATCTCAATTCTACTCTTTAACCCTATTCAAGTGCATTACCCTAAGGTTTACACTATCACTACCCAACCCTCCTAGCCATCACTATACTCAAGCTAGAACCCATGCCCTAAAGAACTGATTATACCACCTCCTTACCTTGATGAAGAGAGAGAAAACCCCTATGCCTTAGCCTTACTCCTTTGCCCTAACTCCTTAGAGCTTGAACTTGTTCCACTCCCTTCAGCCTCAGCAACTCTATCCTCAAGTGCTCGGAACCCCTGTCTAGGAAGAGGATTGTGAAGGAGAGAGCTTGCTCCTACTTAGCCTTGATATGGAGGAAGCTTGAGTGTGTAGGTGGCCCTCCATGTGGTGTGGTTCGAATCCCATGGTAGAAGGAAGAGAGAGGGTGGCGTGGAAATGTAGGAGAAGAAGGAGAAGATGAAGCTTATCTTTTGAGGGTGGTGGTTATGATCTTAATTCTTGATCTAAGGTTGGAGGTTGATGATGGATGGATGCGCTTTGTTCTTTGTTCTTGATCTAAGCTTGATATTGATGATGATGGATGTGAGTTTGGTGCTCTTAGAACGTAGGGCCTTGAGATGAGAAGAAGAAGAGAGAGTGTGGTCTCATGAAGAGGGAGAAGAATGAAGTGTTGTTGTTGTTATGTTGTTTTATTGCCTTATGTTTTTCTTTTCTTTGCAAGAAAGAAATGATATGTGGTTGGCATGTGAGGCTTCTCTAAGAAGCTTGGTTATTATGTGGTTGAAATTGATTAGCTTCTCCAAGAAGCTTCTTTTAAATCACTTTTTTTTCTTGAGAACACGACAGATAATCGATTATCTCCCTTATTTAACAATTGTTTGGCTCCTCAGAGAATGTAGGTAATCGATTATCTCCCCCAAGGTTATCGATTACTTCCTTAAATTCAAATTTAAGGTTTCCCACAGAATGATGGTAATCGATTATCTCCCCAAGGTAATCGATTACATCACCAAATCTCCATATCTTAATGGTTTCTAACCCTAAGGCATTCCTCTTAACTCCTATACACACTTTAGCCTTGAATGCTTCACTAAATCCCAGCTTACTCTTCTGATTATCATTAGCTTAACTCGGATTCGATTTAATTAAGCTTAGAATAAAAATTTGGGATGTTACATGGGGTCTGTATACGATACTCATCAAAAGTTGATGAGTTTGTATACTAATTTATCCATGAATGACTGGGAATGAAAGTAGATGGTGGATAGTTGTGATTGAAGGCCAACTACCTGGGTGACCTGGAGTACGGATACAACTGGTGAACGAAATGAGTGTGCCCACTAAAAAAAGGGTCGAAGAAGATCTGGAGTTTTATTCTTTGGGCCAAACATAAAGGAGTAGGAAATTGCTTTTTGGCCCCCATTGTAGACTTTTTGGCCCCCATTTTCATTTTCCAAGGACAAAAATACCCCAAGCGCTTTAATCTTTCCGGTTCTACAAACTCGGAAAGGTAATTTCGGTACTACAAAGACAAAATACATTTATTTCATATTTCCAGTTTTACTAAAACGGAATATGGTTTCCGACTTTGTGGAACCGAAAAATTTAATATTTTCCGTCTCTGTAGAGACGGAAAAGTGTGGTTTGTAGAAACCACACTTCCAACTATCACTGGCTCTGCGGATGGTGCACTTGACCTTGGCTAGGGTGTTGCACTCTTTCAATAAAAACGACAAACATAGATTTGTTCCTGTTGCAGTAAATCACATTGTTTTGAGTTCCACAGCGACTCAACTCATTGGTACTGTTGTATGCAACATGTGATGCTTCCACAACGACTCACTGGTACTGTTGTATGCAACATGCTCCCTCTTCACTCAATTACATAAAAAAATATTGAAGGAGAAGCAACATTGAAAGAGTGCAACACCCTAGCCAAGGTTTAGTGCACCACCCGCAGAGCCACTGATAGTTGGAAGTGTGGTTTCTACAAACCACACTTTTCCGTCTCTACAGAGACGGAAAATATTAAATTTTCTGGTTCCACAAAGCCGGAAACCATATTCCGTTTTAGTAAAACTGGAAATATGAAATAAATGTATTTCGTCTTTGTAGTACCGAAATTACCTTTCCGAGTTTGTAGAACCGGAAAGATTAAAACGCTTGGGGTATTTTTGTCCTTGGAAAATAAAAATGGGGGCCAAAGAGTCTACAATGGGGGCCAAAAAGCAATTTCCAAAGGAGTATTGTATAGTGTTTGGGCCAATCCAAAAATATTTTGTAATGAAAGAAATTAATAGTAAAACAAATAGTAATAAAAAAAAGCAAAAATAAATAATAAATAATACACCCCCATATAAATGTTGTAGGTGCACCGTAGAAAAGTTTGTAGGAATTTTTTTCTTTTTGAACTTAATTTTTTTTAAACAGAAAAAAAATCAATTGTTTATTGACTAAATTAATTTATTACGATGCTATTATTGACACTAATATTAATTTATATTAAGTGTCATTGCCATTTGTCCTTATTAATAGAGAGTGTCATTGTCTTTCCTACGTCTTAGTTTCATCCAAGAAAATGTATTAAGATACCATTGCCGTTCCTAACTCTACTCATACGCAAGGCAACATGTTAGGGTACTAGTGCCCCTCCTACACCCTACTTATTTTAATGTAATCAATAAAATTATTAAATAATTGCATTTCAAAATTTTATTATTATATTTTAAATAATTCATAAAATTTTTAATAATAAGAATAATACTAATAAATAGTGTTATATGTATACAAAAAAGAAGTGTTATATAATTTTTTTAAAAACCATATAATTCAATATTAAAAAAATTAAAATTATTATTAATGAAAATAATATTTATAACTTAAATAATAATAATAATTTAATACTCCATCTGTCCCTATATGTAAGACCCTTAGGGAGATTTCACGTATATTAAGAAAGCTGATTAATTTAGTTAATTATATTGAAAACGTGAATTTTTGGTATGTTTTTTCAAAATTACCCTTATTAATATTACTGAGAATCTAAAAAGTGTTAAATAAATAGGGGTGTTTGCGAAAAAAAGTAACTAATGATCATTGAAAATTGGTATAGGGTCTTATAGATAGGAATAAAATAAGAATGTCAAAATAGTCTTATATTAAGGGACGGAAATAGGAATATTTAATAAATATTAAATTAAATAAATAATGTTAATAAATTTTATTAGTATTATTAGTTAAAACATATTAATTAAATATTTATTTGTATTATTTCGGTGTAGAGGGTGGCAGAGTGCAGGTCATGCAGTGGGTGCTGGTGGGATGTGCCAGGTGTCGGAATTTGTGTGGCTGTGTGGGTGCAGTGGAAAAAAAAGGAAAAAATTGGTAAAATGCTACATAAACTGGCAGCAGTGGGTGAACAATGATTAGTATACATATCATCAACTTTCGATGAGTACTATAAAACGACCTCTTGTTATAAACTACTCCCTCCCTCTCATAGGTAAGTTGATTTAAAAATTATACATAGATTAAAAAATGAATAAATGATGTAAGAATTTGATATATTTTAACTAAATTACCTCCATTTAATTATAGGAAAGAGTAATAATAAATGTATGAAGATTATATCGAAGAAAAATAGAGAAATGAGTGGTGAAGAAGAGAATGTAATAAATAAGGGTATGCTTGAAAAAAGAAATATAAATAAGTATTAAATTTATAAATGATGAACATGATTTATAGGACAAATCAAAATAGTTAAATGAACATAACTTATCTGAAAGAGGGAGTAGTAATTTGGCCGTGAATGCCATACACATTACACATATCTAGTTTTTTTTCATGACTTAATAATAATAATAATAATAATAATAATAATAATAATAAAAAAGAAATAAGTCATATTAATTGAAAATATATTTTAATTATCGAAAAACATCAATGCAAAAATGTTAATTCAATAAATATCGATTTATGTAAAATCAGAGCTCCCACATATTATAATTAAAATTAGTGCCTATTTAGTTTTATATTGTTTTATAGAGATATAAACTATAAGGATGAATAAATTGAAACATAAATCAAGATATTTCATTTTCCATTTGCAGTTTTGCATTGATCTTGTGAAATTCTACAAAGAAATAATAAAATGGTAATTATTTCCTAACTCTTTAATTTAGGAAGAGTTTGATATCCTCACATACTTGTCTCAATTAAAAAATGACAAGTGATATATTTTGCCACATCAATTGCCAAATCAGATGAATGCATAATTTTAGAAAGTTTGCAATCAAGTCCTTAGGATACAATTTGCAAAACTAGCCAAAAAAAATCAATTGCCTCAATTCTCCATCTCCCAATTCTCTGTCCACGATCTCCACCCCCAATTCTCTACTCTCTCCACCCAACAATCATAAGTCACAGTTCGATGCCAATACTTTCCAATTCAAAAATCAAAGACACACAGAAAAGACTTACACATGCAACAATTCTCATGAGCACCTGAAAATATGGTATGTTAGTAGCACCTTCATATAACAGTAACATTGAAATATCAATCAAATAAAGAAACCTCAATCACAACAATGCCATTTATACCAAAATCATTTACAGACTTATTGAATTAACACACTGACTGTATCACACTCCTTATATATATATATATATATATATATATATATATATATATATATATATATATATAGTAATCGTATACTTCCAAATCAAGTTAACCAATCCAGAGAAGCTCATTTTCTTCCTAACTTCGTGAATAGAGAACAAATCGTGAACAGAGAATAGAGGGATGGAGAATTGGGTGCAATTCATTTTTTTGGCTAGTTTTGCAAATTGGATTCTAAGGGCTTGGTTGCAAACTTTCTAAAAATCATGCATCCATTTTATTTGGCAATTGATGCGGCAAAATATATCACTTGTCACTTTTTTATTGGGACAAGTATATGTGAAATCTTACCCATAAAATGGGCACAACTCTCACCCACATAATGCACAGTTTCAATAGAAGCAACATATTTCCAAACCATGCATATGAATGATAAGGACCTAAATCCAGACCATGCATATGAATTAAATGTATCAAGAAAAATAATGATAAAATATTAAACTAAAATGAGTGGTTAAGCCCATAAGAAACATGGGTGGTTAGTTGTTATTATCAAACAATAGGAATAAAATATAATATACATTTATCACGTGCAATTGCCAATTAAGTAATGGAAGAAACTTTTCATTGAAATGGTTTATATTTGCTAAATAAGAGGATTGACTTATAATCATGAGTTAATAGTCACACAAGTCCTCGAAAGATACCTGTGAAATCAGTTAGGTCCTTAAAAGATTTGTGGAATCTCTTAAACTCCTCAAAGATCAATGTGGCATCAAGTTAGTCTCTCAATCTAATTTCGTCAGGAGGGACCTAATGTAACACCCCAATTTTCTTAATATAAAAAAATATATATATACAGAAATAAAAGTTTTGGAAATAGTCAAGAAACTTTGAAGTTATTTTATTACATCAAGTACAAAATCAGAGTTTGAAAATACAACGGATAACTTTAAACTTTTCATTTACAAATTAAGTTTGGACAAAAACGTGGGGTACCCAATTACAATATAGAACATTTAAACAAAACTGATTTCCTTTCTTTCGACTTGTTCCATTGCGTACTCTGATCTCCAAGCTCCTTAAACATGAACCTAAATTGTTAACTACTAAGGGTGAGATCTTTCATGCAACACTCCTTATATTATCATCTTACTTTATAAGAAAAGTAATAAGTTTATGATTACATGGACTTGTCGTCGTTGGAAAAAGATCTGAAAATAAAAATTTCCCTTTCCTTTGAGAATTCCTTTTACAAAAATTTGTCTAATAATGAATTTGACTAATAAAATCAGAGTTTGCGGAAACATAGTAAAATAATTGTAACACCCCTAATTTTCGTCTCCCAAATAACCAAGAAATTAATTATAACAATTATTTTATAATTGATTTATATTAGTTTTGAAGGTTTTAGTTTTTGTACATTATGTGTTTTATATATAAAA
Organism: Crotalaria pallida; assembly: GCA_037953625.1. Lineage (NCBI taxonomy): Eukaryota > Viridiplantae > Streptophyta > Magnoliopsida > Fabales > Fabaceae > Crotalaria > Crotalaria pallida. Next base: position 57,689,084 of record CM075654.1, on the reverse strand, counting down.
ATATGAGATATATTTTCATATAGTTATTTTGTACAAAAATGTGAATATTGAAATTTAGTCCTTGGGTTGGGACCTAATTGCAATATTAAAAAGGTTTTTGAAGAAAGAGTAATTAAATTATTGATTTTTGAATTTCATCAGTATGTAACCGGTTAGAAGGGCTCTGTAACCGGTTACACGATGAACTCAGAAACTGGGTTAGTGGATTTTGATGAGTAATCACCCAATTAACCCAGAAATTGCCACGAATCCCACTCAAATCACGCTGAGAAACGCGTGTCACCTTGCATGCTGTTTGAATTCATCTATAAAAGGCTTGGATTGAGATCTGAATCAAGGTTTTGTGAGTGTTGGTTTGGAAATCCTTGTTCTAGGGTTCTTGATTTGTCTTGTGCGATTCTTCTTCTATGTTGAGAGTTAGAAAACGAGTGATACACTGTTACAAAGCTCACATCAAGGGCTTTGTATTGATATAAAGTTTGTGAGCTGAGAGTTCCTAGAGTTTGAGAACGAAGCTTGCCAAGTTGAGGTGTTGGTGCTGTCAAACCTCAGCTTCTGGGTTCTGGAGCTAACTTTGAAGCTCGATTTTGGTAAGCACACAAACCCTTTTGGTTTCAAATCTGTTCCTACCTCTAGTGCATGTTGCAGAGAATTCAATTTGACCATTTTCCCCAATTCTTAATTTGGTTTTGCATGTCAATTTCCCTGATTTTGGTACCCTATCCAACTCTATCTGGATGTAGTGGATTTGGTGGAAATCTGTGTTGGAGCCTTTCTCTCTGCAATGTTTTGGATCAAGCACAATTTAGAGGTAAGGGGGAAGCTTACTATTTGCTAGAATGAGGATAAACATGTTTGGTAAATAGGATGAGTCACCAAGAGACTCTAAGGGCATAGCTTGAATTAGTTTTATGGCTTGGAGGCCAACTTAGCTCATTTCTGGTTTTTGAGCAAAGTTAATAATCTGCATGCAAGTGATTTTGATGCTTGAATCATAATCTAAATGCTTATTATGAGTTTTGTGGTATTAAATTGTGTTTATGTGAGTTTTTATGCAATTTAATACTCTAAATTGAATGCATGCAAAATAAATATGTTGCTGTGGTTGAACATGTTTAAATTAAGGTATGCGAACTCTATTGAGTGTTGGAATTGGGTAGATTTGAGTATTGAAAAGAATGGTATGCAAAACTTCACTTTTCAGTGTGCAGACTGCATAATCTAACCGGTTATTCGAAATTTGTAACCGGTTAGATACTGTAAATTTTCAAAGAAAATGAATTTCTGAAATTGGTCCTGAAATCTTACCATTCTCACTCAAGTCTATACTCTAATTTCATTTGAAATCAATCTGGAAATATGTTGATGAATACTGTTTGGTTCAGATTGAAATTGAGGAGTTAATGCCTTAATGTTATGAGATAATTTCAAGAGGAAATTGTGCTCATTTGGAATTGGATTGTGATTTAGACTTTGAATGATGAAATCAGTGGAATTTGAGGTATAAAACAATGCTGAAACTTTGTTGATGGATTGGGTAGAGAATTCAAGAAAAAGGGTTTTCTGAATTACAATGGTTAGTAAGTTCAGGTCTGTAATTCTAACCGGTTAGCCTGAGACTGTAACCGGTTAGTACCTGAAACTGAAAAATAAAAGTTAAGTCTTTTAAGTGAAAAGTTGAATACCAATGATTAAGTTTTCCCAATCCAAACCTAATGGCATGTTTTTAAGTTAATTCATGGATGAATTTTTGTGCCAAAGGTTATACCTCAAATTAATCATTCAAAGGAGAAATTGAGATATTTCTAAATCACAATAAGTTAATTAAAGATAAAAACCAACCTTATTGATTGTGCATTCATGCATAGAGAATGGAAGATAGGTTGATAGGAAACGTTTATCATATTCTGGGAATATTAGGAGGGTACTCCGGGAGTACCAAATTTGCAACCTACTTGATGACACATTCTGGGAATGTGGCCAGTGTCTAGGACCTGGTTATATTTGATACGTTCTGGGAACGTATGTTAGTGTTCTGGGAACACATTGATATGCAACCTACTTGATGACACATTCTGGGAATGTGGCCAGTGTCTGGGACATGGTTTCTTTGATACGTTCTGGGAACGTGATGCACACTCTGGGAGTGGTGCTTGTTTATATTCCAAGTATGGTTTGCTACACGTTCTGGGAACGTATGTTAGTGTTCTGGGAACACATTGGTGTATTGGATGGACGTCCGAGATTGATTAATATCGGAGGCCTCAGTTGTGGATGGAAATCATGCATCATGCCACCTGCATTGAAAGATTTATTATGATTAACCGGGTGTGCTCATATGGTTATGCATTCTGATCTGCTACATGATTACTTGTGTATGTTAGTTTTATTCTCATTTGATCATGCGAATATGTAAAGCTAACCCCCATGCCCTTATTAGGTGTTGATCGTGCATCTAGCTTGCACAAAAGTCAGTGAAGGGAGATGTCCCTTAGGTGCATGCATAATATAAAAAGTGTGGATTGGGAACCCTTTGCGCAGATATCGAGGATCCGACCAGATGAATATTTGGACAGAGGACCATTGACCAGCTCTATAACATCTCTATTTTTAATAGTATTTATATGATACACATTTTGAAAGAGGTATCATAAGATGAACTTTAGTTTCATAATAATACATATTTGGTATCCATGGACTTGTTACACTTGATATATTTTGGGAATATAATGAGATTATCTTACTATGTTTTCGCAAACTCTGATTTTATTAGTCAACTTCATTATTAATTAAATGTTGGTGAAAAGGAATTTTCAAGGGAAGGGAAAATTCTTATTTTCAGATCTTTTTTTCAACAATAACAAGTCCAAGTAATCATAAACTTATTACTTTTCTTATAAAGTAAGATGATATACAAGGAGTTACAATAATCATATTATACTCTCAAAATATATCAAGTGTAACAAGTCCATGGATACCAAATAAGTATTATTATGAAACTAAATTCATCTTATGATACCTCTTTCAAAATGTGTATCATATAAATACTTATTAAAAATAGAGATGTTATAGAGCTGGTCACTGGTTCTCTGTCCAAACATCCATCTGGCCGGATCCTCGATATCTGTACAAAGGGTTCCCAACCCACACGTTCTATATTCTGCATGCACCTAAGGGACATCTCCCTTCACTGACTTTTGTGCAAGCTAGATATACGATCACCACCTAAAAAAGGGCATGGGGGTTAGCTATACATATTCGCATAATCAAATGAGAATAAAACTAACATACACAAGTAATCATGTAGCAAATCAGAATGCATAACCATATGAGCACACACAGTTAATCATAATAAGTCTTTCAATGCAGGTGGCATGATGCATACTTTCTATCTCACAATCCTGAGGCCTCCATATTAATCAATCTCGAACGTCCATCCATTACACCAGTGTGTTCCCAGAACACTAATATACGTTCCCAGAACGTATAGCAAACCATACTTGGAATATAACAAGCACCACTCCCAGAGTGTGCATCACGTTCCCAGAACGTATAGCAAACCATACTTGGAATATAAACAAGCACCACTCCCAGAGTGGGCATCACGTTCCCAGAACGTATCAAAGAAACCATGTCCCAGACACTGGCCACATTCCCAGAATGTGTCATCAAGTAGGTTGCACACCAATGTGTTCCCAGAACACATCAAAGAAACCATGTCCCAGACACTGGCCACATTCCCAGAATGTGTCATCAAGTAGGTTTCATCAATATGGTACTCCCAGAGTACCCTCCTACAATCCTTGCCAACTTAATCTCCATTCTCTATGAATGAATGAACGCACAAACATACGTTCCAAGAACGTATGGCAAACCATACTTGGAAAACAAGCACCACTCCCAGAGTGTGCATTACGTTCCCGGAACGCATAAAAAACCATGTCCCAGACACTGACCACATTTCCAGAATGTGTCATCAAGTAGGTTGCATCAATATGGTACTCCCAGAGTACCTCTTCATGTTCCCAGAACATGACAAACAATCCTTGCCAACTTAATCTCCATTCTCTATGAATGAATGCACGCACAAACATACGTTCCCAGAACGTATGGCAAACCATACTTGGAAAACAAGCACCACTCCCAGAGTGTGCATTACGTTCCCAGAACGCATAAAAAACCATGTCCCAGACACTGGCCACATTTCCAGAATGTGTCATCAAGTAGGTTGCATCAATATGGTACTCCCAGAGTACCCTCTTCATGTTCCCAGAACATGACAAACAATCCTTGCCAACCTATTTCATCACCTTTCACCATGCACGGATGCACACATAATTATTAAGGTTGGTCTTTCCATTAATTCCATTATTATGACTTAGAAAAACACAACTTCTGAATGATATCTTGAGGTATAACTTTACTCATAAAATTCACCTTTGAATTTAAGTTAAACATATGCTCATAGACCTGGTTTGAGAGAATATAATCATTGGTATTAACAATCCTTACTCAAAAACTTAACTTTTATTTTTAAGTTTCAGGTACTAACCGGTTACATCACCACCTAACCGGTTAGAATTACAGACCTGAACTTGAAACCACTGATTTTCAAAGAATCTTTTCTTGAATTCTCTACTCAATCCAATAACAGGGTCTAAGCATAACAAAATACCTCAAGTTCAACACATATTATCATTCAAAAGATCTAAGTCATAATCCAATTTCATTTATGCATAATTTTCTCTTGAAATTATCATTAAATATTAAGGTATTAACTCATCACCTCCAATCTAAACCAAACAGTGCTCAATCACATATTTTTAGATTGGTTTTTATATGAAATTCTAGCTTAAACTTGAGTACAAATGGTATGAACACTTAGCCAATTTCAGAAACCTTTTTCTTTTGATAACTGACAGTATCTAACCGGTTACAGCCTCAGACTAACCGGTTAGATTATGCATAAAATACACTGAAAAGTGAGGTTTTGCATACCATTCTTTCCGATACTCAAATATAACCAATTTCAACCATACACAGAGTTACAATACCTTAATATTAACATGTTTACCCACTGCAACACATTAATCTTGCATCCACTAACATTATGAGCATCAAATTGCATATAACTTCACAATTTTCAATTGAATTTGTCATTCACTTTAAGGTATAAACCAATTATCTAGTTTGGAATTCATATCCAACAATCACAGGGTAATAACAGTGTTAATAGGCCTTAAGTCTCAATTAAAAATGGTGAGAATTACTTAACAAAACCAGAATTGTATATTTTCATTTTTGTCAGGTTCTAACCGGTTACAGACAGGCTCTAACCGGTTAGATTATGCAGCACAACATACTAAAACTGATTTTTCAGCACCATTTTCAATTGTACTCAAATCTAACCTAGTTTCATCATTACCCAAAGTTTAATACCTTAAAGTACACATGTTTAAACACTTAAACATGTCACAAATTCATGCATGCACAATCATCATACACCAAAAGTGCATAAATCACATATTTCACAACTTAATGCATCAACTCACATAATATCCAAATAAGTCATGAAATTGTCATCACAATAGCTTGCATGCTTCATATTATAATTGCTCAAAACTCAGAAATGAGCTAAAGATGGCCTCCAAGCCATAAACTAATTCAAGCTATGCCCTTAGAGTCTCTTGGTGACTCATCCTATTTACTAAACATGTTTATCCTCACTCTAGCAAATAGTAAGCTTCCCCCTTACCTCTAAGTTGTGCTTGATGAATTTAATCACTGAAATTTGCAAGATCTCCCCAGAATCCACAATCTCCATTTTCAGCCAACAACAGGTTTGACAGGGTCCAAAAACTATAAGATTTGACACATGAAATGGACAAACAAATTGGGGAAAACCATCAATACTCACTCTGTGCAACATGCACTAAAGAACTGAACAGATTTGAGACTCAAAAAGTGTGCATACTTACTCAAATCGAAGCTTGAAGTAAGCTCCAGAAACCAGAAACGAATTTTGACAAACTTGAACTCCTAACTTAGCAAGCTTCGTTCTCAAACTCCAGGAACTCTCAGCTTACAAACTTTATATCAATACAAAGCCCTTGATGTGAGCTTTGTAACAGTGTATCACTCGTTTTCTAACTCTCAACACAGACTGAGAATCGAACAGGAAAACTATGGAACCCTAAAACAGAGCTTCAGCAATTCAAGAGCAAAAATGGGTTTCATTTCATCAACACAAGGCTATATATAGCAAAATCAGAGCTCCTTGCATGTTGACACGTCCTTCCTCACTAAGATTAAGATGATTTCGTGGCGAATTCTGGGTTTAAACGCGTGATTACTCATCAAACGCACTAACCCAGTTTCTGAGTTCACCGTGTAACCGGTTACAGAGCCCTTCTAACCGGTTACATACTGATAAAACTTCAAAAATTAATAATTTAATTACTCTTTCTTCAAAAACCTTTTTAATATTGCAATTAGGTCCCAACCCAAGGACTAAATTACAATATTAATATTTTTGTACAAAATAACCATATAAAAATATCTCATATTTTTATACATAAAAACACATAATGTACAAAAACTAAAACCTTCAAAACTAATATAAATCAATTGTAAAATAATTGTTATAATTAATTTCTTGGTTATTTGGGAGACGAAAATTAGGGGTGTTACATTTCACAGCACAGTGAATTAAAAGGACAGTATAAGGCTCATAATAAAACTTGAGACTAATAACTAAATCAAAGATAGAGGTAACAAAACACAATTAATTTCACAATTCTATTTTCATTCATTTCGTTCATATTCATTTCAAATTTCCATTATTCATTTCGTTCCATTTCTCTTTTCAATCCCATTTCCATTTCCATTTAACCATTCCAACACCTCACACTTATACAATTAACCTATTGTTCACACTCTAACTCCTTTAACAATAAATCAAAGGCACCAACTCTTCTAAATTAACCATTAAGTATAAACAAGAAAACATAACAATCAAACAATCAACCAATCAATCGACATACTCAGGTATGTCTCAGAATGCAATAATATAAATCAACTTCCTAGGGTTCTTCACTTCCTACTTTATTAACACACACAACAAGGGAATTTATCATAAACATTATTAAGACTACCCTAAGCACTCCTATTACAAATTTATTAACTATTATTTTGGTACCCATAGTCTAATTTAAATACTAATCCCAAATCCTATTATAAACTCTAACTATCCCTAACTCAAAGTGTGGAAAGAATCTCCCCTTACCTTTTGAAGAGAAGAGGAGAAGGAGAGGGTGAGAATGGCACTCCACCATGCCCTTGGGACAAGCTCCTAAGTTTCTAATTCCTTGCTCCTTGATCAATTCCTAGCTTCCCTTGGTGATTATCCAACCCAATGAGGAGGATTGAGAGAGTTAGGGTTTAGAGAGAGGAAATTGGGGATTTGAGTGAAAGAGAGTGTAATTGGTGTTTTTGATGAAGGAAAAAGAGGAAGAGTTAATGGGGAATGATTATGGGTTGATGGATTGGAGTTATTTGGTGTTGATTTGAAGATCGGAAGAGTTTAGGGTTGAGAGAGAAGAGAGACTCGTGGAGGAGGAAGAGAAAACAATGAGTTTCAACACATTAAAATCGTGTTTTATGTCTGAGTTGACAGTGGTTAATCGATTAACCACTTTGGTTAATCGATTAACTCCCATTGTTTACAAAGGATTAATCGATTAATACTTGAGTTAATCGATTAGTGCCAGAAGGTGCTCTAAATTCTAATCGATTAAGCTAAGTCTTAATCGATTAGTGGCTGAAGGTGGCTCAAAAATTAATCGATTAAGGGACCTCTTAATCGATTAATGTCCTATATTTTCCTTTCTTTCAAGCATTCTAAGGGTTCTAAGCATTCCTAACACACCCTAACTTAACCCATCATAACTTCCACTATCTAAGCACTTTCTAAACACCTCTAAACACATACCAAACATCACAATCATCAATAAATAATAGCAAACACACAAATCACAATCACAGAAAGACGAAACGAACAAACAACCGAATTCTATACTTAACCTCTTCTTAAACACTCGATCTAACCAGATCGATCTAAGACAAACCCTATAACCACTTAACCCTAATACCAATCACTCCCGAGGCATAACCAATAGGGTCGAATTGATCTCGAATGCCTCACACCCCTATTAGATCCCGGAACTCAGTCGAAACGTGAGTTCAAAGGAAATCTCCGAACATAGACACTAGGGTCTATCCTTATACTTAGGGCTCTATCCTAGGATCCTTTATCCACTCACTCTAACGAGATCGACACACAAAAGGCGCTTATATGGGCTATGGAATACTCCAAGCCCCAAACCTATACAATGTCCTACTTACACGATCGCAATCACATCAATCCAACCAAACCCAATTACCCTTCGACTATAATTACCGACTCTAGAACACTTCCCTACCCATCCTAACGATGCGATCACATAACAATTACACACATACACCCAAAGAAACAAGTACAATTACTTGCACCTAGGAATGGACACAAGCACACACTTTTATATATATATATATATATATATATATATATCTTAACTCTAACTAACTACATATAAATACCTATTTACACACACACATACAAATATATATACCTATTTACAAACACACATACAAATACCAACACACACATACAAATATAACTACATATATATATATATATATATATATATATATATATACCTATTTACACACACATACAAATACCAACACACACATACCTTAGGAAAACATTTGCAAACACTTATATATATACATATTTTAGCTCAACATAATGATATTCATATGTGCAAATACTAAGAAAATAGTTGTAAATCATTTTTCGTATGTAACTAAGGTATTCTTACATATACTTTGTAGGTTAATAAAAAAAACCAGGATGTTACACCCAACGGAATCCTATGTGGCACGTTAAATGCTTTGTAGGCTCCAAAATGTCATGTTGGATTCTTAAGAAGGTGTCACGTTTGGGCCAACAAAGCATTTAATGTGTCATGTTGGATTCTTAAGAAGGTCCCTTATGAGAGACTAACGTGATGTCAAATTGATCTTTGGAGGGTTTAAGATATTCCACACATCTTTCAAGGACCTAACTGATTCCAAAATGATCTTTGAGGGGTTTAAGAGGTTCAACAAATATTTCAGGGACCTAACTGATTCCACAGGTATCTTTTAGGGACCAATGTGACTATTAACTCTATAATCATTGATGTATGATGAATAATTCAACAGCTAAGGCAAGTTAGTAGCACTTAATGATAAATTGAAGAGAACAAAAAATACTAAAGTTAAGTAGATCTTCCAAAACAAACAGGTTGACACCTAATCAAGTAATAAAATACCTCATTGAAGTTAAAATACCTCATTGAAGTTCCAGAAAATCATTAGATCATATCATTCTTCTCATTTGAAGATGTTTATTTACAAAGTTAACATAGCAAATTGTAACATCCTATCTTAATTAATACTCTAATTACCCCGATTGATTTAGTGACTTGAAAATTTCTTTTGAAAACTTTTAGTTAATTAGTATGCTTATAAAAATCTCCGTAAAATCGGACGGAGTTTACTTTGTTTTATGGACATTCCAAAAATATGAGTTCTGCCTTGAAAACCTGTTTTAACATAGTATATAATCATCAGTATGCCAGCAGGGCAAAATATGCTACATTACATTCAAAAACATCATTTCCAAAATAATAGTTAAGTTATAAAACAGTCTAATCTCCAAAAGACATTACTTAATTTATATATACATCAAAAGCCACAGTTTTAATTCTCGGATCAACATAATATCACACCCCTAATATTCACACTCCACGTTGTGGAGTGTGCCCCTGCTCGGCCATGGCTAGTGCATGCTCCACTTCGGTACCTGTAGAAAAATGGCAAGAAGGGTAGCATTACATAGAACTTAGAAATATAGCTTCTACGAAAGCATAGTAACAAACCAAGGACCTACCCTAACCCATACTATCCAAATCATATACTACTTCCCTTTCCTTTTATACAACTCAAAACCTTTCCTTATCCTTTCAATTACATACTTTCCCTATGCCTTCCTAGTCTTTCCATTCCTTTCCATTCTTTCGCGCACCTTTCGGTGGGTCTTATTACCATTTATTCACACACCACAAGGGCGGGTCCTAATTATATTTACACACACCATATTGGCGGGTCCTAATTATATTTACGCACACCATATTGGCGGGTTCATCACATACCTAGTCACACTCCCTACGGGAGGGTCTATAATTCACACTCCATTTTGGAGGGTCCTATTATATACACGCTCCGTTATGGAGGGTCCATTTATATATACACGCTCCGTTATGGAGGGTCCATTTATATACACGCTCCGTTATGGAGGGTCCATTTATATACACGCTCCGTTATGGAGGGTCCATTTATATACTTTCGCACTCCACTTAGGGAGGGTCCTATGAAGTTACGCCTATTCTCACTTCCATTTGGAAGGGTCATTCCTATTTATTCATATAGTCACGCTCCCTTTGGGAGGGTCGTTCATACAGACGCCATCATCCATATCTTAAACTCACCATTTCCCATTTCTATATACACACACCTAGATAGGTGGGTCTTTCTCACATTACCAATACAGTTCCATTATTCAAATATTCCATTCACTACTAGTCCAACCATTATATAATTTCCTTTCAATTTCATTTCAAGCTTTAGCACTCTTACTAAACGAATTAGTTACTTGCTTGGTGAGTAACAATTGGAGATGTGAGTCCACACTCCAAAGGCCGAGGGAAACTGCTCCGATACCAGAATGTAACAACCTATCTTAATTAATACTCTAATTACCCCGATTGATTTAGTGACTTGAAAATTTCTTTTGAAAACTTTTAGTTAATTAGTATGCTTATAAAAATCTCCGTAAAATCGGACGGAGCTTACTTTGTTTTATGGACATTCCAAAAATATGAGTTCTGCCTTGAAAACCTGTTTTAACATAGTATATAATCATCAATATGCCAGCAGGGCAAAATATGTTACATTACATTCAAATACATCATTTCCAAAATAATAGTTAAGTTATAAAACAATCTAATCTCCAAAAGACATTACTTAATTTATATATACATCAAAAGCCACAGTTTTAAATCTCCAATCAACATAATATCACACCCCTAATATTCACACAATGTGGAGTGTGCCCCTGCTCGGCCACGGCTAGTGCATGCTCCACTTCGGTACCTGTAGAAAAATGGCGAGAAGGGTAGCATTACACAGAACTTAGAAATATAGCTTCTACGAAAGCATAGTAACAAACCAAGGACCTACCCTAACTCATACTATCCAAATCATATACTAATTCCCTTTCCTTTCATACAACTCAACCTTTCCTTATCCTTTCAATTACATACTTTCCCTATGCCTTCCTAGTCTTTCCTTTCCTTTCCATTTCGGTGGGTCTTATTACCATTTATTCACACACCACAAGGGCGGATCCAAATTATATTTACACACACCATATTGGCGGGTCCTAATTATATTTACGCACACCATATTGGCGGGTCCATCACATACCTTGTCACACTCCCTACGGGAGGGTCTATAATTCACACTCCATTTTGGAGGGTCCTATTATATACACGCTTCGTTATGGAGGGTCCATTTATATATAAACGCTCCGTTATGGAGGGTCCATTTATATATACATGCTCCGTTATGGAGGGTCCATTTATATACACGCTCCGTTATGGAGGGTCCATTTATATACACGCTCCGTTATGGAGGGTCCATTTATATATACACGCTCCGTTATGGAAGGTCCATTTATATACATGCTCCGTTATGGAGGGTCCATTTATATACACGCTACGTTATGGAGGGTCCATTTATATACACACGCTCCGTTATGGAGGGTCCATTTATATACACGCTCCGTTATGGAGGGTCCATTTATATATACACGCTCCGTTATGGAGGGTCCATTTATATATACACGCTCTGTTATGGAGGGTCCATTTATATACACGCTCCGTTATGGAGGGTCCATTTATATATACACGCTCCGTTATGGAGGGTCCATTTATATACACGCTCCGTTATGGAGGGTCCATTTATATACTTTCGCACTCCACTTAGGGAGGGTCCTATGAAGTTACGCCTATTCTCACTTCCATTTGGAAGGCTCATTCCTATTTATTCATATAGTCACGCTCCCTTTGGGAGGGTCGTTCATACATACGCCATCATCCATATCTTAAACTCACCATTTCCCATTTCTATATACACACACCTAGATAGGTGGGTCTTTCTCACATTATCAATACACTTCCATTATTCAAATATTCCATTCACTACTAGTCCAACCATTATATAATTTCCTTTCAATTTCATTTCAAGCTTTAGCACTCTTACCCAACTTTAGTCACATACAATTACCCTTTCCGTTATTAATTCACTTTCATACACATTTATCATTCGTGTTTCCCCCTTCTAAATCCATTCTATGTTCCAGAGTTTCCTAACATATTCATTTACCAATCACATTATTTATTTAGCACACATTCTTCATTTTCCCCTTGCATACACTCATCATTTCATTTAACATACATTTTCGATATTTCCATATTTATTATCCATCATCAATCTATATTAAAATAAGTCTACCACTAAAGCTTTCCTTTTCTTTATCTGCCTCTTAATTATCCCTACATTGTCATATTCCATTTCTATCATAAATTTCCATATCCTTTCAAGCATACAACAAGTTTCTATTTATTTTCACTTTATTATCCACTCTTATTTCTTTTATATTTTCCTTATGATTAGTCAACTTAATTATTCTCATTACTCCTTAATTTAATATCTACTTAGTCAATCATTCATTTTCTATCCATCATCATATATATACTTGTTCTCATGCATCACACTAGTTTTCCTTTCTATTCTCTATTAATTATTTCATTTACTTTCATTATCAACTACCCTAAGGTTTTGTATTCTACACATCCTCTACCCCTAGCCATCACTATAACCAAAGAGAATCTATTTCCCAAGCTAAGGTAACACAACCTTCTTACCTCAAATAAAGGTGGAGAGAGAGAATGTTGATTCCCAAACCTTAGTGTAGAGAGAGAAAGAGAGCAAGCATCAATGGAGGAGAGAGAATGAGCCATGGAACCCCGGAGACACAAATAGTTAGAATTAAGAGTAGGAAATTTGTGTATCATAAATGAAATAAGGAGAAAAGCATGAATCTAACTTACTTTGAGCTTGGGAGGATAAAAATCAAGATTGGGTGTTGGTGTTCTTGAACCCTAACTCATGGGTATGATTGAAGAGAGGGAAAAATGAGAGATCAATGGAGTTTGAGTGGTTATGAGTGATGGGGAACCAATATATGATGATGATTTGTTGTGTTTTTGGGTGGATTTTTGGAGTGGAAGAAGCTAGGGTTTTGGGGCTAAAAATCGCCCAAGAGGAGAAGAGAAAGAGAGTGGTGCGGTTTTGGCCAATTTCTGGCTGCACCAGTTTTTAAAACTAGTGCGCGCCTGGGCATGGTCATGGCGCGCCTGGGCGCACGACGTTGGCTGGTGCTGGTGCGTACGGGACTGGTGTGGGACTGGTGGGGACTCTGGTGCGTTCATCTGGTGCGCCAAAACGGGGTCTGATGCATCTGGCGCGCGCCTGCGCGCACGGGACGATGCACCTGCGCGCGGATCTAGCTGTGGAACGCACCAAAACTCTAGCTGGTGCGCCTGGGCGCATGCTGGTGCGCCTGGGCATGCACCGGTGGCTTCAAACTTCAATTCGCCATAACTTCTTCGTTAACCGTCGGATCGACCTCAAATTTTGAGACAAGCTTCCTAAGACCTTTATCTTCACATCCAACGGTGTGAATTGGGTTTAGTGTTATGGATATTTTATTCCTAATTTTCTTGCACCAAATAAATTCTAACACTTAAACCTATGATTTAACCCCGAATCCACTTCTATAATTCTACCTCTTGATACCTATGCACTCTACGCAACCCCTAGTACTTAAAATGGCTGCTCACCTTGCTCCCAAAATTCTTTAAGCAATTAATCTACCCATTTTCTACACTCTAAACCTATTAACTCACTAATTATGCTTGGAATTAAATTAGGGATGTTACACAAATCAACTTCATAATGGAGGTTTCAATGAGTAAGGCTCATAAATGATCAAGCTCCTAAAAAAAATAAAAATATCTATTACAGTCCACCATAGGAGCACAAATTGCTTTGTCCAATGGCCTAAGGCTTATCTATCACAAGATGTTACCGAAAAAGGCATATATCCACATCCACAACAATAACTAAAACAAAAAAACTAACAAATTGTTACTAAATAATGAGGAGCACATGATATGAGTTTTCCATATGCAAAGGGAAAGACAATACGTACATACGTTGATAAGTAGATGATACTACTCTTAACAAATGATTTATGAGACAATAACCCACTCCCAAATCTTTGAAAGTGAAATCCCAAAGATAAAGGCATCATCATAATAAGCTACTCATTAGATATATTAACCATAAGAAATATATGCAATATCAATATTAGCATGTAGGTAGTCGGAAAAACACCCTCAACACAATACATACTAATTTAAAAATCTAATAAGAGATAGAAGTTGAGAAATAAAACCCAATTATCACGAAAAATCCAAACGAAAATGAACAACTTTGTTCTTAACCTTAGTATATCACTAAAGGTCTCAAGTTTATTTAAGAGTTGTATGCACTCTGCTCCAAAAATATGAGCCTAAACATTGTTCCATTGAAACTAAGCATATAGGAAATCAAATCCACGCGTAAACATTCTTAAAATTGAAGTAGCTAATTTTTGCAAAACTATATGTCGATCATGATTCCATTGAAACTAAGCCAATAATATATGGTGAGATAGTCATGATACCTAGTTGTCTTTTTTTAGCATAAGCTTCTAATTAATTAGCATTTGATTACTCTCTCACCATCTGCAAATAGGGACAGACCCATACATTTTCGGATGAGAGGGCGATAAATATAAATCAAAATATTAAAAACATAACGTACGTTTTTAGAAACAAAAACATTCATTATTAAAGGAATATTCATACAAACTTTAGCAATTGTTGTCTACAATATTTTTTATTCGCGGTGAGAGTACTGCAAGTTTGCAACACACCGATATTGTTTATTTTTTTTAATCTTGAACTTGATTCTATCTTGGCCTACAATTTTACGAGGCAATCAATCACAACCATCGGTCAATAATTTTTGGGTTGAAGGCTTGGACATTAAGAAACTAAAAATTCTAAGCCCGTTAAACTTTTCAACATATTATAAAATAGGAGGAGTTTGAGGGCAAATATGATTTCCCTCCTAAACCTGTTTTTCCCTCCTAAGTGCATCATTAATGATGTGTTTACTGTGTTTTAATCTAAACCGTTCAAGATGTTTTGTTTGATCAAATCATGACCATTCTTCTTCTTCTTCATCATTTTCTTCTTCTAGAAGCAATCGTCCCCTCATCTTATTTTGTTCATATTTGCTTAAGATTAGATTTATTCATTCCTTTTCTTCTAAAAAAATATCGCAGTTTCTTCTCCATATCGCAAGTCCGATTCCATTCATCTCCCATCCATTTTAATCAACCTCATATCAATTGTTGTTATTCGGTCCTTTTTGTTCTTATTCTCTCATCTCTGATTTCATTCTCATCTCTTTCATTTTATTTGTTAATATCTCCATTCAGCACATATCTATATTTTGCATGTGTTATTGAGCTGTTGGTGTTCATAAAACCTGGGAGCTTGAGTTATCGGCATTGATTGAGGTAACGATTTTGTTGTTTATTTTTCTATTTTTATTTTTATTTTTCGCTTAATCTCGGAATTTTTATATTTACATCCTTATCTCGCTTAATATGTTGGATTCAGTTCGATTGTTTTCTTCTTTTCGTCATTTTAGTATTTTCTTAGTTATGGTCTGTGTTTGAAGTTGGATTTTGCATGTGTAGTTTTATTCTGTGTTCCATTGTTTTCTTCCGTTCTTCATTGTTGTATTTGCTTTGTTATTCATTATGTTTGAAATATGAGTTTTGTTGTCTTTTTATTTTATGTTTTGTCGAAGATTTATTTATTTATTTTGCTCAGATTAGGTTGGTTAGCATTTTATTCTTTCATACAAGTAGTAAAAGTAGGAGAAAAATATTAGATTTTGCATAGAAACAAGGAGGGAGAAGAATGCTCACGTGTCTTCCACATACTTAGAAGCACCACTATAGTTGTTATGAGGAGCCTATGCACATTTTTGGTATTGATCCTAAATCCAGGATTGTTGTAACAAAACCTGTCAATATAAAATATGTTAATCTTAGTATACCTAAGAACAATGTAAAAATAATGGTTGTAGTGTTAGTTATGAGCTTAAAATGATATGTCTTTCTCTCAATTTCTCTGTATTTTACAATGAGATTTTGGTCCAAACTAGAAGGGGCTAAACTGAATCTAATCCTTTTAATGGGTTTAGTTCCTATTTCTAACTTAAGTTGTTTGCAGGAAATTGTCATATAGAAACATATAATGCAGCAGGCATCTATTGTGGGAAATTTAGAAAACTTTGGTGTATTGGAGAGTTCTCTTGAAAGGAAACCATCCAAGTGTGAAGAAGCGGATGTAATGGGGGATGATGGTGTCCCTACATTTTGAAAAATAATTTCTCTTGGTGGATCCAAACTTTGTTGATTCTTGCATAATTTTTTATGGAAATTTTATTACTTTAAAACTTACATAGTTGCATGTTGTTGGAATGGATGAGAGTCTTAATATTTTTCAAATCTTTGATGTAGGCATGTGCTACAAATCCTTATCAAGACTCATACTTTGGGGGCATCATGACAGCATATGGACACCGGCTATTAGTATGTGACATTAATATTTGATTTAGACATTTTCATCCATGATCAGAAAGTTAATTCATGTGTCGGTCATAACAGGCTTTTTGTATAAATTAGTCTGATTGTGGTTAATGCATTTCATTCTATTTTTCCTTTTACTAGTGAGAGGGATGACCATATTATCTTTTTGATGTTAGGGATATGCTCCTTTTACGGGAATGCCTCATGCCAGAATGCCTTTGCCCCTTGAGATGGCACAAGAACCTGTTTATGTGAATGCTAAATAGTAACAAAGCAATTCTGAGGCGAAGACAGAGTTGTGCTCAAGCAGAACTGGAAAGGAAGCTAATAAAAGCTAGAAAGGTACAACTATTTTAGACCTAATGTATCTTTATGCATATTTCTTTTCTTTTACTATTGTAGTTGGCTTCTGTTTTACTTGAAAGTTAATTAGACAAAAATGATTTCTAACCACTTTCTTATATAAGATATTTGTTCTGCTATGTTATTATTTCATGATAACATTGTTTGTAATTACGTAATTATCAAACATGATTTATGCATAACTAACAATGTTTGTAGGATGATATGGATTTTGATTCAATCATGGACGATTGAATTTCTTTTGAGATGGAACCTCACTCATGACCATGGTAATATTTTCTCTCTTGCAATTTACCATTTAACCATTATGTTTTTTACATGATAAAATATCAAGTTTTGTCTTTACTTTGATGGCTGAAGATTTCTTATGTTCCAGTTATATGACTTTGCTTCTGTTGTTGTTGTTGATTTTTTTTTTGGGTTCAGGAATTAGATTGTCAAATTTCTAGGTGAACATGCTGCTATGGTAGTTTGTTCGCTGCTTTTTGCTTACTGTTGTTACTGTTTTTTTTTTACTTTTTGTTAGTTTTTGCTATTGATCAAGGTTTATCCTCATTAGAGGCAAATTAGAGTTCTATTTCTTAAGGACTATCAAGCTTTGAATCACACTTTCAATCATATTCTTAAGGACTATGCTTTCTGTCCACACATATTTTTTTAAGGCATTGAAGGTATCTAAATGGATCCATACTTTGATGTTAGTTAAACATATTCTTCGAAAGAGATAAAAGAGTGAACTTTGGTACTTTGATTTTAGCAAACTTTCTGTCAGACTCCAATTACTCAATGAATTAGGTTGAAATGTTACTAGAGAATGTTTTTTTTTCCTTTTTTCGATGTCTATTTTTATCTCTTTGTTCTTTAGTCACTTTGTATGCAAACTTTGTTCTTTAGTCTTAATTCTAGCCATGTCCTATTTGATTGTTTTTTACAAATGAGATATCAAGTAACATATGAGATAGTTTTTTACAAATGAGCTTAGAATATGGATCTGATTAAGGTATCAGGAAGGTAATGCACTTTGTGCTTCCTGTCTTGATTATAGAACTGCAACAAGTTGATACATGAGTGGCATTTTGTTTTGTCTTCACTTTTTGTTATATCATTTAGGATCATTTCTATTGTGTATACTCTTAATATACCACATTTGCATGAGAATTTGGGGGTACGATGCTTATGCAGGAAGAAAAGACTTCATGCATCAGTTTGCGAGTGAATCTAATTACCTCTTATTTTGCTGCAGAGGAACATGAATATTTTCATTTCAGAGGCCATAAAAGAGTAGGTTTATTTTCAAGAAGTTCTTAGAGACTTAGAGTAAGGTAATGCAATTTTTTGGTTGAATAAACTCACTATTTTTTTGGTGAAATAAACTCATTTTTGGTTTGTTCAATAGAGTAATCTAAGGTACTGTCTTTACTTTAGTTAAGTTTGGTACTGCAAAATATGCATCTTTGTTGAATATTTTTACTATAATTAAGATTGCTTTTGTTAGTTTGATGTATTTCCAGCACTGTGCACGTTGGTTGCTAATCAAATCAAGGGCATCTATGTACCTTTGCAAACATGACTGATATGTAGCTTATGTTGATTGCAAGTGTCAAGCGCATCCTGGATGCCTTCGCCATGGTAAGCTTTGCTCAATGCTATTTACTAATGTCATTTGAACATGATTATGTTAGTTGTCACATATTTGTTTGATCAAAAGCTTTGCTTGACATATGTATATGTGTGGCTGCCATATTAATAGCCCATTACTTCTTTTATGTTGTGTAGCATGACAATGAAAAAAGCTTACCATGGCGAAGGCATCCAAGATTAGAAATGAGATTTACAATTTTTATCCTCTATTAGCATGAACTTTCTATGACGTAATTGAGAGGGTGAGCTTCTCACATGATTTTTTTGGTTGATTTTGTTTCAGATATGTTAACCAATTATGTTTTTAAGAGACTTTGGACCCACAAGTAATAATAAAAAAATCTTATTAGATGCATATAATCTCATTACATAAGAGGCTCAATATGTCTCTGCCTCTCCTAAATTCTCCAAAGTATTTTGATACTACATGATTCGCCTCTTTGATGATGTGGAGTTGATATTGTTTCTAAGACATAATTTTGATATTACGTGGTTTCCTTTTTTTTGGAACTTTTTGTAGTGTCTTGAGCATTTAATTGCATAACTAGAAGGGGAGTAAGTATTTTAAGGACTAATTTTGGGATGTAACGATCATTTGAGGTATTTCCTTTTCCTTTTGTTTTTCTAACTTTTACTAATTTTGTTTCTTTTAAACTTTTACTCACGATGGTTCTTTATCACCATCTCTGAATTTAAAGCAAATAATTAGTTTTAATCCAACAGTATACTGCTGGCAAAATTAATTTGTGATCTTGGAGAGTGCCTTTGTTTCCAAAAGATGGACAAGAAAGGTATTTATCAAATCCAAAGGAAGGTATTTGAGGATAAGGATTTTGGAAATGATTGATGCATTTATACATCAATAATTATCATTCCTTCCATTATCATTTTCTCTATAATCTTTCTCCTAACACAAACAGAAAGAATCTAAACTCAAAGTTACTGAAAATACAAAGATTAGTGATAAAAACTTTATGATATAGAGAGCAACATTGTAATCTACAAAGGATAAACCAATAAGAATTGGAGAAAAGGGTACTCCCAACCTTCAGACCCTCCCTAACCTTTTGCGTAAACCTTGGGGAGAAAAATATGTTTGTGGTGAATTTCTGAGCACATTAATGCACATTCATGAACCCTTGGGTAGTATAGTCTCTGGACTTTAATGCTGGTTTTAGCATCTTATGGTTTTTCATGTTTTCCCTTACTTGATATCCGACATGCCGGGAGCACTCATTGATGAGTTTATATTTTCTTTTTATACTTTAGAACGATACCTCATCTGTAACAATGGGAAATTTTTTGCGAATAAAAAAAATTATATATATGGTCTTATTCTGATGTGTTTTATTGTCTTTGTATTGTGCATCTAGAAACATGCTCATTGTCTTGCATTACTTCCAAAATCAAAATCAAGAGGATAGAAAGCAGGTATGTGATGTTGCAAAAAATTTTGATTGTAATAAAAGGTCAATTAGATTATGCCTTTCAAGTTCTAGAAGAAGGTAGATGTTGTAAGTGTCTGATTTATAAAAGTCATTAAAAGAAGAGGATGACTATCTTTTTCCATGAAATATTTCTATTTTTAGTTAATGCAATTTGTTAAATCTGTTTCTTGGAGTCAACAGTTGCATTAAGCTTTTAATATTGGTGTTATGTTGTTGTCTGTTGAATTATTGCAAGAAACAAGAATTGAAAATATTGGGGGATAAATGGAGCAAGAATGAGAGTTTATGGCAAAGAGAGTGACTTTCATATGCATGAGGTTATGCTTTGCACATGCTTGCAGCAAGGTAGTTAGCAAGAATATGCAGGACCTTGGTACATAAATGCAGCTATGGGGAGGTTAAACATAGAGATTATTATACCAAAATGTTGGGTAAATTATGTTTTCTATAGACCAAGACCGAGGGGTGAAATTTTGTACAAGATTTCATATTTTTTTGGAGTAAACTTACAGTTCTAGAATAAATGTTTTGAAGTCTTTTGGGAAATCACAATGCTATCAGTGTCTGTCTTTAGGTGATTAGAATTTTTTTTTAATGTAATATTGATAGTGGATTTTAAGAAAACATGATTATCTCATTTTGCAAATGTAGATAAAGAATATCAACATTCAACACTGAAGGTGTTATTTGTTTTAGCAAGATAGGTTTTATTATTGTTTTGTTTGTTTATATATTTAGTCTTGCTTAGCTTAAACAACAGTGAATAAACAAAGAAAGTTGATAACTTACATTTCGTTTTTAAATATTAATTTAAAGTATAATTATTCTCTTCCAAAAAATAAAATAAAAATAATAATAATTATAATACGAACATCAAAGATCTTAACATCCTTCATTATTAAGGGTAGTTCTTAATGGATCGTGGTGGATGTATTGATTATGAGAAACTGAAGTGTTGGTTGTTTTCTTTTTTAGGCTTTCCAAGTAAGCTAAGCATTCTAATTTTTAACATTTTCAAATAATTATGATTTTTTTTATAATGATAAGTGTGTGAAAAAATCATATCTAAATCTTTACGTTTTGCTTAATATATAGACAGAAGTTTGTGCATTATATATTATACCTATTTTATATTGTATCATTGCTCCACCAAAAGAGTATGAAGAATAATGCTAACAACTATTCATAACGTTTTTAAAATATTCATGATTGTTTCACATAGTATAATTCTTTTTCATTCACAATAAAAATTACTATCTAATACTAAGTATTGTATTCCAATTTGATTAAATAAATTTATTTGATTGTATCTTTTTTTTTTAATCATAAATCTTTTTTTCACGGTAATAATTAAAAAAAATACCATGTAAAATAAAATCCTAAAAAATGATAAATATATTACTACCTCTGTCCTTAATTATAGAGCCCACTTGGGTAAAAAAATTTGGTCCTAAATATAAGGCCCTGTTATAATTTATTCCAAATTACCCCTAATTTTAATCATTGAGGTCTAAATTTTTGTGAGAAGAAATAAATAAAATTGTATTGGAATATGAAATTTTTTTGAACCGTGTAACTTAACTTAATGATTTGGGCGGTGGTACAGAGGAAACAAAGAGACAAACACGTATTTGGAAGGTGTTTCAATAGAGGTACTCAAGGATGGTGAAGAAGATGAAGTTCAATCTGCAAATTTTATAGCAACTCCTTCTGTTATGAGAGACTTTGATTTAAACAAATCTCCTGAGGATGATTATGAAATGTTAGTCTCAAAGAAAAGGAAAAAAAAATTTGTGTTCACTATGCTAAGGATTTTTCTTGATATATTTTATTGATAGTTTTATGAGTTTTATTTTTTTTAAACAAATTCCCTGAGGATTTTTGTTTGATAGTTTTATGAGTTTGGTTATTTATGTCAGTGAAAGTGAACAATATGCGTTTTGCTCTTTATGCTTATTATGAGTTTTGCATCAGTGAAAGTGAACATTATCGGTTACATGCCTTTGCGTTAATCCATCAATTGTAAAACAGAATATGGAGTGTTGGGTACTGATTTTAGTAATTAAAAAACAAGAATAATGACAATGTAAAAAACGAATATGCAAAAACATGTAAACCAGACTATGCATTTTCTGGTCTGTGGAAAACTGGAGATGCCTTATAGGTAGCAATTACACATGTCAATCTTTCAATCATAACTCTTTTCTTCTGATTCTTCTTCTCCTTCTTTGTTTTGTGTTTGGTGAGTCACTTGGATGGAGAAACTCAAGCAGCATATGAAGATGAAGAGGAAATTGAAATGGAGTTTGTTTGGCTTGGAAATTAATGCTACCGGAGATGGGGAGTTGGCCAGCCACAACACATAGATGATGGAGTATCTTAGGCTTAATTAATTATTGAAAAATGAAAAAATTTATTATGTTCTAATAATTGGTAGATGGGTATTTTTGGAAGAGCATATCAATTTTAACATAGAATTCAATAACATTGGTGGACGTAAAAATGTTCAAGAGGACTCTATAATTAGGGACGGAGGAAGTATTCTCTAAGAAAATAGTCACGTAAATAAAATCAATGCTTAAACACATGGAATATCAAAATTTAATACCCGTTCATAGCACGGGTAAACTTACAAGTATTTTAAACTTGAAAACATATATATTTCTTCCAGTCATAAATGTAAGCTTCTTTTGAACATTTTTTTTCTATAATGTAAGTTTTTTTTTTTCAATTTTCAATGACATTAATTATTTCTTTTTCATAAACACTCTTATTTACTCACACTTTTTAGAGTCTTCATAATAAGAGTTAATAATCACATAGGTCCCCAAAAGATACCTATGAAATCAGTTAGGCCCCTGAAATATTTGTGAAATCTCTTAACCCCAGAAGATCATTTTGGAATCAGATAGGTCCCTGAAAGATTTGTAGAAACTCTTAAACCCCCAAAGATCAATTTGGCATCACGCTATTCCCCCCATGAGGGACCTAACGGAATCCTACGTGGCACGTTAAATTTTTGTTGGCCCAAACGTGATACCTTCTTAACAGTCCAACATGACATTGGGGCGAACAAAGTATTTAACGTGCCACGTAGGATTATGTTACGTCCCTATTAACGAAATTGGATGGGAGGGACTAACGTGACGCTACATTGATCTTTGAGGACTTTAAGAGATTCCACAAATCTTTCAGGGACTTAACTGATTCCACAGGTATTTTTCGAGGATCCATGTGAATATTAACTCTAATAATAATTATAGGGATAATTTTAAAAAAGTATATCAAATATTTATATTTATAATATTAATAACAATACTAAATAATTTTCTTTAAAAAATATTTTTAATCAAATAAAATTACATTTAAAACCAAAGGAATTAATATTTATACACATATATATAAAAAAGAAGTAATAACTTAGTTAGGGCAATTGCCCTCACTTGACCCTATGTAGGTCCGTCACTGTCTGCAAAGGGTGAAGGGTCAAAATATGGTGAATTTGATTTATACTTAAAGTAACTTATAATAACATATTATTACACTTGGTTGCTATTGTAACATCCCTCAATTTCCCCGATTGGCTTTAAATTCTGAAAGAGAATTATTTTTTTTAGAAAAGTATTTTTCCAAGAGAATTTTCCTAAATTAATTCCTTCATTCGTGTTTTCAATGATTTTCAAGAAATGATTTTCATAAAATAAAGTCACGAGTCTTGAAAATGGTGATTGATTTTCCTTGAATATATGCTCGATATTTTGAGTGCAAATATGATTTCCATGTATGAGTAATTTCATTGCTTTATATATATGTATGCACGGTTTCTATATGTATATGTTCTCTTGATTATGTGAAATTTAGTGAATGTGATTAAGTATGTGCATGTATATGTGTGTGACGTGAATGAGTGTGTATGTGCATGAAAGTATATATGTAAATGAATGTGCAAGTGCTAGGTGTGAATAGGGGTAAGTGCATGCATGAATGTAGGTGTAGGTGTGTGTATGTGTCGTGCAAGTGAGTGTGTGAGTGTGTGAAATTGAATATGTGTAAGTGTGTGTGAGTGTCGTGTGTGCCGTGAGGGAGTGAGTGGAAGACTAAGGAACTCCTAAGTGTAACTATGCCTAACTAAGTTCCTAACCAAGCCAATTTCCCCAACTAAACCCTAACCAAATGGAAGGAACCTTAAGGGAGCCATAAGTCAACACCCTAGTATGAACCCTAAACCCATTTGTTCCCCACTAAGTCTCCTTGAGGTTTTGCTAAAGACCACCCATGCAAATTAGGAGAAGGTCGAATTTACCCCTCTCTTTTGATGCTTGGCCGAATCACTCAAAGGACAAAATAGAAATCCACACATCTTTATATAAGACTTGCCTTAGCCTTGTTGCACCCATTTCACTCTTCATTTTCTTCACCTCTTTCGTCCAACACCAACACCAAACACAAGTCTAAGAGCCCATCAAACTCTTAGACTAAAACTTAGAAAATAGAAAGAAAGAAGAAGGAGAAACCGTAAGGGTTAGAAAGAAGAAGGAGGAAGGAGACCAAGCCAAGACTTAGGAGACTTTGAATATCAAGAGCTAGGAGTGTTTAGAAGACCTTTTCTTCTTGGTATAGTCGAAGGCCCTAGAATTCTAGAATTAGTCCTTGAGTTGTGATCTTGTAGTTTTATTTTCTTCTCTCTCTCTTGCATGTCTCTTTTGTGCTCTTATGTGTAATTTTCTTTCTAATCATGGACTTTTTAAAGACTTTGATTAATTTGTAATAAGTGTAAATTATGTTTGATGATTCGGTTGAAAAGGTTTAGGTTAGATCTTGAGGTTTTATGATTGATCTTGATGTTTTCTTCCTAGATCCAAAGTTGTTTATGATCTATGTGAACTTGGAGTAAATCTTCTTGCATGCTTAATTTTTATGCTTAGAAGATCCATGAGTGTTTATGTGTTTAAGTGCTAAATCCATGCTTGCTCTATGATGGATTGATGATTTTTAGTCCTGCATGTTACATGAAAATGATTTTTATCCTTGCATGTTTTGGTCTTTTATTTTGAGTGATTTTGATTTTTGTCTTGAGTCATGTAAATAATTTTTGAAACAAAAACCTTTCTATTCTCTTATGTGTGTGCCTCGGTTTTGAGTCCTTTTTATCCAAAAAGATTTTGTTTTCTATTTTTATGTTCTTGTGTTATTCTTATGACTTGATCTACTCGATTTAAGTGTATGCATGTTGGTTTTGAATGAAATGTTTATCTCTTCTTTAAATGTATGTCTCGGTTTTAACCTCTTTTCATTTAACATGATTTTGTTTTGAGTGGTGCTAATATGTTCATTTTTATAACTTGATCTACATGATTTAGATGCATGCATGTTAATTTCAAGAAAAGATCATGATTCCCTTTGTGCATGTTTCGGTTTCTAGAAGAATTAGGAGAAATAAAATGATTTTACCCAAATTAAATTATGTTTTATGTTTCTATGAGATTCTTGATCTAAATTATATGTTTATTTTGTGCATGTTATATTCGGTCATGTTTAGATGAAACCCATGCTGTTATTTTTGAAAGAACTTGATATGTGTTCCATGTCCTTGCATGATTCTTGTTTTGTTTTAAATTAAGAAAAGTAAATTAAAGATTGATTGTTTTCCCAAGTTAAGTTCTCGGTTGTTATTAAAAGAAAGAACAAATAATGGCATGACTTTGTGTGTGTGATGATGCATGAATCTTGTTTTGGATTGTGTGTATGATTTCGGCCTATGCATGTGAATTAGGTTAGTGTTCTTTTCAAGAGAGTGACATAAGAATAATGTATGTATTTTGCGAAATAATTGATTAGGAATAAGTTTTGTGACTAAGTGAATTCATATGTGTGCATTCGGTTTGTGTGCTTATGTGTGCATAAATAATCTTAGGTTATAAAAAGGAATTGTTTTGAACATGTCATGTGATTGAGTGATTAAATTGTGTGCTTGATTTATGAAATGTTTGATTCATAATTGATTAATTGTTTATGTGACTTTTGTGATCAAAATGCGTTGTTTCCCGTGAGTGTATATGCTTGGTCTTGAAAATTTGTTTGGTTTTATAATTTATTTGATTTGATTTGATTTATTGAGTTGTGAAAATGTGTTGTGAACCGTGTGTATGTTTAGTCTTAACAATTATTTGATTTGATTTGTTTGGGTTGTGAGAATGTGTTTATGATTTTTAAAGTTGTTTTATTACTTGAGTTTTCGAGAGTAGTTGAAATAAAAAGAGTTTTTGAGTTGTTTTGGATTTTTCTTTAATTGATTTCCTTGCTGCCCAAGTTGTTTTAAAGTTGTTTTTGATGTTTTAAATTGAGTTCAAGAGACTCAAAGTCTGTTTTTAAGGAATTGATTTAAGACAAACTCGGATGTAAACCGGTGAGTTTTTCGGTGTTTTTGAAATCGGTTTAGGTGCTGTCCAAGGCGGACCAGCCACCTAACCAATGGATTTAAATCATTTTGTTTGATGTTTTTAATGGTTTTAAAGTATTTAAAGTCCTAAGAAATGCTTGAGTCATTCTAAGAAAACAATGATGTTTTCCAACAAGGACTGAAAAATGTTTTAAGATAAAGGAAAGTTTTGATGAAAATGTGTTTTAATTAATTTGGGAAACGTTACAGACACGGATTAAGGCAATGGCAGCAAACAAGATCAGAGGAGACCATGCTTATCAGACTGCTGGACCTCAGGTGAGAGAGTAGCTTTCCTAAGACACCGTGGTAGTAGGTGTCATATTAAGACGTTCCGTATCAGCTCAAAGATCAGAACTAAGTGGTTCTGCGTCAGTAGTATAGTGGCAATTGTGTGCTTTGTGTGGCCACCTATACGAATGAGACAAAGACCACTTTTATGTGTGTGATGTGTGATGATGTGTGCTTATGTTTGTTTATATATGTTAATGTTGAATTAATTAATAATGATCAAGAGGATTAAAGCGTAAAAGACACAAGAAAAGATATAATCCCTTGTTTGGCCGAAGACCTTGTGGAGCAAGGTAGCCTTACTTTGATAAGACATTAAGACTGGAAATAATGATAAGAGGATCAAGTTGATGGTTGAGATGAGACAAGAGATGAGAGTGAGAAAGGATTTCGTGTTAACGATGTGAATGAGCCAGAGCGAGGAAGGAATAAGGAGGTGATATTGAAAGTAAAACGTGATGAGGAGTGAGATGGGAATCTTTTGGTTTTGTCTCCTGGATTGAGACTGGTCTGAGTTGAGCTTGCTCCTCCACTGGTTCTCGAGAAGGGAGGTGTGAATTGTGGGATTTTATTTCTTGGATTGAGGCTGGTCTGAGTTGAGCTTGCTCCTCCACTAGTTCTCAAGAAGAGAAAGTTTTTGAGAAAAGCTTTCAAAAAGGATTGTTTTGGAAAACGTTGTATGAAAATGAGATTTTTGAAAATGAGTTTTCAAAATGAAATTTTTGGAAAGGGACTCCCAGAAGTGAAAATTTTGAAAAGAGTTTCGGATTTTGAGAAAAGGGTCCCCAAAATGAGAAAAATCTTTTAAGGTAGATTTTCTGAAAGAGATGGTGAAAAGAGTTTTTGAAAAGGATTTCAAGAAGAGATTTTTGAAAATGAGTTTTGAAAAGAGATTGTTACGAGGAGGTTGCTTGGAGAAGTGATTCGTGATGAGTTTCGAGTTATGAATGTGATTCCGCTCTGTGCCAAGTTTGAGAATTTGAAATGTGATGCAAGTTAGCGGTCAGGACTCATTAAAGGGTTGTACGAAGGGTGAGCTGACCATCAGGTTAATAAAAGATAAAAGACTTTAAAAAGACATTAACAGTGAACGCGGTGAGGCATGAGAGTTAACCCCAACCCGTAGTAGTGGAGAGGAAGATACTATGGGTATCTGCGGAAACTCAGGTGGGGATTGCAGCAGGGGAGGACGATGACGGTGAAACGTCAAGAAGTCTAGAGTACTTTTCTAGGCGGGACAACTCCACAAGTGGCGCACTAACGTGGTGGGGACTGGGTCCAATGCCGTGGCACGTCCTGCATGATCAACTAGAAATTGTACTGTCGCCCCCTGGATGTAAATCTATAACAGTGAGAGGAACTGGAGTGGGGCATTGTGTTTGCCGCTAAGAGCGTGCTTTGTTATTATTTGAGGCTGGGCCTCCTGGTCAGGGACCATTTGTGTGTGACAGCTGTCGTGCCCGCACGGTAAAGGTTCTGTACTCCTGTTTGCTTCCGACTAGAGGATGGATACCGAGGAGATGTAGACCTGAGACTTGAGTGCTAACTACGAACGGACGCGTACCTCGATGATTCTTTAATTCCCCTTAATCATCGATGGTTATAATTAATAAGACCTAGTGAGAAAGGAGTTTATAAGTGGGAAAAGTAAGTTGGAGAATGGAAAGTGTGAAAGGAAAGAAGAGTTATTTTCCCCTTGAGAAGGGAAAGGAAAGAATTGACAGTCTGGACATGAGAATGAGAAAAGAATTGAAAATAAAAAAAATATTGATAATAAGATAATAATGAATTGTGATGCTGTGCTTGAGTACTGCGTGTGCTTGTTTGTATTGTGTGCTGTCTTAATATCATGCCTGCGGTAAATCCACAACGTCGACGACTTGTCGTTCGGTTCGCTAACTCTCTCCTGCTCATTGGCGTACTGGTGCCTCTGGTATTCCAATGTATAGATGGAATATCGCATGGAGATTTCAACTTGGATGCGGCACGGATGTGGCTGGAAGCGTACCCCGGCTGGTTGGGTGTGGGTCGGTGACTCGCAGATCGTGATTCCGGATCCTGAGCATCGTCTCTGTGGAGCGAATCTAGGACCTCTGCTGGGACAAGTTTCTGTCCGTGGGTACACGGACTATGAAGAGAAGTTGCGCTGCGAAGTTCCGAAGACTCATCCTGCTCCGGCTAGGATGCAGTGGGTGCCAAAGTACGGTGGATCAGTGCCAAAGGAGATGGCTTCACCTTCTGGAGTCAAGAAGGAACCAAAGGAAGATCGGAAGCTTCATCCCATAGTGTTCATTAGGCAGTGTCGTAAGTAGGGTAATTAGTTTGAGTAGTTGTAAGTATGTTGGTGTCAAGGATTATCTAAGTGATGTATCGCTCCTGTAATTCCGCCCTACTTTATTTTGTGAACTAGCCTAATCTTTTGTTTTGGGCAAAAATTATGAAATCGTTTTGGAAAGATGTGGAGGTAGGTTTTACGTAACAACCCGGTTTTCAGGTAGGAGCGTAAACGTGCACCCACATCGTTTTAAAAAAAAATGGCCTTATTTTTGGCAGCTTTTCAGTTAATACTGATTAATTTCGGATGACGAAAATCGGGGTGTTACAGCTATCTAGAATATGAATCAGAGTGTGCAACTGGTGTAAATAGATATATCAATTCCTAAAATTAAAGGATTGTGAACTTTATGTGTGTGTCTATATATATATATATATATATATATATATATATATATAATAAGCCCATGAGGTTAAGAGGCTTCTCTCTTGAAAAATATAAACATTAAAGTATATTTATTCATTACTAAGTATCTAAAAATACCCTGCTTAATTCTCCCAATAAGTTAGCTTTATATTATGTATCGCTCAAGTTTCTTATTGAAAGTGCATTTTAGGTATTGTTCAAGTTTCTTATTTTCTCTCTTTCAAAAAAAAAAAAAGTTTCTTATTTTCTTACAATTTTTAGAAAAGACAAAAATTTTATTGAAAACTCAATGAAGTGTAAGATATACTCCATCCATAGGATTACATTTACATCAAGATAGTCCACTGAGTTACTTATATAAAAACAAAAACAAGGTGAATGTTTCGGTGGTACCAAGTATTATACCTTAGTTAAGATATAATTCTCTCACCTGCTCTCCCTTAATATACATATACTACATTTGTAACCAATTATGACAAATAGTACACCTTAATATAAGGCTTTAAAACATTGCCCTTCAGTTATTAATATATCAATATATCAGTGCTCATTATGCCATCCTTTCCTTACCTGTAGTATGAACATAAGCATTGAATCTGATTGGAGACTCATTCAGGTGTCAACATCCTTGCTTTTTGGTTTTTGCCCTTTAACGATGACCATGTTCTGAACTTGATTTTATCCACTGCTTCATCAATTGACATCCTTCCAACTAATGAAAAAATAAAACTAAAATACATATGAGCAAGAAAAGAAAAATAAATGGGTCTCATCACATCTAGGATGTCTATCATCCTTTTGTGCAAGAGAGAGCAGGATGGTACAAATCTAAAATTTTATACCCCAACTCTTTTATTCTTTTTTTTCACCCAAGAAATGAAGAAACCATATGACTAAGAGGATAACCATAATTCACATAATCTAATCTAGTTATTTAAAATGTACAATCTTAATCTAAAGAATGAGGTGTGGAAGAGCTATACAGGGAACTTAATCTACAATTCATGTACTCTCTAGTTGTTAGGACATTATCTTCCTTCGAAACTATCAATGACAAATAAGTAAGGCACCTTGATAAACATCAATAAGGAGGGAACATTGAAATCTGTTATAACCGCAATGTGGGGGTGAGCTTTATAAAGCTTTACACATTTTTTGTAACTTTTACAGATATTGGAGGGGATTTTCTAATGCTTCTTGTTATAATAAAATTCACTTAGTGTTCATATAGTGTGCATTGGTTGTGAGAATTTGGAATAAGGATAATCATCGGTTGTGAAAATCTGTCAAACACTTGGCGTGCAATTTTTTTATTAAAGCCAATTTAGGCAATTAGCTTAGAATGAAACCCCATTTTCACAACCAATTAAAGTAACATAAACAAAGCTTATAAAAAGGAAGGTGCAAATTATATGAAATGATGATGATGAAAATAAGGAAAAGAGAGGTGTGTATATATTTTTGCAAGAAATTGTGCATAAAGTTATATTTTGAGTATCATATGATGAAATTGTGCATAATAGTAAAGTCAAATCCTTTTTTAGACGCCATAGTGAAATATGTAACACCCGCATTTTTACCGTACGTGCGTGAACGAATTTTGTTAAAATAAACTCTGGAAATTTGTTATATAAGAAATTTTCAGAAAAATGTTTTTCATAAGAAAGAAATAAAGTATGATTTTCATGGATTTTTATAAACTAAATGTTTTTGTAAATGAAAAGGGAAGAATTTTGTTGAGTTTTGAAATGATTTGATTTTTAAGAAATGAGTTATGATTTTAAAAAAGGTGGTTTTTATTTGAAATGAAGTTTTTGGAGTGTTATCTTGAAAAATTCATAACTTTTAAACCGAAACTCGAATTTTTACGATCTTTATATCAAAACGACTGTCAGGAAGCGAAGATTTTAAAAATATAACTTTTAGAATTTTCTGGTTTGTTTTATAAAAATTTATTTTCAGAATTGTAAAATACGAATTTTTGGAAATTATGTTTTGAAGAAGATAGACTTATTAAATTGGCTTGAAATTTTTATGTAATGAGTGCTTAGTTTGATGTGTGTTGATGTATGATGCATGAAATTAATTGTGTGAATGTGATTAATTAAAGAAATGCTTGCATGAATTAGAAAATATAATAGAAAATAAAAATAGAAGACATGTGTGTGTGCATGAGGGTGCCACGGTTGGTGTATGCATGTAGGTGTGTGCGTGTGCTATATGTGTATACGTGTGTGTATGCATGTGTGTGCATAAACTTAAGATTCTAGGAACTTAGGGAGTATGAAACCAAACCAAACTAGATCCATGAACCAAACTAAACCAAATAACCAAACCCTAACTTTTTGACTAACTAATACTTAAACCTAAGATGACCCCTAAATTCCTAGACTAGCCTACTTTGTCCCCTCGTATATGCTAAACTCCACCCATGCAAGTTTTTGTGAGGGCTAAACTACCCCTTTAGTTGTGCTTTGGCCGAATTACTCCCAAGGCCAAAGAGGTAAATCTTGAATTGCTTATATAAGGAAATGGCTTTGAGGCTAAAGAGAATAAGGATCAGTTAGTATGGATGACGGAAGTATAAGTCTTGGAGCAAATAGAAGTACCCTTTTGAGTCTTAAAGGAGTGATGAGTTATGTAAGATGATTAGGGTTGAGAGTTTGGTGTCGGATGGGTCAAATTAATGGTTCAGGTGGTGGTAAGATGAGGAAGGAATTAGGATGATGGTTAGAATTTTGAGGTTATAAGTGTCTTGATGTGAGTCGTAAAATGGTAGAATAGAAGTGAATAAGTGATGATATGGTAGAGTCCAGTGATAAAATGGTAGAACTTGTGGATAGAATCCCTAAGTGTTGATCCAAGGATAGGTAAAATGTTAGGATTTTATGTGGCATTGGATAATAGATCTTGGAGTTGAGGCATCTTGATGGCTTAGAATATGTGTAAAATTGTGGAAAGTGGAAAAAGGGTTTAGAATTATTTAAGTTATGTGATTATGTGTCAGAGATAAGAGGTGAGGTAGAGTGTGTTTCTTGAGGATTAGTGGTTGATAGATTAAGAGAAGGATGTAATAGTGACTATAGGAGTCTGATAAAGTTGATTACTTGGTGAGATGTGAGAAAATAAAAGGATAGATTGGAGCTAAGTAATGGGAAAATTTTGTAAGAATTGATCGAAAAGTGGTAAAGGATAGGAGTGTTTAGAGGTTAAATCTGTGATGATGAGTGTAGTATAGAGGGGTATGAGTCATTTAAGTTGGGGAGTAGTTGGAAATGTGAGGTTTTTGAGGTGTAGCTAGTCTAAGCTTGAACCAATGAAAGAAAGGTAACCTTGAAGTGTGGTAGTGTCTTGACCCCAAACGAACGTAACCCTATTGTTTCTGAATCCTATTCTGATGCCATCGAACCCCCCAGTCTTTTGTTGTCAGTAAAACCATATTGTTTGTAACACATCATGTTTGTTATTGAGAATACCCCAGAGATTATTTTTGCAAGTAATCCGATTCATTTGAAAAGCGACGAATAGGTGGTACGTGTTCGCAGATGCGACGGTTGCTGCGGTTAAAGAGGGAGAAAATTTCTTCATGGAGCTACGCGTCCACGGATTTGTCAGATTCTACGCGGCATTTCTCAGGGACGAGAAATATCCAAGTTGGGGAGAATGTAACACCCCTCATTTTTCCCGTACGTGCGTGAACGAATTTTTTTAAAATAAACTCTGGAAATCTGTTATATAAGAAATTTTCAGAAAAATGTTTTTCATAAGAAAGAAATAAAGTATGATTTTCATGGATTTTTATAAACTAAATGTTTTTGTAAATGAAAAGGGAAGAATTTTGTTGAGTTTTGAAATGATTTGGTTTTTAAGAAATGAGTTATGATTTTAAAAAAGGTGGTTTTTATTTGAAATGAAGTTTTTGGAGTGTTATCTTGAAAAATTCGTAACTTTTAAACCGAAACTCGAATTTTTACGATCTTTATATCAAAACGACCGTCAGGAAGCGAAGATTTTAAAAATATAACTTTTAGAATTTTCTGGTTTTTTTATA
Source organism: Crotalaria pallida (assembly GCA_037953625.1). Lineage (NCBI taxonomy): Eukaryota > Viridiplantae > Streptophyta > Magnoliopsida > Fabales > Fabaceae > Crotalaria > Crotalaria pallida. The sequence continues at coordinate 57,655,166 of CM075654.1, read as the reverse complement.
AAAATTTATTTTCAGAATTGTAAAATACGAATTTTTGGAAATTGTGTTTTGAAGAAAATAGACTTATTAAATTGGCTTGAAATTTTTATGTAATGAGTGCTTAGTTTGATGTGTGTTGATATATGATGCATGAAATTAATTGTGTGAATGTGATTAATTAAAGAAATGCTTGCATGAATTAGAAAATATAATAGAAAATAAAAATAGAAGACATGTGTGTGTGCATGAGGGTGCCACGGTTGGTGTATGCATGTAGGTGTGTGTGTGCGCTATATGTGTATACGTGTGTGTATGCATGTGTGTGCATAAACTTAAGATTCTAGGAACTTAGGGAGTAAGAAACCAAACCAAACTAGATCCATGAACCAAACTAAACCAAATAACCAAACCCTAACATTTTGACTAACTAATACTTAAACCTAAGATGACCCCTAAATTCCTAGACTAGCCTACTTTGTCCCCTCGTATATGCTAAACTCCACCCATGCAAGTTTTTGTGAGGGCTAAACTACCCCTTTAGTTGTGCTTTGGCCGAATTACTCCCAAGGCCAAAGAGGTAAATCTTGAATTGCTTATATAAGGAAATGGCTTTAGTTCATTCACCCTATTCATTTCCCATTTCTTCACTTCCACCCAAACACATTTCTAAGGGCCTCATCAAACCCTTAGAGAGAAAAAGAAAAGAAGTAGAAAAGAGAGAGAAAGAGAAGAGGCCGAGACATAGGAAGAAGAAGGAGGGAATTAGGAGCTTGATCAACCTTTCATCCTTGAAGATCTAAGTGCTAGGAGAATTAGAAGACCAACCTTCTTCATGGTAGGATTTGAAGATCAAGAAAGAAGAGTTGTAATAGTGTAGTTTTTCCCTTTTGTTTGTAGATCTATTTCATCTTCTTCTTTGCATGTTCATTCTTATAAGTTTAAAGATGATTTTTTTTGTGACTTTAAAAGACCCTAAAATAATTTGTAATATGTAATTTTGATACTTGATGTTTTGGTTGGGACTTCTCTTTGATAGATCTAAATGTTTTTCTAATTAAATCTTAAAGATCTAAAGAAAGACTAAGATTTTTATGAAAACTAAAATAGATCTCCATGCATGTCTATTTTTCTCTCTCTAAACCGTGATTTGTGTGTGTATGTGATTATTGGATAAGAAAGTTCATGATCTAAGTTTAATCAATAATAAAGTGAACTTCTTTGTTATTGCATGTTTGATCTCCTTGTTAAACCATGATCTATGATGTATTTTCATGATCATTTGATGAACAAGTTTATGATCTAGGTGTGATTTGTTTTGCATGTGATTATCTTAGTTGATCAAAAGTGTATGCATGTGATTTCCTTCATTTGATGAATATAAAATGTTTAGATCTTTGATTTGTATGTTATTTTCAAACAAAAGATCATGTTTTTCTTTTATATGTGCCACGGTTTCAAAGGGAAATTTAAGAAGTAAGCTTTAACTAATTAGGAGAATAAATATGATTGATCTAATAATTGGTGATGTACATATGATGATCTTTGTTGAATAAATGAAAAATTGTGGTTTTGATTTTAAAGAAAAGATTGTGTTTTCTTGGCATATATGATTCGGTTTTAAGGAAAGATTAAAGAAATTAAGTTTTAAAAATGATTCCTTTAGTATAAGCATGGTTGAATTAAGTGCTTGATTATGTACATGTATTATATTTTTAGAAGGCCATTCGGCTATGTCCAGTAAATAATAAAATCTATGCTTTTTATTTTATAAAAAGTTCATGCATGTTACTTTCATGAAGTTAAAGAAAAGTCTTTACTTTGATTTTATGAAATGATGAACTTGAGGTCTATTTTGTGAGGATTGATGTGAATGTGTGACTTTTGTGTATGTGTTGAAAATGAGTGAACAACCTTGCCTCCTTGCATCATGAGATTCGGCTATCCTAGGGAAAATAGGAAGCTAGGCTTGTCCCTCATTTAGGTTGCATAGATGAATCTATTTTAATATGAGAACCTTAAAGGTGTATGAATGCTATGACTAAGTTTTTAAAAGAAAATGCATGAGAACCCTTGGAATGATTTATAATCTAAATTGTTACTTTAAAGTCTTGAAATGAATTAAAATTGTTGATTTATCCTTTGATGCTCACGGTTTTAATTATCAAAGAGAGAAAATGATTTCATGATGTCATGTTTTCATTTGTGCATTAAATTCTTGCAAAACCATATAAGTATGAATCGGCCAAGCATGTGCATATAGTTGGGAAATTGTTTTCATGAAATGGTTTATGATTATAGCTATGTCCTAGGTGTGTGATACTGATGTATGTGTCCTTCTTTTATCTCTTTTTGGTTTTAAGAAATAAAAACAAATGATTTGATTCGATTATGTAAAAAAAAAGAAATTTTGTAATAATTCAATTTCAAGTTGTTAAAATTTATTAGAGATTAGAAACTATTAACCACATGGTTCGGTCCTTAGTGAATTAGTCACAAGGCCTAATTGAAATTATTTTCTAAAGAAGTAATTTAGTTAATCTATTAAGATTAAAGTTTAATTGATGGTTCTGAATGATGTGAAATGTGATGTGCATGATATGTGTTTGTGAATGCCTTGGATGCTTTGAAATGGTATGTGGTCGTTATTAGTGCTAATTGAAATTGTTTTGAAACTATTGTGAGTCTTGTGTGTGAAAAGAATTTATGATTGTATTTTAAGAAATTGAAAATGTTTTATTTATGTGATTTAAAATAACTCAAATCATTTTGGAATTTCATTTTCTTAAATTTTCGTATTTTGTTTCAAAGTATAAGAACATGGACTTTTATAAACAGAGTGTTTTTGAATTAAGAAGAAATGGATTGGTTTAATAAAAAGATTATTTTAATTGTTTTCCTGAAAACCTTTTTACCATAAATCTAAATTGGATTTGGAAATCTTCTTGGGCGTTAACAATGTGTTTTCAAGAAAAGAATTGTCTTAACGAGTTTTCAAAGTGAAAATTTATAATCCTCGCAAACCGTTCTAACGCACGGGAAAAATGTTATAGCACGGGTGACGGACGCGACGGGAAAGACGCAAAGCTAGCAACGGGAAGCCTTGGAAAGCTTTCGGATGTGTCGCCATCGAGGTGAGAGAGAAGCTCCCCTTAAGACGCCGTGGTATTAGGCAACATATTAAGGCGTCCAATTATCTCAAAGATTGGACCCGGTCTCATAAGGCGATGTAGAGGGATAGTAGGTGTTGTTGTTTGTCTGCCTGTTTGTTGAGTGTCGAACTATCCCTACGGGTCGCTGAGACCGAAGTGTTGTCCTTAGTTAATATGTCTACTGGAATGGTATGATGTTCTGTTTTACTAATTATGCATGAGTTACTTGAATTAGTTCCGTATGTGAAATAGTTTAATTATTTATTAGAAGATGTTTGATTACACCCTAAAGCATGAAACAATAATGATGACTAAGTCTGAGAAAGGAAAAGAAACGCAAGTGAGAATGTTGAAAACAATTGAGAAAGAAATAACTTTTAGCGTGAATGGAATGCACAAGAGATAAAGAATGAATAAAAGTAAATTAATGTCTAAGTTTGAGAAAGAGCGGAGATGAAAAGAGAATGCTCGAGATGGTGACAAGAAATACCCTATGAGGCGAGCGGAAGCGTGGTAATGATGATGCTACTGAACGACCATCGAGGAGAATGATGCTGATGACGATGTTGCTGAGCAGTGGCTGCTGAGAAAGATACTGAGGAATGCCGATGAGCGTGAGCTGATGAGAAAACTGTTGAAATGCATGATATGAGAAAGTGATGCGAGGCTTGATGCCATTAAGATTTAGGGGGAACGGATTTTCGTTTAGTGGTCGGGCTTCGTTGAAGGGATGCACTAAGGACGAGCCGACTGTTAGGACTAAGCCGCTAACGAAAACCATGAAAGAATTAAAAGACTTTAAAAGACATTTACAAAATGCGGTGAGGTATGAGTGTCGTATCGAAGTAGTGGAGAGGAAGATACTATGGGTATTTGCGGATACTCAGGTGGGGATTGCAAGAGGGGAGGGCAAGGACGGTGAAACGTCAAGAAGCCTTGAGTATATTTCTAGGTGGAACGAATCCTGTAACATCTCAAATTTAATTCCTATTATAATTGATGATGGGTCAAGCCTAAAGTGAAGGAAGTAATGATATGGAGTTGAAACTAGTGGTTTGAAGGCTTGATTTAGGATTAATAACATAGGATATTAGGAAATTCAAAATAAAAGATTTACAACTCTAAACACAAATTCCACCGTTGGATGTGAAGTAGGGTATGTGGGGAAGCATGTGTCAAAATTTGAGGAAGATCCAACGGTTAAAGAAGAAGTTATGGCCGTTCAAAGTCGGGGTGCTGAAAATCCTGCAACTTAATCGATTAAGCTGCAGCTTAATCGATTGAGACCTGAAGGGGGGGGGGATTTAATCGAGTAATACTCGATTAAATGCTGTAGATGCAGAAAATAATAAAGCGCAGCACACGTTCTTTCTCTTCCAAATTCGAACCTCACTCTTTCTCTCCCCTAGGGTTCCATTCTCCATCATCAAATCCACCAAGAGCAAGTGGGATTTCTTCATTCCGTCAACAAATCTCTTCCTTCTTCACTTCAAGTAAGTGTTTAATGCCATGGATTTCCTCTTTTCTTTCTCTAAATTCGTTTTCCCTTTCTCTCTCCTCCATCCATGGTTGTTTTTGATTCTTAAGTCATGGAAGCTCCACTTTTCTTGAGTTTTGGCATGACTCATTACATGAATGTTAATCTTTTCTTGCTATGGCTATTATATTAGGTTCCTCCCTCTTCCTTTGGACTCTAACTCAATTGGTGGCAAGGCTTTCAAGTGTAGAGCAAGCAAAATCACCTTATCTCCAAGTGTTTGAGGTAAGGGAGTGGATATAGTGAGCTTTGCCTTGTTCTAGGGAGTAGGTTCTAGTTAGTATATAATGCTTGTTAGGGTTATGTGTTAGGGGAGAAAATTAGATTATAAATCCCTAGGTTATTGAATATGGAATTCTAATTAATTAAATATGCATGATGATTGGATGCTAAGGCTAGGAAAAGGAAACCCAATAATATAAGAATGAATTAATTGATAAATGAAATTTGGTTAATGAATATAATGAAGTATAAGAGGATTTGGCTAATATAATAGTGAGGATGATATGAATGATTTCTATGACTATGGATGTTAATTGTCAAGTTTTGTATAAAATGTTAATTGATGGATGTTACAAGTATATGTGGGTAGTATGGAGTAAATTGATATAGGGAGGAAAATGGAATGGAAATGATTATATGTGATGAATGTGCGTATTCGTATCTAATTGCTAACTGAGTTTAAATGTTAAGTATTATTAATTGTGAACAAAGGACATGGCTTATGAAAGGAACTTGTGAATATGTGAAATGGAAGTAAAATGATTATGTTTAATAAAAAGTAAAAGATGATTTTAATATGTGGTGTTAAAGCGAAAATGTGAGAAGGTGAATTATGTAATTGAAATGAAGTGTAATATAAATGTTGGGCTATGAATGAGAAAGCTATTTGGTATGATCGTGATAACCGAGAAAGGAAATGAATAAGGTAATTACATGAATGATTAGATGTTGAATGTGTGTTGTTGAATTTAAATGTGATATAATTGTTTATATGAGAATATGAAGGTATGTTTTGGCCTCTGATGTGAGGTAATGAATATGGAAAGGTAATTAAGTGTGTTGGCCTCTGATTTGAGGTGGCGATTAATGGAAAGTGGTGAATATGCTGACCTCTGATATGAGGGGCACAATATGAATGTTAATGAGTGTTGACCTCTGACCTGAGGGACACGAAAGGTATGAAATGTTAAAATGTGTTGACCTCTGACCTGAGGGACACGATATGAATTAAAATGAATGTGTGTTGACATCTGACCTGAGGGACACCGAATTAAATAAGGAGTTGGGTGTTGACCTCTGACCTGAGGGACACCGGATGAAATGTGTATTGGTGTGTTGACCTCTGACCTGAGAGACACACCGTGAATTAAGGGATTGAAGTGTTGACCTCTGACCTGAGGGACACAAAATGAATTATAATGAATGGGTGTTGACCTCTGACCTGAGGGACACATAATTTAAATAAGGAAAGGAAATGAGTATGTGAAATGAATAAAAAGAAAAGCAAACGAATGTTGATTGGATGTTGAGATGAATGAGGAAAATGGATGTGGAAATAAATAATGGAAACAGATGGTGAAATGAATAATGAGAATGGAAATGTGGAATAAATAATGTAATGAGTATGGTGTGCAATATGTGAATATATGCTTATTTGCTAATTGTGTTTGACCTAGTGGGTGGTTATGTCCAGTTAGAAACTGCTTTCTATTTCTTGTGCAACGCTCACTCCCTTACAGTTTCAGGTACGGAGATTGAGCTGGCACAGCCCCCGGCCGAGCAGGAGTATTTTCCCTTACAGGGAGAGTAGGGTGTTATGGGTTTAGAGTACATTATAGACCTAAGCCTCCTATGTTCTGTTGAAGAAAATGTAATGTATATTTTTGAATGAGGCTTAGGACACTTTGTTTTGATAAAATATCACGCTTTGGCTTTTGATGTTCTAACTTGCTATTTTCCGCTGAAAACTCTGAATAGTATGTACTCTGATATATTTGGAGCCCTTTGGGCCTTGCTATGATTTAGAAAATATAATCTGAAGCCCTGCTGGCTATTAGTTGTTTATTTGAAATTGTTTATCACAGGTTGAATTTTGGATTAGTCCGAAAAACAAACAAAATTCCGTCCGTTTGACGGTTGATTTTAATATAATTAAAAATGAATTTTTAAGTCCGTATTTTATTATAGGGGGAATTAAGGGTAAAAATTATAGGGTGTTACATTATGGTATCAGAGCAGTTTCCCTCGGCCTTTGGAGTATGAACTCACTACTCCTATGGTTACTCACCGAGCGAGTAACCCAAGTACTTAGTTTAGTGACTAAGTGAAGTTGTAGGATGTTAGTAGTTTTATTTAATTTTTCTATCATTAACTGGTTTCCCCTTCCATGACTCAACAATATGGCAGGGAGACGGGCTAATAATGATAGGATTGCTGCAATTCTCGAAACTCTGGTTCAATTGCAGCAGAACCAAGCCCAAGTTCAGCAGCAACAAGCTGATAATCTTGCAAACCTGCAGCAGAATCAAGCCCAGAACATTGTTGTAGCTGCAGCAGCTGCTGCAGCAGCACTTCAGCCTCCTCCACCACCACCAGTGGAGATTGACTGGATGGGCCGCTTTAGAAAAAGCGATCCGCCGAAGTTTGAAGGGGGTTACAATCCCGACGGAGCTCAAAGATGGCTCCAGGAGATGGAGAAGGTGTTTCGCTCACTGCAGCCACCAGGTGACCAGTATATGCGACTAGTGGAGTATGTTCTGATGGGTGAGGCGGAACATTGGTGGGACCAACAGAGGAGAGGTTTGGAAGCCGCTCATGAGCTTATTTCATGGGATCTTTTCAAGACCCGTTTTCTGGGAAAGTACTTCCCGGAAAAGGTAAGGAGGGAGAAGGAAGTGGCTTTTCTTGAGCTGAAGCAAGGGAGCCTCAGTGTTGGAGAATATGCAGCTCAGTTTGAGGATCTCATCCGTTATTCTGGTAGCTATCGGGATGTTGATGAGCGCACTAAGTGTATCAAGTTTGAGGCTGGTCTCAACCCCAAGATCAGAACTGTCTTTGTCTATCAGGGAATCTCTAATCTCTCTCAACTAGTGAACATGACCAGTGCTTACGAAGATTCTCTCAAGCAGGAACAAACAGAGGAGCGAAGCAAGGCATCTCAAAAATTGTCTGGTCCTATTAGGGGCAAGGGACCGATTCAGAAGTCTGGTCCATACTCTCATTCCGGGGCCACGTTTCCTAGGGAACTCGGACCAACAGTGAATGCTTATGGTCCAATACCAACTTGTCATCACTGTGGCAGGATGCATAGGGGAGTGTGCTGGACATTGGGTCGAAAGGAGGGGTTATGCTTTCACTGTGGACAACCCGGACATTTTGCTTCAAATTGTCCTAAGAACACAATGAAGAAGGAGATTAATGCTACTAAGTCACAGAGGGCCCGTGGTGGTCCATCATTGCAGAAGGGAAAATTGTTTACCGTCGAGGGTGACGAGGTGGACCCAGCTGACATGGCCGCAGGTAACTAATGTTTGCCAAGTCCATGCGTAGTGTTTCTAAGTTCAATTGATGTGGAGTTAGTTTTCTCCTTAGTTAGCTAAATAGTGAGTTAGTAATGTCTTAGGTTAGAATTGCTTAAAAACATGTTGGAAATCTGCCTTTCCAAATACAATTCGGTTCTTATAGATAACATATGAAAGACCTTAGAAAGAATTCTTAAGTTTGAGAACTCTAGTATCAAGTGACCAATACTATGTTGTGATGTTGTTATTTGATGTAATGTAAGGTTAGAACTGATCACTCTAATCCTTGCATTTGTTAAATGATGACATTATTGAAAGAAACCGACAGTGATGTGTTGTTGGTAGACGTGAGGTTGGGATTGATCACCTCAATTCTTGCATCTATCAATAAATGCTATCATTGTAACCTTTTAAAGTGAAAGTAGACAACCAAAGTAGTGACGTCCAAGGAAAGAATTCTTGTAAGAGAAGCCAACCTAACCCAGAAACATTCGTTCAAAAGCTTCTTATAGAGATAGGGAGTAGATAGAAAATAGTTCCAAAGAAAGGAAGTCTTGGTGTATGCTACTTGTTCCAAAGTAGTATAGCTAAGTGCTAAACCCTTGGATGAGTTAAGAAAACTCTCCAGAAATTATTCTTAACCATCCTATCAACTAAACCAATCATTGAGCAATTTGGCAATTGCTTTGAATCTTTTCCCGTTTCTTAGATAACCATTCATAAGAAATAGCCGGTTGTGCCAAACTTGTAAAGTCCCTGCGTTAAAACCAAACAATCTTGATAATTGACCTAGCCAATGGAAAGTTGTCGTACCCTTCACCTTTGGTAGTTGGGTAAATCTTGGAACTAATGTGGACTTTTTCCTTCCTATTCTTTTTAATCGATTCATGGAAGAAGTTGATTGTGGAGCATTTAGTAGGCATTGTGCCTTCTCTAATCAACTTAGCCTTTGGTGTGCTTCTTATTCAGGAATGCCTGTGTTTTTGAAAAGCTTTAAATCCTATCGGTGCTAGTCGAATCATTGTGAGAAGACAAACTCTAAGGCGTTCTATCCTACAAAAATCTTCGCATGGCATGATCCCAGGGTATCTATTCTGGGAAAGATTCTAAAACTATTCCGGGAATGTTAAATATTTCGAGTTTTCCCGTATCTAGCTAATGCAACTCCTGTCTTGCATTTGTCCGAAGGACGATCGGAAGCGGATTCACCCGATCCCACATCCTTTAGCATAGCGGTAATTGGGTAAGTCGAAGCCAAGTGGGGGAGCACTTCCTACCCTAATTTAAATTCTGTCTAGGTAAAGACAAATCGAAAGAGTGGCAGAAGAAACCAAAGGGAATTAAAGGTAAGAATTGCAAGTCCTATCACCGGGGTGATTCTCCATTTACTAAACTTAACGGAATTTCGGGGACGAAATTCCAATAAGTGAGGGAGAATTGTAACATCCCAAATTTAATTCCTATTATAATTGATGATGGGTCAAGCCTAAAGTGAAGGAAGTAATGATATGGAGTTGAAACTAGTGGTTTGAAGGCTTGATTTAGGATTAATAACATAGGATATTAGGAAATTCAAAATAAAAGATTTAAAACTCTAAACACAAATTCCACCGTTGGATGTGAAGTAGGATATGTGGGGAAGCATGTGTCAAAATTTGAGGAAGATCCAACGGTTAAAGAAGAAGTTATGGCCGTTCAAAGTCGGGGTGCTGAAAATCCTGCAACTTAATCGATTAAGTTGCAGCTTAATCGATTAAGACCTGAAGGGGGGGGGGGAGGATTTAATCGAGTAATACTCGATTAAATGCTGTAGATGCAGAAAATAATAAAGCGCAGCACACGTTCTTTCTCTTCCAAATTCGAACCTCACTCTTTCTCTCCCCTAGGGTTCCATTCTCCATCATCAAATCCACCAAGAGCAAGTGGGATTTCTTCATTCCGTCAACAAATCTCTTCCTTCTTCACTTCAAGTAAGTGTTTAATGCCATGGATTTCCTCTTTTCTTTCTCTAAATTCGTTTTCCCTTTCTCTCTCCTCCATCCATGGTGGTTTTTGATTCTTAAGTCATGGAAACTCCACTTTTCTTGAGTTTTGGCATGACTCATTACATGAATGTTAATCTTTTCTTGCTATGGCTATTATATTAGGTTCCTCCCTCTTCCTTTGGACTCTAACTCAATTGGTGGCAAGGCTTTCAAGTGTAGAGCAAGCAAAATCACCTTATCTCCAAGTGTTTGAGGTAAGGGAGTGGATATAGTGAGCTTTGCCTTGTTCTAGGGAGTAGGTTCTAGTTAGTATATAATGCTTGTTAGGGTTATGTGTTAGGGGAGAAAATTAGATTATAAATCCCTAGGTTATTGAATATGGAATTCTAATTACTTAAATATGCATGATGATTGGATGCTAAGGCTAGGAAAAGGAAACCCAATAATATAAGAATGAATTAATTGATAAATGAAATTTGGTTAATGAATATAATGAAGTATAAGAGGATTTGGCTAATATGATAGTGAGGATGATATGAATGATTTCTATGACTATGGATGTTAATTGTCAAGTTTTGTATAAAATGTTAATTGATGGATGTTACAAGTATATGTGGGTAGTATGGAGTAAATTGATATAGGGAGGAAAATGGAATGGAAACGACTATATGTGATGAATGTGCGTATTCGTATCTAATTGCTAACTGAGTTTAAATGTTAAGTATTATTAATTGTGAACAAAGGACATGGCTTATGAAAGGAACTTGTGAATATGTGAAATGGAAGTAAAATGATTATGTTTAATAAAAAGTAAAAGATGATTTTAATATGTGGTGTTAAAGCGAAAATGTGAGAAGGTGAATTATGTAATTGAAATGAAGTGTAATATAAATGTTGGGCTATGAATGAGAAAGCTATTTGGTATGATCGTGATAACCGAGAAAGGAAATGAATAAGGTAATTACATGAATGATTAGATGTTGAATGTGTGTTGTTGAATTTAAATGTGATATAATTGTTTATATGAGAATATGAAGGTATGTTTTGGCCTCTGATGTGAGGTAATGAATATGGAAAGGTAATTAAGTGCGTTGGCCTCTGATTTGAGGTGGCGATTAATGGAAAGTGGTGAATATGCTGACCTCTGATATGAGGGGCACAATATGAATGTTAATGAGTGTTGACCTCTAACCTGAGGGACACGAAAGGTATGAAATGTTAAAATGTGTTGACCTCTGACCTGAGGGACACGATATGAATTAAAATGAATGTGTGTTGACCTCTGACCTGAGGGACACCAGATTAAATAAGGAGTTGGGTGTTGACCTCTGACCTGAGGGTCACCGGATGAAATGTGTATTGGTGTGTTGACCTCTGACCTGAGAGACACACCGTGAATTAAGGGATTGAAGTGTTGACCTCTGACCTGAGGGACACAAAATGAATTATAATGAATGGGTGTTGACCTCTGACCTGAGGGACACATAATTTAAATAAGGAAAGGAAATGAGTATGTGAAATGAATAAAAAGAAAAGGAAACGAATGTTGATTGGATGTTGAGATGAATGAGGAAAATGGATGTGGAAATAAATAATGGAAACAGATGGTGAAATGAATAATGAGAATGGAAATGTGGAATAAATAATGTAATGAGTATGGTGTGCAATATGTGAATATATGCTTATTTTCTAATTGTGTTTGACCTAGTGGGTGGTTATGTCTAGTTAGAAACTGCTTTCTATTTCTTGTGCAATGCTCACTCCCTTACAGTTTCAGGTACGGAGATTGAGCTAGCACAGCCCCCGGTCGAGCAGGAGTATTTTCCCTTACAGGGAGAGTAGGGTGTTATGGGTTTAGAGTACATTATAGACCTAAGCCTCCTATGTTCTGTTGAAGAAAATGTAATGTATATTTTTGAATGAGGCTTAGGACACTTTGTTTTGATAAAATATCACGCTTTGGCTTTTGATGTTCTAACTTGCTATTTTCCGCTGAAAACTCTGAATAGTATGTACTCTGGTATATTTGGAGCCCTTTGGGTCTTGCTATGATTTAGAAAATATAATCTGAAGCCCTGCTGGCTATTAGTTGTTTATTTGAAATTGTTTATCACAGGTTGAATTTTGGATTAGTCCGAAAAACAAACAAAACTCCGTTCGTTTGACGGTTGATTTTAATATAATTAAAAATGAATTTTTAAGTCCGTATTTTATTATAGGGGGTATTTAAGGGTAAAAATTATAGGGTGTTACAAATCCCACAAGTGGCGCACTAACGTGGTGGGGACTGGGTCTAATGTCGTGGCAAGTTCCGCATCGCGAACTAGAAATTATACTGTCACCCCCTCGATGCAAATCTAGAACAGTGAGAGGGACTGGAACGGGGCATTTGAGATTGCCGCTGAGAGCGTGCCTTGTTATGAATCGATATGATATGAATTGAAATGATTTGAGGACGAGATCCTCCTGGTCTGGGACCATCTATGTGTTGGGACAGCTGTCGTGCCCTCGTGGTAAAGGTCCTGTACTCCTGTTTGCTTCCGACTAGGTTGGGTGGATGACCGAGGAGATGTAGACGGGTGTGACTTCCTCAATGATGATGTTCCCCCATCATTGAGTGAACCGGATCGCTAAAAATTTAAAAGACAAAGATGTTTCAAAGAAAAGTATAATGAGATATCAATTATTGGAAAAGACTTAAAAGATAAGTGTAAGAGAGAATCATTGGAATGGGTGATGAGTTTGGAACTCCTGAGGGAAAGGGATTGAGTGAAACTGTGAAAGTTTATAAGGAAGAGTTTAAGAATGTGGCTATGAAAAGCTAAGTATAAGATTGTGTGTATGGTAGTGACATTGTTGTTTGTGCTGCTTATTGTTTTTCCTTAATACTTGCCTATTTTAATTCCACATAGTCGACACAACTGTTTGGGTAGCTTACTCTCTCTTCTTCTCCTGTAATTCTGCTTCTTTTCTTCTCTGGGAAATTTGTACGACCATTAGATGCAAGATAGAGTGAGGTTCCAGATCCAGCTTGTTCGGGAAGTAGAGACATCCTCGTTAAAAAGGAGATGACTCGGGGAAGAATTCTCTGTAGCCGAAGATGAGGACGATGCCACTAGCGATTGGAGGGCTCAGTTTATCAGGATCTGGGAATAGACGACGAGTATGAGTGTGTCTGACTAGAAGCTAGGTGATCCCCCTTGGAGGAATGTAATCCATTGTAGATCCTTAGCTGCCTAACTCTATCATACTGTACCCCGGCATAAGTTTTGTTTAATACTGATGTTTTAAAAAGAGTAAACGGGCTACGATTTTAAATGATGTTTTGAAAACGGGTTTCAAAGTGCGGTGTCTTGTGACATCTTGGTTTGGAACTTGAAAGAGTGGGTGCAATATGAGAACACAAGTTGTAAATGCAACTATGTTTTAAAAATCAAAATGTTCTCATCTGGTGCAACACTTGTTTTAAAAAAAAAAAAATTGGCCCTAATTTTCACTATATTTAATTTAAGTTTTCAAGTTGCCGAATCGGGGTGTTACAGTTATGGTATCAGAGCAATGGTTTAGCTAAGTAATCTTACACATGGACTTGCATACTCTGCCTTGTGTCTCTGTGTGTATGATAGTGTTAAGGTAACGATAGATGAGAATAGGAACGCTAAGAGTACGTGGATGCTTCCCTGGGGTATATCAGCTTTCGTCTACAGCAAGACCAGAGAGCGGAGATCAATGTTGTTATGGAATGTTGATGTGCGATTCGGGTCTTCTTTCGTTGAGGTCTTCTTTGATAAAAATTTTTTTTTCTTCTTGTCTGTATTAACCTCTAAGCTATTTGAGACCTTGCCCTTGACTAGAACTCTCATTTGTTGAAGAGAACCCTATGCGTTGCCAAATTGCTTTGGCCTGATATTTGAAAGAATTCTTGTGAAAATCTCAACCCATAATTTTTGAAGCCTTGATTGTTGATGAACCTGAAGCTTTCTCTTTTGGGATTTTGACAAGACATTTATTCTTTCCTAAACTCTTGTTTGAAATGTTAAACCCTGGCATCCTATCCCAGTCTAGCAAGTATCCCTAAGATAGGAAGTAACTTGTGAAGTGTTGTTAAGAAGAAGTTGCAGAGGCTAAAGAGAATAAGGATCAGTTAGTATGGATGACGGAAGTATAAGTCTTGGAGCAAATAGAAGTACCCTTTTGAGTCTTAAAGGAGTGATGAGTTATGTAAGATGATTAGGGTTGAGAGTTTGGTGTCGGATGGGTCAAATTAATGGTTCAGGTGGTGGTAAGATGAGGAAGGAATTAGGGTGATGGTTAGAATTTTGAGGTTATAAGTGTCTTGATGTGAGTCGTAAAATGGTAGAATAGAAGTGAATAAGTGATGATATGGTAGAGTCCAGTGATAAAATGGTAGAAATTGTGGATAGAATCCCTAAGTGTTGATCCAAGGATAGGTAAAATGTTAGGATTTGATGTGGCATTGGATAATAGATCTTGGAGTTGAGGCATCTTGATGGCTTAGAATATGTGTAAAATTGTGGAAAGTGGAAAAAGGGTTTAGAATTGTTTAAGTTATGTGATTATGTGTCAGAGATAAGAGGTGAGGTAGAGTGTGTTTCTTGAGGATTAGTGGTTGATAGATTAAGAGAAGGATGTAATAGTGACTATAGGAGTCTGATAAAGTTGATTACTTGGTGAGATGTGAGACAATAAAAGGATAGATTGGAGCTAAGTAATGGGAAAATTTTGTAAGAATTGATCGAAAAGTGGTGAAGGATAGGAGTGTTTAGAGGTTAAATCTGTGATGATGAGTGTGGTATAGAGAGGTATGAGTCATTTAAGTTGGGGAGTAGTTGGAAATGTGAGGTTTTTGAGGTGTAGCTAGTCTAAGCTTGAACCAATGAAAGAAAGGTAACCTTGAAGTGTGGTAGTGTCTTGACCCCAAACGAACGTAACCCTATTGTTTCTGAATCCTATTCTGATGCCATCGAACCCCCCAGTCTTTTGTTGTCAGTAAAACCATATTGTTTGTAACCCATCATGTTTGTTATTGAGAATACCCCAGAGATTATTTTTGCAAGTAATCCGATTCATTTGAAAAGCGACGAATAGGTGGTACGTGTTCGCAGATGCGACGGTTGCTGCGGTTAAAGAGGGAGAAAATTTCTTCATGGAGCTACGCGTCCACGGATTTGTCAGATTCTACGCGGCATTTCTCGGGGACGAGAAATATCCAATTTGGGGAGAATGTAACACCCCTCATTTTTCCCGTACGTGCGTGAACGAATTTTGTTAAAATAAACTCTGGAAATCTGTTATATAAGAAATTTTCAGAAAAATGTTTTTCATAAGAAAGAAATAAAGTATGATTTTCATGGATTTTTATAAACTAAATGTTTTTGTAAATGAAAAGGGAAGAATTTTGTTGAGTTTTGAAATGATTTGGTTTTTAAGAAATGAGTTATGATTTTAAAAAAGGTGGTTTTTATTTGAAATGAAGTTTTTGGAGTGTTATCTTGAAAAATTCGTAACTTTTAAACCGAAACTCGAATTTTTACGATCTTTATATCAAAACGACCGTCAGGAAGCGAAGATTTTAAAAATATAACTTTTAGAATTTTCTGGTTTTTTTATAAAAATTTATTTTCAGAATTGTAAAATACGAATTTTTGGAAATTGTGTTTTGAAGAAAATAGACTTATTAAATTGGCTTGAAATTTTTATGTAATGAGTGCTTAGTTTGATGTGTGTTGATGTATGATGCATGAAATTAATTGTGTGAATGTGATTAATTAAAGAAATGCTTGCATGAATTAGAAAATATAATAGAAAATAAAAATAGAAGACATGTGTGTGTGCATGAGGGTGCCACGGTTGGTGTATGCATGTAGGTGTGTGTGTGCGCTATATGTGTATACGTGTGTGTATGCATGTGTGTGCATAAACTTAAGATTCTAGGAACTTAGGGAGTAAGAAACCAAACCAAACTAGATCCATGAACCAAACTAAACCAAATAACCAAACCCTAACTTTTTGACTAACTAATACTTAAACCTAAGATGACCCCTAAATTCCTAGACTAGCCTACTTTGTCCCCTCGTATATGCTAAACTCCACCCATGCAAGTTTTTGTGAGGGCTAAACTACCCCTTTAGTTGTGCTTTGGCCGAATTACTCCCAAGGCCAAAGAGGTAAATCTTGAATTGCTTATATAAGGAAATGGCTTTAGTTCATTCACCCTATTCATTTCCCATTTCTTCACTTCCACCCAAACACATTTCTAAGGGCCTCATCAAACCCTTAGAGAGAAAAAGAAAAGAAGTAGAAAAGAGAGAGAAAGAGAAGAGGCCGAGACATAGGAAGAAGAAGGAGGGAATTAGGAGCTTGATCAACCTTTCATCCTTGAAGATCTAAGTGCTAGGAGAATTAGAAGACCAACCTTCTTCATGGTAGGATTTGAAGATCAAGAAAGAAGAGTTGTAATAGTGTAGTTTTTCCCTTTTGTTTGTAGATCTATTTCATCTTCTTCTTTGCATGTTCATTCTTATAAGTTTAAAGATGATTTTTTTTGTGACTTTAAAAGACCCTGAAATAATTTGTAATATGTAATTTTGATACTTGATGTTTTGGTTGGGAATTCTCTTTGATAGATCTAAATGTTTTTCTAATTAAATCTTAAAGATCTAAAGAAAGACTAAGATTTTTATGAAAACTAAAATAGATCTCCATGCATGTCTATTTTTCTCTCTCTAAACCGTGATTTGTGTGTGTATGTTATTATTTGATAAGAAAGTTCATGATCTAAGTTTAATCAATAATAAAGTGAACTTCTTTGTTATTGCATGTTTGATCTCCTTGTTAAACCGTGATCTATGATGTATTTTCATGATCATTTGATGAACAAGTTTATGATCTAGGTGTGATTTGTTTTGCATGTGATTATCTTAGTTGATCAAAAGTGTATGCATGTGATTTCCTTCATTTGATGAATATAAAATGTTTAGATCTTTGATTTGTATGTTATTTTCAAACAAAAGATCATGTTTTTCTTTTATATGTGCCACGGTTTCAAAGGGAAATTTAAGAAGTAAGCTTTAACTAATTAGGAGAATAAATATGATTGATCTAATAATTGGTGATGTACATATGATGATCTTTGTTGAATAAATGAAAAATTGTGGTTTTGATTTTAAAGAAAAGATTGTGTTTTCTTGGCATATATGATTCGGTTTTAAGGAAAGATTAAAGAAATTAAGTTTTAAAAATGATTCCTTTAGTATAAGCATGGTTGAATTAAGTGCTTGATTATGTACATGTATTATATTTTTAGAAGGCCATTCGGCTATGTCCAGTAAATAATAAAATCTATGCTTTTTATTTTATAAAAAGTTCATGCATGTTACTTTCATGAAGTTAAAGAAAAGTCTTTACTTTGATTTTATGAAATGATGAACTTGAGGTCTATTTTGTGAGGATTGATGTGAATGTGTGACTTTTGTGTATGTGTTAAAAATGAGTGAACAACCTTGCCTCCTTGCATCATGAGATTCGGCTATCCTAGGGAAAATAGGAAGCTAGGCTTGTCCCTCATTTAGGTTGCATAGATGATGAATCTATTTTAATATGAGAACCTTAAAGGTGTATGCATGCTATGACTAAGTTTTTAAAAGAAAATGCATGAGAACCCTTGGAATGATTTATAATCTAAATTGTTACTTTAAAGTCTTGAAATGAATTAAAATTGTTGATTTATCCTTTGATGCTCACGGTTTTAATTATCAAAGAGAGAAAATGATTTCATGATGTCATGTTTTCATTTGTGCATTAAATTCTTGCAAAACCATATAAGTATGATTCGGCCAAGCATGTGCATATAGTTGGGAAATTGTTTTCATGAAATGGTTTATGATTATAGCTATGTCCTAGGTGTGTGATACTGATGTATGTGTCCTTCTTTTATCTCTTTTTGGTTTTAAGAAATAAAAACAAATGATTTGATTCGATTATGTAAAAAAAAAAGAAATTTTGTAATAATTCAATTTCAAGTTGTTAAAATTTATTAGAGATTAGAAACTATTAACCACATGGTTCGGTCCTTAGTGAATTAGTCACAAGGCCTAATTGAAATTATTTTCTAAAGAAGTAATTTAGTTAATCTATTAAAATTAAAGTTAAATTGATGGTTCTGAATGATGTGAAATGTGATGTGCATGATATGTGTTTGTGAATGCCTTGGATGCTTTGAAATGGTATGTGTTCGTTATTAGTGCTAATTGAAATTGTTTTGAAACTGTTGTGAGTCTTGTGTGTGAAAAGAATTTATGTTTGTATTTTAAGAAATTGAAAATGTTTTATTTATGTGATTTAAAATAACTCAAATCATTTTGGAATTTCATTTTCTTAAATTTCCGTATTTTGTTTCAAAGTATAAGAACATGGACTTTTATAAACAGAATGTTTTTGAATTAAGAAGAAATGGATTGGTTTAATAAAAAGATTATTTTAATTGTTTTCCTGAAAACCTTTTTACCATAAATCTAAATTGGATTTGGAAATCTTCTTGGGCGTTAACAATGTGTTTTCAAGAAAAGAATTGTCTTAACGAGTTTTCAAAGTGAAAAATTATAATCCTCGCAAACCGTTCTAACGCACGGGAAAAATGTTATAGCACGGGTGACGGACGCGACGGGAAAGACGCAAAGCTAGCAACGGGAAGCCTTGGAAAGCTTTCGGATGTGTCGCCATCGAGGTGAGAGAGAAGCTCCCCTTAAGACGCCGTGGTATTAGGCAACATATTAAGGCGTCCAATTATCTCAAAGATTGGACCCGGTCTCATAAGGCGATGTAGAGGGATAATAGGTGTTGTTGTTTGTCTGCCTGTTTGTTGAGTGTCGAACTATCCCTACGGGTCGCTGAGACCGAAGTGTTGTCCTTAGTTAATATGTCTACTGGAATGGTATGATGTTCTGTTTTATTAATTATGCATGAGTTACTTGAATTAGTTCCGTATGTGAAATAGTTTAATTATTTATTAGAAGATGTTTGATTACACCCTAAAGCATGAAACAATAATGATGACTAAGACTGAGAAAGGAAAAGAAACGCAAGTGAGAATGTTGAAAACAATTGAGAAAGAAATAACTTTTAGCGTGAATGGAATGCACAAGAGATAAAGAATGAATAAAAGTAAATTAATGTCTAAGTTTGAGAAAGAGCGGAGATGAAAAGAGAATGCTCGAGATGGTGACAAGAAATACCCTATGAGGCGAGCGGAAGCGTGGTAATGATGATGCTACTGAACGACCATCGAGGAGAATGATGCTGATGACGATGTTGCTGAGCAGTGGCTGCAGAGAAAGATAATGAGGAATGCCGATGAGCGTGAGCTGATGAGAAAAATGCTGAAATGCATGATATGAGAAAGTGATGCGAGGCATGATGCCATTAAGATTTAGGGGGAACGGATTTGCGTTTAGTGGTCGGGCTTCGTTGAAGGGATGCACTAAGGACGAGCCGACTGTTAGGACTAAGCCGCTAACGAAAACCATGAAAGAATTAAAAGACTTTAAAAGACATTTACAAAACGCGGTGAGGTATGAGTGTCGTATCGAAGTAGTGGAGAGGAAGATACTATGGGTATCTGCGGATACTCAGGTAGGGATTGCAGGAGGGGAGGGCAAGGACGGTGAAACGTCAAGAAGCCTTGAGTATATTTCTAGGCGGAACGAATCCCACAAGTGGCGCACTAACGTGGTGGGGACTGGGTCTAATGCCGTGGCAAGTTCCGCATCGCGAACTAGAAATTATACTGTCACCCCCTCGATGCAAATCTAGAACAGTGAGAGGGACTGGAACGGGGCATTTGAGATTGCCGCTGAGAGCGTGCCTTGTTATGAATTGATATGATATGAATTGAAATGATTTGAGGACGAGATCCTCCTGGTCTGGGACCATCTATGTGTTGGGACAGCTGTCGTGCCCGCGTGGTAAAGGTCGTGTACTCCTGTTTGCTTCCGACTAGGTTGGGTGGATGACTGAGGAGATGTAGACGGGTGTGACTTCCTCAATGATGATGTTCCCCCATCATTGAGTGAACCGGATCGCTAAAAATTTAAAAGATAAAGATGTTTCAAAGAAAAGTATAACGAGATATAAATTATTGGAAAAGACTTAAAAGATAAGTGTAAGAGAGAATCATTGGAATGGGTGATGAGTTTGGAACTCCTGAGGGAAAGGGATTGAGTGAAACTGTGAAAGTTTATAAGGAAGAGTTTAAGAATGTGGCTATGAAAAGCTAAGTATAAGATTGTGTGTATGGTAGTGACATTGTTGTTTGTGCTACTTATTGTTTTTCCTTAATACTTGCCTATTGTAATTTCACATAGTCGACATAACTGTTTGGGTAGCTTACTCTCTCTTCTTCTCCTATACTTCTGCTTCTTTTCTTTTCTGGGAAATTTGTACGACCAATAGATGCAAGATAGAGTGAGGTTCCAGATCCAGCTTGTTCGGGAAGTAGAGACATCCTCGTTAAAAAGGAAACGACTCGGGGAAGAATTCTCTATAGCCGAAGATGAGGACGATGCCACTAGCGATTGGAGGGCTCAGTTTATCAGGATCTGGGAATAGACGACGAGTATGAGTGTGTCTGACTAGAAGCTAGGTGATCCCCCTTGGAGGAATGTATTCCATTGTAAGTCCTTAGCTGCCTAACTCTATCATACTGTACCCCGGCATAAGTTTTGTTTAATACTGATGTTTTAAAAAGAGTAAACGGGCTACGATTTTAAATGATGTTTTGAAAACGGGTTTCAAAGTGCGGTGTCTTGTGGCATCTCGGTTTGGAACTTGAAAGAATGGGTGCAATATGAGAACATAAGTTGTAAATGCAACTATGTTTTAAAAATCAAAATGTTCTCATCTGGTGCAACACTTGTTTTAAAAAAAAAAATACAAAAATTTATCCCTAATTTTCACTATATTTAATTTAAGTTTTCAAGTTGCCGAATCGGGGTGTTACAAAATAAAATTGATGCGACAATAGCAACAACTTACCAATGTCTTAGTAAATCAAAATAAGGCATTTTAGATGTCTTTGGTAATTTAATACCATTTTAGAGACAATGAACAAGTTTGTGATGTGTGGATACACATATGACCACGTAAACATAATCCCAAAACGTGACTGATGACTGATGACCATGTCAACATAACACTAAAGGACATGTGCAACATGACTGATTAGACCAAGACATTCTAAACAAATTCCCGAAACTCAATCAGGGTTTTAACCAACTTTTTTCTTTTGAAAATTTTGACCTTCATTAATAAGATATGGAAGGTACACGAGTAAAGAAATTACGTTGTATGTTGGGCACATTATCCAACCACAACCTACTACCAAATTCAAAAGCAGCATCAGCTAAGAAATCCGCTAGCTTATTGTACTCTCTACCAATATACATAAAATGAAAGGAAATGAAATGAGGGAGCAACTCACATCCGATCTATTTCCCTCTTCATAAGTATATTTGTTTTAGTGGGAGAAAAATGGTTTTATCGGAATATAAATCATCAAGTTTTATCAATGTTCATAATCAATTATGTATTATTATATTCTTCCTTTGGCATATTGCTCTTAATTTAGGCTCCTTTTTTATCATGCCAAAAGGGGGAGAAATGGTGTTGTTTGCTGTGTTTGATGTGCAGGTTTCCGAGCATACATTCAGGGGGAGCGTTTCCGAGCATACATACAGGGGAGCGTGCAAAATCAGCGAGTTTCCGAGCATACACTCGGGGAGTGTGCAAAGTCAACAAGTGCAAAATCAACAAGCGTTTGTCATCATCAAAAATGGGGAGATTGTAGAATCAGAAAAGTTTTGATGAAGACAATCAGCTCGTTGTTCTGATGGTACTCGACCAGTGATGTTTGAATAAGCTCGGATCTCGGCCTTTGATGAAGACAAACATTTCATTTCGTGTCAGTGCATTTCATCAGAAGCCGAGCTTCTTCTCGGATAAGTACATCTCATTAGAAGTGGAGTTGATGCTCGACTCAATGCATTTCGTCGGAAGCTAAGGATTTGCTCGGATTAGCATTCGCTCAGATCAGCGCATCTCAAAGCTCAGTCTATTGTCTTGGCAATCTGAAAGCTCGACCCTCGGTCATTGAAAAATTCAAATGAATCAGCTCAGTGTTCTGATGAAGTCATGTAATTTGATGAGCTCGGTTCACGGCAATATCTCGGTGCTCGTATGAAGTAAATTATATTGATGAGCGAAGCGAAGGTTCTCGGCCCTAAATCTCAGTGCTCTGGTCGGCGTAAGTCGGTACTCATAATCTCATGGTCGGTATAAGATTAGTTCGGTCAGACCGAGATCACCTTCACTTCACAAGTCCCCTAGCTCGGCAAGGCGTTGTGTCAGATGTCGAGCTTGCTCATCGTTCAGCTCATTCAACAAACAACATTCATGCAGCCTCTCTCTCATTGTAATTGTAATCGTTTTATATTTTATGAGGGTGGGCGGTAGAATTAGTTTTTAATCTCTATCTAATTTAGAATAATTAATATGGATCATTGTTTGGGATTAAACGCTTGAGAGAATTAAAACCAGAATGTGAATCCCCACATCCTTGTTTTCGAAGAGAGAAGACAATACAATACAGATACACATCTTTCAGATTGCTAAAATTCTCTCAAGTGTCACTCAATCTCAGTTCATATTTTTATATTCTGATTAGGTTGAGTTATTCTCTTGTATTGGAGCCATTATTCATTCGTGTAATCTCTACTGTAAACAAGTCTTGAGAAGTTCTCAAGCAGTGAAAGTCTTGTAAGGTTTCCAAGCACAAGTCGAAGAGGTTCTTCGCTGGTGTAGCTACTTGAAGGTTTCAAGGAGGCTTTGGAAGAGGTTCTTTCCATCGAAATCAATTGGGGTAGATTTCAAAAGTTTGGTACATCCGAAAAATTATATCCGAAAAATTGGTATTATTGCTTCCAACTACTATTCATCCCCCTCTAGTAGATTGTTAGGCCGCTTGTTGGTTTCCAACATATTCGAATTCTAGGACAGATGTTTTTTCATTTTTTTTTCAAACATTGCAATATATTCATCCCATATTGTGACCTTCACTTTATCTCCTCTGGTTACAATTAAAAAAATAATAATCTTGTGACTACAACCTTAATAAATTCTTGAAATCTAAAATTATTTTTTAAAATTATTGTATGCAATTTATATATATCTCTCTCACCTAATATCTTGCAACTGTATTGTCATTGCATCAACTTTGCTGGCTGGTCCTTTTGACCAAAATTGGACCCACATTCACAACAACACTAATAATGTCTATCGTAATTTTATATGACAAACTAAAAAAAGATTATATCATCAGTGTAATTATAATATATATATATATATATATATATATATATATATATATATATATATGTATGAAATGAAATATATAGTAGACGTGTATGGTGGATTAACTTGTTAGAACTTTTTTCCCAAGCCTACTTTGCAAATCTTGAAAGGACACAAACTCAAAAATGTGTCTAGGAATGATATTTTCATCTCCCATGATTTCTTTTACAATTGTTGTGTCGTAGAAATCCAGCATGAAGGAGTTGTTTTCTACCAAGGCAAATTCTTTTTTGTTGCTTGACACCTTGAAATTTTCAACCGTATATATTTTCCCTTATTTTAATGCAAACATATGAATAATATTTTTCGGGATTGAAGCATGAATGTAGTTTTGCTAGTTTTGCCAAAATCAAATTCAGATTATTAATTCAAAGCTTCAACAATTTAACTAATTACATATATACACAATATAAATTAAGATAAAAATATAAAAGTTAAAAGAAAATAGCACATTCAATAGTTATAAAAAATCGTATTAAAACTAATTTTTAGCAAATGACTTAAGTGTATGACTTAACTAATTTCTACAAAAGGCCAACAACCATATAAAATGGCAATCTAAATTATTGTCAATAAAATTATTTTTAAAACATTTCAACATTAAAAACATGCTCTAAACATTGTAGGTTTTGACTAAATATTTTTTTGAACAATATTGCTTACAATTTAATAAAGACTATATATAAGGATAACCCCTATTTATCTATACATATATAATTAACATGAAAAATAAGATGTACCTTTTCATCAATAAGTACCATGTTTGTGCTCATAATTTCCTTATCTCCATAAATATTCAAAGTGTCCCAAAGGCCGGCAACTCGAGCTTTAATTTTCCAGTCATCTATTCTATTTGAGAGGTGTAACACCTAAAATCCTAATCCTATATACCATTATTTTATAAAAAATCTTAGAAAATTTTTGACAGGGTTTGTTTTAAAATAGTGACTTTCCCTTTATAGAAAACATGTCACTTGTCAGCCAGAACATTCAAAGATATATATATATATATATATATATATATATATATATATACACATTTATTCATAACAAAGTATGTATTTATACAAGTCATCGGTCAAGGCCACATCCAGCCCAAAGTTAAGTTTTACACACCAAAAATGTGGAGTATTACCATTTCAACAAAATATGTATGAAAGTTGTCCAACAAAAGTTTATGTGTGGTGATCCCCTGGATGTTATATTAAAATTCCATATACATAGCATTCCTAAACTACATGATAAGAGAGCATGGTCAACTGGAGGGTAGTTTCTTAAAGAAACAGGGTTACACTTCCTTAGGAGAAGCGTACCCATCCTCAGTCCCGGGAAAAGCAGAAACATCTCCTTCTTCATTACCTAAAATGGTCAACACAGAGAGTAAGATATAGCTCAAAATCAAAGGAAACACATAAAAACAGTAATAAGACATAATGATACACATGTCACACAAACATATAATAAATAATGCAATAATCCATTAATATTCCATGTTCCATAATTATCCCTTTCCATGTCCATTTTCGTAATTTCCATATTATAACCATATCCCATTGGTTTCCATATAACCTCACATCACCCTCCACACTATTGGAAAAGATCAACTAGGAGTAAGTGTTCCCCAACCAATGCTTGCACAGTACTTCACGTGACCGTCCTTCGTACAATTTGGGTTGTTTACCCAAATTGGCTATAGTAGGAACCACTTTGCACTAGTCCAGAAATGTTTAAGTGACCAATAGAATTATTATAGGACGCGTAGGACCAATCCCCAACGTGGTGCATTTTCCACGTCCTTTGGTAGATCAAAGTCCAACTACAATAATTCTAGTGATTGTGATTTTAACACAACCTCGCCACTATACCATTCTCGTCCGTCGATTCTATGGAACCTTCACATGACTGTCCTTCGGTCCATAAAATGTTCTCGTATCTTTTCCAATTTCCTAACGTCCTGCCTCACTTCATTAATTACGTGTTTCTAAATCTTTTAGTAGGTTTCCTTTAGTCCAATTATTAGTACATAGTTATTTTTCATAAGTTGCGAGCTTAGGGTTACCAATATAAAATTCCATATCATTACAATTTAACACTCATAAATTTAGAAACATCCAAGCTATTAGTAAATAAAACATAAACCAAGCAATAATACCCAATTCCATTCATACCCTAAACCTAGGATTTTGGGATTTCTAAGCTAATAATCCATCTACAACCAAAAATATGCCTAAAATTATGAGCTTACTACTAGAACTATGTCCTTCCTCTAATTGCAAGTATATCTTCCCTCTTACCTTGGTTTAGAGAAAGTGGAGGTGAGAGATGGTGGAGAGAGAATGATCGAGGCCGTACCCGATCAAAATAAAAGGTGTTTATTCTGTAGTACTAGGAAGGTGATCCTAGGTCGTTTCCCAGCGAATATCGGTCTAGGCAAAGTATCAAACACGTAGTGTGCAGTAAAATGGGGGGGTTTTTGTGTGTGACAAATGTGAAGAACAAAACATAAACAGAATATAAAAACTAAGAAAATCAGAAACAAAAGCGGGCAAACCCCTTTGGCTACGTACACTACTCAATCCTAGCTCACTAAAGATCGATTCCTCTCCTCTCCTCTGTCCAACTCGTGATAACCAAATACTAAGCGAAAATTCAGTTATCACTCCAAACCCTAACTTCTAATTAAGCATCAGAAACCAGAATTGGAGTTTTTACGAGTTAATACAAATTAAGCATTTATATTCATGTATTATCTCTACGAAATGGAATTAAGCAAACCACTACACATCGATAAACATGAAAACAGAGAAGAGAAAATGAAATTGCATTAATAACAAGAGCTCAAGAGTAGATAATACAATACCAAAGGGATTAACCCTTGAAGTCTAGCCTTCCATGGCCATAAATGAAGAAAAACGAGTAGAAATGGGGAAGAACAAAACCCTAGCAGCCACCACCACTTGGGAGAGCCAAGAGAGAAGTTCTAACCTAGAGAGAGAGTGAGAAATCTGAAATGGGAGTGTGTCTTGGGGGTTACACGAATTTCCCCTCTTTAGTCATGAAAATGGGCCTAAAACATGGGCCCAAGTCCTAAGAAACACTATTCTAAAAATTACAATTAAAAAGGGACCTAAATGCAAATTACAATCTTCACTTCAATACTTCAATCTTCATTTCCAAACTTCCCAAAGTGTCCTTGTGCCAACTATTACCTGAAAATAGAAATAGAATTAATTAGGCTAAATAATTCCAAATTAAACAATATTCGGAATATTAGTCCAATAAACTCTAAATCAATAAATCAAGCTAATCAATGTCAAATGGGCAACAAGTATCAATAATAGGAGTAAAATAATGCAAGGAATAATGGGAAATAAAATGCTCATCAGAGAACCGTGAATTGATGGAGGAAAAGAAGAGATTGATGATGAAGAAGAGTTGAAACCTTGCTTTGATGAAGGGAAAATATGATTTGATGAAGTTTCCAAGTAATTTGAGGATGGGAACTTAAGAACCCTAATTTTTGCCACAGAGGGTCGAGAATGAAAAGTGAAATTTTTACCCAAATGAGCTCTGCCAATTGACTTAAAAACTGGTTCTGCAGGATCGTGGATATCGATATCCACCTATGGATATCGATATGCAACATCGATATGCAAAGCCACATATCGATATCCACTGCTAAAAACTGACAGCATCTTTCTCATTTGAACAGCCATAACTTTTTCGTTAACCGTTGGATCTTGCTCAAATTTGGAGATAAGCTCCCTAATGATTCCAACTTCACATCCAACGGTGGGTTTTGGGTTTTAAGCTATAGATCCTACAGTTCCAATCTCCTAGGCTTGTGGCCTTATTAACTTGATTCCCATGATTCTAAGGCAAAACTACTCATTCTAAGCCTATATGATTCAAACTTCTAATTTCCAACAATTCTAAACATGGAAATAAAACTGAGGATGTTACAAGAGGCAATCCAAAAATGTTAAATTATCGCTATTCATTGGTGTTTTGCCCCTGAAACATGTTTGTAAATAAATTATAAGAATACATTCAAACCCAAATGCAACTTATAAACATTTTTCAATTGTTATAACAAATCAACAAATGAAAATTAAATTTGAAGATACTTGTTAAGATAGCTCTTTAAACTTGACATTTTTTTCTCCTATAAAAAAAGTAGAGGGATTGAAAGTGAGAAGAGCGGAGAGGTTGTTGAGGGAGTGCCAAATGTGCTTAATATTAATATATATATATATATATATATATATATATATATATAATACAGCCATGAATATTTTAACACCATTTCCAACATTAAAATTATATTTTTCATAAATAAATTTCTAATCAACTTATGTTTGTCTTTATGCTAAAACTTCGACTTTCATATGATTAGTATTTAAAGCAAAAAAACCTCTTTCCTATGTATTTTGTGGTAAGATCCAAAACAATAATTTCATATACTAAACTTTCGTTTCACTCTAATTCAAGCATTACAATAATTATAACAATTTTCATAAAATTGACTTGAAAAATATATACTTTAATTAACCAAATTTATAATTGATAATTAAGGGAAATAGTAATACCATTTACACTCTTGAAACAGGCCCGGTCATGTCGGTGAAATTTTTTTTGGGGCCCTTAAACTATAAAAAACTTGTAAATAAATAAAATTTTAACAATAAAATCTCTCTTATATAGGGACTTTTCCAAAATATTGTTAATACTTATAACTCTATAAATTTGCAA
The DNA here is from genome assembly GCA_037953625.1 of Crotalaria pallida. Classification (NCBI taxonomy): domain Eukaryota; kingdom Viridiplantae; phylum Streptophyta; class Magnoliopsida; order Fabales; family Fabaceae; genus Crotalaria; species Crotalaria pallida. The sequence goes on along the minus strand of CM075654.1, from coordinate 57,626,815 downwards.
AAATACAATCAACCATAAATAAATCACATAGGCTTCAATCGCTTCAACAATTGTATTAGTAGAGAAGTTTGAGAATAAAGAAGTGTTTCAAAACCATAATTAGTAATGAAAATTGGACAAAAAGTTAAAGGGAGGTGAAATAAAATATTATGCAATAATATAATTATAACTCTTAATAATATCATTACTTAATGTTCGAAATCTACTTTATAACTCTAGGTTCTAACTTTGGCAAACATTGTTCCACAATGCAATCTTATATTGCCATTTAAGTTGATTCCAAAATTATCTATTTTAATGTTGATTAATTTGCAAAAAATAAACAACATTTCTCTAATAGTTGTATACTTTCATTCTATTATGGATAAAAATAATAATCAATTCAACAAAGCTTGAAATTTAGAAATAAATACTTCTTTCGGGTTTATTTTTATAAATTGTTTTCTAGATGAATTTTTTGTTCTATTTCTAAGTTACTTTGTATTATTTACAAGACACTTATTGGTTTTGTTTAATTATATTTGTTTTTTATTCATTAATGTGAAATAATATATTTGTGAAATTTTTAATATAAATTAAGATATAAACTTGTAATATTAAAGTATTTCTTAAAATTTAATAAATATAACTATTTTCATTGATCTTTATAATATAGTTAAGTATGACTCATAATAAAAATGGAAGAAAAAAAATTTAAAAAGTGCATTTAATTTGAACAAAATAAAAAGGAGAATATATATAAATAAGTAAAAAAAAAAGATGTCAACAGTGGGACTCGAGCTCTAATTACTATGGAAAACAAAAATCTCAATTACCAATTGTGCTAGATAGTACTAATGTCTATATTTTTAACATTTATGTATATATCTATGTATATATATTTATATATATATATATAAATAATTTTTTTTGGGCCCCCTAAAAATCATGGGCCCAGGGCGGGTGTGACACCCTTCCGGATTACCCAAATATAATCTAGTATTTATGCTTTATATTGGATAATATATGGACTTGTGAGTTAAGAAAATATGGTAAATAAAATTTTCTTTAAAGCGGGTGCACAATTCATCAAATGGAACTCTTGGAGAATAAATTCTAAAATCCTTTAAAACACTTGTATCGAGTTCGGCGATTTCTAAAACCTTTTCTCAAACAGGATAACATTCGTTCTTTAGAAATTTCTTTACATTTTACAATCAATTGAAGCTACCCATACTTTGTTCAATAAAACTGATACCGTCAATTAATACTTATCGCCGAGTTCATTCATAGTTAAATCAGAGTAAGCGGAAATTACTGGACTATGCAACTGATATGATATAAACATAGATTTTCATATATACGAAAGAGTCATACATACATAGTCCATGAGATAAGTCACCAAGTTCCAAAAATATAACAAGTCCATGTAAACAGATCTACATCACTATGATACTATAACCCTAGAGTAAAACATATGTACAATATATACATAATCAAAATACAACCCCAGGGATAGTCACGTAGATCCATCAGCATCAGATGCAGTAGTAGTAGCAGTAGTAGTCTCCCAAAAACATAGGTAATAAGGTAGTAGCATCATCATCACAGCAGCAGCAGCACATCTCCTCCACAGCACGGATCCAAGGGTCCACATCATACACCATATGCACGTACCTAGGGACCATCGTCCCTCCAGTCACTCCCAGTAGAATGCACGACAGGCTCGCTCCCACTCTCGTCCTCCACCGGATCCTCCTCGATCTCATCCGAGGGAGAGTGTACCCTACCACTGGGTACCGGGTCAGGTGATGGTGAAACCCTGACGGGGCTCCTCGGATAAGAAGGGGGAGTCTCCTCGCGGACAACTCTCGAAGTAAAAGGGTGAGAGCGGGTAGGTCGAAAATGAAAACTATGGTAAGAGCGAGCTGGACGCGTGGGAGGTGGTCCATGATAAGTATAAAACGGGGGTACATGCATAGTGTATATAATGGGAATCCTAAACCTACGAGGACGGAATCGCATCAGCGGATTAGGGTGGTAGAATGTGAACTCTACCTCCCCCTCATACACCGCGCGATGGTCCTCATAGATCCATACGCCACTAGGAAGTGGCCGGATCTCGATGCAAGCAATGTAACGAGACATCACCTACAAGGGCATAGGGGTAAGCAATTCTACTCACATAATCAATAAAGAATAAATCATGCAACATATGAAAGATAATAATGCATCAATTAATAACAATCACAATTAGCATCTAGCAAGTATCAGATGCACATAGGATGCTCACACTTAATTCAGGTATATCAATTGCATTAAGTGAATGACATGATGCATGATTTTAACTCTCAACTTATCTCCACATTTTCTAAGTCACTCTCTGACGTCCATCCCTGACAACCCAGCACTCCACAGTGCGTTGTATTCCTAGGTATACAACAATTCGTACATTCACCTAGAATGTACACGTCAAGCTTGGTATCCATGCCACCCGAGCACATCCCGTCATCCAAACGGATCGTCATCCAAACGATATATCCATATCGGCACCCACAAAGCCGACCACGTCATCGACGTGTCATCAAGCAAGCGTATTGGCACTCCCAGAGGCCCTCCACATGTTTATCGAAACATGAATACGTCCTACCATCCAAACTCCAGAATGAATGCATTTTAGACTTAGGGGAAATTGATTAATACTTTACTTGCCACCTAGGCTTAATTTTCAAAATGGATCGTCACCGAACGATCTATTTGTATTTATCAATTTCTCTAAGTCTTTGATCCCTTGAATTATCCTTAATAATTCCTTAATTAATTAAGTTAGAATTGAAAATGATGTTTTCAGATTCTGGGCATTTTACTCGAGTAAAGTTCAGAATACTCGAGTGTTCTGGAGATTTTCCAGATTACTCGAGTGTTCTTAAGCTTACTCGAGTGTTCATGTCTTTCTGAGGATTTGGGTTTGAATTTCAACAATTTACTCGAGTAGTTCATGAGTTACTCGAGTGTTCTTGGACTTTTCCAGAATACTCGAGTGACTTTGAATGACTCGAGTGTTTGACCTATAACAATTCTCAGTTCATGCCCGATACTCGAGTACCAGACAAAATACTCGAGTACTTTGCCATTTACTTTATTTTGAACACGATTTACTCGAGTACTTTGCCATTTACTCGAGTGTTTCGCAGCTGACAGTATTGAAAACTGGTTTTAACATGCCATTTTCATTTCTACTCAATTTAAGTCCATTTCAGGGATCCACAGAGTTAACATATCATTAATCAAACATGTTACAACACTTATTTCAATTCAAAACACAGAATTGACAGAGAAATCATTGATTATGCATAAAAAGGCATTTTAACAACTCAATACCTCAAATCACACAATAAGCATAATATTCATGAAACAAAGCTCATTTAAGTTCACATGCATGATAACAAACTTGCTCAATACGAATTTAGAGCATGGATTGGTCTCCAAACCAAAGTTCCTATAGAATCTAAGCCCTTAGAGCCTCTTGGTGGCTCTCTAACACATTTAATGGATTTCAAACTCTATCTAGTGAATATAATTACTTCCCCTTACCTCTCAGATGTGAATCAACAGAAAGAAATCCAAAGAAAGCTCTCCAAACCCCGAAATCCACTTGAACTTCTCATGCATGACAGTTTTGAGTACCATACCAAAATGGAATTGGTTCGTACATGAAACAGAGAATTAGATTGGGGAAAATTAGATTTCTAAGCTCTATGCAACATCATCTAACTAAAGGAATTGAGTTTGAGACTCAAGAACTCAAGAGCTTACCAGAATCGATGATCACAGTGAGCTCCAGACACCAACTCAAGCAAGAACAGCTCCACTTCAAGACTTCGATTCTCTCAATCCACACACTCAAACCTCACAATTTTGGTGTCTATACAAAGCTCGTGATGTGAGCTTTGTATTGGTGTATAGATTATCACTCAACTCAGCTCACAGAGGAAGAATCGAAGAACACAATTCGAAAACCCTAACTCTTCTAATCTTCAACAAGTTAATCAAAATTCTCGACCAAGGGACAATGATGCGTTTAAATAGGCCAATGGAAAGCTCATGCGGGGCGACACGACGCCTATAGCGTTGGCATGGTGGTGATTTCGTGTCACCATCACGAAATCGTTGGCTGTGACTCACCAAACGCACTAACTCGTGCAGTTTGACCCAGAATACTCGAGTATTCTAGAAAATACTCAAGTGTTTTACCCAGATTTTGAAAAATAATTATTTTATTTACTCTCCCTCCAAAACCTTTCCTATAATTGCTTCTAGGTCCCAACCCAGGGACTAATATGCAAAATATACATTTTAGGCATTTAAATTATTTATTAAATAATTTCTCACATGCAAGCTAATTACATACACACATATTTTAATCAAGGATTAATTTGAAAACTATTAATTATAATTAAATTATAATTAACATTTCATTAATCGGGGATTAAAATTTTGGGGTGTTACAGCGGGTGCCCTTGTCGCCCTCCCCCTGGGCCGGGCCTGTCTTGAAATAATATGCTAATATAAAAAAGAATAAATTCATCTATTAAAAAATGATTACACAATATTTTAAATTGCAAGTTGATTGCTATTCCTATATTTGGCATTTCTCTTCTACTAACATATCTATCATTTCAATAATAAAAAATTTTTCAAACAATATATTATTTAAACATGTATAATTTTAATTTTAATTCGTAAAATTAAAAGTAAATTTACATATTAAAATTTCTCACTCATAAATCGAATAGTAAAATCCTCATGTTGAATTTTCTTATAATAATTTTTCACTTATTTTTTATATTAAAGTCGATAAAAAAAATTGTTCCAAAGGATAATTTAATATAGTATTCACTTTTCAAGATATAAAATATTTAATTTAATATAGTATTCAATTTTAAAGATTTTCAAGATATAAAATATATATTGAAAATATACATTAAACTCATGCAAAGCACATTCAAGATATAAAATATATATTAAAAATATACATTAAACTCATGCAAAGCACGAGCTTGATACCTAGGCATTAATTGCTTTTTGCTGTCTACTTTACATATGTATATATAGATATAGATAGATATAGATATATGAATATCTAAATTTGATATTTGGATTAAACATCCCACTTGTATTATATCCAAAAATAATAAAATAAAACAAAGAAAAAAATTAATAAATTAAAAAGATTAATGGTTGTGCACTGACGGTGTAACGTTTTTTACACCATGATCCATCATTCATTTGTATTACTTTTATTTGAAATTCGACGGTCATAAACGCATGAATGATGTATTGATGATGTAAAAAACCTTTATACCGTCGGTGCACTATCTATTTTCTCTAAAATAAAATCTTTTCACATATAATATAAGAGAAAGCAAGATGTTTCCCATTGTTCTAGTAATATTTTTCATTCCGAAATACCGAAACTACCCTCACCGTTAAAAAAGAATACGACTATAAATACGGAAATTGAATTGGGTTCAGATACGCAACATTCAGCCTTGTTGAGAGAGAAACTTCTAAGTAGGACCATCCCAGCCCCAGCCCCAGCTCCAGGTATTGGTCCCCTCTATCTTCTTGTTTTCATCTGCGTTTTGTTTGCATCTTCTTCGCTGCAGCGCTGGTTTTCTTTTTACTTTTTGATTTTGATTCAATTATCTCGGGTCGTATTTAACTTAGCTTGTGGGTCCAATCCACCATACTTTTTTTTTTCAAAATACAAAAATTTGAAGGGAGAAGAAGAATTGTTGAAAACAGGGGAAATCTTGATTCGTATTGGTTTGAAAGTTTGGTTTTTTTTTTCTGGGTGTCTACTTGTGTAATTTACCTCGTTTGGAATTCAATTCTTGTTATTAAAATTAAAGAGTTCTTTAAATCTATCAAATTCCATCATATTCGGTATAATTTCAGAGTTAGGGATTCGTTTTGTTTCTACAGTATTTTGTTCTGTCAATGAATAATTTGTTTTATCTGTGCCTTCATTTTTAACAGCTACCTTTTGTCAAATTTTGTCATCTCATTAACCGGTTACCAATGGAGACCTGTGTCAATACTTTACCATTATTTGCACCAGGTACATTGATTTTAAGCACTTCAATAGTTAGTTAAGCTAGTTTTAGGGACATAGTGATTCGAGATAAGCGTCTCCGAATTTTCTTAAATCATGCTATATGTTGTTGTTCTTTTTGTTGTATGCAGTTGGTTCTAAAACGCAGTTGCTTCAACAGACGGCCCAAACTCGACCAAATGTAGTTGGGATGCAACCGCTGCCCTATAAGATTGGAAAAGGAGAGCTGCAAATTGGTACATCTCCATGTCAATCACGTCACGTCAGATGCAGAGCCGCTTTGGTAAAATTATTATCTATTATTATTGTTGTTGTTGTTGTATTATTTATTGGTCTGGATTCTCAGTTTCGGGAGATCACATTGGACCCTGTCTAATCTGAGTTGCGCTGGGAAGATGTTTCCCGGCACTAGTTACTTAAAAGTACATATGAGAGTAAACACAACTTTACCCTGAAAACATATTAGTTGTAATCAAGCATGACTAGTGGTTATATGAGCTGAAAATAAGTTGAGGTGGTGGTGAATTGCTGATAGCTCTAAACAAAACATATAACTGATGCTGAGACCTGAGATGATTGTTTGATGATCTACAGTATTCTGATGTCTTTTCATGTGTTTTTTCTACAGAATGCAAAATGTTCTGCAGGACAGACCCAAACATTATCAAGAAAATCTGGCACAAGTGTTGTTACACCTGGTACTAACTCTCCTATATATCAACATATGCCAAACAGCACTGATGTATTAAATTTGCATATTCCCTCGCTTTGATTACCGAGTTCAATATAATCTATTTCTGACTCGGTCAAAATGCATAATCATGATGGTATAACTTTTAAATCACGGAAATTGCAATGGAAAATGCATAAGCTCTTCCTTTTGCTATGCTAGTCATCGTGTGCTTGTTTGTTTTTGTTTATATGTATGCATCTTTTATCTTTTATTCTTCTTTCTCTTTCTCTTTTCATGCCCACATGTGTGTTTATCTTATTTAAAAATAATAACTAAATCAATGTGGAAATAAGAGGGTTTTATTAGGAGAAGGAAGTATGAATGGTTATGTACAAGAGTTGTCATTTTAGGTATAGACGTTCAATAGCAGTCATATTGAATGCCTGGATGATGATTTTCCTGTTTCCTCTGTTATAATCTTATATATCTACTGTATCTATTTATCTATCAAATGTTTATGTTAACATTGTTACACCCTTTATCAACAACAAAAAAATGTCAGAAGACCCTTTGGCCTTAGTTTTCTTTATTCTTTTGATTTTGTTCTAAATTTGTATGTTAATTTCAGATAAAGTGAAGTCACCTAAACTTGATGACAATGGGCCTGGATTCCCACCTCGTGACAATGATGGCAATGGTGGTAATGGAGGAGGTGGTGGTAACTGGTCAGGTGGACTCCTCCTTTTGGGTATTCTTGGTATGCTAGATATTCTGAAGGAGATAGAGACTGAATGGCTAAAAAAACATGACAGAAAAAATTCATTCGTGAATGCAAATTAGATGTCATAATGTAATTGTCCTAATTCTCGTAAGTGATGTTCGAGATCACCGAGCATCAATCTGTTCAGTACTGACATTTCAGGGAACCACTGGAAAGTTTTATCAGCATCCATAGTAGCACAACTTTTTTTATTAGCGTGTAGTGTTAAAAGCGGGGTATTTTAGTTTGGCTTAAATACCAAAATGGTCCCTATAATTGTTGCTCATTTTGAAATTGGTCCCTATAAAATTTTTTCTTTGGTTTTGATCCCTAACATTATTTATTGTTTTGGTTTTAGTCCCCACATTTAAATTGGATGGAAATCGTTAACACGGCCTAACAGAATGGTGGTCAAGAGGCTGTTGCTGCTGTGAATGGTGCTCAATAGGCTCCTACTACTAGGAATGATCACCCGTCTACATAACCTGCGCAGTCATGTAGAAAGAGGGCTTTATCAGTTGATCTAGCCCTCTTTCTACATGACTGTGCAGGTTGTGCAGATGGTTGCTCGTTCCCATCAACAACAACCTCTTGACCACCATTCCCAGTAGCAACAACCTCTTGACCATCATTCTGGTAGGTCACGTCAATGATTTCCATCCAATTTAAACATGGGAGACTAAAACTTAAATAATAAATAATGTCAGGGAACAAAACCAAAACAATAAATAATGTCATGGACCAAAACAAAAGAAAATTTTTTATAGGGACTAATTTCAAAATAAGCAACAATTATAGGGACCATTTTGATACTTAAGCCTTTTAGTTTTGTCAAGTTTGAAACCGTTTGGAAATTGATGTTCATGTTTCAAATCCTATCTCTAGATATAACATGGCATAAAATGTTTATTCCTTAAATGATGTTGACATGGAAGCTCTTTGCTCTGCATAATATCTCGAATCCATTGAACTTGTGAGATGCCTAGAGATAAGTGACGAGGGGCTACTACTTGTGAGTCAGTTCCCTCAATTAGGCATTTTACAAGTGACTCAAACGGGACTCAAACGATGGGTTGAAGCCACTTCTAGGATCATTCAAATTGGATTTCTTAGTTGGCAGAGTAGTGGACTAGTGGGGTAGCGATGAGGTCATGGGGTTGGGAGGGACGGTGGTAAAATTAGAATTTTATACATAAAAAGTAATGGGAATTAGTCTACAAACCCCCCTTTTATCTCCTAAACCCCACTTTTTTTCATAATACCAATAATACCCCTTTATACAAATCTCATTCACTCAACCTCCTTCTTCTTCTCCTCCTCCTCCTCCAGCCGCCGCTCCCTCCCTCCTTTGACCACCGCACTAAAATCAAATGTTACACACTTATTTGCCACTATTTGGGTGGGTCTTTGTGCAAAGGACTTTGCGTCCTTTGGCACGGCGACGTTTCAAGATCGCTCTCCCACCTGGTGTCCTCATCTGTCTGTGAAAACCATGTGTCCGTGCCAGTGACTTCCGGGACCTGCTTCTCTTCGTTTGCAAAGTGCAGCTTTCCCTGCCCTCACAACCAGACCACGTCGCTTCTCTCCTCTAACCCCAATATTTGATGTCAAATCCAATCCCAGTGACAATCCTGATAGATTTCAAAGCAGTAATCAAATAAACACGTAAACTATAACAATCACACTGAACAAACAAATCCAGCAAAGATTTGAAGCATAAAACAAACAAAAAAAGTAAAGTAATAAAAATTTGAGGGAGGAAGTGTATAAATACCTGAGAGGGAGGAAGGGAAATAGAAAGATTAAAGAGAGGAGGAGATGAAAGATTTTAGTGCTGTGGTCAAAGAAGAAGAAGAAGGTTGAGTGAATGGGGTTTGGGGTTTGTATAAAGGGGTATTATTGGTATTATGAAAAAAAGTGGGGTTTGAGGGATAAAAGGGGGGTTTGTAGACTAATTCCCAAAAGTAATAATAAATTTAAATGTTAAAAAGGCTAACTGTTAATTTGGTCCTTCACCTTTATTTGGTGTCAATTTGGTTCCTTGCTTTTCAAATCGTTAACACTGTTAGTCCCAACCGTTGGTATTCTTTGTTGATTTGAAATTGTCTTCATTCTATTTGATACTAGTAAATAGCTAAACTTCAATGCACGCTTTTGTTTCTTTAGTTTGTGTGGCTTAGCAGAGAAAATGTTTCCCTCCAAAAGACTGTAAATGATTTTCTGAAACACTTTCCCTCTCTCCGTTGAGAAGAAGGTGAAACGTGGGCTCCAAAACGACAATGTTTTGGGCAACAAATTGCGTGGACACAGAGAGGAACACGTGTTCACGGCCTGGTGTATAATTAATGGTCACCTAGGAATAAAATTTATAGCATTAATAGAAACTAACAGTTGGGACTAACGGTGTAACAATTTGAAATGTAAGAGACCAAATTGACACCAAATAAAGGTAACGGACCAAATTAAAATCAAAAAATAAGATAAGGGACCAAATGAGTAGTTTCTCCTGTTAAAAATGCATCCCTTCACTATTTTGAGTTTCATGTACTGAAAATTTAGTCCTCAATCCAAACTGTTGCGTAAACGTTGTACTCCTTCTTGTGTGAAATATAAGTAAAAGAAAACATATTTTTTTGATTTAAAATATAAGTAAAATTAATCAACTTAAATTTATTTCATTCTCAATGTTATTTCTAAAATATCCCTAGAAAATTGTTATCTTATTTAAGTTTTGTTTCATTTTCAATGCAACGTTCCTAAAATATCTCTATTCTTTTATAAATTTAAGTAAATTAATTAAAATCAACTAACCTTCTTAATAAGCGTAAAATTAATTATTTTTACTTATAATTTGAGCTGGAGGAAATACCATATTTGCATTTACATATCATCAAGCTCATCAGCCGTTTACCTTTGGTCACTCAATAGAAAACAACTGCTTGATCTCAATTTTTAAATCTTACCGAAATACATTTTTTACCCCTTTTTTTAGTAGACCCTCCTCCTAGTATTTTTTCTCCAAAATACCTCTTTCCCTCTCCTTCTCCTTCAAGTTCCATTTCCCTTCTCCTCTCCTTCAACCTCCATTTTCCTCTCTCTCTCTCTCTCTCTCTCTCTCTCTCTCTCTCTCTCTCCCTCCCTCCCTCCCTCCCTCCCTCCCTCCCTCCCTCTCTCCTCTTCCTTTTTCCCTTCTCTCCTTTAACCTCCATCTCTCTCTGCCTCTTTTCCCTCTCCCCGTCCTTCTCCCTCTCCTCTCTCTCCACACTTGTCCAACATCAGAAACAAGATCTTAACATAAGATGAATGCACAATTTTCAAAACATGAAGTATACTGTACGCTCTTGTGTGAGTGTACAATTTTTTTTTTAAATTTCCCATGTACACTGACCCTCAGATATGTGTAATTTACAAATTACACGTACGTTGGGGGGCAGCGTACTGGGTTTAAAAAAAAAAGTTTTGGTCAGTACGTTGACCCCCTAGTGTATGTGTAAATTACACATATGCTGGGGTCAGCGTATGTGGGAAATTTAAAAAAAAAATTGTACATATGAGCATATCTGCTTTGATCCTTGTACTTCTTTTTAATCGGGAAGACTATTAGGCAGCATTGACTAACCATGACTTCACTACCCTTATTTAACCATTGTAGTTTATAATAATGTGGATGATCATTAGTCAAAAGCTTCAATTTATCCACTATGTAGTTGGATACAACATTTTCACAACTTTCACTGTCGATAATGACATTGCAAATCTTCCCTTGAGCTGTGCATTGAGTGTGGAATATATTGTGTCTCAATCATGGTTCTTCTTTTATGGTTGTTGTGTGAAGACCGTGTTTAACTAATAGAGACTCTCTCTGATCAGCAAGAGTCTACAATTCAACAAACACTAGTGGACCATTAAAATCATTATGAAATGGTTTAAACTCTTCTTCATATACTTTATGAGCTTCTCCTTCAACGATAGAAATGATTCTTTGATTTGGACAGTCGGATGCAATATGCCCACAACCATGGCATTTGAAACAATTAGGTGGTTTAGATTGGGATGACTGTTTAGGGTTAGTCTCTTTAACTTGGTTGGAAGTGGTTTTTCGTGGATCAAATGCTTATGATGGTTGAATTTTGCGGAGGTATTATGGAGCTTCGAAATGATGAGGGCTGGAAAACTGATCTATTAGGGAGTTGGTTTTTGAATTGAATTGCTAAGTAAAGTCTAATTTTGTGGTAGTTGGACAAGTTGGGAAGTTTCGGGGTTTATCCCTCCAAGGAGTCTGGCAACGATTTGTTCCCCTTCTCCTAGATGCACTTCATTAACATCTATTCAAATTCTTTGGTGTACTCTGCTACGGTCATTGACTTTTGTTATATTATGAAGTGCATGAAATTATCGTGGTAATAATGATCAGGTAAGAACTTATTTGTAAGTTTTTTTTTTTATAATTTATCCAAAGTCTTTTTCTTACTCTGCCCTTATTATGGGCATTTCTTATTTAGATTCTCTTACCAAATTGATGTATTATTATTTAGAGGAAAGAAACTCTTTGAGCCATTTATCATATATAAATAAGTTCCAAAAATTAACATGTCATCCACATACAGACAGATGATAACATTTTCTAATTTTAATGATTTTTCATATACACATGTATTAGAGGTGCTAACAATAAATTCATACTCTAGTAATGCACTATAAAACTTTTCATACCATGGCTTGGGTCCTATATAGAGACTTCTTCAACTTGCATACCTCATGTTCACTTCCAGTTGTGATACAATCCTTATGTTGTTGAATGTAAATTTCCTCATTTAAATTACCATTCAAAAAAGTTGTTTTCACATCCTTTTGGTGAATAAAAAGATTATGTATAAACAATAAAGCTGTTAAAGCACTCACAATAGAAATTCCAGTGGCAAGTGCAATAGTATCAAAATAATTTGGGCCTTTCATCCAAGTAAAACATTTTATCACCAATCTTGCCTTGAACTTTTCTATGGATCCTTCATCTCTCAATTTCCTTTTAAAGATCCATTGGTTACCACCACGTTTAGAACCCTTAGGCAAGTCCACCAATTCCCATATATGATTATTCATAATAGACTCCATTGTTGGAATAATGCCACTTACATGAAAATAATAAGTTCTACACCGCTCATTCTTTGTTAACCTTAAGCCTTTATATACTATCATGTATATTACTCTAGAATTAATCTTGTTATTGGAATATTTGTAGTGGACATGTAGTCCCCATTACACATGCAAGCGTGTGATGCATTCCTCTATCGGGTGCGAGGCATGGGTGTAGAGTGGACATATCCTCTTTTTGTAAGGTCATAGACCAACTCTTTTTTTAATTTCCCCCCTTTTGTAATTTGTCTTTATGAGATGTGCAGGCCATGGGTGTAGAGTGGATAGGGTCCTCCTTTTGGAAAGTCATAGACTCATAGGCCAACTCATTTTTTTTTTAATTTTTCTCCTGTTTTATGACATAGCCATTTCAAATTTTATAACATCCTTATATGCCTATTATGGGGTAATGAATTAGTCGTTTCGACTTTAATGGTAGAAAAAAATTTCTAATGTTTATAGCACATAAGTACATGTTTTTCTTTGCAGTAGATGTGGAGATTATGACTGCAACTATATATTGGTTATCATGTGCAGTCTAATAGGCACAACGAAAAACCGAATAACTAAATACACATAGCCTCCCCTTCTTTCCTTTGAGCAACCAAACTTTGTGGGATTCCAAATTTTTGGTCTCCATTGCAAGGGTTGTGAATTGTTATGCTAATTTTGGAAGCAAGGCCGGTTGATATATATGTTGCATCGTGACTATCTGGCAATCTGGTTTTAAGGGAATAATGTTTTCCACGTAACATGCATAATCAACATTCTTTTTTATATATTAACAATTATTTAAATTTTTATATTATACTCCCATGTAAGGAGTTCCTACCTAATTATTATAGAGTGTACTACACACCACTCTATAGGTGAACTACCAATGGCTAAATAGATTGGCCTTATTCAACGTTTTAAATAGGATGAGTGAAAAAACATATCCTTTAATATGAGTACATAATTAATCTGTAACCCATACTAGTATAATTTATATACCTGAACAACTTGGATTATATGATTTTAAATCACTTTGACATTTCTAACTTTGCTTATTCAGGCTAGAAACTAATTAGTATTATCACTAAATATTGAGATATGTCTAGGAAGCACCTCACATGAATCAAAATAAACTGTAATTAAGGTAATAAATATATTCAATTATGAATCAAAATATAAAGCTATATCACCAGCTATTTAATAGATAACTTAAAATAGATACATAAAAACAAAGGTTTTTGGATTAAGTTAGTAGCCGTTTTTCAAATTAAGAAACTTGAGAATTAAACTATCATGTTCAATTTGATTTGATTTTTTAATATTAGATCGATTTAACGAAACTCGACCGAGTAACAAACAAATCAAATGTGTTTATCATCTTAAATTACTTCTCTTTTCCTCAACCTAAATATATCATATATGTTGGTTACATTTATATAAAACATAAATTTACAATATGTAATATTCCTTAAGCAAGCTAAGTTATGAAATACCCCCAAATATAATTTATGACTTTGTGAAAAGGAAATATGTCATTGAAATGGTTGATGAGGGACATAAAGATGAAAATAATGACAAAGATATTTCAATGAAAATGATTGTAGATCTCAAAAAACAAATCAATGAAGCACCAAACATATGCCATCGGTACTAAGTTCTCAATTATAGATTTATAAAACTTTTCTAGTTTATGTGTAAAGGTATGTATTCTTTGCTTTCCTTTATCATATGATCAACGGTTAAAATTTGAATTTTTTTTAAAAATCATGAGATAAATGAATAAACATAATTTAGTTTTATCTCTATTTCAGTTTCATCTTAACTTTTTCAAGGTATTTTGTTGTAATTTAGATCTAAATTAAATCAATTTTAACGCCATATGAATCATTTAATGGTGAGCAAGTATGCGGTATGTGAGTAGACATATGATCACATCAACATAACACTGGACAAATAAGTACAATGTTGGTGATGGGCCTGAAATATCCCAAACAAATCCCAAAACTCAATTGGGTCTTGATCCACTTGATATGATTTTAAACCGGACATAAATCATATTCAAAAGTTGGTATTAGAAATAGTCATATAGCGTTTATATTATTTTATTGAATAAAACATTTAAAATAGCGTTTTTTAACTTATCAATACTAATAATATAATGTGTAACATATTTTGAAGTATATTTTGCCCTTAAATATTTTTATTATTTGTTTGATTTGAGTAAGAATATTTTAATTTAAAAAAAAAATGAAATAAGCCTTTCACAACGCTGTCAAAATTTGATGGAACCAGGTGATTTTTGGTTTGCTCCCTAGTATCCGGCCTACTAGGCCAACTAATCCAGTTCGAGGAAGGTCTCGGGGTTAAAGTTTTATTCCTCTCTCAGTGTTGTTGCGGAGTATCGAACTGTGGTTCCCCGTACCAAGTGCAGCCCTTTACACCACTGTACCAATAGCTCGTTGGTATGAAACCAGGTGATTAAGTCACTTAAATTGTGATCTGAGCTCCTTTTCGATTTAATTATGTGTCTTTAACATAAACTTCCTCCTTTTCGATTTGAGCTCCTTTTCTTCCTTCTTTTCAATACAACATTGTCTCTAACTTATATTTCCTTTGTTCTTCGTTACACACAAAAATAATCAAAAACATATTTATTAAGAAAGTTTATTAAATATATTTAATCTTCTTGATTTCATGTAAAAAATAAGAATCATTACCTAAATTACACTTCATGAGAATGTGAATTTGAAGTAAATGAAAGATCTAATTATAAGAGTATTGAAAAAGTGTTATGAATTTAATGAGATATTTTTTAAGAATGATAAAGGAGGGTGAAATAGTTAGATTTTGTTTATAATTTAGATCTTAGAACTTATATTTTTCTTTTTGCATTCGAGATCGAAGTAGTATATAATTTTAAAATAACTTAATTGCACTTTTGATCCCCAAATTTTAGCAATTTTGTTAATTTAGTCCTTCAATATCATTTTTGAATAGTTCAAGTCAATGGGAGATTAATGTTAAGCTTTTTATATAATGTATGTCAAGCATTGGATTTTTTTGAAGTTGAGGGAATTTGAATGTTATTTCTTTGTGCTACAAAATTTCTCTTATGCTTGATGAAGTTAGTTTTTTGTTTCTTGCCTATTATGTGTTTGAGAAAATGCTTAAAGCGCTTTAGGTGTATAAGAGAAAAGATTAGTATTATTGTATGATTTAGATGACTTTTATTTCATATTGGACAAATTGGCATCATTGTAATTTCTATATCTCATTGTATTCTCTTGTACTTTATTTTACGAAATGACAACAAATATGCATATTCTCATGTAGCGAATTTTAGGAACTAATTTCAGCTTAAAGTTTGTTTTTTTTAATCTATCATTGAGGTTGACAAGTGACTACTCCATGAATATGATATAAGGGGTACTGTTTTGGTATCTTGAACCATCAAGTTTAGTTCTTATTTGAAAGATTGGTTGCAGCATAAACTTATATAAGTTTAGTTCTTATTAGTGATAAATGTTGGCAATTACTTTATATTTATTTTGTTGGTTATCTTTGACTATTCAAGGTATAACCTTGAAGGTTGCTTGAATATGAACAATGCTGATTGCAAGTTTAATGTAAAAGTTTATTCAAATCAGATATGGATAAAGGAAGTACAAATGTATCATATTGGCTCCTATCTTTTAAGAATCACTAATCTTCTAATGCATAAAAAATAATGATTTTTGATGTGGATGAGGAAGGTGTTTGTAGTGTCCTGGAACACTAGATGTCCTTAACCCTCTAAGTGCTCAAGACTATGGAATCAGGAGCCCTAGAGAGGATCAAGAGTTAATGTGTGACTTATGGTATTTCTGCAGTTCCAGTTGGGAAAAGCAGGTTCTCCCTAGTCAACGAGTGTATGCAGAGTGTCAATTTAGGGATGAGAGTACGCACCTGAAACCCTAGCTGTCATGAGCTATTTATAGGGTTTGGAGGAGGCTGATATGGGCCGTCTGGGCCCTGTATCAGGGTTGAGCTGAACCAGGATTCTGTGAGATAATATCGGAGGATTATGCTTAGAATCTGGATAGGATCAGCTGGAGATCTCATGTCTAGGCTGTTGCGAGAATCCAGGAGAGATTTGCGGAAGGGATAAGAAGCCTCGGTGGGTTTGAACTTATCCGCTTGTCGACGGTATGTCTCGGCCTAGAATCTCAAGCCTGATGGATTGAGGACCGATGATCAGGCTCGGTTCCATCAAGTCCGAGCCTGGTCCTTTGGGGAGGCTCAGAGCCCATGAGTCCGAGCGAGGGACGTTTATGCTAAGTGAACCGAGGGAAGTACCCTTAGAAGATTCTTTTGACAAGGCTTAGATCCGTATTAGGTCGGCAGACCCTACAAGCCCCCCAGCTCGTAAGACTTTGAGAAGTCTGTGACGAGGTAGCAAGTGTTTAGGGTTGACCTTTTCGGATGCCTCGTTCCGGGAGTATGTGGTAGCTGTAACCAGGTAACCCGTTCGAGGTGACGTTTTGGGTTCTCTAGGTACGGCGCGTTCCCTTGAAAATTGTGCCAAATCATTTCGAATTTTGAAATTTGAAAAAGTGCCTTTTTGGTAACTGCCACGTCTCATCACTGTGTGGTTGAGTGGTGTAATGGGCTTTTGATCCACACAGGCCCATACGTGCATCGTGGGGGAATCGAAAGGTTTTAGGGGTTTCTTTCAAATCCCTTACACCCCACACTCACTTTTCATTCGTCCTATCAGATTCACACCAAAAGCTCCCAAACTCTCAAACTTGCTCCCTCACTACTTTGTTACTCCCAGGAAACCATAAACTCACTCCCTTCTCAAGCTTATCTCCGCCACTACCTTCGCATCGCTTCCAGTTTTCCAGAGACTTAGAATCAAAAACAGGTAGTCTTTCTTCTTCTAACTCAAGTACTCTATTTCTGGTTCTGCTCTTTTCTATTTGTTGAAAGGGTTTCGCATTTCTGGGTTTTGCAGGGATTTTGGGGGTTTTTTGTTCTGGGTAGTGTAGTGTTTAAGGGTTTGGATTTCTGAATCATGAGAGGTTGGAGGGAGTTGAGGAGAATTTATCATGAACTTTGTAGGAAATTAGGAGAGGAGCCTTCTAGTGATAGTGATCAGGACTTTTCTGGGGATTTTGGGGATTCTGGGAGTAGTGATGACGCAGTAGGTCCTTCCTCTCCCCCCATCAGCCAGGGATCCACCGTGACAAAACCCTTAGCTGTAGAACACCCCTCGGACCCCCGCTGAAGAAAGCAAGTGGCTGTTGGCTTATAGGTTTGCTGAACGGAGAGCTCAGGTTAGGGTTAGTCCCGAGCGCTGCATAGTGGAAGAAGAGCCTTTGGGAAATCCGAGGAAAGAGGGGGGAAAAAGTCCAAGGGTGGGCCTTAACTTTAAAATTAAAACATCTGCTATAAAAAATCATAACGCCGAGCCTGTTACTTTTTCCCCAGATATGGTGGAGCGCAGGTGTGAGACCAATCCTGAAGAATATCCCTTGCCGCCAAATCATGCGTAGTATGATGAAGTCTTGGATCGGGAGGTGCTTGGAACGAGGCCTTCATTGCTGACGAGGAACAGTTTGAACCATCTTCGTCCACTTCTCACACCTCCGGGAGAATATGGGAATGCCTCAGACTTCGTACTAAGGCACATGGGCATAGACGACCGGATATGCCTCCAAATACCGGAAAATCGGCAGCTTTTTTATTTCTACGAGGAGATAGCCACTAAGGTCGGAGTCCGCATGCCCTTTTCCACCCTCGAGATAGAGGTCCTGAAGCACTTAAACATAGCCCCGAGCCAACTACATCCGAGTGGTTGGGCCTTTGTAAGGGCGTTTCAACAGTTCTGCGACGCCGAAAATTTGGTCGCTACACTACGATCTTTCTTTTGGTTGTACGCCCCCCAAGTGAACAAGTTTGGCAATTCAAAGGGGCTTTGGGTGTCCTTAAAAGCTCGGAGGGATCATGCCCTCTTTGCAAAAGTAACCGATTCTTGGAAATCCTTTAAACTGCTCTTCTTTCAATACGAATACACTGGAGCAGAAGTTTGCTGGTTTATGGAACAAGTTGAGGCCGAAGGGGAAATTAAAGTTGTACCCCGGTTCCCTTTGAGCTGGTCGAATAGTATCTACAATCGAGGGGCCTCGTTATATCAATTTGATTACAAAACTGATTTAACGAAGGCCGAGAGACGATTGTGCGGCCGAGTTTGGGAATACCTTGAGGCGAATGGTCAAATTGATACCAAAAAAATATTGCTGAAGAGGACACGAGCCGAAGTGAAGGACGAGCTGGGTATATTTTTTTTTTTGCTCGGTTTAACACGTATTCTCTTGCAGAAAAAATGGGGAAGAAAGCCAGCAAAGCTAAGAAAAGCGAGGCTGCCGCGGATCGAGTGAGTAAACTGGCAGCACAAAAAGCTGGTTCGAGTTCCTCGATTAAGAGCCAGTCTTCCGAGCCAACACCGGTGGTTGCCGCAGATCGAGTGAGTAAGCTGGCAGCACGAAAAGCAGGTTCGAGTTCCTCGGTTAAGAGCCAGTCTTCTGAGCCAACACCGGTGGACAAACCAACCTTGGCTCCTCGTGCCATCACCCCCGAGGTAATTCAGGCCATCGAAGGAGTCCAAAAAATTGTCCAGTCGGATGCACAACAAGACGCTCAAGGTACCACCGAGCGACCAGCCAAAAGAATTCGAGTAGAGAAAGGTAAAGGTTTGGCCGGGGATTGGTTCAATTTGAGTAAATCTCATAAAGATACTCAATTTGAGGAGGGTACCGAGGAAGCCGCTGTCAAGACTGTATGGGCCAAGAAGACTCCTGAGGGCTACTACGCAGCAGTCTTCCCTCCCGAGGATGCACAGGTGATGGATGCCTGGCATCCTTCGACTTGGGGGAACAACTGCAGCGCCCTGGTGAAGGGTCTTCTTCGAAGTGCAAGTGTTCTTCACTACCTCGGCCGCCGCGGCGAGGATGTTCATGCTGGGGTCGCCCCTGATGAGAAGAAGAAGAGGAGGGAAGCGAATGATCGAGAGGATTATTATCAGCTTCAAGTGGAAGGCCTTGAGAGAAAGCTTCAAATCCTGGCCAAAGAGAACGAGGAACTGAAGAAGGGAATGCAAGATGCTGAAGAGGCCAAGACCAGGGCCGAGGCCGAGAAGGAGAAATCAGAGAAAACTCTTCAAAGGGTCCAAGAGGGGATGAGGAAAGCCGAAGAAATCTTGAAGAAGGCCGAAGAGGATGCTGCCATATTGCAGGAGGCCCAGGAGAAGGCTCGGAAAGCCGAGGAACTATTGAAGAAGGCTGAAGAGGACAAAGCAACTTTGCAAGTGGCAATGGAAAAACTCTGAAGGCCGAAGAAGATGCCGCGGTAGCTCGAGAACAACTCGAGTATTCTAAGGATGAGGTTGCCGGACTCCGAGCCTCCTTGGACAAAGTGAAGGCACAAGTTCTTAAGCACAAAAAAGCAGCTGAAGAGAACCTCTATAATTGGGATCACGCAATTGAGGATTCTTTCTTTAATACCGTCGAGCAACTCCGCATCCTGAATCCTGGCCTTGTGACCAAGGGTGCTGACCCCAACCATGCTGTAAAGAACGGGCAGATCATCGGCTCAAATGGGCGCCCCATAGACATGGGTAGCAAAGACCTTCCTGACCATTTGGCCGAAGAATCCGAGGAAGAGGGGGCTGAGGATGCTGAAGATGACGAGGAGGCAGACGACAAGTTTGATCCTGAAAGTGTCGTTCTTTCCGACGTAGAATAGATTTTTGCTTTTTAGCTTGTATTTTCCCCAATAGCTGGGTTAAACTCTTGTTGCTATAACTTGTTTGGAATATTTATAATATCCGTTTTTATTTTATGCTTCTTTCGGAACTTTTTGTTAAGAATTCAAGTGTTAAGACCTCGGAACTCCAGCACTTTAGCCGAGGTGGGTTCCTCTATCCGCGATGTAAAAAATGATTTTAAAACAAATCATGTTCGAATCGGGAATCTTTCTAGGGTACTTGACGAGTTATAAGCTCTTGTTTGAGTTGTTTATAATCGTTCGCGTCATAAACGGTGGCTAATCGATTATGAGGAAAAGTACATGAAAACAATGAATTCAATAACAACACTTTTATTCATTCAAAGCATTAACAATAAGTACAATGGGCTCGGAGTTCCACCGAGCGTACACCATCATTAAAAGTAAACAATCCTATAACAGCAAGGGAAATAGTAAAACTAAAACAATTGAAAACGGAATTGAAATGGGAAGAAATTTCTAACTGAAATATGCTCTAAGTTTTGCCACGTTCCATGTGTTGTTGATGAGGGCACCCGAGAGAGTTTCGAGCTTGTAGGCTCCTGTTCCTGTTTTGGAAGCTACTCGGTAAGGACCTTCCCAATTCTGAGCCAGTTTACCATCCTTAGCATTTTTGAGGCCGATGTCAGCTCTTCGTAGGACGAGGTCACCTACCTCGAATTCTCTCGGTACCACTGAGCGATTATACCCTTTCGCTTGCATCAGCTTGGCATGTTTTTCCCGTTCGGCAGCTAAATCCCTGACTTCTTCTAAAAGAACTAGGTCCTCACACAGTAAAGTGTTGTTGAGGGGGTTCGGTTGTTGTAAAGATCGGAAAGATGGGATGATCCTTTCCACCGGGATGACCGCGTCACAACTATAAGTAAGACGATAAGGGGTTTCTCCCGTGGAAGTCTGTATGGTGGTGCGGTACGACCAAAGCACTTCATGCAGGTTTTCCAACCAATTTCCCTTAGCACCGATGAGTCTTTTCTTGATCCCCTGAATGATACTTCGGTTCAATGATTCTACTTGTCCGTTGGTCTGAGGATGCTCGACCAAAGAAAAGTAGTGTTCAATGTTCAAAGCGTTGACCAAGTCCTGGAATGCCTTTGCCGCAAATTGAGTTCCATTGTCGGTTACCAAGACCTGTGGTACTCCAAACCGAGCTATAACCTGTCTCTCAAAGAACTTCTGAAACTTGGCCGAGGAGATGGTTGCTAGTGGCTCGGCTTCGATCCACTTGGTAAAATAATCGATGGCCACTATCACCCATTTGAGTTGTCCTGGTGCGGTGGGGAACTGGCCAATCAAATCCATTCCCCACTGATAGAAGGGGTAGGGAGATGAAAGTGAATGAAGTTCCTCAGCCGGCTTTTGGTAGACGTCACTGTGGAACTGACATCTTTCACATTTCTTTACATGACCGATTGCATCCTGTTGTAAGGTCGGCCAGTAGTATCCTGCCCTTAGAATTTTCTTGGCCAACGATTTTCCTCCGACATGATGACTTCCTATACCTCCATGGACTTCTTCCAGTGCCTGCTTTGCTTCGGCGGGGTCTAAGCACCTGAGCATTGGGCCGCTGACCCCACGGCGAAACAGAATTCCATCGATCATAGCGAACTGGGAGGCCTTTTTGACAAGCTTTTTGGCCTCGGCTGGATCTGTCGGCATGATTCCTTGTTCCAAGAAGTTTATGATCGGAGAGGTCCAACTTGGATCCATAGAAACGGAGAGGACAACGCTAGGTCCATGCACCATTTCTTGGATCAACGTCTTATTATTTCCTGGACCCTTTGTTGAGGCAAGTTTAGAAAGAATGTCCGCTTGGCCATTGCTTTCCCTTGGGATGTGGCAGAATTCGACCTTGGCAAACTCTGAAGATAGGAACTTCACCTTTTCCAAATATTTTTGTAGGATGGGTTCTTTGGCTTGATAATCACCCTTCACTTGCGATATCACCAACTGAGAATCACTGAAAGCCTTCACTTCTCGGGCCCCAACTTCTTTCGCCATCCTCAGACCAGCCATCACAGCTTCATATTCCGCCTGATTGTTCGAAGTCGGAAATCCGAACTTCAACGAATATTCAAGGGTAACTCCCTCTGAGTTCTCCAGAATTATTCTTGCTCCTGCTCCGAGCTTGTTGCTTGATCCATCGACATAAATGTTCCAATCCAAGTTTGAGCTCGTCAATGGCTCAGTAAACTCGGTGAGAAAATCAGCTAAGACCTGAGACTTCATTGCTTTCCAAGGTTCGAAAGTAATGTCGAACTCGGAAAGTTCAATAGCCCAAGTCACCATTCTGCCTGCCAGGTCGGGTTTCTGAAGGATCTGTCGGATTGGCTGAGCAGTTCTGACCGTGATATGGTGGCTTTGGAAGTATTGACGCAACCTCCTAGCCGTAATAACCAAACAAAACGCCAACTTCTCAACCTTCTGATACCTCTGCTCTGGTCCTTGAAGTGCTCGGCTCACGAAGTAGACAGGAGATTCTTTGCCTGATTCTTCCCTAACTAGAACCGAACTGACCACGGAATCCCCTACTGATAAGTATAGGAATAAAACTTCTCCTGCTGCCGGACTAGATAGGATTGGAGGAGAGGCCAGGTATTGCTTAAGGTCAATAAAGGCCTTTTCGCATGCCTCGTTCCAGTCGAATGTCTTTTCTTTTTCCTTCTTCAGCAGTTGGTACCATGGCAAGGCCTTCCGAGCTGACTGATACAGAAACCTGGAGAGAGCTGCTACCCGACCTGCTAGCTGCTGTACTCCCTTGATGTCGAAAGGGCTCTTCATCTCAAGGATGGCTCGGCACTTCTCTGGGTTTGCCTCAATTCCCCGTTCGGTGAGCATGAACCCGAGGAACGAACCAGCAGGAACCCCAAAAGTGCATTTTTCTGGGTTTAACCTCATGTCAAACTGTCGAATTCTATCAAGTATAACCTTCAAATCCTTAGCATGGTGCTCCTCCTTCAGACTTTTCGCAATCATATCGTCGATGTATACTTCCATTTTCGGCCCAATAAGCGGACCGAAGACCTTGTTCATCATTCGCTGGTAAGTTGCCCCAGCGTTCTTCAGTCCGAACGGCATGACGTTGTAACAATATGTAGCATTTTCTGTGACGAAAGAAGTCTTCACCTGATCCAGGGGATACATGGGAATATGATTGTACCCTGAATAAGCATCCATGAAGGATAGCCTTTGATACCCTGCCGAGCTATCTACGAGTTTGTCTATGCAGGGAAGTGGGTATTGATCTTTGGGGCAGACCTTGTTCAGGTCTGTGTAATCCACGCACATCCTCCATTTTCCATTGGATTTCTTGACTAGCACGGGATTAGCCAACCAATATGTGTACACCACCTCCCTGATAAATCCCGCCTCCAATAGCTCGGACACCTTCTCTTCTGTTGCATGTGCCTTCTCTGTTCTGACCCGCCTTTTCTTCTGACACACTGGCTTGGCGCCAGGATACACACTTAGCTTATGGCAGATAAAATTCGGATCGATCCCCGGCATGTCTGCCGAAGTCCAAGCAAACAAGTCTTTGTTTTCTACCAGCAGTTCCGTCAGTTCTCTTTCAAATTCCTCGGCAAGGCCGACACCTATCTTGACACAATGGGACGGATCGGGACCCAGAATTACCTTTTTGAAGTCCCCCTGAGGGGTTGGCCTAGTTTCATCCTCGTCCCGTACGTCAAGATCTGTCAAGTTCACACTTCCTTTGTTGAGTGGCTCCTTCATGACCTTCTCATCGTCATCCAGCTTCAGTTTTCCCAGGCTAATGTTGTAACATTTTCGAGCCAATTCTTGTTCGGACCGTACCGTTACCACCTGGTCATCAGACCCTGGAAACTTCATGGCTAAATGAACGGTTGATACAACTGCACCAAATGATTGGAGTGCTGTACGGCCAAGGATGGCGTTGTATGCCGACGGTGCTTGTACAACTAGCCACTTTACCATCTCGGTACGAGCAGACGGTTGTTCACCCATGGTCATTGGGAGATGAATGTGGCCTAAGGGAACAATGGAATGTCCCGTAAAGCCAATCAAACTGCCCTCAAATGGAGTTAGGTCAGATCTCTTCAACCTTAGCCTCTCGAACAGATCCAAAAACATAATGTCTGCTGAACTCCCCTGATCGACGAGAATCCTTTTCACTTCGTAATTATCGAGCCTGGCTGTAACTACCATAGGATCATTGTGATCCTGAATAATATCAGCAAAGTCATCGTCACTGAAACTGATGACAATATTCTTCTTTTTGGGCTTTTGGATCGGTCGGCTAGCCACCGAAAGGATCTGTCCCACATACTTTTTTCTATCACTTCTTTTTTCTCCACCATCCGTAAATCCACTAGCAATGGTGTTGATCAGAAACTCGTCACGACGCTTATTCTGCTCAGATGGTAGGGCGGGGGCTCCCCCTGCAGGTGGCGTAGGGCTCCCCCTGCAGGTGGCGTAGGGCTTTTATTCCTTTTTTCTTCGGTTTTGGGAGGTGAATGACTTCTTCTTTTTGAACGTTTCCGCATCGCTTCCCCGATGTATTGTTGAAGCTTCCCATCCCTAACCATTTCCTCAATCAGATCTTTCAGTTGGGTACATTGATCGGTGGTATGCCCCCATCCACCATGATGGTCGCAGTACTTTGTCCTATCCTTTTGAGCAGTTTTTCTCAAAGCTGGAGGCCGAGTGATGTTACGCATCTCGGTATGCATAGTCTCACGAAGGATTTGACTCCTCGGGACTGTGAGCTGGGTATTTTCATCATACTTGCCTTTTGGAGGCAGTTTTTCTCCTCTTTCTCTCTTGTCCTTCCTCCCCCTGTTTTCCCGAAAACGATCAGTTTGACGGGAATCATTCTGTCGAGGGCGCTGTTCTAGACCCCGAGCCGCGGTGCTGATTCTATGGAATTCCTCCAAATTAACAAATTTCCTAGATCTTTCCCTGAGTTCGGCCATATCCCTTGGTGGTTCTCCGATCAGAATCCTTGAAATCACCGTCTCGCAATCCTTGAGTGAGTAAGAGGACAGATACTCCCGATTGCAGGCCTAATATGCCACTAGCTTCTTGCTGATAGCGAGCTAGGTAATCGCGAAGAGACTCGTCAGGTCTCTGTGCAACTCCAGCCAATGAATGGTCCGACTTAGGTTGTGACATACTAGCTGTATATCGATTCAGAAATGCTGTCCTCAGCTCGGCCCATGAATGAATCGAGTTGGCAGGTAGGGAATTGAACCATCTCAAAGGTGCCGATCCCAGAGTCATTGAGAATGCTCGGCACTTCATGAAATCCCCTCCTCCATAAAACATCATGGAAGATTCGTAAGCTGCGATATGGTCCATCGGATCAGTCGTCCCATTATAGCGAGGGATATTCTGATGACCCACATAAGTCTGCGGGGTTTGAAATGCCATTATCTCAACTATGAAAGGATGTCCAGGATGGGGTTCCCCAGTAACATGACCAGGAACTAATCCCGGATTAAGGGGTGGGGGCGGAGGAAGGTTATTAGGGTTGCCGAGAGCCACGTTAGGGCCTTGCTCGGAAATTCTTGCCATGCTTTGCTGCTGAAGAGCAGCGATAGCCTGATTCTGCTTTCCAATCAAAGAAGTTTGAGTCCTTAAGATCTCCATAATTGATTCCTCTCTCCTACGGGCCGACGAAGTAGCCATATAGGATCCACCTTGTGTTTCGGAAAGTTCACCACCTTGAAGTGTTCCAAAACGACCCCTGGTAAATTGAGGGACTTCTCTGTTGGATCGCTCGGTACGGGAGTGGTCATGTCGAGCGGAATGCTCAACCCGCCGATCCACACCAGTTCGTGATCCAGCAGGGACCCTCCGAGACCGATGTGGTCCAGAGTCCGCAGTATCGTGCCAATCTGAAACATGGCCATCCGGAACAGTGCGGGGATTGGGTCGCCTTCCGCCACCTTCTATGCGGGGAGGAATAGTGGCTTGAATCACCGGAGGAACTGGAGGAACATCACCCTGAACTGGAGGAACCGGGGGAACGACCGTCTGACCCACCGGAGGAATGGGTGGAGTGTTACCCCGACTGCCCCCAGTAGGTCTTCCTGGGGAGATTCTATCCCTGACGTTTCCTGCGTTCTTAGGTGGCCTCCCACGAAGGCGACGGCGAAGATCCCCTTGTTCTTGGTTATCGTTGTTGTTTGCCATGAGTACGGTGGAAGTGGGAATACTGGTTATTTAATCCCCACAGACCGCGCCAATGTAGTGTCCTGGAACACTAGATGTCCTTAACCCTCTAAGTGCTCAAGACTATGGAAGCAGGAGCCCTAGAGAGGATCAAGAGTTAATGTGTGACTTATGGTATTTCTGCAGTTCCAGTTGGAAAAAGCGTCTTCTCCCTAGTCAACGTGTGTATGCAGAGTGTCAATTTAGGGATGAGAGTACGCACCTGAAACCCTAGCTGTCATGAGCTATTTATAGGGTTTGGAGGAGGCTGATATGGGCCGTCTGGGCCCTGTATCAGGGTTGAGCTGAACCAGGATTCTGTGAGATAATATCGGAGGATTATGCTTAGAATCTGGATAGGATCAGCTGGAGATCTCATGTCTAGGCTGTTGCGAGAATCCAGGAGAGATTTGCGGAAGGGATAAGAAGCCTCGGTGGGTTTGAACTTATCCGCTTGTCGAGGGTATGTCTCGGCCTAGAATCTCAAGCCTGATGGATTGAGGACCGATGATCAGGCTCGGTTCCATCAAGTCCGAGCCTGGTCCTTTGGGGATGCTCGGAGCCCATGAGTCCGAGCGAGGGACGTTTATGCTAAGTGAACCGAGGGAAGTACCCTTAGAAGATTCTTTTGACAAGGCTTAGATCCGTATTAGGTCGGCAGACCCTACAAGCCCCCCAGCTCGTAAGACTTTGAGAAGTCTGTGACGAGGTAGCAAGTGTTTAGGGTTGACCTTTTCGGATGCCTCGTTCCGGGAGTATGTGGCAGCTGTAACCAGGTAACCCGTTCGAGGTGACGTTTTGGGTTCTCTAGGTACGGCGCGTTCCCTTGTAAATTGTGCCAAATCATTTCGAATTTTGAAATTTGAAAAAGTGCCTTTTTGGTAACTGCCACGTCTCATCACTGTGTGGTTGAGTGGTGTAATGGGCTTTTGATCCACACAGGCCCATACGTGCATCGTGGGGGAATCGAAAGGTTTTAGGGGTTTCTTTCAAATCCCTTACACCCCACACTCACTTTTCATTCGTCCTATCAGATTCAAACCAAAAGCTCCCAAACTCTCAAACTTGCTCCCTCACTACTTTGTTACTCCCAGGAAACCATAAACTCACTCCCTTCTCAAGCTTATCTCCGCCACTACCTTCGCATCGCTTCCAGTTTTCCAGAGACTCAGAATCAAAAACAGGTAGTCTTTCTTCTTCTAACTCAAGTACTCTATTTCTGGTTCTGCTCTTTTCTATTTGTTGAAAGGGTTTCGCATTTCTGGGTTTTGCAGGGATTTTGGGGTTTTTTGTTCTGGGTAGTGTAGTGTTTAAGGGTTTGGATTTCTGAATCATGAGAGGTTGGAGGGAGTTGAGGAGAATTTATCATGAACTTTGTAGGAAATTAGGAGAGGAGCCTTCTAGTGATAGTGATCAGGACTTTTCTGGGGATTTTGGGGATTCTGGGAGTAGTGATGACGCAGTAGGTCCTTCCTCTCCCCCCATCAGCCAGGGATCCACCGTGACAAAACCCTTAGCTGTAGAACACCCCTCGGACCCCCGCTGAAGAAAGCAAGTGGTTGTTGGCTTATAGGTTTGCTGAACGGAGAGCTCAGGTTAGGGTTAGTCCCGAGCGCTGCATAGTGGAAGAAGAGCCTTTGGGAAATCCGAGGAAAGAGGGGGGAAAAAGTCCAAGGCTCGGCCTTAACTTTAAAATTAAAACATCTGCTATAAAAAATCATAACGCCGAGCCTTTTACTTTTTCCCCAGATATGGTGGAGCGCAGGTGTGAGACCAATCTTGAAGAATATCCCTTGCCGCCAAATCATGCGTAGTATGATGAAGTCTTGGATCGGGAGGTGCTTGGAACGAGGCCTTCATTGCTGACGAGGAACAGTTTGAACCATCTTCGTCCACTTCTCACACCTCCGGGAGAATATGGGAATGCCTCAGACTTCGTACTAAGGCACATGGGCATAGACGACCGGATATGCCTCCAAATACCGGAAAATCGGCAGCTTTTTTATTTCTACGAGGAGATAGCCACTAAGGTCGGAGTCCGCATGCCCTTTTCCACCCTCGAGATAGAGGTCCTGAAGCACTTAAACATAGCCCCGAGCCAACTACATCCGAGTGGTTGGGCCTTTGTAAGGGCGTTTCAACAGTTCTGCGACGCCGAAAATTTGGTCGCTACACTACGATCTTTCTTTTGGTTGTACGCCCCCCAAGTGAACAAGTTTGGGGATTCAAAGGGGCTTTGGGTGTCCTTAAAAGCTCGGAGGGATCACGCCCTCTTTGCAAAAGTAACCGATTCTTGGAAATCCTTTAAACTGCTCTTCTTTCAATACGAATACACTGGAGCAGAAGTTTGCTGGTTTATGGAACAAGTTGAGGCCGAAGGGGAAATTAAAGTTGTACCCCGGTTCCCTTTGAGCTGGTCGAATAGTATCTACAATCGAGGGGCCTCGTTATATCAATTTGATTACAAAACTGATTTAACGAAGGCCGAGAGACGATTGTGCGGCCGAGTTTGGGAATACCTTGAGGCGAATGGTCAAATTGATACCAAAAAAATATTGCTGAAGAGGACACGAGCCGAAGTGAAGGACGAGCTGGGTATATTTTTTTTTTGCTCGGTTTAACACGTATTCTCTTGCAGAAAAAATGGGGAAGAAAGCCAGCAAAGCTAAGAAAAGCGAGGCTGCCGCGGATCGAGTGAGTAAACTGGCAGCACGAAAAGCTGGTTCGAGTTCCTCGATTAAGAGCCAGTCTTCCGAGCCAACACCGGTGGTTGCCGCAGATCGAGTGAGTAAGCTGGCAGCACGAAAAGCAGGTTCGAGTTCCTCGGTTAAGAGCCAGTCTTCCGAGCCAACACTGGTGGACAAACCAACCTTGGCTCCTCGTGCCGTCACCCCCGAGGTAATTCAGGCCATCGAAGGAGTCCAAAAAATTGTCCAGTCGGATGCACAACAAGACGCTCAAGGTACCACCGAGCGACCAGCCAAAAGAATTCGGGTAGAGAAAGGTAAAGGTTTGGCCGGGGATTGGTTCAATTTGAGTAAATCCCATAAAGATACTCAATTTGAGGAGGGTACCGAGGAAGCCGCTGTCAAGACTGTATGGGCCAAGAAGACTCCTGAGGGCTACTACGCAGCAGTCTTCCCTCCCGAGGATGCACAGGTGATGGATGCCTGGCATCCTTCGACTTGGGGGAACAACTGCAGCGCCCTGGTGAAGGGTCTTCTTCGAAGTGCAAGTGTTCTTCACTACCTCGGCCGCCGCGGCAAGGATGTTCATGCTGGGGTCGCCCCTGATGAGAAGAAGAAGAGGAGGGAAGCGAATGATCGAGAGGATTATTATCAGCTTCAAGTGGAAGGCCTTGAGAGAAAGCTTCAAATCCTGGCCAAAGAGAACGAGGAACTGAAGAAGGGAATGCAAGATGCTGAAGAGGCCAAGACCAGGGCCGAGGCCGAGAAGGAGAAATCAGAGAAAACTCTTCAAAGGGTCCAAGAGGGGATGAGGAAAGCCGAAGAAATCTTGAAGAAGGCCGAAGAAGATGCTGCCATATTGTAGGAGGCCCAGGAGAAGGCTCGGAAAGCCGAGGAACTATTGAAGAAGGCTGAAGAGGACAAAGCAACTTTGCAAGTGGCAATGGAAAAAACTCGGAAGGCCGAAGAAGATGCCGCGGTAGCTCGAGAACAACTCGAGTATTCTAAGGATGAGGTTGCCGGACTCCGAGCCTCCTTGGACAAAGTGAAGGCACAAGTTCTTAAGCACAAAAAAGCAGCTGAAGAGAACCTCTATAATTGGGATCACGCAATTGAGGATTCTTTCTTTAATACCGCCGAGCAACTCCGCATCCTGAATCCTGGCCTTGTGACCAAGGGTGCTGACCCCAACCATGCTGTAAAGAACGGGCAGATCATCGGCTCAAATGGGCGCCCCATAGACATGGGTAGCAAAGACCTTCCTGACCATTTGGCCGAAGAATCCGAGGAAGAGGGGGCTGAGGATGCTGAAGATGACGAGGAGGTAGACGACAAGTTTGATCCTGAAAGTGTCGTTCTTTCCGACGTAGAATAGATTTTTGCTTTTTAGCTTGTATTTTCCCCAATAGCTGGGTTAAACTCTTGTTGCTATAACTTGTTTGGAATATTTATAATATCCGTTTTTATTTTATGCTTCTTTCGGAACTTTTTGTTAAGAATTCAAGTGTTAAGACCATGGAACTCCAGCACTTTAGCCGAGGTGGGTTCCTCTATCCGCGATGTAAAAAATGATTTTAAAACAAATCATGTTCGAATCGGGAATCTTTCTAGGGTACTTTATGAGTTATAAGCTCTTGTTTGAGTTGTTTATAATCGTTCGCGTCATAAACGGTGGCTAATCGATTATGAGGAAAAGTACATGAAAACAATGAATTCAATAACAACACTTTTATTCATTCAAAGCATTAACAATAAGTACAATGGGCTCGGAGTTCCACCGAGCGTACACCATCATTAAAAGTAAACAATCCTATAACAGCAAGGGAAATAGTAAAACTAAAACAATTGAAAACGGAATTGAAATGGGAAGAAATTTCTAACTGAAATATGCTCTAAGTTTTGCCATGTTCCATGTGTTGTTGATGAGGGCACCCGAGAGAGTTTCGAGCTTGTAGGCTCCTGTTCCTGTTTTGGAAGCTACTCGGTAAGGACCTTCCCAATTCTGAGCCAGTTTACCATCCTTAGCATTTTTGAGGCCGATGTCAGCTCTTCGTAGGACGAGGTCACCTACCTCGAATTCTCTGGGTACCACTGAGCGATTATACCCTTTCGCTTGCATCAGCTTGGCATGTTTTTCCCGTTCGGCAGCTAAATCCCTGACTTCTTCTAAAAGAACTAGGTCCTCACACAGTAAAGTGTTGTTGAGGGGGTTCGGTTGTTGTAAAGATCGGAAAGATGGGATGATCCTTTCCACCAGGATGACCGCGTCACAACCATAAGTAAGACGATAAGGGGTTTCTCCCGTGGAAGTCTGTATGGTGGTGCGGTACGACCAAAGCACTTTATGCAGGTTTTCCAACCAATTTCCCTTAGCACCGATGAGTCTTTTCTTGATCCCCTGAATGATACTTCGGTTCAATGATTCTACTTGTCCGTTGGTCTGAGGATGCTCGACCGAAGAAAAGTAGTGTTCAATGTTCAAAGCGTTGACCAAGTCCTGGAATGCCTTTGCCGCAAATTGAGTTCCATTGTCGGTTACCAAGACCTGTGGTACTCCAAACCGAGCTATAACCTGTCTCTCAAAGAACTTCTGAAACTTGGCCGAGGAGATGGTTGCTAGTGGCTCGGCTTCGATCCACTTGGTAAAATAATCGATGGCCACTATCACCCATTTGAGTTGTCCTGGTGCGGTGGGGAACTGGCCAATCAAATCCATTCCCCACTGATAGAAGGGGTAGGGAGATGAAAGTGAATGAAGTTCCTCAGCCAGCTTTTGGTAGACGTCACTGTGGAACTGACATCTTTCACATTTCTTTACATGACCGATTGCATCCTGTTGTAAGGTCGGCCAGTAGTATCCTGCCCTTAGAATTTTCTTGGCCAACGATTTTCCTCCGACATGATGACTTCCTATACCTCCATGGACTTCTTCCAGTGCCTGCTTTGCTTCGGCGGGGTCTAAGCACCTGAGCATTGGGCCGCTGACCCCACGGCGAAACAGAATTCCATCGATCATAGCGAACTGGGAGGCCTTTCTGACAAGCTTTTTGGCCTCGGCTGGATCTGTCGGCATGATTCCTTGTTCCAAGAAGTTTATGATCGGAGAGGTCCAACTTGGATCCATAGAAACGGAGAGGACAACGCTAGGTCCATGCACCATTTCTTGGATCAACGTCTTATTATTTCCTGGACCCTTTGTTGAGGCAAGTTTAGAAAGAATGTCCGCTCGGCCATTGCTTTCCCTTGGGATGTGGCAGAATTCGACCTTGGCAAACTCTGAAGATAGGAACTTCACCTTTTCCAAATATTTTTGTAGGATGGGTTCTTTGGCTTGATAATCACCCTTCACTTGCGATATCACCAACTGAGAATCACTGAAAACCTTCACTTCTCGGGCCCCAACTTCTTTCGCCATCCTCAGACCAGCCATCACAGCTTCATATTCCGCCTGATTGTTCGAAGTCGGAAATCCGAACTTCAACGAATATTCAAGGGTAACTCCCTCTGAGTTCTCCAGAATTATTCCTGCTCCTGCTCCGAGCTTGTTGCTTGACCCATCGACATAAATGTTCCCATCCAAGTTTGAGCTCGTCAATGGCTCAGTAAACTCGGTGAGAAAATCAGCTAAGACCTGAGACTTCATTGCTTTCCAAGGTTCGAAAGTAATGTCGAACTCGGAAAGTTCAATAGCCCAAGTCACCATTCTGCCTGCCAGGTCGGGTTTCTGAAGGATCTGTCGGATTGGCTGAGCAGTTCTGACCGTGATATGGTGGCTTTGGAAGTATTGACGCAACCTCCTAGCCGTAATAACCAAACAAAACGCCAACTTCTCAACCTTCTGATACCTCTGCTCTGGTCCTTGAAGTGCTCGGCTCACGAAGTAGACAGGAGATTCTTTGCCTGATTCTTCCCTAACTAGAACCGAACTGACCACGGAATCCCCTACTGATAAGTATAGGAATAAAACTTCTCCTGCTGCCGGACTAGATAGGATTGGAGGAGAGGCCAGGTATTGCTTAAGGTCAATAAAGGCCTTTTCGCATGCCTCGTTCCAGTCGAATGTCTTTTCTTTTTCCTTCTTCAGCAGTTGGTACCATGGCAAGGCCTTCCGAGCTGACTGATACAGAAACCTGGAGAGAGTTGCTACCCGACATGCTAGCTGTTGTACTCCCTTGATGTCGGAAGGGCTCTTCATCTCAAGGATGGCTCGGCACTTCTCTGGGTTTGCCTCAATTCCCCGTTCGGTGAGCATGAACCCGAGGAACGAACCAGCAGGAACCCCAAAAGTGCATTTTTCTGGGTTTAACCTCATGTCAAACTGTCGAATTCTATCAAGTATAACCTTCAAATCCTTAGCATGGTGCTCCTCCTTCAGACTTTTCGCAATCATATCGTCGATGTATACTTCCATTTTCGGCCCAATAAGCGGACCGAAGACCTTGTTCATCATTCGCTGGTAAGTTGCCCCAGCGTTCTTCAGTCCGAACGGCATGACGTTGTAACAATATGTAGCATTTTCTGTGACGAAAGAAGTCTTCACCTGATCCAAGGGATACATGGGAATCTGATTGTACCCTGAATAAGCATCCATGAAGGATAGCCTTTGATACCTTGCCGAGCTATCTACGACTTTGTCTATGCAGGGAAGTGGGTATTGATCTTTGGGGCAGACCTTGTTCAGGTCTGTGTAATCCACGCACATCCTCCATTTTCCATTGGATTTCTTGACTAGCACGGGATTAGCCAACCAATCTGTGTACACCACCTCCCTGATAAATCCCGCCTCCAATAGCTCGGACACCTTCTCTTCTGTTGCATGTGCCTTCTCTGTTCTGACCCGCCTTTTCTTCTGACACACTGGCTTGGCGCCAGGATACACACTTAGCTTATGGCAGATAAAATTCGGATCGATCCCCGGCATGTCTACCGAAGTCCAAGCAAACAAGTCTTTGTTTTCTACCAGCAGTTCCGTTAGTTCTCTTTCAAATTCCTCGGCAATGCCGACACCTATCTTGATACAATGGGACGGATCGGGACCCAGAATTACCTTTTTGAAGTCCCCCTGAGGGGTTGGCCTAGTTTCATCCTCGTCCCGTACGTCAAGATCTGTCAAGTTCACACTTCCTTTGTTGAGTGGCTCCTTCATGACCTTCTCATCGTCATCCAGCTTCAGTTTTCCCAGGCTAATGTTGTAACATTTTCGAGCCAATTCTTGTTCGGACCGTACTGTTACCACCTGGTCATCAGACCCTGGAAACTTCATGGCTAAATGAACGGTTGATACAACTGCACCAAATGATTGGAGTGCTGTACGGCCAAGGATGGCGTTGTATGCCGACGGTGCTTGTACAACTAGCCACTTTACCATCTCGGTACGAGCAGACGGTTGTTCACCCATGGTCATTGGGAGATGAATGTGGCCTAAGGGAACAATGGAATGTCCCGTAAAGCCAATCAAACTGCCCTCAAATGGAGTTTGGTCAGATCTCTTCAACCTTAGCCTCTCGAACAGATCCAAAAACATAATGTCTGCTGAACTCCCCTGATCGACGAGAATCCTTTTCACTTCGTAATTACCGAGCCTGGCTGTAACTACCATAGGATCATTGTGATCCTGAATAATATCAGCAAAGTCATCGTCACTGAAACTGATGACAATATTCTTCTTTTTGGGCTTTTGGATCGGTCGGCTAGCCACCGAAAGGATCTGTCTCACATACTTTTTTCTATCACTTCTTTTTTCTCCACCACCCGCAAATCCACTAGCAATGGTGTTGATCAGAAACTCGTCACGACTCTTATTCTGCTCAGATGGTAGGGCGGGGGCTCCCCCTGCAGGTGGCGTAGGGCTTTTATTCCTTTTTTCTTCGGTTTTGGGAGGTGAATGACTTCTTCTTTTTGAACGCTTCCGCATCGCTTCCCCGATGTATTGTTGAAGCTTCCCATCCCTAACCATTTCCTCAATCAGATCTTTCAGTTGGGTACATTGATCGGTGGTATGCCCCCATCCACCATGATGGTCGCAGTACTTTGTCCTATCCTTTTGAGCAGTTTTTCTCAAAGCTGGAGGCCGAGTGATGTTACGCATCTCGGTATGCATAGTCTCACGAATGATTTGACTCCTCGGGACTGTGAGCTGGGTATATTCATCATACTTGCCTTTTGGAGGCAGTTTTTCTCCTCTTTCTCTCTTGTCCTTCCTCCCCCTGTTTTCCCGAAAACGATCAGTTTGACGGGAATCATTCTGTCGAGGGCGCTGTTCCAGACCCCGAGCCGCGGTGCTGATTCTATGGAATTCCTCCAAATTAACAAATTTCCTAGATCTTTCCCTGAGTTCGGCCATATCCCTTGGTGGTTCTCCGATCAGAATCCTTGAAATCACCGTCTCGCAATCCTTGAGTGAGTAAGAGGACAGATACTCCCGATTGCAGGCCTAATATGCCACTAGCTTCTTGCTGATAGCGAGCTAGGTAATCGCGAAGAGACTCGTTAGGTCTCTGTGCGACTCCAGCCAATGAATGGTCCGACTTAGGTTGTGACATACTAGCTGTATATCGATTCAGAAATGCTGTCCTCAGCTCGGCCCATGAATGAATTGAGTTGGCAGGTAGGGAATTGAACCATCTCAAAGGTGCCGATCCCAGAGTCATTGAGAATGCTCGGCACTTCATGAAATCCCCTCCTCCATAAAACATCATGGAAGATTCGTAAGCTGCGATATGGTCCATCGGATCAGTCGTCCCATTATAGCGAGGGATATTCTGATGACCCACATAAGTCTGCGGGGTTTGAAATGCCATTATTTCAACTATGAAAGGATGTCCAGGATGGGGTTCCATAGTAACATGCCCAGGAACTAATCCCGGATTAAGGGGTGGGGGCGGAGGAAGGTTATTAGGGTTGCCGAGAGCCACGTTAGGGCCTTGCTCGGCAATTCTTGCCATGCTTTGCTGCTGAAGAGCAGCGATAGCCTGATTCTGCTTTTCAATCAAAGAAGTTTGAGTCCTTAAGATCTCCATAATTGATTCCTCTCTCCTACGGGCCGACGAAGTAGCCATATAGGATCCACCTTGTGTTTCGGAAAGTTCACCACCTTGAAGTGTTCCAAAACGACCCCTGGTAAATTGAGGGACTTCTCTGTTGGATCGCTCGGTACGGGAGTGGTCATGTCGAGCGGAATGCTCAACCCGCCGATCCACACCAGTTCGTGATCCAGCAGGGGCCCTCCGAGACCGATGTGGTCCAGAGTCCGCAGTATCGTGCCAATCTGAAACATGGCCATCCGGAACAGTGCGGGGATTGGGTCGCCTTCCGCCACCTTCTATGCGGGGAGGAATAGTGGCTTGAATCACCGGAGGAACTGGAGGAACATCACCCTGAACTGGAGGAACCGGGGGAACGACCGTCTGACCCACCGGAGGAACGGGTGGAGTGTTACCCCGACTGCCCCCAGTAGGTCTTCCTGGGGCGATTCTATCCCTGACGTTTCCTGCGTTCTTAGGTGGCCTCCCACGAAGGCGACGGCGAAGATCCCCTTGTTCTTGGTTATCGTTGTTGTTTGCCATGAGTACGGTGGAAGTGGGAATACTGGTTATTCAATCCCCACAGACGACGCCAATGTAGTGTCCTGGAACACTAGATGTCCTTAACCCTCTAAGTGCTCAAGACTATGGAAGCAGGAGCCCTAGAGAGGATCAAGAGTTAATGTGTGACTTATGGTATTTCTGCAGTTCCAGTTGGGAAAAGCAGGTTCTCCCTAGTCAACGTGTGTGTGCAGAGTGTCAACTTAGGGATGAGAGTACGTACCTGAAACCCTAGCTGTAATGAGCTATTTATAGGGTTTGGAGGAGGCTGATATGTGCCGTCTGGGCCCTGTATCAGGGTTGAGCTGAACCAGGATTCTGTGAGATAATATCGGAGGATTATGCTTAGAATCTGGATAGGATCAGCTGGAGATCTCATGTCTAGGCTGTTGCGAGAATCCAGGAGAGATTTGTGGAAGGGATAAGAAGCCTCGGTGGGTTTGAACTTATCCGCTTGCCGACGGTATGTCTCGGCCTAGAATCTCAAGCCTGATTGATTGAGGACCGATGATCAGGCTCGGTACCATCAAGTCCAAGCCTGGTCCTTTGGGGATGCTCGGAGCCCATGAGTCCGAGCGAGGGACGTTTATGCTAAGTGAACCGAGGGAAGTACCCTTAGAAGATTCTTTTGACAAGGCTTAGATCCGTATTAGGTCGGCAGACCCTACAGTGTTGTACCTTGGAAATCAATTTCATTTGGATTAAGAAGGTGTTACCATGACTATTGCATTATTTTTAGCAGATATATATTGGCAACACCCACTTAGTTAATTTAGGAAAATATGATGCCAGGAATGAATTGTTACGAGCAATGGATCTAATACCTATAACAATGATGAGCATGTTAGCCGAAACTTTAATAGCAATGGATCTAACAGTATTATGAATTTTTCTCATTGTCTATGCTGAATTTGATAATTACTATTGGCATCAAGGATGTAAAATAATAATGGTTATCTTATGGTTTCATGCAGTGGAAGACTTAATCAAATGTGAGCTGCAGTAAGTGTCGGTGCTTTATTTGCTTTCAAAAAATCATGTCATTGTGTTTTTCAAAATTTAATTCTTTCTTTCTCAAAATTTGGTTTTTTTTTTTTAAATGCAGATATGTGACATGTTTATTCCATTAATTGGAGACAGATAAATGTCACTCTCATTGTTCCGAAGCTAGGTAAAACCTTTTTTGGGCTGATCAAGATTTTCACATTATGCATTTAGTTCTGAAAGCATCTCTTTTTGTGATTATTGTTTTGGTTTCTAAATTTAAATGCTCAAATTTATGTTTTCTTTAATTAACATTTCACCTTATCCTGTATCAACTACTAACTTTGGACCTGGAGCTTTGTTCGTATGAGGTTATGAACTAGATATAATATATGATTTATTAGTTGAGTCATAAAGTAATTTTGGATGAGTACTTTGGTTTTGTACTTAATTTCTTGGTGAAATTAAAGTGAGATAATTTATAGGTATAGTTAACTTATGTTTACAATCCAAATTAGAAGCTAGCATAAATTGTGATTATTACTAAGGAGCATGTTGCTTCTGATAAGTAATTACTGTATATGCTGTGATTATTTCTCATTTGCATCCTTCATTAGTGTTAATTCTAATTTGTGAACATGTTAACTTGCTGGTCGTTGTTGCCGCTAGGCTATTGGTTGCCACTGCACTGGTGGTTATTGCTACTTTTATCCCTACTTCCCGATGAGCATAAGTTCTTTTAGATAAGTTCCCTATGAGCATATGTTCTTTTAGTAGGTTTTCTACAATGGATTTTATTCGAGCAAGTTTGGACTCACTCATGTGCAATTTCATTTTCTTCATTGTCATAAGAAGTTCTAGCATATTTAACTTTTTCTTGAAGATCTATCTTTTGTGATGTATCTAGCTCCGTCCTAGTTTTGCTTCCTATTTCTTAACTCTTTTTTAATATTTGTTGCCATTGTTCACTTTGGAAATTTAACAGAACATCAGTGTATTTGTGCAGGGTTTGTAACTTCAACTTTATCATTACATGATCTATTCAACTTTGAATTCTAGGTTTGTAACTATAATAGTTATTCAACTATTGCTAATTGTTTCTTATGAATAGATTTTAACGAGCATAGTTTTTACAATTTTAGGTTTCAATTTTGATGCTTAAATAATATGCTCTTCTATGTTGTTAACGAGCATAGTTTTTACTGTTTTGCTTGAATATATTATGTTCTTCTTCTCTTTGTGATTGAAATATATTACTCTTATAACTATACAAATGCCACTATTTTCTCTATGCCTGATGCCTTGATCAATAATTCTTTGGTTTTATTTTCATATTTCTATTGAATTTCTCATAATCAAGTATGAATTATGGAAATGATTTTGGAGGAGAAAGAATATTTTAACAATAAGGAAGGAGGAAGAGGATGACAATGTTGATCATGTGAAATATTAGCAGGTTATGGCAGGTTATGACAATGTGGAATATTTTATCAATATTAAATTTGATTTAGAAAAAGCTTATGACAGATTATCCCGGAGTTTCATTGGCAATTGTCTCCATGAGCTGCATCTCCCGGATGCTTTTGCGGAATTGGTGCGTACTTGCGTATCTTCTTCCTAGCTCCTTCAAGCTAAGCTTCTTTGGAAAAGTGAGAAAACTGAAACCTTCTAACCTACTGTAGGTGAGAAAACTGAAACCTTCTAACCTACTGTAGGTATTATACAAGGTGACCCTCTTTCCCCTTTTCTCTTTGTGATTTGCATGGAAAAATTGTCCCATTTAATTGTAGAAGAAGTTAATAGAGGTAACTGGAAACCTATTACTGCTCCTAGATATGGTCCTAGTATTTCTCACTTGGGGTTTGCATATGACCTTTTAGTTCTTGCTAAAGCTTCCAAGTCGTAACTTGAAGTGATCAAAAATGTTCTTGATAGGTTTGGGACTGCTTCTTGTAATACCCGCAATTTTCATATTTTAATAAATCAATTTTTCTGGAGTTCTGATTGGAAAGTTATTTCCGAGTTTATTAAAAATTTGTTATTTGATTTAAAATTTTCAAATGGAAATGATTATTTGGGATTTATGTTATGATGATAAATTATTTGGTCTTATGTCGATTTTTGATTTATTGAGTTTAATTGGTTAAATATTTTTAATGCTAACTTATATTGATTTATTGATCTATTTGATTTACGTAACTTTGAAAATTCATAACTTTTGATCTATAAATCCGAATTGGACGAATTTACGGTCAAAACGATCGTATTGAAATGTAGAATTTATTTTGGTACAGTTTGGAATTTATTTACACTGTCCACGAAATTTTTATTATTTTGGAAAGATTATAATGTTTTATTAAAGCAAATTGAGTTATGATTTTCAAGTGTTATTTACTGTATTGAAAAAAATAATATTTTCCACTGTATGGGAGTCTTGTACGGTTTTTGAATTAATTTGTGCGTTTTGAATATTAAATTGTTAGACATACAATTATGAGTGCACAAGACCCTAGGGTAACCCATTTAAACATACCCTACTATAATTAAAAGTGTAGCCACCCTACCTACACCCTATGGGAGACATGTCATAAATTCCCCACCCATGCATGTCTCTACTTTAATTAATTACCACATCCAACATAACTTTACCCCATAAACCTACCTATATGTCATTAATCAATACTCTTATATACAAAATAAAATGCAAAACCCAACCCCATGAAATAAGGGACCAAGGCCGTGAGGGAGAATGAGTAAGAGGGGAAAAACTCTTGATTTCTTGGCACCCCAAATTTTAGTTGGTACACCCCACCCTAAACACCTCTATAAATAAGCCTCCCTCCCACACATTCTTATTTTACTTCTTGGCATTTTAAGAAAAGAAAAGAAAACCTAGAAAGAAGAAGAGATGAGGTCGTGGGGGAGCTAAGGAGAGGAGGAAGAGGACTTGATTTTCCTAAGGCATCATTTTCAAAGCTTCATTGGTATTAATCTTGCCTTCTAGCTCATGTTCTTCTTGCTCTTATTCTATTTCTTCTTTGTTCTATGTTTTCGGTTTTTATGAGTCTTTAACTATAAGTTGTTGATTTGTTAATGCATGTGTATTTTAATGATAAAGCTTTGATTTTTGGCCATAGTTATGCTTGAAAATGAGTTTAAAAATTGAAAAAGGGACATGCATAACAAGAAGAGGTCCCACGGTTTTGGCCCTCTTGCACCCAAAATAATTTTTGCTCTTCTTTTGATGATTTGGTTCTTGAACTTGAAATGATTATGTGAATATTGATTTTTATTATGATTTTTTTTATTTTTCCCTTATGAGCCATTCGGCCAAGATAAGAAATAAAGGGAATGAATTTTTGTTTTTGATGCATGTTGTATTCTTGTGCTTCTGTATGATTTTTAAGTCCTAAAGTATAAAGATTTGAGTTTAAAAGGTTGAAATGAACATGCAAGAACAAAAAGGGACCATGCGGTTTTCCCCCAATTTTTAGTGTTTTGATGTTGTTTTGATAATTTGTTTTATGTTTCAAGTAAACGATTAAGCTTTGATTTCCATTGATTTTGAAGCATGTGTTTTTGTATTGTTTTATTTCATAAAAGTTTCTAATTTTTCCCTTCTCTATGATTCGGCCAAAATGAGAAAGGCAAGAAATAAAATTGTTTTTTTGGTGATTAAGTGACTTTGAGCCTTGATCTTTGATTTTTAGTCACATGCATGCTTAAAATCTAAGCTTAAAATAAACAAAGTAAACATACATAATGTCTTGAGGTCTATACGGTTTTCTTAGTGATTTTGTCCAAATGATTTGGTTTTGTTTAAATGCTTTGATTTATGTTTAAATGAAGGAATGAAAAATGGATTTTTTTATGTGTATGATTGTGCGTTGATAAATTTGTATAAAAATCTCTAATTTTTCCTAGGTATAATTCGGCCAAGGTGAACAAATAAAGAAAATAAATTGATTTGATTATGCATGTCGTATTTGACCTAGAATAGAGTATTTTCATGCTTGTAATTTGGATTCTTAATGAAAATAATTGATGAAATGATTTTTGTGATTAGTGGTGTGCCTATGTATCATATAAGGGTTTCCTTTAATTTTTTCTCAAATGAATTTTATTACCTTGATGCCTGGAGTTGTGAAGGAAATAAAGTTTGGTCTTATTGATTTTCTTGAATGCATGTTTATAAGATAATTTAAGTTGTAAAGATCCCTAATTTTTCCTCTTAAGTGATTCGGCCATAAGTAGACACAAGGAGGAATAAAATTGATTTATGACAATTGATCCTTGTTGCATGATGAATTTATGAAATGTACTTGTTAGTAATGAATGAATTGTTTGGTGCATGTGTAATTTGGTTTTGGGACTTCTGTTGAAAGTTCAATTGAAAAATAATGAGTTCTTGAGTTTAAAAAGTATATTTCTTTGTTTTTAATTGCTTAGGCTGAATGGTGCATAAGAAAAATAAATGATTGAGATTTGGTTTTTAATCTTTGATTTGTGCTAGAAATTGAGTTGATTTTAAGTCGAGAAAATGTTTTGTTGATTTTGGAAAAGAAACCTAATGTGTGTGTGTGTGTGAATGTGTTCAAAGAAACCTATTTCATTGGATGCAAATTGTGATTGTCTATGTGTTAGAAAGTGTTTACAGTATGATTTAGATTGCATGAGGACTAGTTGGTTAGAATTTATATTGAGTATGTTTGTTTGTGTGTAATGCTGAAATTTTTGAAAGATGTTATTTTACTTGAAAGAGACTTTGATAAATAATAGTTTTGCTAATTGAAATGCCTTGAAAATTTGATATGTTGTTTTTGATACTGTTTAAATGAGTTCTGGAAAGTTTGGTTTGGTTTGAAATTGTTTTAATATTTTAAATGAATTTTGTTTATTGGAGAATGTTTGAGAAAAACTTGTATTTTCAATAGCAAAAGGTTTGAAAGAAAAATGTTTCCTCAAGTTCAATAACCATGAAACTTGATCACTGTTTTATGATGCTAATTTCAGTACCTCTGAATTTTTATGTGATTTTTAGAATTGGTTTGCTAATTGTATTGGATTCATTTGTGTGAAAACGATTTCGAAAAAAATAAGCTTTTCGGACTAAACGTAAATAGAATTTTTGAACTTACATTACTCTAAATGATTTGAAATTTTATGGTAGCTCCCTGAACATCTCTGGATAATATCTGTAAAATTTGAAGAGATTTGGAGTTGATTTGGTAATTTTTCTAAGGCAAAACAGTGAACCGATGGGTTCTGATTTTTCAGACTTAGTGACAAGTTTAATTGAAAAATAACGACTTGAACAACTCCAAATAATGTGAAATTTTTAGGAGATGGTCTTGACTATGTAAGGAAGGTTTGTACCGATTTTCATGAAATTCGGAATTGGTTTGCTATTTTTAATCAATGCAATTCTGCTTCACAACAGTCCTGTCCTAATTTTTATGTGAAATCTGATTTGAAACTTAGGTTCTTGAGGTCCAAATGGCTTGAAAGTTTTATATGATGAACACGAATGTGTTTTTTAGTATTTTGGAAATTTTGGTTTTGAAACTAATTGATTTGATATAGTTTTGGATTTTATTTCTTGTGTTTTTTCCGTAATTGATTAAACTCTCTTTTAGAGTACTTTTGATAAATGTGAGCTTGTGTGTGCTTTCTGTAACATCCCAAATTTTAATTCCAAGTTTAATTAGGAAGACCTAAGTTATAATTTATGAGGAAAACCATAGGAAATCATGGGTAGGAGTTAAGAGTAAGGTCTTAGAGTTAGAATTTGTCAAAATAGGAGTTCTGGGCAGAGTAATCGATTACT
The DNA here is from genome assembly GCA_037953625.1 of Crotalaria pallida. Lineage (NCBI taxonomy): Eukaryota > Viridiplantae > Streptophyta > Magnoliopsida > Fabales > Fabaceae > Crotalaria > Crotalaria pallida. The sequence goes on along the minus strand of CM075654.1, from coordinate 57,583,061 downwards.
TTGTGGGTAAGTAATCGATTACAAGCTCTCTGGTAGAATCTCTTTGGTGTTGCAGCAATTGTAATCGATTACTCTTAAGGAGATAATCGATTATTTCATGTGGTAATCGATTACTTGGAGGCAAAGTAATCGATTACCAATGCTCTGGTGATTGTATGATGTTGCAAAATTAATCGAATAATTGGAGGAAGTAATCGATTAATTTTAGCAAAAGTAATCGATTACTTCAGGTCTGATGCAGAAAATAAAAATAAAGGGGCAGAAACGTAATTTCCACCCCCTTATCCTCTATTTCAGCCACTTATCCCTCCTTCCTTATCCATAACATTCGACCCTTTCTCTCTCTTCTCCCTTCTCCCACGTTTCTCCCTCTCTTCTCCTCCCTCCACACGCCTCTCTCTCCCTCTCCTCCATTCCAAATCACCTCCCACCACCGTCAATCACCACATGGTTCACCTCCAACCTTCATCCATGGTAAATCACTTTTTCCTTCTTCTTTTTCTTCTTCTCTTCCTTTCCATGGTGTTTTCCCTTTCTCCATCTCCTCCATGGCTTTTCTTTCTCCTTCACTCCCATCTCCATCAACAACCAACACACACCCACAAAACCACCTAAAATCCTTCCTACCAAGCCTATATTCATGAGACCCACCTTCTCCCTCAAGCTCTCTCTCACTCGTGGCCTCTTTCTCTCTCCAAGGGTTTTTCTCCCTCCTCCAATCTTGAAGAACGGAGTGGAGATCAGTGTAGAGAACGGGAAACAAGGTAGATCCGGAGTAGATTTGGGGTCCTTGGAGCTTTGTGTGGGCTCTCTCCTTCTCTAAGGTAAGAGAGTCTCTTTTCCACACTTTGAGTTAGGGATAGTTGGGGTATATAATAGGACTTGGGTTAAGTAGTTAAATTGGGTTGTGGGTAGCAAAATAGCACCTGTTTAAAGTTGGTTTAGGGAGATTGAATGTATTTTTGATTTAATTTAATAATTTAATTTAATTGACATAAATTTGCTAAAGCCCCTTTATGTATGTTGTAAATGTAGGAAGTGAAGAACCCCAGGGAGTTGACATATATTTAAGCACTCTGAGACATACCTGAGTATGTCGATTGATCTGTGATATATGTTGTTTGTTGAGAGTTGTTATGTTCTTTATGTGTGTTAAAAGGGTATATTTAAGAATAAGTAATTAAATATGAGATAATAAATAATGCAAGCTAGTAGGTGGTAAGAGGATTAGTGGTCATAAGGATATTACATGGCTTAAATGATAGTCGTTTATTTAATAATGAACACGTTTGATTGAGGTTGCTTGAAGTTGGGTTTTAGTCTTAGTTGATATATATATATATATATATATATATATATATATATATATATATATATGTTTATGATTTACATTGGTGGTTGTGTGATGTTTGGAATTAAAAATGTGTAAGTGCTTGAATGTGGATACTTGCTTCATGATTGTGAATAACTAAGTTACATTATAAAAGTGACTAACTAAGTTACATTATAAAAGTGACTAAGCTGCAGCTATGATTGATCCTTGGGATACACTGACCCATTAGATGCCCTGTTAGGTGACAAGTTACCCATTAGGTCCAAATGACCCATCCAGGTGAAAACGACCTATTAGGCCTCGTAAATGACCCGTTAGGCGGGTGTACCCAATGGATCAATCATGCTGCACAAATAATAAAGGAGTGTAAAAGAGTTAAAAAGATGTTTTTAGTCCTAACGGGTGTCAATCGTGGCCTAATAGGTGGAAATGACCTGGATTGGGTGAAAATTGTTCCTAATGGGTGAGAAACGACCTAACAGGTGCACTAATTCCTAATGGTAAAGAAAGGATGAAAATGTTATGAAAGATGAAGAGATGTGTGCATGTTGTCCTCTGACCGTGAGGAGACATGCGATGTTATGTTTGGTATGTTGTCCTCTGACCGTGAGGAAAAATGCGAGGTTTTATGTTGGGTGTGTTGTTCTCTGACCGTGAGGAGACACACGTTATATGGTTTTAATGGGAAATGAAAATGATTTTGGAAGATGAAAAAGTGAAGCATTTTGTTAGTCATGGCTTGGTTTGATTATGATGCTTGAGTTGCTATTATGTGCCTTTTTACTATCTTATAATTCACTGTGTTGTGAAAAGGTCTCACCTTTAGTGGTTATCATTTTAGGTGAATGTCAAGGAGCTTGAGGATCAGAGTGTCGCAGCGGAAGAGTTGGAAAGAAGGAAATTATATGTTGCGCTACTCATATTGTAATTGAAATACCAAATTTCATTTGTAAATTTGATTTATGCAAAGAAAATTTTAAACTCTTCATTTTAATTATTAAACCTTTTAAGTGATATTTTATTTAAAAACTTGGGGTGTTACACTTTCTTTGGTGACTTGGCTAAAATTATGTGCGGATTGTGATGCCTTGAGATAAATTAATGAGTAATTGTTTAAATATGTTTTTAGGTTATGTGTAAATGAACTGCAAGCAAATTGTTTACGGGTGTATTTTGGTTTAGGTGCTTATTTCTAAGGTTAGGATAGTTTGCCTTATGTGATATAAGCTAATTGAATTGTTTTATGAGATGTATGATAAATTTTTTGATAATCTATTTCTTTGCCTTGGAATACTCGTGTGTTAAAGGAAGTGAAGGAAAATAAGTAATTTATTCGTTTCGGTGTTGTGTTTGGTTTCATGAAAAGCTTTCGAGAGATAATTGATTTTCGGAATGATTTATATTTGAAAATATTGAACTCCTAGCTGCTGACCTATTTTATTTCATAGCATTGTGTTTGAAAAGGGTTTGTATGCAATACTCACCAAAAGTGGATGAGTATGTATACTAATTGCATAATCCATGGTTGTGGTGCATTATGGAGAATGAAGGGTGATGATTAAAACCGGTTACCTGGAATTGGATTACTTCCAAGTAGCATAGGAGTATCAAAGATGTGCCCCTCCACTTTCCTTAAATTTTTTTTCTTCCCATTTTCGGTGGCTTTTAAAATAATTTTTTTTTAAATATTTTTTTTAAACTAGCATAGTCTTTGTGTTATTTATTTTTGTTAAGATAATTTTTTTTAACTAGCATAGTCTTTGTGTTAATTTTATTTCTGTTAAAAATAAATTAAAAATTAGGAAAAGTAAATGAAAATAATATTAAAAATAAATGAATCATTCCCATAATTCAAGTTTTTTTAGCTTTTTTATTTGTCTCATAATATATGTTTTTTTAGAAACTAATACTCATTTATAATTCTTTTTTCAAACATACCCTTATTTATTATATCATCATTTTCACCACTCATCTCTCCACCTCTCTATAATATAATCTCCATACATTTATTACTCCCTCCGTTTCACAATATTTGGCCTTTTATCTTTTTTTATTGTTTCACAATGTTTGACCTTTTACATTTTCAATACACAAACATGTTTTTGTTCCAATATTAACCTTTCATTCAATCATTTCTCTTACTCCTCATTAATTCTACTTTTATCATCTCTCTCATCTCTAAACCACTACATTAATTAATGAACACGCTTACTAATAAAAATTAAATACTATTACAATTTTCAATAAGAATTAAATAGGAGTATTTTAAACAAACTATACATAATACTTACAATAATTAACACTTTCTTAATCTGTGTGCCCAGACCTAAAAGGCCAAATATTGTGAAATGGATGGAGTATTACATATTTCAACACATAATCTTTTAAGGCTTATTAAACATTTTAGTCCCTCAACTTAGGTTCTCTTTTGGAATTGGTCCTTAAACTTTTTTTTCGATGATTTGAGTCCTTGAACTTTGTTTAATTTTTTGAAATGATCTTTTCGTCACTTAAGTGATGAAATAGCCGACGACATCTCACGTCACTTTCACAATATCTACAAGTGATGTGTTATGTATAGCCACGGGACAATACATGATTTTTTTTATTATAAAAATAACTTCTTTTCAAATTTAATAAAAGATTCGATTTTTTTTAAAAAATACAATTTTAATTATTTTTAATAAATTATAATTTTTTAATTTAAAAAATTCACGTGGCATCGTCTGACACATTATATATCGATGTGGCAAAGGTGACGTGACATATCCTCAGTCATATCACCACTTAAGTGATGAAAGAACCATTTCCAAAATTTGAGCAAAATTTAGGGACTCAAAGCATCGAAAAAATAAATAATACAAAGACTATGTTTGGGCCGAACATGAAGGAACAATTTATAATGTTTGGACCTGTAGAGTACTATTTCATAATGAAAGAAATTAATAGCAAAAATTAAATAATTTAAAAAAATAAATAATGATAAATCATTAAAAAATAAATAATACACCCCTGCATAATATAATAATACAACCCTGTATTATTTAAAGCCAAGTGAAAATAATATAATAATACAGCCCTTTATATTAATATTTTTAAATAGTGAAAACAATATTTAAATTGGGGGTGTTAATAATAAGGGGAAATTGCACTCACCTCTCCTGAGGTTTGTACTAATGACACAGACACCCGTTTTAGTTTGGAAAATGACATTCACCTCCTCTCCTTAGCAATCAACATTGCACTTATACCCTTCATTGTAATAAATGGTTAGTTTATTAAGGAAAATATTATACTTCGGATTGAAAAGAACATTTATATCGATATATGACTAGGGGGCACCTCGTACAAAATTCAAGCGTATTTGATCATTTTTTATACCTACGTCTTATGTAACACCTAAGTTTATTTACCCTTTTATGCCCATAAATAAAAAAAAATGAATTTAAAATTTTCTTTTTAAGTTATAAAAATCTCCCGTCAAACGGACGGAGTTTCGCTTGTTTTTAGAACTTTCCCAAAATTTCCGGTTTTTCCTACGACCTGATAAACGATAACATTTTCAAATTTCAAAGCCAGCAGGGCTATATACATATATTACAACTAGTGCAGCATCGTGCACACATCAGAACATCAGAGTATAAATCATCAGAGTAAGCGGAACTATAAACAAGTTTTGGAAAACAGTTCTTTTCCCAAAGTAAAACCCCTTCCCAAAAGGAGTCGTCCTGGGCCCCAAAAAGCTATTTACATTATATACAACAAAAATGATTCACATCATATCATCGGGCCCAGGACATTCCCATGTCCTACATGGATATAAGTGACCTACTCTCCCTGTGAGGGAGAGTACTCCTGCTCGGCCTGATCAGGTGCAAACTCTTCCCCAGTACCTGTGGTGATAGTAAGGAGTGAGTATTACACATAAAATGGGGAGGCAATTTCCAATTAAGACATAATGCAACACCAAGCCATACACATATAACAATTCAATCACCAAATGACAAAGCTCGACACATCACAGTTCATTATCAAAGTGTTCATTAGTTTCTTAAGTCAATTTCTTATCTCTTCATTATTATACATTATTTTCATAAAGTCATCTATTCTCATTTCACAGTTTATATTCACATTTCTCATTCAGTGTGTCCCAGTCACGTCTTTACTGCGTTCGCACCCACAGCGCGATAACGTCTTACCACGTCTGTACAACACTCCCAGTTACAACCGGTTGCATCACTAGGAATTTAACGCTCCTGCCAGGCATTTGGTACACCCAAGGGTCTCTCGCTCAACCAGGACTTTTCTCACCCAAAAGGCTTCACCCTGTCAAGCTATGCTATCACAATTTCCATTTATCATTACACATTTCACTTATTTGAATTCATTCAATTTCCACCTTCTCAACACATTTTATTTCATTTATTTTGGCAGTGAATTGAGTCTTGGTGCATTAATGCCTGACATGGCATTTGGACCTAATGGGAATTTTAGCCTGGTGAGCACTTGGCCCTTAGGAATTTGGTACACCCGGCAGGGGCACCTAGTCTATCAATGCACCGATCCTCAATTCAACTGCACTTTCCATTATTATTTACTTTATGCATTTTTGTCATTCTTTGCCTTGGATTCTAAATAACATCACTTCTTAAGCCATTTAACAACATAAGCATTATAATTATCAACATCACCAAATATCATCATGAAGCATATAATCATCCAAATATTTTCCCTATGTCATAAGTTCTATTTTAATCATTATTCTATAATATAACAACCTAAACTAACACATAACTCTTAGTATCCATTATATGCATATTGTAAACTAAACCCCAGAGTACGGTAATACTCACTATAACCCACTCCTTACCTCAAATTAGTGAGAAGTAAATAGAACCTTTATGCCTTAGCTCAAAACCTTGGGAACTTGAATTTCCTAAGCTTAGCTTGCCACCTCAACAAAGATATGATGAAGTGATGATATACAATCCTATTTGAGAGAACACAAGATGATTGATCCTTGCCTTTGTCTTGGTTTTGATTTGAAGGCATGAAACAAAGCTCCTACATAGACAAGGGTTCATGAAAACCCTAAGAAAATTAAACACTACCCCTATGAGCTAGAAAGAACTTGAAAGGGAATTATATCATGCCTAAGAACTTCAACTTACCCCAAATGATGATGAAGTTTGAAAACCAAGAAGGATAGGAGAGGGAGCAATTCGTGTGAATCAAGGGAGGAGAGAAATGAAGCTTCAACCCACTTCCATGGTGCAAGGCTTGATGGGGCTTGGTGATTTTGGGTTTGAGGTGCCCAAAAATCAAGTGTTTATGAAGGAATGGTGATGGAAGTGATCTTGGAGTTGAGAGGATTTGATGAAGGTGATGAGTTGATGATGGTGTTGAAAGGTGGTGAAGTGAAGTGTTTTTGGTGTCTTATTTCTTGCCTTGAAGCTGAGAAAATCGTGTGGCTGGAAATCAAGACTTAGCCACCAAGCCAAAATTCGACGCACCAGATCTGATCTGGTGTGCGTCGCTCGCCTAGGCGAGCCATTTACTCGCTTGGGCGAGTCCTGGCACCAGCTGGTGCGCGTTGCATGAAACTGGTGCCGTCAGGTGGGGGTTTTGGCGCGCCACACGCAAAACTGGTGCGGCTGGTGCGCACCTCCGCTCGCCTGGGCAGGTTTTTCACTGTCTGGTGCACGTATGAACAGTGCACCCGCCTGGGCGCATGATGGTGCGCCTGGGCGAGAAACAGAGTTTTCAATCTTCGATTCGCCGTAACTTTTTCGTTAACCGTCGGATCGGGTCCAAATTTTTAGACAAGCTTCTTCACCCCATAAACTTCATATCCAACAGTGGAATTTATTTTCTTAGCATCCTATAATAAATTTCTAATTTTCTCTTTTCGGTCGATTTCTGACATCTAAAACGCTGATTTAACTCCCGATTTCGCTTAGTTAATTTCGCTCGAAGCTACCATTGCCTTCTATACAACCCCTAGGACTTATAATTACCACTCACCTATCTACCAAAATTCGTTAAGTCATTATTCCAATTTTTCCTAGGTTTTTAATAATAATTTCATTTAAAATAAAGTTCAGGATGTTACAATTCTCTCCCACTTACCAGAATTTCGTCCTCAAAATTCGTCGAAAAATTGTGGATGAGAATGCCTGATCTTGTCCTCCAGTTCCCATGTAGCCTCTTCCACATTGTTCCTGATCCAGATAACTTTCACCAAAGAGATTTCTTTGCCTCTGAGCTGCTTCACCTGCCTGTCTTCAATTCTAACTGGCAGAACTACAAAAGTCAAATTCTCCTTCAAAGGCAAATCATCTAGGGTAACCACATGCGAAGGATCATGGACGTATTTCCTTAATTGTGAAACATGAAACACGTCATGAAGCCTTGCTAAATGAGGGGGTAAGGCAATCCTGTACACCACCGGGCCGACTTTCTCCAGAATCTCATAAGGCCCAACAAACCGAGGAGTTAGTTTCCTGGACTTAATTGCCCTACCAATTCCTGTGACCGGAGACACTCTTAGGAACACATGATTCCCAACATCGAACTCCAAAGGTCTCCTTCGCCTATCAGCATAACTCTTTTGGCGATCCTGTGAAGTTTTCATTTTATTCTTGATCATTGTGACCTTCTCAGTTGTTTCTTTCACAATGTCAGGACCTGTCAACAGATTTTCACCTATCTGGAACCAACACAAAGGCGTTCTACATTTCCTTCCGTAGAGAGCCTCAAATGGTGCCATGCCGATACTGGAGTGAAAACTGTTGTTGTAAGTAAACTCCATCAAAGGTAGTAACTGCTCCCAACTACCGGCTTGCTCCAGAACACACGCTCTCAACAAATCCTCAAGCGTCTGGATAGTACGCTCAGATTGCCCGTCTGTCTGCGGATGATAAGCCGTACTAAATTTCAGCTTAGTACCCAATGCCTGCTGAAGACTCTGCCAAAATCTGGACAGAAACCTCGGATCGCGATCGGATACTATACTGGTAGGAACACCATGCAACTTCACTATGTCCCTGATATACAACTGAGTCAACTTCTCAAGAGTATACTTCTTGTGAATAGGGATAAAATGAGCACACTTTGTAAGACGGTCCACCACCACCCAAACTGCATCACATCCTCCAGCAGTCCTTGGTAAACCCGTCACAAAGTCCATAGCTATACTATCCCATTTCCACTCCGGGATATCAAGTGATCGCAAAGGACCACCAGGCTTTTGATGCTCAATTTTAACTTTCTGACAAGTTAGGCAATGCTCAATTTTAACTTTCTGATAAGTTAGGCAATGAGACACATGATCGGCCACATCGGTTTTCAACTTCGGCCACCAATAAATCCTTTTCAAGTCTTGGTACATCTTTGTTGCACCAGGATGGAAATTCATCTTGGTTCGATGCGCTTCCCATAGGATATCTCTTCTAACTTCAAAATCCATAGGAACACATATCCGACCCCTAAATCGGATAATGCCATCAGAACCTTTCACAAAGTCGGGCTCTTCATTGCCCGATGCCCCTTCTAACAACTTTTGCAGCTCTACATCATCGGCTTGTCTTTCTTTAATAAGACCAATCAAGTCATTAGTAACCCGCAACATTTCAAGAACGATGATCTTCTCTTTCACTTGCATGTTCAAGTTGAGGTCACTAAACTCTTGAATTAATTGCATCTCTTTCACCATCAGATTGCTGACATGCAAAGTCTTACGACTTAGTGCATCAGCCACTACATTGGCTTTGCCTGGATGATACTGAAGATCGAAGTCATAGTCCTTCAGAAACTCCATCCACCTCCTCTGTCTCATATTCAACTCTCTTTGATCGAAGAGATAGCGAAGACTTTTATGATCGCTAAAGACTTCGAACTTTGAACCATATAGATAATGCCTCCAGATTTTCAAAGCAAAAACTACTGCCGCCAACTCAAGATCATGAATGGGATAGTTCTGTTCGTGCTGCCTCAATTGTCTGGATGCATAAGATATGACTTGTCCTTGCTGCATCAACACACAACCCAACCCTTGCTTAGAAGCATCACAATACACCACGAAGGATTGAGTCGGGTCCGGCAAAATTAGCACTGGGGAACTAGTCAACCGCCTCTTCAATTCCTGGAAACTATCTTCACATTCCGGGGACCATTCAAACGGAACACCTTTCCGTGTAAGAGTCGTCAAAGGAAGGGCCAATTTAGAAAACCCCTCAATAAACCTCCGATAATACCCAGCCATACCAAGAAAACTCCTGATCTCAGTAATGGACTTGGGTCTCTCCCACTTAAGTACCGCTTCCACCTTAGAAGGATCAACAGCAACACCCTTCTCAGAAATGACATGCCCCAGAAACTGCACTTCAATCAACCAGAAACTACATTTAGAAAGCTTTGCATAAAGCTGTTTGGATTTGAGAATTTGCAATACTATTCTCAGATGCTCAGCATGCTCACTTGGACCCTTAGAATAGATGAGAATGTCGTCGATAAAGACTATGACAAAAGAATCCAAGTACGACCTGAAAATTCTGTTCATATAGTCCATGAAGATGGCCGGAGCATTCGTGATACCAAAGGACATAACCACATATTCAAAATGTCCATATCTCGACCTGAATGCCGTTTTAGGGATGTCCTCCTCTCGGATACGGATTTGATGGTATCCAGATCGAAGGTCAATCTTAGAAAACACGGCTGCCCCTCGCAATTGGTCCAGCAAATCATCAATGCGAGGAAGAGGATACTTGTTTTTCACAGTCACCGCATTCAATTGCCTATAATCGATGCACATTCGGAGACTTCCGTCCTTCTTTTTAACAAAAAGAATCGGAGCTCCCCAAGGTGACACACTTGGTCTAATCAAGCCCTTAGCCAAACGCTCCTCTATCTGCTCTTTCAACTCTGCTAACTCCGGAGGTGCCATTCTGTACGGGGCTATTGAAATAGGACATGCACCAGGCATCAGATCAATACTAAACTCCACTTCTCTGTTCGGCGGTATTCCAGGAATCTCTGTAGGAAAGACTTCCGGAAATTCACAGACTATCGGAATCTGACTGATCTCTGCCTCCTCATTCATTTCCAGGGCAGATAAAGAAAGATCACTGATAGTAATAGATTTCTGATGACAGTCAATCAGAACTTGGTGCCGAGACATCCAGTCCATGCCCAGAATGATGTCCAGTTTAGTTAGAGGCAAGCAGATTAGATTTACGTTGAATTCCCGCTTCAATACTCGAAGTGGACAATCCAAACACATCGTTGATGTGACTACAGAAGAATTTGTAGGGGTAGAAACAGATAACTTGTAAGGCATTTCTATTGCAGATAATCCTAACTTCTTCATACAATCGACAGAAATAAAGGAATGAGTAGCCCCACAGTCAAAGAGAATACCGCAAGGAATACTATTAACATAAGCGGTACCTCTAATCAGTTCATCAGCATCAGTAACTTCCTCACGTCCAGAGTATACACCTTGCCCTTCCGAGTCACCCGATTATCACCAGCTTTCTGAGCCTTGGCCACATTCACCTCTTTCTTTACTGCGTTTCTAGGACAATTTGTCATCATGTGACCCGGCTGACCGCATTTGTAACAGGTCACTATCCTCTTGCTCGGATCCAGTTTCCAGCAATCTCCCCTATGCTGCCTGCCACAATGTGGACAAGTCGGAATAGGACCATAGGTACTCACTACTGGGCCTGTTCTAGGCTGGGAGTAAGGACCTGGTCGCTGCACCGAACTCTTGCCCCTGATAGGACCTCCAGACTTTTGCACATTCTTGCTGCGTTTCTCAGCTGCACGCTGCTTCCTGCTCTTCTCATAAGTGCTAGTCATGTTAATCAGTTGAGACAGGTTGGCGATGTTCTGATATTCAAAAGCCATCTTGATTTCAGAATGAAGTCCGGTCTCGAACTTGATGCACTTGGTCCGTTCATCTGCATCCCTGTAACTCCCTGCATATCGGATCAAGTCCTCAAACCTAGCAGCATACTCCCCGACGCTCATGTTCCCTTGCACGAGCTGCAGAAAAGTTATCTCCTTCTCTCTACGAACATCTTCAGGAAAGTATTTGCCCAGAAAACGATTCTTGAACAAATCCCATGTGATCACCTGGTTGTCCGCCTCCAAACCCCTCCGCATTTGTTGCCACCAGTGTTCTGCTTCACTAGTCAGCATGTATTGTGCTAGCAGAACCTTCTGTTCCTCCGGTGGTGCCATAGTGTTAAGGATCTTTTCGATCTCCTGCAACCAAAGCTGTGCCCCATCGGGATTGAACCCACCTTCGAACTTTTGCGGATCGTTCTTTCTGAACCGTGCAAGCCAATCAATTGCAACTGGAGCTGGGTGTTGAGGATTCATTGATGCCGCTGCGGGCGTTGCTGCGGCTGCAGCTGCTTCTTCTATGTTCTCCCCCTGGTTATGATGCACTTGCGCTATGTTAGCAGCCTGATCCTGTTGCATCTGTACCAGATGCTCCAGAATAGCGCGGATCCCGTCATTCTCGACCCGTCTACCAGCCATTCTGTTTAGTCATGCATAAGGCCGACAGTTATTGCTTGATAGCATAATTACTAGTATAAACATCCTATCAATAGACTCTAGACTCTAAACTATAATTATCGATTACTCGCTCGGTGAGTAATCACTGGAGTAGCTCATAACTCCAAAGGCCGAGGGAAACTGCTCTAATACCATAAATGTAACACCTAAGTTTATTTACCCTTTTATGCCCTTAAATAAAAAAAAATGAATTTAAAATTTTCTTTTTAAGTTATAAAAATCTCCCGTCAAACGGACGGAGTTTTGCTTGTTTTTAGAACTTTCCCAAAATTTCCGGTTTTTCCTACGACCTGATAAACGATAACATTTTCAAATTTCAATGCCAGCAGGGCTATATACATATATCACAACTAGTGCAGCATCGTGCACACATCAGAACATCAGAGTATAATTCATCAAAGTAAGCGGAACTATAAACAAGTTTTGGAAAACAGTTCTTTTCCCAAAGTAAAACCCCTTCCCAAAAGGAGTCGTCCTGGGCCCCCAAAAAGCTATTTACATTATATACAACAAAAATGATTCACATCATATCATCGGGCCCAGGACATTCCCATGTCCTACATGGATATAAGTGACCTACTCTCCCTGTGAGGGAGAGTACTCCTGCTCGGCCTGATCAGGTGCAAACTCTTCCCCAGTACCTGTGGTGATAGTAAGGAGTGAGTATTACACATAAAATGGGGAGGCAGTTTCCAATTAAGACATAATGCAACACCAAGCCATACACATATAACAATTCAATCACCAAATGACAAAGCTCGACACATCACAGTTCATTATCAAAGTGTTCATTAGTTTCTTAAGTCAATTTCTTATCTCTTCATTATTATACATTATTTTCATAAAGTCATCTATTCTCATTTCACAGTTTATATTCACATTTCTCATTCAGTGTGTCCCAGTCACGTCTTTACTGCGTTCGCACCCACAGCGCGATAACGTCTTACCACGTCTGTACAACACTCCCAGTTACAACCGGTTGCATCACTAGGAATTTAACGCTCCTGCCAGGCATTTGGTACACCCAAGGGTCTCTCGCTCAACCAGGACTTTTCTCACCCAAAAGGCTTCACCCTGTCAAGCTATGCTATCATAATTTCCATTTATCATTACACATTTCACTTATTTGAATTCATTCAATTTCCACCTTCTCAACACATTTTATTTCATTTATTTTGGCAGTGAATTGAGTCTTGGTGCATTAATGCCTGACATGGCATTTGGACCTAATGGGAATTTTAGCCTGGTGAGCACTTGGCCCTTAGGAATTTGGTACACCCGGCAGGGGCACCTAGTCTATCAATGCACCGATCCTCAATTCAACTGCACTTTCCATTATTATTTACTTTATGCATTTTTGTCATTCTTTGCCTTGGATTCTAAATAACATCACTTCTTAAGCCATTTAACAACATAAGCATTATAATTATCAACATCACCAAATATCATCATGAAGCATATAATCATCCAAATATTTTCCCTATGTCATAAGTTCTATTTTAATCATTATTCTATAATATAACAACCTAAACTAACACATAACTCTTAGTATCCATTATATGCATATTGTAAACTAAACCCCAGAGTACGGTAATACTCACTATAACCCACTCCTTACCTCAAATTAGTGAGAAGTAAATAGAACCTTTATGCCTTAGCTCAAAACCTTGGGAACTTGAATTTCCTAAGCTTAGCTTGCCACCTCAACAAAGATATGATGAAGTGATGATATACAATCCTATTTGAGAGAACACAAGATGATTGATCCTTGCCTTTGTCTTGGTTTTGATTTGAAGGCATGAAACAAAGCTCCTACATAGACAAGGGTTCATGAAAACCCTAAGAAAATTAAACACTACCCCTATGAGCTAGAAAGAACTTGAAAGGGAATTATATCATGCCTAAGAACTTCAACTTACCCCAAATGATGATGAAGTTTGAAAACCAAGAAGGATAGGAGAGGGAGCAATTCGTGTGAATCAAGGGAGGAGAGAAATGAAGCTTCAACCCACTTCCATGGTGCAAGGCTTGATGGGGCTTGGTGATTTTGGGTTTGAGGTGCCCAAAAATCAAGTGTTTATGAAGGAATGGTGATGGAAGTGATCTTGGAGTTGAGAGGATTTGATGAAGGTGATGAGTTGATGATGGTGTTGAAAGGTGGTGAAGTGAAGTGTTTTTGGTGTCTTATTTCTTGCCTTGGAGCTGAGAAAATCGTGTGGCTGGAAATCAAGACTTAGCCACCAAGCCAAAATTCGACGCACCAGATCTGATCTGGTGTGCGTCGCTCGCCTGGGCGAGCCATTTACTCGCTTGGGCGAGTCCTGGCACCAGCTGGTGCGCGTTGCATGAAACTGGTGCGGTCAGGTGGGGGTTTTGGCGCGCCACACGCAAAACTGGTGCGGCTGGTGCGCACCTCCGCTCGCCTGGGCGGGTTTTTCACTGTTTGGTGAACGTATGAACAGTGCACCCGCCTGGGCGCATGATGGTGCGCCTGGGCGAGAAACAGAGTTTTCAATCTTCGATTCGCCGTAACTTTTTCGTTAACCGTCGGATCGGGTCCAAATTTTTAGACAAGCTTCTTCACCCCATAAACTTCATATCCAACGGTGGAATTTATTTTCTTAGCATCCTATAATAAATTTCTAATTTTCTCTTTTCGGTCGATTTCTAACCTCTAAAACGCCGATTTAACTCCCGATTTCGCTTAGTTAATTTCGCTCGAAGCTACCATTGCCTTCTATACAACCCCTAGGACTTATAATTACCACTCACCTATCTACCAAAATTCGTTAAGTCATTATTCCAATTTTTCCTAGGTTTTTAATAATAATTTCATTTAACATAAAGTTCAGGATGTTACATCTTATCTCAGACGTAAGGCTTTTTTTATAAAATTTCCACCCCTACGTCTTAAAAAAATTTAGCCCCTACATTTTAGTTTTGACGTAGGGTGTTTTTAAACAAATTTTAACCCCTAAGACTTATGTGAAGCGTAAGGCTTTTTTATAAAATTTTAACCCCTACATCTTAGTTGAGACATAGGATTGTTTTTTTTAAAAAATGGGCCAAACATCAAATGGCGGCGTTTTTAGCTCATTCCTTTGAGGAAGTAATGTTTTTTAATTAAAAATAATATTTATAATAATAAAAATAATATTATTTTGAAATATAAATATTTACAATAATAATAATAATAAAACTAATATTTAAAAAATATTATTTATAAAAAAAGTGTTATATAATTTTAGGGTTAGGGTATCATTGCCCTATTTAGTGACATGTTAGGTTATCGTTTTCTCATTCTAACGTCGAAGGTGACATGTTAGGGACCCTCCTAACCCCATTATTTCTCTTTATGCATGAACAGACATCATATATTCATATTTTTATTATGTCTGTTCATGCATAATGATTAAAATAAAATAAAGTAAGTATAAATTCCAGATATTAAAATAAGTATAAATAAAATAAAATATTAATAATAAAATAAGTATAAATTCTAGATATTTTTATTATTATCGTTTTAATTTTAAAAATAAAAATATTGCTTTAATGGTGATTCTAATGAAAACAGGAAAAAAATTTGTTCGTTGATAAAAAATAATTTAAAGGCCAAAATATACCATCTGCGTGAAACACTCACAATTAGTATTTTCAAGTGCAGTGGGTACTACTTCCGTTCCTATGTATAAGACATTTTTATGACTTTTATTTTATCCCTATTTATAAGACCATATACAAATTTTTAATGACAATTAATTATTCTTCTGTCCCATAAGTTAAGTTCTTTTAGGCTCTTCCACATAAATTAAGAAATGAGTAAATAAGAGTATCAGAATTTGGTATATTTTGACTAAATTACGCTCAATTAATAGCAGGAGAGAGTAATAATAAATGTATGAAAATTATATTGAAGAGAAATGAATAAACATGTGGTGGAAAAAATGTAATAAATAAGGGTATAGTTGGAAAAAAAGTATAAATGAGTATTGTGTTTCTAAAAGAACATAACTTATGAGACAAAATTAAAAACCTAAATGAACATAATTTATGAGACGGAGGGAGTACTTTTTTCCACAAATACTCATATTTATTTAACACTTTTTAAGTTTTCAATACTATTAATAAAGGTAATTTTGAAAATACATATCAAATATTCACGTTTCCGATTTAAAAAAACTTAAACATTTATCCATTTGAAAAAAAAAATCCATGTTTTTACGAGGATGGCACTGTAGCAGTGTGCAGTGGGTGCACGTGTCAGGTGAAAGGGTGGAGTGGAGAAAAAAAAACGGAAATAACCATGTTTGCTAGGCACGAGGAATAACCGGGAATAGGGGGTAGCAACCAGTTAGTATACAAACTCATCTTCTTTAAGTGAGTACTGAATAACGACCCGTTTGAAAAATGAATTGTTTAAGTGTTTGTTTTGTCACAAAATATTGGGTGAACTAAAGTACGATTTTACGATGTTTTCGGATTTTCCGCAAAAGAGATTTTGAGTTGTTTTGCTGCTGTCTAGCATTGATTTAAATTGTGTTTCACTTTTAAAAATGCTTTCAATTAATTTAAAGTTGCGTTTTCAATGGTACTTGATTTGAAGAAAAATCAGATTGAAAAAGTAATGTTTTTCGATGTTTTCGGGTTGTGATTAGCTGGCTGTCCGGAACGGACTAGCAACCAAAGAAATTGTTTTAAAGTATTTTGTTAATTGTTTTAGAAATATTTTGAGGTATTTAAAGTAGGATTTGATTTGAGAAAGTAAAGATTTTCTTGTATGCTTACTCGACGAGAATTAAAACAAGTTTTCAAAAGTGAGTTGTTATTAAGCATGAATGTTAGTAAGTAGCCTTGTACTAATTGTGTGTCTTATTTTAAGCAAGGAATCTGTAGATCGGGAGTTTGGAGCGGCTATCAGCCGGGCGAACCTGCAACCATTTCTAACAATGTTTGCTGGACAAGAGGTGGGAGAGGGGGCTCCCTAAGACACTGTGGTATTTAGGTAAAATGTTAAGATGTTCCTGACCATCTCAAAAGCCGGAATGTGGGGTCTGTGAGTCAGTCGTATAGTGGCAACTGTTTGTGTGTTTATATCCACCTATACGCAGAACTAAGACATCCCTTTTCTATTGTAATATTATGACATGATGCTATTGATGTGATTATACTATTATGATATGATACGCTTTATGATTTATGCCATGTTGAATATTACATATGATGATGTAAATGTTCGTATGTGATAATGATGCTGATGAGAATAATGCGATCATGCGAAAACTAAGTCTTAAAAAGGGAAAGATTCCAGCGAATGACATGACGTGTATACGTTGAACGGATCGAAGGTGCAAGGAAATAAATGATAAAATGAATATGATTGGCGCCCAGTGGATATGTACGTGTTATGCGGCGGAAGGCGGAAGTACTCCCCGATAAGCATCATTTGTGTGACGTGCTTGCCAGGCTAAGGAGCTCCCTGATGTGTTTAGTTGCTATGATGACTACGCAATAATGAGAAAGCGTTAATGTGAAAGATCTAATTAGAGGTCGAGGATTACCGAAGGGATGAACAAGAGTGACTCGTCCGAACCTAGGATCAATAAAATACTAATAAGACATTAAAAGACATTGAATAAAGCGGCGAGTTGAGTGTGAAGTAGTGGAGAGGAAGATACCCTCTTTATCTGCAGATATTCAGGTGAGTGATTGTGATAGGGGAGGGTGATGACGGTGAAACGTCAAGTAACCTGGAGTGCTTTTCTAGGCAGAATGAGTCTATATGTGATCGGGGATTAATACTCAAAGGATCGTAGCGTGTTCTGCATAGCTAACTAGAAAAGTACTGTCGCCCCCTTGATCAATTTAGGAATGGTGAGAGGGAACCTGAACGAGGCGGGCAGTCGATTGGTGTTGGGCCCTTGCGGTATCGCGTAAAATGTTAATTGTGATGATGGTCGGCCCGTACGGTTGTGGCCTTGACAAATATATATGTTGTTGGATTTTCTCGGCTGTTCGACCTGCGTGGGTTAAGGTTCTTGTACGTCCCGTTTGCTTCTGATTAGGCTTGGGAGGATTGGAGGAGATGTATGTGTGCTAACTAACTCCACAATGACAATTTCTTATCCCCTGTCATTGATGGACGCGATTTGATAAAACTTAATAAAGTGATTCACAATATTGAAAAGATTTCTTAGAATAAGAGGTTGGAATATAATGAAGATATTGACAATAAGAACAAGAATGGCTAAGTGAAGAGGATACGTTTAGAAGGTCAAAGTGGAAGAGAATTCCGGATAAGCTCAAGGATGTGATGTCTTGACGGCTAAGAGTTGTAAAGTAATGTTGAGGAATGAATTGCGAAAGAAATAAATAATGGTGAAAAGAGAATGGAAAGCTTGAGAATTATGAATGAGTAGTTATGATAATATTGTGAAATATGTTGTATATTTTTATCTGTTGTTGTGATGATTGTTGTTTTTATGTCTTGATGTTTTGCCTACTGTAATTCCACCTCGTCGACGATGATTCGTTCGGGTTGCTCACACTCTCTGTGTTCTCTTTTCCTGTGGACTTCGATGACGATGTGGTCTATGAATGTAAGGTACCCCTTGAGATTAATAAGATAATATTGCTCTATCGCGATGTAACTTGCGTTATGCTACGACCTGTTTTGAGAAACTAATAACCCTGATAAATTTAATATGTTCACCTATGGTATTTATGAACCGTTGTTTATTTTGGTAAATAAAGTATTCTATAACAATGAAGGGAAAAAGTTACAAAGCACGATGTTGGTAACATCTCGGTTTGAAACTTGAGGATGACGTGTGACATGACAGATAAGTTTTTGTAAATAAAAAAAATGAAATCAAATTGTTTAGTGAAATAGCTTCATGTCCAGGTCATCAGTGTAAAAAAAAATTCCTACATTTTGACTAAATAAAAATATTTTCAAGTTACTCAATCGGGGTGTAACACTTCTGGGCACGAAATCAATGAGCACAAGACCACTATCTTCTTCTCTTCTAATGTTGATCAGAATGTTATGGATGACATTATTAATAGTACTGGTTACAAGGATACCAAAGGCCTTAGAAGTTATTTGGGTTCTATTGATCATGGAGATCGCAGAATGAAAGATAAATACAAACCCCTTCTCGATAAAATGGCTAATAAGTTAGCAGGGTGGAAAACCAGTTCTCTTTCTTTGGCAGGGAGAGTAACTATTGCACAGTCTGTTATTGGTTCTATGACAAATCATGGTCTGCAACATTCGAGTATTCCAAAAAGTATTGGCCTTAAGATTGAAAAGCTGCAACTCAACTTTGTCTGTGGTAGCTCAAGTGATAGACGAAAGGCTCACTTAATCAGTTGAGAAAAATTGTGCATGCCTAAGTGTCAAGGAGGTCTTGGCTTTAGGAGAATTTAGGCTTTTAATGATGCATTCTTATTGAAACTTTGGGGAATACTTTCTAAACACAATGCTATGTGGGTTCAAGTTCTCAAAGGCAAGTATGCTCTTGGGCACAACCTCATGTACACCACAATTGCTAATTCTTCTGATTCTTCCCTATGGAAATGCTTGGTTACTTTATGGCCTATATTTTTAACAATGATGAGTACGAGGTTGGGAATGACAAAAGGAACTTGGTTCTGGAAAGACAAATGGATAAGGGATAATATTATTATTCAGGATTTCAAAAGTAATAATATCAATATGGATAATGATATGACTTTGGTGAGTGATATGGTAGGCATGGATGGGGATTGAGATTTCCAAACTATTCAACACCTTGTTTTCCCGTTCATAATGCACAGACTTCATTCCATTCCACTAGCTCATGATGACTTTGGAGAGGATTTGATTGTTTAGAGTGGTGCTCCTCATGGGTCCTTCAAGGTTAAGCATGCCTATATCCCTCTTAGTAATGATCGTTTGATAGTTGAACCTATTCCTTGGCATCGGGATTGGAAGATTAAAGGACCAGAACGTGGGAAGTTTCAATTTTGGAAAGTGGGTCATGATCGCCTTCTAACTAACCATCGCAATAGTAGATGGGGTTTGGGGTTTCCCTATTGCAAATTTTGTCATGGCGGTGATGAGACTACCTTGCATGCCATGAGATATTGTTCCAAAGCGAAAGAATTGTGGAGAGCTTTCATTCTTCCCTCTGAAACTACTCGTTTTTTCTCTTTTGATTTGCATTCTTGGTGTAGAGATAATATTAACAATGGATGGGGCAATTTCACTATTGAGAAGTGGAACATTGTCTTTATTTGTTGCATATATTATTTTCGGCAATGGAGAAATTTCTCCTCAGTTGACCCCAACTTTAATTATCCTACTGATTTGTGATTTTTTGTGTATATGCAGGTGCATGGAATTTTTAATACTCTTATTGTCAACCTGAGGGATGTGGCCAAGAAAATGGAAATGCTCTTTTCCAGTTGGCACCCTCTCCCGGATTGATGGATCAAGTTGAACACAGATGGAACCTCAAAAAGGTAATCAAGGATTAGCTGGTTGTGGCGGACTGTTCCATGCTGATGGTGGCACCGGGCTTGGTGGATCTTGCAGAAAAATTGGCATTTCAATAACTTATAAGGCAAAACTGTGGGGCATTTATGTTGGGCTCTTGCTTGCTTGAGACAAAGGCTTGAGAAGACTTGTAGTGGAATGTGACTCCTTGTCTATAGTGAACTCTCTCAACCACACTGATATTAATCATCATGCAACAAACGTGAATGCAAATATGTAAAGAATCTTAATTCTGTGCAGGAGGAACCAGAGCATTATATTCCCTCATTCTTTGCGGGAAGGCAATATGTGTTCTGATTATTTGTCTAATAGCAATCTCACCCTTGATTTTGGTTGTCATTTAGTAGATTTACCGGACCAAACTCTTAGGAGGTTGCTCCAACGGGATTACAGAGGAGTAGCTCTCCCTAGGATCTCGATTGTTTCTTAGTTTGTTGTCTTTTAGGCGCTTTGCCCCTTTTGTTCACCAAAAAAAAATAATTAAGCTTTTTATAATAAATTTTTGTATTTAGATTTGATTAAACTAGTCGTTCTATTCATTCTACTCATGAAAAAAATTAAACACGATGAATCACAAAAAAAAAACGAAGTTAATACTCAAATTAAAACAACATAACCAAAACTCAAGACCTGTGCATCGCACGGGTAAAGTTACTAGTTAGTGATAAAATGCACGGCCTACCATCAATGTGAATTTTTCTTTATTTATTTGACGCTTCCAAATCTATATTCAGTTAGAATCAGATTATTGCTTTCCACATATGTGACTAGTAAGCTTTCACTAGGCTATGTGTCATCCTTCTTCTACAAAGGAAGGGGATGGATAAAAAGCCGTGAAAAATCTATTTTAATGAGGTATCTTAGTCCCATATCGATGATCCGCATTGTTGTTCCCTTCCTTTTAAATATATATTTTTGTAACTCCAAAGTTTTATAATCACATAAAATGAAATAACACATGGACCTTAAGTTTTGGGCCTAAGTTTATTTTATAAAATTTACCATTTCGCTATTTTCGGTGGGCTGGAGTTCTGGTTCATGAATGTATATGTTGAAATACCACTAAAATTGAGGTAATTCCTTTAATTTCTCTATTTTTTTAGCTCATTTTTAATGAAATAATTTTCTTTATATTTTTGTATATTAATACTTTCATTTTTTGTTGAGCATTCTTTCATTCGTAAAGATCAAAGTTGTGTCAATCCTTAAAATCATTGGTTGTATTTGCTTCATTTTATGTAATAGGCAGGAATGTGAAGTAAACCGAGAGGATATGATTTATTGTACTAGAGAAGATTTCTATCCCGATGTAGTTGTTGTACCATCTATCAGCGCTTCAAATATTGATTTGCAGCCCATTCGCAATAAGGCAATTAAAAATATAAATTTGTCAATATGCACGTAAGTTAAATCGTCTTGAAGTTAAGTTTTTTTTTTTATTTTTTTTATTTGGGTCGTTTGCTTTTGTTAATTACATTTGGATTATTCTTTTTATATTGATAGGGATGACAAATTTGAGTTCGTTGGGTGGAGGAATCAAGAAAGTGAAGAAACATGTTGCATATTTCAGGTGAGGTTGATTGTATTTTTATTTATACTCTTGCATTCATAACTTATGCTACTTCTCAAATTTAAATAATATTTTTATGTACTAAAGATCAATGTGAAGGTGCGCGTAAGATTGTATTATAGTCTTGACGCATCTATTGGAGGGAGAGAAGACATTTCCATGGAGCAAAGGGGCTATTTTTGTGACCATTATGATATTCAGAGTGCTAACACCATTAGATGGAAGAGTATTTTGCATTATTTCAAGAACTATACTAAGCTTCAGAATGTTGTTGCTGAGGATTAGTATAGTAGGTTTGAGTACAAGACTTGTACTGAGGCTTTTACGCATGAACATGTTGCTGTATATAGCACATGTTAGATGCTTAATAAGTAATAACCTGGATAACCTCATGGTGCCGTGTGAGGGGTGCAAGGATTGGTATCATCCAGCTTGCGTGGGCATGACCACCATTGTGGAAGTAAAGAATTTTAACCATTTTGAATGTTCCGAATGTTCATTTGACGATTACTTGAAGATAGCCCATATTACGCTTCCTGTTTTACTAGCATATGATGGCAAGGTGGAGCTGAAGTGGTGGAAGTGAGGATCATGATACATAACTAACACTGGTTTTAGAATTGTGTCTTTTTCTGAATTTTGTTAGCTATGTGGTGTAGCCGTTGTGTGTATTGCATAGCTTCATCCAAAAGCGATAATAATAAATTTCAAGTATTTGACTCATCAGGCTATGTATATATTCGTGTTAGATGTGCCAACATTGATTTGTTTCCCTTTTTTGTCCAAAATAGAACAACTCTATTATAAATGTTAATCTAGGATAACATCTAACCTTGAACATTGGAGTAGTAAGAATTCCACAATCACTATTTCATCATATTATCTTTTAACAAGTTTTTGTTTTTTTCTATGGCTAGTCAAGTGTCATTTATTTATTGATTAAGAGTTATAGTTATAATGTCAAGGTGCTATTAGTTGCTTTATAAATTTTGTGATATCTTAGGGAATCCTGTGAATCTGCTCTAAAGGAGAAACATTTTCTTGATACCTCTTACAAGGAAGAATTTGTAGAAGATTCTACTACTTCCTAGTTAGAACAACTAGAGGCTTTAGGGAGAGTGTCCAATAAAGTTGCAGAGGCTGACATACTAGTAGAGGTGCATACAAAGATGTCTTTTATTACTTTTTCGTTAACGTTTTATTGACTTTCATAAAATTGCCTAATTATTTATCATTTTTGTTGAGGATTTTAGGTGTCGGATTACCTATGTTGTAATATGACGCTCGATATTTTCCATGATCCCGTCATTACTCCTACATTTGATGAGAAGGCAATGATGCTTGAACATCTTGAGAAGGTAATATGATTTTTACTTCGAATCTTTCATCTTTCAGATCAATTGTTATCCATATCATTCCATTCATTGTTTTCCAATAAGGATCATTCAAGTCACTATGTAGCCATCTAATTTCTTTGTAAACAGGTCGAAAAGTTTGAACCTACCACATCAGAGCCGCTTATTTCATCACAACTGGTACGAAACTACACCATGAAGGAAGTTGTCCATGCTTTCTTGGACAAAAGTTTGTGGAAATACAAGATAGATTAAAATAAGGTTGTGATAAATCAATTGTTGTTTTAGGTTCTATCTTCTTGAAAAATGCATCAAAATGCTATATTTCCATGGGATGTTTCATTGCACTCTCTCTATTCCATATCTTTTGTCCTTTTAGGCTTGGACACACATATTAAGAAAGTATTGATAATTATAAGTTTTATATGTTTTTGTCTAAAACGCCTTTATTTAATTCTTATTGAAAATTGTAATGGTATTTAATTTTTTTTAGGAAGTGTGTCCATTAATTAATGTATAGTAGTTTAAGGATGAGACAAAAGATAAATGTAGAATTAACGAGGAATAAAATAAATGATTGAATGAAGGGTTAAAGGACAAAAGTTATGCATTGAAATTGTAAAAGGACAAAAGTTATGGAATAGAAAAAAAAAGCCTAAAAGGCCAAAAGATACATTCCCTTCGGTCCTATGTATAGGGCATACTTAACCGTATTCCCCTGACCAAGGAAAGTTGTTCGTTTTGTGAATTTTATGAAAATATATTGTAACATTACAATTTTACCCCCTCCACTTTACATGGAAATTTCACATTCATTAATGAATAACAAAAAAACATAGTTAGTCAAAGCATTTAATAAGGGCAAAAAAGAGAAAAAAAAATTAATGATGCATAGTAAATATAAAATGCCCTATATATAGGACCAAAGATTTCTTCTAGAAGGTGTCCTATATATAGGACTGGAGCGAATAGAATGGAAGTAGTAATATGTTTACAATTACCTTGCTTTGAACATTCCAATCCTTCAAATGAGTTGTACATGTTTATATACTAGTGTATCAAGCTCGTGCCATGCACGAGTGATGAAAGATGTACTTTCTTGCAAATTAATGAATGATATGAGTTCAAGGATAACAATGTCAAATTTGATCATCCATACACCTAGCTGTTAGTATCCATCTATTTCATCAGGGTTACTGATGAACATTAGAGAGTCTATTGAAGTTGATCGCTTGACTTTCTCTCTACCACACAAGCATCATGATCGTTGAAAAACAAATACAACTGTGTTCTTTTAAATGAGTCAAGACTACATTGTTTTAATGGACATGCATTGCAACATATATGAGTGAGCTGCTGTGTTACATTCTAAGCCCTCTTTTGGTGAGTTCAGGGCTATGCTACGGTCACCAAGGTTTATTGTTTGGACAATGCTTTGGCCTCTGGAAAATAATGAATCATTTTCACTTAGGAATCCTAAAGCTAGGATGATCTCAATATTGTTATTGATGGACACTAGATCGTGTTTGGGGTTTCACGGTGTTGTGGTCAATCTGCCACCATTTTTCATTGTGTATGATATGGAAAGAGTTTTTGTGTAATGTATGCAATAGAGTGTATCGTTGTTATTTTATATCTGATCCTCACATTGAGGTTGTATTAATAGAATCTTTCATGTGTTGCGTGGGCCTAACATATTTCTATGATAAATCCTCTATTCGTGTAGATAATCTCGGGTAATCTTATATTAGAGAGATGAAGTTAGTCATTGGAAAGCTTATCTTTTAAATCGTTCACCACCAAAGTCTTCTAGTGAGCTGTGATCTCATGAAAGTTGGCAACATTATTATTTTGTTGTGATACTAAGGAACATGTAGGTAGTGTTGGTTGGTGGTTATTACTTGTTCTATTTGGATCACAAGAAACAATATCATTTTAAAAATAAAAAAAATGAAACCTTTGATGCGGTTGAGTCTTTGGATCTAGTAATGGTTAGGAGTTTTCTTTGCTTTTCCTACTTTGGTGCGACTCTTGTATCTTTTTCAAATTGGTGCATGAGCCTCAAAGATTGTATTAAGAATTTGTGTTTATCTTACGTCCATGTTTCTTTTCAAAGGGTTAGAGTAATCTAGGTACTCTCATCTAATACGATTTTTTTTATTAAAAAAAAATTAAGGTGGCATTTGTAGTAAAATAGTTTTATTATGCATTTAGCGTATAGAGTTAAAAAGTGGAATATAAAGCATGAAACCATATGATAAGAACAAAGCATGATTTTTTATGTTCATCAAATAGTAACTAAAGTTACATGATGAATGAAATCAAATGTTATCTTCCTCAATTTTTCATCTATTCCAAAATGAGTATAACCTTAAATTACAATACCATAAATGATGGTCAAGTACCTTTATTTATCTCCATCAATCCAAACTGTTGTCTATAAAAATTGAGCCGTTTTCCCATATATAGTTGTAACTAATGGTCACTCAACAAATACGAACTTGTCTAGTGAATTTCGCACAATGAATGTAACCTTGTTAGATCACCAATGAGAAAGGTCATACATCTATAATATCATATCTAGTTTGAGGTTATATTTTCATTCTAGGTTTCATTTTCATTTTGGGTCTTTTTTCTAGCTTAGAATGCCAAGGTTTTGAGAGAAAACTCAAATAAGTTATGAAATTGAAATTTTTTATTTATGATTGTAAACTTAGATCGCAAATATATATATATATATATATATATATATATATATATATAATAGAAGTGAAGATGGGGTGGTGGGTTGATGGTAGTAGCTAGATTTGTTGGAAACCAACAAGCGGCTCAAAATAGACTAGAGGAGGGTGAATAGTATTTTGAAGCCTCAATACAAATATTTCGAATACTAAAGATAATGGATTTGAGAAAACAAATTTTCTAACAAAAATATACTATCTTAATCGATTAACTAAGTCGTTACTCGATTAATGCCGAAAGCAGCTTAAAAACTAATCGATTAATTATCAACTTAATCGATTAATACGCTTAAAATCTGACAGAAATTCAGTTTTAATCGGAATTCAATGGAGATTGCAATACAGTGATGCACCAACAAATGATGAATGAATGATTGAACAATGCTAAGTAAATTTACCAAGCCAAATTAGGTTGATTAACAAGGAAATGAAAAACCCCAAAATTAACCTAATTAATTTGTTCTTGGTTAAAGAAAGCTAGAAGAAAGAAAAACAAAAGAGACAAGATTTTATCCTGGTTCACTTTCACCCACTTGAAAGCTACATCCAGTCCTCTCTATCAAAGATAGAGAGTTTCTACCAGATACTTCAAATGTTAGATTACAATGTTAAGATGCAGCTCACTCTGAGCTCTCCTATCTTAACCCCTTACAAAGATAGTACCAATCTCTTTGCTAATCTACCCAAATGAATCCGTATCTTGTCCTCTTGAATTTGTTGAAGGATGCTCTCCAACGAATTCCTTTCCACTTGCTTTGATATTCTTCAAAGACTTCAAATTTGTGAATCTTCACTTGTTGTTGAAAGCTTGATTGATACAACCCTTTGTTGTGAATTGCTCCAACACAAAATACTAAAACTAGAAAACTTGAATCTCAATGAAACTTAGAATATTGAATTGATTGTAAGTGAAGAAGATAGAAAGATGTTTGAATCTTGATAGCACAATTGGAAATAGTAATAGGTCTCGAAAGAATATTGAAAGTATGTTTCTCTATAGAAAATTTTGAAAGTGTGTGTAACCTTGACAAAGTAGAAAAGAAAAGCTTTTAAACAAAATATTATTTTTCTGTCATAACAGTAATTAATCGATTAAAGTATTACTCACTAATCGATTAACCTATGTTAACTCGTGCTAATCGATTAACGTTTAACACACTAATTGATTAACCTTTATTAACATAATCAGTGTTGTACAGTTAAACGTGTTAATCGATTAACCTTATCAAGCTAATCGATTAACCACTGTAAAAAGTGATTAAAAACAAGCTTTTCAAAAATACTTTGATCAATACTTTAGTTAGAGCTATTTTTATCAAGATTAATCTTTCTTCACAAATAATCAAACAATATTAAAACCTATTATTGAGATTTCTAAAACTACCACCCACTCTCTCATGAAATGCAAAATTACATTGATTTACAAATAAACATAAACCTAAGAACTAATTCTCCAATAGTGGTGTGATGCTTCAAATGTTGTTGAATATGTTGTTGCTTGTCTTGTAGTTTGTTAGCATCAAAACCTCATAACTCTACAAGATTGAGTTGGTGAAAGTTAAAAATGGGTTAATGGTGAGTTGGTGAAGGTTGAAAATGGTATGATGGGTACTGCACATGAGAGGTTTCAGGATCACTTTCCCCGAGTAGGACAAGACTCGTCCTCGAGTCTAAGCTTTATCTTCATAACAAAATAGCTTGGAATGAAAGGGTGGATAGGGTGAAGGCTAGCTAATGACCGCCTCAACCTTGGTCGGATGAGTAAGAGGTTCAACCATGAGTAGGGGGTTATTATCTTGTTTTGGACCCAATGGAGTCAACTTGATTATGACTCCATTATTTACGAATGAGTAAGTATTCTCGAATCCGTCATAAACAATCTTTTGATTATATTGCCACGGACGCTCCAATAAGAGGTGATAAGCATCCATAGGGAGGTTGTCACACCGAACTTCATCTTCGTACTTCTTTTTAATCGGGAAGGCTACTAGGCAGTATTGACGAACCATGACTTTACTACCCGTATATAACCATTGTAGTTTATAACGATGTGGATGATCATTAGTTAGAAGCTTCAATTTATCCACCATGTAGTTGGAGACAACATTTTCACGACTTTCGCTTTCGATAATGAAATTGTAAATCTTCCCTTGAGCAGTGCATCGAGTATGGAATATATCGTGTCTCAATCATGGTTCTTATTTTATAGTTGTTGTATGAAGATTATGTTTAACTAATAGGATCTCTCCTTGATCAGCGGGAGTCTTAAATTCAACAAACACTGGTGGCATGGTGCAAGCTCTTCCTCATGTACTCTATGAGCTACTCCTTAAATGATAGCTGATTCTTTGATTTGGACAGTCGGATGCAATATGCCCACAACCTTAGATTGGGAATACTGTTTAGGGTTAGTCTCTTTAACATGGTTGCAAGTGGTTTTTCTTGGATCAAATGCTTATGACAGATGAATTTCGTGAAGGTATTATGGAGCTTCGTAAGAATAAGGGCTAGAAAATTGATCTATTAGGGAGCCGGTTTTCGATTAAAGCCAATATTGTTGTAGGTGGACATGTTGGGAAGTTTCGGGGTTTACCCCTCCCAGGAGTCTAGGAACGATTTGTTCCCCTTCTCCCAGATGTCGCACTTCATTAACATCTATTCAAATTCTCTGGTGTACTCTTCTACGGTCATTGACTATTTTTAAAGATTATGAAGTGCATGAAATTATCTTGATAATAATGATCAGGGAAGAACTTATTTGTAAGTTTTTTTTTATATTTTCTCCAAAGTCTTTTTCTTACTCCGTCCTTCTCATGCACATTTCTTATTTAGATTCTAACACCAAATTGATTCATTATTCTTTGGAGCATAAGAAACTCCTTGTGCCATTTATCATATATAAATAAGTTCAAAAAATTAACATATCATCCACATAGAGACAAATGATAACATTTTCTAATTTGAACGATTTTGCATATACACATGTATTAGAGGTGTTAACAATAAATTCATACTCTAGTAATGCACTATTAAACTTATCATACCATGGCTTTCGTCCTATATAGATTCTTCTTCAACTTGCATGCCTCATGTTCACTTCCAGCTATGATACAACCCTCATGTTGTTGAATGTAAATTTCTCAATTTAAACTACCTTTCAAAAAAGTTGTTTTCACATCCTTTTGATGAATAAAAAGATTATCTATAGGCAATAAAGAAATTAAAGCACTCACAATAAAAATTCTTGTGGCAAGTGCAACAGTATCAAAATAATTTGTGCCTTTCATCTGAGTAAAACATTTAATCACCAGTCTTGTCTTTAATTTTTCTATGGATCCATCATCTCTAAACTTCCTTTTAAAGATCCATTTTCTACTACCACATTTACAACCCTTAGGCAAGCCAACCCATTCCCATATAGGATTATTCATAATAGACTCCATTGTTTGAATAATGCCACTTACATGAAAATAATAAATTCCACATCGCTCATTCCTTGTTAATCTTAATCCTTCATATACTATGATGTACATTACTCTAGAATTAATCTAGTTATTGGGATTTTTGTAGTGGCCATTGCACATGCAAGCGTGCACTGCATTCCTCTGTTGGGGCGGTGCGGGCCATGGGTGTAGAGTGGACATGTCCTCTTTTTGGGAGGTCATAGGCCAACTCATTTTTTAATTTTCCTCCTTTTTTTTTAATTTGTCTTTTTGAGCTGTGCAGACCATGGGTGTAGAGTGGATAGGGTCCTCCTTTTGGAAAGTCATAGACTCATAGGCCAACTCATTTTTCAATTTTTCCCCTGTTTTATTACGTAGCCATTTCAAATTTTCTAACATCATTATATGTTCGTTACGGGGTAATGAATTAACCGTTTTGCCTTTAATGGTAGAAAAAAGAATTTCTGATGTTTATAGCACATAAGTACACATTTTTCTTCGCAGTAGATGTGGAGATTATGACTGAGGCTAGCTGTGTATTGGTTATCATGTGCAGTCTAATAGGCATAGTGAAACACTGAATAACTAAATAAACATAGCTTTTCCTTCTTCCTTTGAGTAACCAAACTTTGTAGGATTCCAAATTTCCGGTCTCGATTGCAAGGGTTGTGAACTGTTGTGCTAATTTTGGAAGCAAGACCGGTTGATATATAATTGCATTGTGACTATCCAACAATCTTGCTTTAAGGGAATAATGTTTTCCACTTAACATGCATAATCAACATTCTTTTTATAAATTAACAATTATTTAAATTTTTATATTATACTCCCGTGTAAGGAATTCCTACCTAATTTTAATAGAGTGTACTACACTCCACTTTATAGGTGAGCTGCCAATGTCTAAATAGATTTGGCCCTATTCAAAGTTTTAAATGGGATGAGTGAAAAAATATATCTGTCTATATGAGTACATAATTAATCTATAATCCATACTTGTATAATTTATATACTTGAACAACTTCGATTATATGAATTTAAATCACTTTGACATTTCTAACTTTACTTATTCAGGCTAGAAGATAATTAGTATTATCATTATTAGTTTAAAATTATGAAACAAAATATGAAGAATTTTCTAGAAAGCACCGCATATGAATCAAAATAAAGTGTAAATAAGGTAATAAATTTATTCAATTATGAATCAAAATATAAAGCTACATCACCAACAATTTAATAATACTGATACATTACCGTATTATTTTTAACATATCTTTACCTACTTCCGCCACACATAACTTTACTTATTCAGGCTAGAAGCTAAATTCAAAAAATACATAAGTACCAAGGAAAAAAATAAATAAATGATAAATAATCACTACAAGAAAAATGCAAAATAGCGAGGGATTTTAGCGAGGGCAACTTTCCATCACTAATCGGTCGCTAATTAGCGAGGGACATGCGAGGGTTTAGCAAGCAAAAGCGAATTCCCTCGCTAAGAGATGAACGTTTGAGAACGTGAAAATAATAATCATTTTGTGACGGATTTGCGACAAATTAGCGAGAGATTATTTTAAGCAATTTTGGCGAGGGACATTTTCCTCGCAAATCCGTCGTTAGGTAGTTTGCGAGGGCATGTTTCCGTCGCAAGCCGATAACTACGAATTCCTTTAAACAACATTTGCGACGGAATTGCGACAAATTAGCGAGAGATTATTTTAAGCAATTTTGGCGAGGGAAATTTTCCTCGCATATCCGTCGTTAGGTAGTTTGCGAAGGAATGTTTTCGTCGCAAGCCGGTAACTACGAATTCCATTAAACAACATTTGCGATGGAATTGCGAAAAATTAGCGAGAGATTATTTTAAGAAATTTTGGCTAGAGATATTTTCCTCGCAAATCCGTCGCTAGGTAGTTTGTGAGGGCATGTTTCCATTGCAAGTCGATCGCCACGAATTCCTTTAAACTTCCAAATTGTTGGCGAGGGAATAGCTTCCTCGCAAAGCCGTCGCTATGAATACATTTTTAAAACAATGAAGTTTGCGAGGGCATGTTTCTCTCGCAAATCCTTCGCCACAAATTCCTTTACGCTATCAAATCGTTTGCGAGGGAATATTTTCCTCGCCAATCCTTCGCTACGTATGCATTTTAATGAAATAAAGTTTGCGAGGACATCTTTCTCTCGCAAATCCGTCACCACAAATTCCTTTACGTAGTCAAATTGTTGGCGAGAGAATAGTTTCCTCTCAAATCCGTCGCTACGAATACATTTGTATAACAATAAAGTTTGCGAGGGCATGTTTCGCTTGCAAATCCGTCGCCACAAATTTCTTTATGCTATCAAATCGTTTGTGAGGGAATATTTTCCTCCCAAATCCGTCGCCACAAATTCCTTTATGTAGTCAAATTGTTGGCGAGGGAATAGTTTCCTCGCAAAGCCGAAGCTATAATACATTTATAAGACAATAAAGTTGGCGATGACATGTTTCTCTCGCAAATCTGTCGCAACAAATTCCTTTATGCTATCATGCCGTTTGCGATGGAATATTTTCCTCGCAAATCCGTCGCTAGGTGTAACACCCCGATTTGGCGACTTGAAAACCATAATCATTTTAAGTGAAAATTAGGGCCAATTTTTTTTTTTTTTATAACAGCATGACGTGTAACGCGGTTGAGTAGCATGAGTATGGGAACCATGTTATTTCAAAACGTGTTCATAAATACAAAGATGTTCTCACACTTCATGCTAAGATTCAAGTTCCAAACCGAAGTGTTACCAACACTACGCTTTGCAACCTAATCCCTCTCGACTCAATTATCATGGCCCGTTCTCTTCTAAATTAAAACCGTGGAGGTCACCAAAAGTAATTTCGTTCACAAAAATTTGGGGTTACATTATGGGATTGCAATGCCACTAAGTAAATACAGGGAATGCAAAATACCTCCGAGGATATAAAAGAACTACCACTAGACCCATTGAACTGAAGACGAAGACCCACAAGAAATGTCACGCTAGAGACGGCCTCGACTGCGTCCGCTTCCCAGTATCTATATCCTCATCCAAATCTTGCGGGTAGACACGAGCATCGGGTGTCTACTAGGATGGTCAATTGACTCACCGATCTTGGTATCTTCATACTACTTCCTTCTTCCTTCGTCCCGAGTGTCGAGTGCAGACATAACGGGGTCCAGAGACTAAGGGAATAGATACCATAACAACAGGCAGACAAAACAAAAGACTGGAGAGAGTAAGTATTTCCAAGCATGTTATGTCAACGATGTGGGATTACAATAGGTAAGATATTAAGATAGACAAACCATACAAACAAGCAACACATAATCACTTGTATTCACACAAAGACTTACCTATCTCATTAATCTTTTAATCCTAAATGCATTATGCATAGCCACCTTTCTTTCCATAAACTGTTTCCGTTGCGCACTCTGATTCTTTCTCCAAACAATCTCATCCTCATGTCGCTTTCAGAATTATTTCTCTTTTAATATAAGTTTTCTTAATCAAGTTTTATGAATTCGTGTCCGTCAATGATGTAGGGGAATTTTAATCGTCATTGAGGAGGGTCGCTCTCAAAGTTAGCACACTCGTCTACATCTCCTCGGTCATCCACCCAGCCTAGTCGGAAGCAAACAGGAGTACAGGACCTTTACCACGCAGGCATTGACGGCTGTCTGCTACCTCGTAGCACAATAATAAACATCATACTGGCTTATTACACAAAATATCATATTGCCTCGTTCCAGTCCCTCTCACTGTTCTCGAATTGCCATAGGGGGCGACAGTACTTATTCTAGTCTCGAGTGCAGAACTCACCACGGCATAGGACCGATCTGCCCGTACCACATGTGGAGTTCGTTCTGCCTAGAATAGAACTCAAGGCTTCTTGACGTATCACCGTCCTTACCCTCCCCTATTGCAATCACAACCCGGATATCCGCAGATATTCCGGGGTATCTTCCTCTGCACTACTTCGCACTCATACTCACCGCGTTAATTAATGTCTTTTAAAAGTCTTTTAATTCTTTTAATTAACCTAATGATCGGCTCACCCTTCGTACATCCCTTCAGTGAGTCCCGACCGCTATCTTTGCACAAGCGTTTCTTATCAAAGCACAGAGCTGGGTCCACATCATCACACTTGCCTTTCATTACATCACTTGCCTCGACAATCTCATGTCATCCTCTTTCTCAAGATCTCACCTTGCCAAAACTTTTTCTTAAAACTCAAACCATGTTTCATAAAACTCCTCTCAAAATGACATTGCACAAACTCTTTCCAAAATAGTATTCCGTAAATCATTTTTTTTAAAGAGGGTCTCACAGCCTTTTCCAAAATACCGTTTCACAAACCATTTTCAAAAATAATGTTTCACAATCTTACTTCAAAAGTATTTTCACAAACTCTTTTCAAAACCATCTTTCTCAAATGAAGTTTCCCAGACCCTTTCCCAAAAATAAGGTTTCACAGTTTCCTTTCAAAAAGTCTTATTTCGAAAACTTTTCAAAATTCGTTTTTCGAAAACCTTTCCAAAAATCACGACTTTGCTGGGCGCTAATGGAGGAGCAAGCTCAACTCAACACTAGTCCCAGACTAAAACCAACACCAAAGGAGTCCAACTCCACTCAATTCTCATCTCACATCAACAACAACATTACCCTTCCCAGCTCTGGCTCAACCACATCATGTTCAACATTTCTTACTCACCATTGAGTATAAACTCCCCAACGTCTTATCATCCTCTTTCAAACTTTATCTCACATCTCTTTTATTCTTCTAATTCATTATTATTCACATTATTTTCAATCTCTTCACGCATAATAAAATTCCTCAAATAAATAAATAAACAATACACTATCATTCAGATATCATCATATAAATGCCTTATCTACTTCCATGTGGTCTTTGTCCATTTCACACGAGTAGCCACACAAACAAACAATTGCCATCGTGTTACTGACTCAGAGCCACTAAGTTTCGACTTTTGAGATGGTCGAAACACTTAATATATTACCTAAATACCACGGTGTTTTGGGGAAACCTCTCTCTCACCTCAACCGTTGACGATCTTCAATTCACTCCTTAGTTCCCAATGCGACGTTCATAACTGCTTCCCGATCGTTACTGGAACTCAAATATTTCCCTCTTATTAAAAATCATTCTTATTTAATTATCTTGAAAATAAAGCAAATTTACAAACTTTTATTCGAAAACAAAGTATTCGGTTTCTTCTTATCACTTTGAAATCAATTTGGGTTTCTCACAATTTAAAACCAAGTAAAACATTCATTTAAGGAAAACAAAGACTTTCAGAAAATTCTTCTCAAACACTTGTTAAAAACGTAGTCAGTTTATAAAACACCTTTTGAATTAAAACCAGATACTTTAGATATCATATGAAAATCTTTTCAAAACAATATTTTTCAATAAATCAAATTACTTTAACTTACTTTATTTTCTTTAAAACCGAATCAAAGAAAATAAAACAAAATTAAATCAAAACCTTTTCAAAGTCATTAAACACTCAAATCATTCAAACACACACTCAAACAAATATAATATCACAAATCATTCATCATTCATGCACATAAAAAAAATCAAACACAACTCTTATTATTTTCTATACATGGCCGAATCCTATCACACATAAGACTAGGTTTATATTCATGATCTCAAACACATACAAAGCATTCACACATAGGACATAATCATTGAAACATATTATCCTACTTTAAGCATTACAACCGAAAACAATTATTAAAAGAAATGGAATATCTTCTCTTAAATTCATGTTAACATCTTTCAAATCAATTAGCTTTATCTCTAAATTATCATGCAAGGAAAATCAACTCATGTTCTTTTATTTTTCAACCAAACCGAATGATACATAAGAAAAACAACTCAATTTTCAACAATATAATCATGCATCAAACGTTTATTCAAGCTAAAATCAAACAATAACACATAAAGAAAATGAAATTAGTTTAGGAAAAACTTGTTCCTAAAACCGAATGGAATACAAAATCACTTTTAAGCTTTTTTTTTAATCAAAAATTTAGACTTTCTTATACTTGAAATCCATAAGCCTATCAATGAAACACACATGCAAGGCAAATTAAACAAACTTTAATACTCATCAAGGCAAAACCGTGAGCTCCATACAAAATTTCATCAAACTTTGATTTTATTAATTTATCACAAAAATCAAAGGTCACATCAAAATCCTTTAGATCATATAGATTTCATCATGCATGTAACTAAAACAATGATCAAACATGATTCCCTATTTTTCCTAAGTTTGGCCGAATGCACAAAAGGTAAAGTCTTGGGTTCTATTTTCACATGCAAAGCTTTAAAACAATATTTTCTTTGCAAACATCAAGGAATCATCATCACACACAAAATCTTGTTAAAAATCCTTTTTGTACCAAAATAAGTTTTAAAATTTAGTATTAAAATTTTCTCTTTAAAATCATGGCATGCATCAAAAGAAATCAAGACTTTTCACTCAAGCAAACATACAAAATTCGGACTTCATGCTTTTGCAAAGATCCACCACAAATCCAACATGCAAGAGAAGATCAAAAGAAAAACACAACCTTAACAAAATTTTCAAGCAAAACCGTGAAGAAGAAATTTTTACAACTATGGATCAAGCTTACAAGCACAAATACTCAAGATCAAGCCATAGAAATTACATGCAAGACATTTAGACTCCAAGATCATGAAGATATAAGCACATGTATCTCAAGAATTAAATTTGAACAAAGTTCATCACAAAGTTCTTTACAAACAAATTTTATTATACTAAACTTCCTTAGACAACTACCTCAAACAATTTCCTAGTCTTCAAGCTTCACATCTTCTCCTCTCTTTCTCCTAAAATTGCTTCGGCCTCCTCTCTCTTAGGTCTAAGGGTTGATTTTCTACTTGATCTTTGAAGAAGAAGGTGTTTGAATAAAGAATCAAAGGTATTTGGGTTGGGATTTTGGGTTTTCATTCCTCTTTTCTCTCGGCTACTCCCTCTCTTCTAAGGGTCTCAAGAGCTTTGTGTTGCTCTTGGACCAAAGTGTTTGTGTTGGAAGAAATGTGAAGAAACGAATGAAGGAGATGAAAAATGAATCAAGGCCATCCCTCATACACTCACACGGTTTTATGAAAGCAAAACAAGGGGTGGGATTTGTCAAAGGGGACAAAGGGAAAGAAAGTCATCCTTTAGGCCTTATGAGTCATCACTCTAGGCTCCCTCACTCATCCCTCTAAACTCCTTATTTGCTTGCCACCTAAACCTTCTATTTTCTTTCCATCTAAATTCCATTTTCTTAATGGCTAAGGGAAGGCATCTTAGTTTGGTTCCTCTCCTCACTCACACGGCCGAACACATGCACACACACCCACATATATAATTTTATCACACCAACACATATCATGTAGTGATACATGCATTTGACACATACTAGCACATGCATTTTGACACCTCATGTTTTTCTTACTCAAGCATACGGTACACACACACATCTTTCACAATCATGCATTCACATTTACACATACACCATACATCATGCAATCCATTCATTTAGTTTTACTAATTAAATTTCTTACACAATTTATTCACAATTCACACCATTCATGCATTTCAAATTCATCACTCAATTTTTTTATTTTATTAAGATAAGAAAACACACGTTTATATTCCAAAAATTCTAAAGATGAAATTTTAAAGAAAATCAATTCACTTTATCAATTTAATTTCAAAATAGGCTTATCTTTGAAACAAAATCCTAATTCCACACGAACAAAGATTTTTAAAGAACCATTTATTAAAACCTCAAATCACATAAAAATAAAATTCGTTTCTTTAGGAAAAATCGAAATTATAACTTGGTTTTCATGAAATCGATTTCAAATAAACTCATTTTCTAAAACATTTTTCTGAAAACCTTTCTTAATTTATCAAAAATTCTTTTTTTTTAAATAAGATCTCATGGATTTATTTGAGTCCAGAAGATGCGGGATGTTACATTCTCCCCAACTTGAAGATTTCTCGTCCTCGAGAAATGATGCGTAGAACCGTCTCGTCCAAGTGTGCGTAGCTCCCGGTAGCAATCTTCTTCCTCATTCTCATACGAACTGACTGTTGCGACATACCATTTATTCGTTGTCCTCAGGAAGAATTTGAAAGTATTCCCGGCAAAACAATCTGTTGGGTCATTCCATTGTCAAATACAATGGTGTACAATGACAAGGCTTGCTAAGCGGTTTAAAGTTTTAAGGGTGTTCACAGTTGCTGAAACAAATAGCAGCGCAAAAGGAATGTCACGCTTATGCCAATCTAAACAAGGACACTATGTTGTAAGGCTCTTCTTCCGACCACCGTTTTTTTTTTTTAGAAGTTTCCAACCCGGTTAGGTCACCTTAAAACTTTAGTCTACTCCCCAACTTTAATGACCCTTATCACTATAGGTCTCCACCACATACATGGACTTGGCTCTCATCAACTTCCCATCCGTACGACTCCCCATTCATCTTACTCTACTTCTCTTTATCCGATCCAAACTCATCCTATCGTTACCCTAGATTCCATCAAAAATCCACCCTCATAACTCCTTTTCCATCCTTCAGGTTTTACCTTAAGGTCTAAATTCATTGAAGTTCTTCAAATCTTAAGGTTACCTATCTCATTTAAGATCTTCATTCCTAACAGGGCTCTTCTAATCCACAATTCACCGTCACACTTACATCACCCGTCCTAACATTGATCATCACCCGTCCTCAAATCACATAAAAAGAAAATTCGTTTCTTTAGGAAAAATCGAAATTATAACTTGGTTTTCATGAAATCGATTTCAAATAAACTCATTTGCTAAAACATTTTTCTGAAAACCTTTCTTAATTTATCAAAAATTCTTTTTTTTTCTTTTTTTTTTAAATAAGATCTCATGGATTTATTTGAGTCCAGAAGATGCGGGATGTTACACTAGGTATGCATTTTAATGAAATAAATATTATTTTTTTAATATTTGTTGTTTCTAGGTGTGTGTACATATATATATTTGCACTCTAAATCATAAGTATAATACCTCTGCCCAAATTAAATCCATAATAACATGATTACTTTCACAAATTAAACCCTAACCACTGTCACCATTGGGAATAACTTTAACCTAAACCCTACCCTAACCATTTTGTCCCCAACATCCACCACCATGTCCACTGTTCACCACCACCCGACGACTAATGCAACTTCATTAACCACCAAGACCACGTCCTGCGTTCTAACCACTACCATAATAACAAACCTGGTTGAATCCAAAACAAGTAGGAAACAGTAACCTAAAACGAATTGATCCAGATTAAACTAGTAAAACTGGTTCCAGTTCAACCAATATATATATATATATATATATACATGAGATAACTTGAGAGTAGAAATGCAAAACTCAAGACACTAAGAATTGATCATAAATGCAAAAATAGAGAGAGACAAAAAAGAAAGAGGCAGAGGAGCAAAAGGAAACCCAAATCATGTGTAAGTTCACCAAAGGAGCTTGTTTCATTGAATATGCATGGTGCCATTAGCCGAAACAAAGGAAAGTGATGGTTTTTGACTGTAATCCCTTTCTTATTTTCTATACTTTGATGTCATTACTACAACATTGTTATTTAAGGTCAGTATTTAATTTGTTGTTTAAGCATTATTCCGTTAGTTAAAATGTCACTCCTACAAAATTGTTATTTAAGCATTGTTGAAGAGGATTTTTTTTTGTTAAACTATCCTCGTTTATTATTTAACTAGTATAGTTGCCCATGTCGTGTGTACGGGTTAAAGAGCATAAGTTAAATAAAAAAAACTACTCAATGATTAAAAAATTATTATTATTTATATTTATATTAAAACCTAACCCAATATTTATTTAAAAAAAACTACACAATGATAAAACCGAACCGGCCCTTAACTTGGCTTTGCATTTCTGAAGGTAATACTTGCTATAGCTTCCACAAATGCAATTATATCAGCTGCATGTGCACTAGAAACATTGAAGATTGCAACAGAGTGCAGCAAAACTATGTCAAACTATTTAAGAGGGATAAGGATTGTCTTGTCTGTGGTCTTAGTGTGCTTATTGAACTGGACCCTTCAATCACATTGCAAAAGGTTATTGCTGGATTCCTAACTCCTTGAATTGTTCATATATATTATATAGGAATGCAATGTATTTCTGTATTTCAAATTCAAGTTCTTTTTACATCCTTTATAAGAGATATAGAATAAGCAAATGTTAGTTTTGCTTGAGTGAGAAAAACTCTAGGAAACGCTTAAGAAATACCTGACTTGGACCTGGTCTACATAGGATAAAACTCTAGGAAACTCTAGTTATTTTTTATATTGAAAAGAAAAGGAATGAATCGAACCGAAACCAAATGTATTTTTTTTGGATCGGATCAGATTGGATGTCTTAAGCTAAATCAACCGAACCGAACCGAACCGATGTTAATTTTTACCTTTGGATCGGATGATTTTTTTCACAAAAACCAAACTGAACCGATTGCATGTGCATTATTCCGTTAGTTAAAATGTCACTACTACAAAATTGTTATTTAAGCATTGTTGAAGGGGTTTTTTTTTGTTAAACTATCCTCGTTTTTTATTTAACTAGTGTAGTTGCCCATGTCGTGTGTACGGGTTAAATAGCCTAAGTTAAATAAAAAAATTAAAAATAATGAAAAAT
Source organism: Crotalaria pallida (assembly GCA_037953625.1). NCBI lineage: Eukaryota > Viridiplantae > Streptophyta > Magnoliopsida > Fabales > Fabaceae > Crotalaria > Crotalaria pallida. The sequence continues at coordinate 57,542,747 of CM075654.1, read as the reverse complement.
TGTTGTGGGACATAAAATTTCAATATCTAAATTTATATAAAAAGGAACTATATTTAAAAAAAAACTACACAATGATAAAAAATTATTATTATTTATATTTATTTTAAAGCCTAACCCAATAAAAAAAACCTAACCCTAGAATACACTAAGTCTAAAGTTCCCTAAGTGTTTGGGCCTTGAACCGAACCGATGTTTATTAGTCCATGTGTTTTTCCCGTATGGCCCATATGGTTAATAAGCCCATCAGATGTTCACTCCCTTATCCCTTCCTCTGTCATAAGACATTCCCTTCCTTGCAAATTGCAAACCCTAGGCCACCACTCCCCTCCTTGCAGCCGCCGTCGCCCCCACTCCTCTCGTGCTTTTGCTTCATCTCATCTCCTTCTTCATTTTGCTTCTATTCGCAAAGGAGAGCGATGATGCTTGCTGCTGGTCCATCTCCGATGCGGTTCCTAGGCGGGAAATCCGGATTCAGAGAAGGAGAATCGCAATCTCCAACTTCGGTCTTTGAAGGCCTCAGATCGCAAGAAGAGGAAGTGGCCACGACGCCTCCGCCATTCCCTAGTCTCGGTCCTGCGGTTCCCACCACTGTCACCACTGCGATGGTTTCGCGAGGAAGAAGAAGCAGTGGGCAGCTCTATGCCTCCTTCGCCGCCGCCATCGTTCAACTTTGTTCACTGTCTTACAGAATCACAAACCCTAATCGTGATTCTAAACCATTTTTCTATGTGTTTTGGGTTTTTTATTCTAAGCCATTTTTCTCTACATGTTTGCTGGGTGTGATTGAGGTACTTGTGTTGTTGTGTAATTTTGTTTATGTGTATTTGACTAGATATTCTAAGTTATAAATAGGTAATATAAGCTGGAAATATTTATGTGATGTTATGGCGAAGAGAACGCTTGGTTTTTGCTATTTTCTTTTGGGAAAAGTGTGATAACACCCTCAAATTTTATGCTACTTCCAAACTAATTCTATGCTCTAATAGATTATATTGCCAATACTAAAACCATGTTTCTCTTATTCACAAGTACTAGCTCTTCTTACTTTGCATCACTTGCGTGAATATCTCACCAGTTCCTTTGTTAATAATCTACAATCTCCTCATGTACAAAGCTAATTATCTTAAGGAACTTCTTCATTTATGTGTTATTTCTTTTATATTTTGGACCTTATTTGTAACACCCCAAATTTGTAATCCCTGATTAATGAAAATTTAATTATAAAGTTTATTTATAATTAATTACTTTTATGTTAACCCTTGATTAAAAAGTTATTTATTATACATGTGTTTGATAAAATAAAATATGTAGAAAAGACTAGATAGTTATTAATATGTGAAAACAAGATTTTTACATGTTAGTCCTTGTTTTAGGACTTAAAAATAATAATAGAAAATATTTTGGAGGGGAAGGAAATAAAAATAACTATTTTTCAAATTTTGGCTGAAAGACTCGAGTCTTTCTGAAAAGACTCGAGTATTCTGCACAGTGTTGCACGAGTTAGTGCGTTTGATGAGTCATCACTCGGAATACCTCTCGAGTTGACACGAAATCAACTCAAGGACACGATCATGGCCTCATGTCGGCTTGCATGAGTGATTAATCTGACTATATAAACCCATGGTGTTGATGAATCAAACCATTTTTGCCAAGTTCTGAAATTTCGTGAGGTTAGGGTTCCTTAGTTCTCTTGTTCGATTCTCTCTTGTTATTGAGAATTGATACACAAACCATACACCGTTTCGAAGCTCACATCTAGAGCTTCGCAAAGAGTCATAAATCGTGAGCTAAGGTTGAGTGTGTGAGCCGTGAGGAGTAGTGAGCCCTGCAAGATAGAGCTTCAAATCTACCAAAAACCAGAATTATGTTTGGAGTTGTCAACTTCGTGCCTTCGATTATCTCTCATCTTTGAGAGTTAGCTCATGAGTGATATACCATTGGAAAGCTCTTTCGACGATCTTCGATTTGATACCAAATCCGTGTGGTGAAAGTCTCTGTTTGAGAAGTTATGGGCCTGTGAAGTTGAGTGCTTGAATCTGCTAAAACCATATTTCAGATTCGGAGAGCTGACTTTGAGCTTCGATTTTGGTAAGCTCAAGCTTTCTCTTAGTCTAAAACTTGTTGTATTTCAAAGTTAGTGTTGCATAGATTAGTTATTAACCTTTTTCCCCAATTTGTTTGTCCATTTCATGCTCCAATTCCTCTAGTTCTTGCACACTACCAAAGTGGTTCTGTTTTGAAGAGGAGCAATGGTGCATGGTGTTCCCTTGAAAATCTCTGCTCACGTTTTGTTCAATCACGACCCTAAGGTATAGGGGAAGCTTACCATTTGCTAGAATGAGGATGAAATGCATTAGAAAGTAGGGAGAGTCACCATGAGACTCTAAGGGCATAGATTGAAATAGGAATATGGCTTGGAGGCCCCTTTGTGCTTAAAATTCATTTTGAGCAAGTTTAATATGTTGCATTTGTGTTGTACAAACACTGTTTTCATGCTATATGTGAGTAAATTTGATAATGCTATGTTGAGTTGCATAATATGTGGATTTTATGCATAAATGAAAGCATGATTTGATTTACTATGAATTGATGTGATCTCTATGTTGAGACAAGCTTCAAATATGTAAACAAAGTTCTTTTGATCATTGGTTTAAGTTAGAATTGGTTGGAATTGAAAATGGTATGTTAAAACTAAGTTGTAGTGTATCTGCTGTCAAAAATACTCGAGTATTTGGTAAAATACTCGAGTATTGTCTGATGCAAGTTTCCCAGATGATCATGAAATACTCGAGTAAATACTCGAGTGTTCTAGGCTGCAAAATACTCAAGTATTTTGTGAAATACTCAAGTATTCTGGGTTGTAAAATACTCAAGTATTTTGTGAAAATACTCAAGTATTCTGGACTGTAAACTACTCGAGTATTTTGGACAGTTTGGTACCGGGTTTCATGAAATTGATGAACTACTCGAGTATTGAAGCTACCACTCGAGTCTTTTTACTATAACGTTGAGAAAATACCATTTTTAATCTAATCACTCTTATTTAAACCTAATGAACACTTAAAGGGAATGATGTGATATTTTGTTTGATTAACTTTGTCATCATGCTGATCATGGAAGGTGAAATACTTCATGGATATATTAATTGCATTGTTGAATTTATTGCATGATGCACATAATGAGATTAAAGAATAACCTTGAATGGAATGTTGGTGTGCATTCGTGCATGGTGATGCAGTGGTAGCATATCATTTGGTCATGTTCGAGGAACATGAGGAGGGTACTCTGGGAGTACCAATTTGGTAACGACTTGCCTGTAGTCACATTTTGGTAATGTGGCCAGCATTGGTTGCTGCAAACATTGGGTATTCGTCTTGGTGACGAGATGTGCACATCGATGCTGAATTGGTATTATGGACCACGTTCCAGGCATAGTCGTGTGGCTTGCTCGATGACACATTTTGGTAATGTGGGCAGCATAGGAGATGTTGTTACGTCTTGGTGACGCGATGTACCCTACGGTAGTGTCGATATGGATTATGATTCCGAGAAGGTTCACTATATGTCCGAGACACGTATACGGGTTGTTTGGATGGTCATGCATGAGAGCATTAGTTGGAGAATCTCAGGATTTGAGAGATTGTGTGCAAGCATCATGACATATCATTAATGAGTTTGATTATTGACTAAATTGGCTTGCTCACATGTTGTGCATATCTCTTGGCTATTTGGTACATGTGTATATGCATTTCAGTCATGATGAACTACTTACTTGTGGATGTTAGAACTTCGTTCTCATTTGATTATGCGAATGAGTATAGTTTACCTCCCTGCCCCTATTAGGTGTTGGCCAGTTACCTACATTTTCCAGAAATCGGTGATTATGGTTGACCTTAGGTCAATGCAGAGCATAGATATATCGGGATAGAAATTCCTTGTGCAACTCTTGAAGATCCGGCCAAAAGGATGATTGGACGAAGGACCATTGACTAGCTTTGGACGTCTCTAACTTTTAATAAAAACCATATCTTCATGATTTGAGAGATGTATCAAAGTAAAACTTAGTTTTCATAATTTGATTATAATTGCGGTACTCATAGAGTTTTACACCTGATTTTATGATCAATGACATACTTCATAATTTATAAACTCCAAAAATATAAATGAACTACTTTAATATATTCCGCTGACTCTGATTTTATCAGATGAGTTCGGTACGAAGGAAGTATTATTAAAGTTGATTTCCTGAGATAACCTTATTTTTAAGTTAAACTCGAAAACTATTTTGTGCTACTAGAGTTATCTCAAAATGATTTTTGAAATGTTTAGCAAATAATTATTCCTTCCACCGAATTCAGTTCCAAATACACGACTTAAACTTGAAGTACCACATTTAAAGAAATTTTCATATCCGGATTTTTCCAACATAGTCCGAAATAATTGAAATTCTTTTTATCAAACGATGGTTTTTAAATTATTGGTATTTATTGTATGATAAAATAGTTTCGCATACTTTCAGTTACAGAAATCAGTTTGTCATGAAGAGTGACTGAATAAGAGATTCAATTTTCTATGAAGTCAATCAAATCACAGAGGTGGCTGATAAGGGAAAAGAGTGGCTTTTCTGATGGCATGTCCTCTTTTCTTGAAGTCACATTACTTTGGAATTGGATTGCTTTAAGGAGAGTTTATTGTGTACAACTTTTCACTGTGGAGTTTGCTTGTTATTTCACCTTTTTAATTTGATTTTTCTTGGAGCAGGGGAAATCAAGTTTCAAGATAAAATGGTTGTCTTTTTCGGCAGTTGTGTGTACAGTAATGTTATTCATTGTGTATAAAGTATTACCAAGATGAGGTACGAGTTGAGGTCCATAGAATTCTTTCAGATATCATCCTAAATGTAATATATTTTCTTAATTGATTAGAGAAATTTCTAATCTTGGATTTTGTAGTGTTTGGTTAGTTTTTTTCTTTCTACTTTGCAAAAACTATGCTTCAAAATTCAAATCTTAAAGTTAATAAACACTATGTGAGATGTGTGCATTATTAGAAAATGTTATACCACTGTACATTGGGGAATGGATTGAATGTTCTATTATTAACATACTTTACTAAGTTGTATAAGCAAAGTGTATGTGGTTAATCAGTTAATGTCCCTTGACAAATTGAATGAGTTGCTATTTATGCATGTGTGTTAATCATTTTTTGTATAAAGTTAAGTAGTAGCTTTTTATGGACTGATTTGTGAGTAATTTGATGACAAATAATTACATTATGGCTAATTAGCTTATGTCATATATGATGGCTGTTCAGTTTTGATTCTTGTTTATTATATTGCTTATAAAAACAATAATCTCATCATAAAACATTATTGAAAAGTTAAATACTAAAAAGCAGCAGACAGCTCAAGATGTTACATGTAGTTTAACGTTTGTGAAGCTCTTTTCGTAAATCTTTATAGTTAAATAAATATATAATATAAAGAATATGGACTTGTGTTGTATATAAAAGATGGTAAATAAAAATTTTCATTGAACAATAAAGTTTAATATACTTAAGTTATAAAATGATTATTTGTTGAGACGAAAAGATTAAGAGTCGAGACTATATGTCGTGGTACACAAAATATGTTTTTCATAATAAGGTATTGTTATCTCGAACCCATAAAGTAATGTTCTTTTGAATCGAATAATATAACTTAATATCAGAGTATGCGGAAATTAAGTTAAATAGGAACCTTGAACTGATAAACATCAAACTACTAGATATATATATATATATATATATATATATATATATATAAGTGAGAAGTAACAAAGGTACATCCCGTCAAGGTCTAGGTGGTGATAACAAAGATCCCAAAATACAAGTCCATAAAAGCTAAATAAAAAGATAGACCATCTCACTGAAATCTCTCAAAAATATATTCAATATATTTACAGAACCAAAATATGAAATCTCAACGATGGTCTGACGATCCTTCTCCAAGCCAAGATCCTCCTCAGGTCTCCAGCTGCTGCTCCACATGTCCCACATCCTAACTATCCATATCATGCATCGCCCGGTGGATTCGTAACTCCCCACTGGCTCCCAGTGGAATGCTCGACTGGCTCTCCCTTACTCTCTGCCTCCTCGGGGTCCTCCTCGACCGCGTCCGACTGAGTCGGTACCCTACCACTGGGCACTGGGTTAGCTAATGGAGTACCACGAATCGAACTCGTCGGACTAGGAATAGGAGTCTCCTCACGAATCACTCGGGAAGCAGAGGGATGGGATCGGGTAGCTGCTCTAAATCGAAAAGTATGTAAACGACGAGCTGGTCGAGCCGAGGGTGGTCCATGGTAAGTGTAAAACGGGGGCACATGCAGGGTATAGGTAATAGGGATGCGGAATCTACGAGGACGGACACGAGCCAAAGGGTTGGGGTGATAGAGGGTCACCTCTACCTCCCCCTCGTAGGTGGCTCGGTGGTCCCCGTAGTACCACACTCTACTAGGGAGTGGGCGTAACTCGATGCAAGCTAGATAGCGAGCCATCACCTACAATGGGCATAAGGGGTAAGCAATACAATTCACATAATCGAATAAGAATAATTAAAGCAAGTAACCAATCACATATACCAAGTAGTCAAGTGATATGCATAAACATATGAGCAAGCCAGTTTCATTTATAATTAATCTCTTTAATTATATGGCATGATGCATGCTCACTAACTCTAAAATTCCTGAGATTCTCCAGCTATCACTTTATGGACGTCCATCCAAACAACCCAAAATATGTTCTCATAACGTATAGCGAACCTGCTCGGAACGCGATACATAACGCCACTACCGGTGTGTGTGCGTCACGTCGCAAAGACGTAATAGCCACATCAACAGCATCCCACAATGCTGGCAACATTACCAAAATGTGTCATCGAGCAAGTCGCACAAACATGCTTGGAACGTGGTACGTAACGCCACTACCAAAGTATGTGTCACGTCGCGAAGACGTAATAACCACATCAACAGCATCTCACAATGCTGGCCACATTACCAAAATGTGTCATCAAGCAAGTTGCAATCAATTTGGTACTCCCAGAGTACCCTCCTCATGTTCCTCAAACATGACAAACGATATCCTATCGCCTTATCACCGTGTATGAATGCACATAAATATTCCATTTAAGATTATCCTTTAATCTCATTATGTGCAACATGTAATAAATTCATCAATGTAATTATCAATGTAATTGATCACATCATTTCTTCTTTGGAACATGATTTATTCCTTATAAGTGTCATTAAGTTTTAAATAATCTTGTTATAATTGAAAATGGCATTTTTCAGCATTCTGGTCAAAAAGTGTAACACCCCAAATTTTCATCCCCTGGTGTAATGAAAATTTTGATTATCAAAGGTTAATTCATAATTATTTTTCCTTTAATCATAATTATTTACTTCATAATTAATTTAGATTAATTATGTGTTAGTGTTGGTACTCATATGAGGTGGAAAAATATTTTGATAAAAATATAATATGTATAAAGATAAAGTTTTTACATATTAATCCCTGAATGAGGACCTAGAAGCAATATTAGGAAGGTTTTGGAGGGAAGGGCATTAAAATAAATATTTTTGAAAATTTGGCAAAAATACTCGAGTATTCCTGGAAACACTCGAGTATTCGAGTCAGTGGAGAACTCGTGAGTGCGTTTGATGAGTAAACACTCGACGATTCTCTTTCGTTGACACGAAAACACATCCAGGACACGTTACTAATCTTCGTGTCGACATGCATGAAGGCTTAATTCATGTATAAAGGATCAATGGTGGACGAAGATCAACCATTTTGGTTGATTTGCTCTGAAACTTCAACTTAGGGTTTCCAATTTCGTGCTTTGATTACTCGAACGTTGCTGAGAGTTAGATTGAGTGTGATACACCGTTGTTAAGCTCACGTTTTGAGCTTTACAAAGATATAAGATTCGTGAGTTGAGGTGCTGTGTGGAAGGAGAATCGAGAATCGAAAGAAGAGGGATTGTTGCTGCCAAACCAAGTTCCTGAGGTTTGGAAGCCTACTTGGAGCTCGGATTTTGGTAAGTTTATGAGCCCTATGAATCTCAAATTCCTTTCTACCTCTTGTCCTTGTTGCAGAGAATAGTTTCTAATCAAATTCCCCAATCATTAAACTGATTTTGCATGTCAAATCCTCTGGTTTTGGTACCCTGTTCGAATGTGGCTGCATGCAAAAGGTTTTGTGGGATAGAGCACTCCAGCCAATTTCTCTGCAATCCTTGTGTTAATTCACGGCCTAGAGGTAAGGGTGAAGCTATTAATTCACTAGAATAAGTTTAAATCATATGAATTTAGGTTGAGAGTCAACAAAAGACTCTATGGGCATAGTTGGAAATAGGTTTAAGGCTTGGAGGCCTCTCTGGGTTCAAATGCTGGTTTGGACAAGTTTATTATGTCTCATGCAAGCTGTACCAAAGTTGTTTTCTTGCTAAATGTGCCTGAAATTGGATTTGGTATGTTGAGTTGTTGGAAAAGTGGATTTTATGCATAATTGATGCTATGGTGTGATTGAGTGTAATATGTTGTTAATTCTGTATTGGAACGTGTTTTATATGCATAATGTAAGCTCTGTTGACCTTTGGTTTTAACTGGAATTGATTGGAATTGGAAATGGTATGTTAAAAGGCAAATTACAGTGTTATCTGTCTGAAAACACTCGAGTATTGGGGTTGATACTCGAGTGTTTCGACCAAATTTGGAATATGGATTTCTGGAAAATGAAGAACACTCGAGTACTCATGAAGAACACTCGAGTATTTTGATAAATCTGAGCAACACTCGAGTAACCATGAAGAACACTCGAGTATTTTGATAAAAACCTGAAAATGAATTTCTGGAAAACGAAGAACACTCGAGTATTCATGAATCACTCGAGTACTTTTGAAAAAGTATGATTCACTCGAGTCCAGGAAATTTCACTCGAGTCTTTTGGCCAGGGACAGAAAAGTAATTTTTCTTTTTAACATACCTAAAGTATTTCCAATTGAGTCAACTATGCTTATGGGGAAAGTATCATGTTCCAATAAAAAGAATGGGATGACTAAGAACAACATTAAAATACACTGATGAAATATTATTGGTTGCACATAATAAGATTATTGGTTAATCTTAATGGATTAATTTATGTGCATTCATACATGGAGAAAGGAGATGGATAACTAATTCGGTGGTAACTGGCTCGATGACACATTTTGGTAATGTGGGCAGCATTGGGGAATGTTGTTACGTCTTGGTGACGTTGTGTGCACACTGTCCGAGCAGTTTCACAATACATGTTGGTCATGTATACGAATTACCGGATTGAACGTTCAATAAGCAATGGAAATGGGAAGCATGCATCATGACACATAAATAATGGGATTATTATAAATGAACCATGCTTGCTCATTTGTTTATGCATCTGGCTATTTGGTACTTGTGAATGTTAATTGCTCTATTTATTCTTATTCGATTATGTGAATTATATTGCTTACCCCTTATGCCCATTGTAGGTGATGGCTCGCTATCTAGCTTGCATCGAGTTGCGCCCACTCCCTAGTGGAGTGTGATACTACGAGGACCATAGAGCCACTTTTGAGGGTGAGGTAGAGGTGACTCTATATCACCCTAACCCTCTGGCTCGTGTCCGTCCTCGTAGGTTTCGCATCCCTATTATCTATACTTTGCATGTACCCCCTTTTTATACTTATCATGGACCACCCCCGACTCGACCAGCTCGTCGATTTCATTCCTTTCGCTTTAGAGCTGCTACTAGATCTCACCCCTCTGCTTCCCGAGTGATCCGTGAGGAGACTCCTATACCTTGTCCGATGAGTCCGGTTCATGGGACTCCTTCGGCTGACCCAGTGCCCAGTGGTAGGGCACCCACTCAGTCGGACGAGGTTGAGGAGGACCCTGAGGAGGCTGAGAGTGAGGGCGAGCCAGTCGAGCACTCCACTGGGAGTCAGTGGGGAGTTGGGGATCCACCGGGCGATGCATAGTATAGATGGTTAGGATGTGGGACATGTGGAGCAGCTGCTGGAGATTCTGGAGACTTATGCTATGGAGGAGGATCATCGGACCACTGTTGGGATTTTATATTTTGCTCTATACATATATTGTATATATTTTGAGAGATCTCAGTGAGGTGGTCTTTTCTTTTGGTTTCATTTTCATGGACTTATATTTTGTAAACTTCTGCTACCCCTACTTTGACCTTGACATATGTTGGTACTTTTATGTGATCATATGGTTATATATATATACATATATATCTTTATATAAATGACATGGAATGTGGATTATCAAATCAAGGTCATTATTTTATTCAAATTCTGCTTACTCTGATAATCATGTAGTTTGATTCTAACGAGAAATATTCCAAGGGCGAGTTGGGAAGTTTTAATAATTGAAAAAGGAAAACCCAACTTATGCTATCACAATCTATTTTTATCGTATGTATGGAAAATAAAGAGTTTTCATTACTTCTCCATCGAACACAAGTCCATGTATTTATTATATAATTACCAATAGAGGCTATATTTTGTAACTAAAGGAAGAGGGCATGACAAAAAGACTCGAGTCCTTTCCAAAAGACTCGAGTGGTTTGTCATTCAGTACAGGATACTCGAGTGGTTCAGAACAAGACTCGAGTGGATCATAGGTTTCTGAAAAGTTTGTGTTTTAGATTTTTCAAAAATACTCGAGTGGTTTATGAAATACTCGAGTCGTTCATCAACTCAGAATAGTCGAGTGGTTCATGCAAGACTCGAGTGGATCATCAGAATATTTCAAATGCTGCATCAGACAATACCCGAGTCTTGGCTCATATACTCTTATAAAAAGGGACACCAATTCTATCAAAAGGGTGCCCTACATTAAGGGACAGAAGGAGTAATATTTCTCGTGTGTAATTCACGCATGACTGTTGATCTAACAGGAATTTAACACGTTACGTTGCTCCTGGGCCTGCTTTCCTCTTCCTCAGTCAGCGCCCATGTCAGCTAGCCTAGCCACCCAAAGGCTGCCATATGTCAACATGGTCCATGCAATGGTGACCACCATATCATGATTGACTTTGACTCTTTTCAAGTATAACTATTATAAGGTTTTTTTTATCTCTAGGCCTTGATTTTGAGGTCGGTTTGGAGTCTCTAAGTAACAGTTTTACAGGTGTTTTCTTCCTTTTTATTTATTTTTAAACTTTATTAAGGTTTAATCTTTCTTTCAATTCTTGTAATTCTTATCTTTTTGGACTTTTATAATATTTTAGTATCTTTCTTCTTCCTCCCATTTATGATTAGTTTATATAATTAAAAATATTAAGTCTTTTAGGTTTTTTTAAGAAGCGATTTTTTTATCCAAAATTCTCGAACTTGTTATTTGTGATCATATGCCTTGAGCCACCTTTTATGAGCCCAAGTGTCATTTGTTGGACTAAGTTATATGCATGGTACAAAAATTCAAGAAAGGAGAAAATATTTTGCCACCACATTAACCTACAATGCCACCCCAATTTTTTCAAAATTACTAACATTACCCCATTGCTCAAAATTGCTTTCCTTCTATTTTCTTTCTCCTTATCTTCATCCCTCTTCCATGTTTTCCCTTTCCCCTTCTAACTTCAAGAGTCATGACCGCTTTGACACCAAAGTTTTAAGAGTTAATAGTCTATTAGGTCTCCCAAAGATACATCAACTTAATCCTCGAAAGATTTTTTGAATCAATTAAGTCTACCAAAAATCAAAATGGTGTCACGTTAGTACCTCTGTCCATCAATCAGTCAGTCAATCCGTTAAGTGTCACGTAGCACATTTTCATTGGCTATTTCTTCCAACATATTTACACACAAAACACCGGGTTATCGCTCCCTTCAATTCTTAAATGTTGGATATATATATCCAACAACTAAAATTTTAAGATGAATTTTTTTAAAAAAAAAATCCCATCTTCTTCAACCCCAACCCTTCTCACAATCAAGAAATCATCCCAAATTATTTTGTACAAAGAAAAAGCCACCATACACAGCTTGTTGGAATAAGCACAAGTCGAATAATTCATGCTTGAGGTCGTGTAGGAGTTGAGGAAATGTTAACAAATTGATGGTATGGAATTCTGCAATGTCTCTTGGTCATTCTTTAGCCAAAGAAAATACATTAGCAACTTGAAGAAAAAAAATTTGTAATTATTGATAAATTTGCAAAAAATTATGCTTGTACTCAGTTTGTTATGCCTATTTTGTGTTATATATTACTTACACTTTCTCAATCATGCATGCATACATTGAACATTTTGTAGAAGAGAAAATGGATAATGTTGAACTTTTTCTAGAAGAGAAAATGGATAATGCATTGACAGTGTAAAGGTTTTTTACACTCTTAGTGTATCATCCACCGATCATCCGTTTATGGTCGTTGACTTTTAAACCAAAGTAATATAAATAAATGGTGGATGATGGACTGATGATGTAAAAAACTTTAAACTGTCAGTGAATACCCGTTATTCTCTTCGTAGAAATATAGTTTCTCAAATTCTTTAATGTTCCATGACTTTGTCTTCATTCATGATTTACTTTTTAATTTAAGTTTAATTAAGCTACATTAAAATCATGCAATAATATAATGCAGGATATCGAGAGTGAAAGAGCATATGGTAGATGGTGATCAAGAAATCACTTATACTTACAAGGAGTTACCACAAAAATTACATATTTGCATCTATATAAAGATTAGTAGTACAAGCTTCTTTGGTCTATGGATTATCGTTGTGCACATTATTAATCTAGCAGTTTTTTTTCTGTTCTATTTTAATATACAAAAGCTTATGTCATGTTAGTACTAGAAAATCTTGATTACTATTTATACCTCTCTCAACTTTATTAATTTTTTTCTTTACCTATTCAGGGTGAAGAGAAGAATTTTATGAATGACGATAATATTATGTGGGTACTTTGTTGCTCTTTCATAAAGTATCGTGTGAGATTGTAAATAGTGAAAAAAATACAAATATTGACATAGGAAATATGAAGCAATACTTCCTTTGTGAAGTTGCATAACTCTACGGAAGTGATTTTTCTAGACCATGTAACTTGTGTTATATATCATTCATGCACATGCCAATGATAACAACCTTTGCTCATTCTGCCAGAACCGAAAACAATTGACCTCTTGGGGTTGAAGAAGATGAGATTTTTGTTTTTATTTTATTTTATTTTATTTTTTTCATCTTAAAATCTAAATCGTTGTATATATTCAATGGTTAAAAATTCAAGGGAGGGATAATCTGGTATTTTGTATGTAGTGTTGGATAGCCAATAAAAATGTGTAACACCCCGGCCCAACTTAATGTAATGTGATTCAAAAATTATGTGTATAAAAGAATAAGGTAGTGGATTCTCTGCTGGAATAGGATAGTTGACTCAATCGAATCTGACATGGGGGTGGAATTCTTGGGTCCTAACAATCATTAAGGAAACTGGAAGTAAGTAATTGTCGTATGACATCATCAGATAATAAAGGAATTAGCATCAAAGCAAACAAACACAATCAGCGTGTAGATATGTATATGATGCATGATATCACACAATCGTAATCACACATTATAATCTTGTTATGAAAACTATATGTATGCATGTTCGTCTAACATGTCCTCCCAATCACGGATTCCCCAATAAAATCTCTAAATTATATTCTTATCTGAATCCAATCTCTGGATTCTATTCTAGTCTGAAACCAATCTCTAGATTCTAATTCTCATGTATTCAATAATTGGATTTCCATCATGTCATTCTCCATATCACATCACACATTTTCTCACCACTCCCTTATACAGTCATAGGATAGGCAATCGGGAGTAAGTGTCTCGCAACTAATGCTTACCATAATACTTTGGCCAATCTCTAGTCCAAGTACAACCCTTACTCGAGTATGGCTCTAGCCGAGACCACCCTCAACCTGTCCCTGAAATGACCAAGTGGCCGATAAAACTGTTGTGGTTACCGCAGAACAATTCCCTAACTGATGCATGAACCATTATAGCCTTTTTGAACTCTTGGACCATAGGTGAAATTCATTATTATATTTCTAGAGCTTTCCGCATATTTCTAGCATGCTAATTGTTTTTCATACTATTTCACCTATGTCCAAGTTCAACAATAATATCCTTTTCCTTGTATCCATCTTATTCTTTTAATTCAGAATCATTGGGATCAAAGAAGATAATTGAAATCCATAAGAATTATTAGTCATATTTCAATGACTTTATTGTTTTGTGTTTTCTGTTGTATATAACTGGTTAACAACTGGTTATCCTACTTGAAAAACACAGCCAAAATACGTATTTTGGTCATGATAATCGGTTAACTAGTCAGGGCGACTAGTTATTTGCATCACACTTTGCCCATTGATACATATTTATGCACGATAACCAATTAAACATTCTAATTAATTGGTTAACTAGTTGAAGTCAACTGGTTAAGTCTCCAGGTAAAATGGTTAACTAGTTGAACTTAATCGGTTAAGTCCCCTGGTTAACTGCTTAACTAACTGAATTTAATTGGTTAAGTTCGCTAATTAACTAGTTATCATGTCATATCTTTGCCAATTTTAAGCCCTATAACTGGTTAAGAAATTGGAAAACCAGTTATCCTGTTAGATAATTCATAAAAACATTTTTCTAGCTTAGGATATCAATAGCAATTTTTTGCCAATGATTCCAATACTTATGTATATTCATCTAGGACAAAATTACACATATACAGTCACATCGTTGCTCACATAATCATACAAGTACACTATCATATATATCAAAGTCATGATCATGTATCACATGTATTCAAGCAAAACATTGATCATATCATCTCAATCACACATAATCTAATAAGTTTAGGCATCAACCATAATATTAATAACATTTCATCAAGATAGTTCAGTTATTAACAATTATGCCAAGAGTTCACTGAAAATAACACATACAATAACTTAAGTTAGCTCAAAGTATCCTAATGGAATATATATATTGACCTCTCCAAGTCAAATAATCCCATGGGTTTGTTCATAAAAGTCTCCTTGAAGCTCATGGTAAGCTTTATCGGAGAGTTTTATCCGCATAAATAGAGCATCCCATTTTTATCGGAGATAAACAAGTGAATAATAAAATACTTATATTCCTCTGGCTATTTTCGAACTATATGCTCCAAATTACAATGTTCTTGTTTTTCCTTTTATTAGTTTTACAACATAAATCAGTTCAAATAAACTCTACATCTTATTATATGTTTCACCCCTTGCTCACCATTCTGGCCGTCTCACATAATGCAGATACTACAGCTACCATATCCGATTTGATCCTGGCAAGTCTACCCTTTAAATGCCAAATGTTGTTGCCTAGTAAATAATGAATCAATTTTGAGCAAATTAGTAGTAAACGAAACTAGTGTCGAAATGCAAAATGCAAATTCCAATCTATAACTATAATTTGGTACGTTCTTGTGATTTGTTCCTGTCTTCAATGACTTCCAAATGGTCGTTTCTCCATCACTTCATAGTTTTGTTTTGAGATTGAGTTTATGTTGTATTGGTTGTGGTTGAAGCAGTATCACTGGTAAATTATTTAGTTACATCATATGCTCTTGAGTTAATCACTCTCTTCCTTTTCTGATCAAAATAATATCCTATATTTTATATACTGTTTGGAACTTCTAACTTTCCAAATCAAACTTAGTGTATCAACTCAGTTGTATGATTTATGCAAAAACAAGTTCTACAGCAAACAATAATTCAGATATCATACTAAAAAGTCTTAGAAGTTAGAAACAAGCCAGTGTAAAACAAACACGATGATAAAACATTTATAAAGAGAATCAAACGAAAGGAACCAGTAGTTTCAACAACCTCATCGCCAATAACCGATGTGACAGTATATGTAGAAAAAAAAACAAGAATATTTATCTATCACAAAAAATAAAACAACTGCATCAAATCAGAGATAATTGCTAGAATTAATAACATGTGTAATATGTAAATATATCCATCACGTGGCCATAGCAGACTTGGGGCTCATGTTTAATATGTTCTAATTTGCATATAAATGATTAACAAATAAGTTGTATTTACAGTTTACACCATACAATTCCTCTAAATCAACTCCTTATCTGTAATCAACTACTTCATTAATCAAACTTACAACAACAAGAGTAGAAGAACAACAAAACTCAATAAAATCTCTCTCCTATCCAAGCACTGAATAGCCATCAAAAATGTCCTTGAGGTTGTCATGGTGAACCATATGATCAAGAACTTTATCTTCTAACCCCCCCTGCAGAACCCTGTTGCTGATCATTTTCAGTATTCTTATCAGAGAAAAGTTTCTCAGATGAGATGACCTTTCCCTGCTGCGTATGATACTTTTGCCAACTCTCTTGTGTGATGAGGTGATAAGTATAAACAACTTTCTTTTGGCCAAGTCTGTATGCCCTACTTATAGCTTGCTTTTCCTTTGAGGGATTCCAAAGAACATCCAGCAGCACCACCCTTGAAGCTTCAGTTAAGTTAATTCCCTTAGAACATGCATTTGTTGATGCAAGCATTATCTTTGCTTTGCTATCTGAGTCGTTGAAGTAATGAACCAGGGATTGCCTTCGGTTTTGAGTAAGCTTGCCATCCATATACAAAACTTCTTTCCCATTAGACCAATCAAGAATTGACTTGAGCTGGTCTCTAACCAGACACAAGGGATCAAGGTATTGGCTAAAAACCAAAACTTTCTCATTCATTGCATCACATAGCCGCACAAATTCCACCAGAAATCTTGTTTTGACACCTTCATATGGATTCAATTTAAGCTCTTTCAACTGACCCATGTCAACAACATATTCTTCTTTCTCGGAATGAGGGCAGCAGAGTAAAAGGGATGGATGGATAGAGACCAAAGCCAATTTGCGATCAAACCCGAATGTTCCCTTTGAACATTCAATTTTTTGGAGAAGTGCTCTCTGCAAATTAATTGGCTTTAGAGTAACCACGTATTCTCTCAACCCAAGAAGATTTTTTTGAAGAAAGCTACGTTTGTGAACATGCACAAACGGATCCATCAACAATTTTAGTTGCTTTATCTTTTCATCAACACGATCTCCAACTGTGTTGCTAGAAGAATATGGTTTTGAGCTCAATAGTATAGGAGCTTTCTTTTCCTGCAAGCAGAATTTTTTGAGCTCCGGTGGTATTGTGTCAGGAAAAGTTGGTTTGGCTAAACATAGTGTGTTGTAAAGTTCCTGAAAAGTATTCTGGAAAGGAGTTCCTGAAAGGATAATTCGCTTCTGAGTTTGAATTTTTGACAAGGCCTTCCAAATAAGACTATTTTGATTTCGAGGTGTGTGGCCTTCATCAAGAACTAACAAATCAGGAATCTCACGCAGCAACTTCCCCATTTTTCTACTTTCAGGTTCTTTCATCTTTTTCTTCGTGTTCCTTTTCTGCTTGCCAGCAGTTTTCATATCAGCTTTGGACTCTTCCCCTGCAAGTTTCTCAAACAAATTATAGCTAACTCCCAATATGCTTTTCTCTTTCAACCATGAATACAACTTCAGCATACGAATGCCATTCTTATTCTTTTTTGAAATCCTACGCCGATCAACTTTGCAGGTGGCATCAACATGCTCTTTTCCTGATAGTTCCAAGCTCTTCAAATTGTGAAATGGAACTCCTATATTCCATTTTCTTAACTCCTCCTCCCAAGTATGCAACAAACTAGAAGGCGCAACGATAATTGGTCTATACTGAGGAAACACCTCTAAATATGTCTGAAGAAAAAGTATTGTTAACCTTGTTTTGCCAGTTCCGGGATCATGGGAAATTATGCATCCACCAGCTCCACAAGGATCAACATTCTTCAACTTTTCAAGATCAATAGTTCCTTCCAAATTAGTCCAAATAAACTCGAAACCCTCTCTCTGATGTGGATACATGCTTTGTCGGGCATCGGGAATCAGGTCCCAAACTGTGCCATCTTTATGAGAAGACAAAACAACTTCTTTGGCACCACCAGAGACATCAAACGCAGCCCCATCGAAGAGTGAGTCATTCACTTTATCATAAGATTTTATCCTCTTTCTTGATCTAGGAAATTCATCCTCATCCGCCTGTATTATGTAGTAAACAAGTGTGCAAACAAGGAAACATGTCAGTGGCTCAGTGCTAGAGCATGCTAAATCTCATAATCATGTCAACTCAAACAAAAATTAGCTAAATTTATGGTAACTCTATAACTCTTAAATGAATCAAGTATCATTTTACTTTATATATTTATAATGAAAGAAAAATACTTAATAGTGATTCGTCATAGCTCAATCCACTATAGTCCAAGCCAAACTTTATGCCTAAGTTTATACTAGCTACTTTCTTTATGGTAAGACCTTTTTCAAAAAATTATTACGCATTAACTCAGTGATTAATCTTGTTAGTTGTATTGGAATTTTAAATATTTGATGTATTGTTTACCTAAAAACATATCACATGTCTCACACTTTGTGCTCTTTTATGTATTAAAATGTGGTGATTGGTCAACTAAGCATGTAAAATAAGAAATTTTCAATTAACTTTTTGTTGAACCTATTTTCACATTTTAGTGCATGAAGTGCTACAAAATGTGGAACACTATACATTGTCTTAAATTACCTCTGTACTAATCACCAGGAGTTAGAACACATTAATTCTCTCTCCATCTAATAAGGACAATTTTGGAAATGAGTTATTAATGTAATTATCTAATTGAAAAAAAAAAATCATATAAATATGACAAAAAGATATTGTGAAAAATATCTTAAGGACGGGAGGGAGTAAATGTAAAGGCAATTAGTTATAAAGGTAACAAATGGCTTATTAATTGGAAAAGTCTCTTTAACATCCAAAAGAAAAATAAAATGGAAAACATATTCTTTTCATAGATAACCGTCAAAGAATGCTTACAAATGGTGGGAAGATATTTTTGATGTCCACGAAAAGCCATAAACAAAATCTACACATCATCCCAATCTCCTCATTAAGAATTAAGTCATGCTTACAACAACTTGTTGGACCTTCTCTGCTATGTTCTGCTTAGTCTATGATTGAATTGTCAACCTGCAGATGATAACATATAAAAAGTCCAATTAATTATCATATATGTTATAAGGATCCAGCACAAAAGACTCTTAAGCATCTGAAAAGGTTATTAAATTAAATCTAAAATGGTTACTGAATACATAATTGTAAATGATAAAGTTAGTGAGTAATTGATTTAGTTTTAATTTATTGTAGAACAACCAATTGTTTGAACATCAATATCGACGCAATTATCAAGAGTCCATTAAAAACATTGATAACAACGCACTACCAGCATACTGTTGGGAAAAATACCTTTTCCTAAAACCTTGCCAGGAACAAAGAAAGAAAATAAGAAAACAGAACAACCACCACACAAGAATTTAACGTGGAAAAATCTCCAAAACCGAAGAAAACAATCACGATCGTTGCCTAAAGACAACCAGAAAATAATACTATGTGAAAAATTTAAAACACATAGACTACTCTCCCCTTGACCCCAATACACCCACACTCTCCAAAGCAAATACCCTTACTACTCCTCACAATATTCTAACTTAGAATATAAAAGAAGAAAAACAAAAGTTGGATACAAGCTTAAAGTGTTTTCCAACTTGGACAAGTTAAAAACAAGGAACTTAAGTCCAATATATAGCCTTGGCTTCCTTCCTTCATTCCAATCCCAGGCAATGTGGGACTTGCTAAAATAGAATATTTTAAGCAAAATCCAACACATACCACGCAACACGAGTATTATTCTTACAATTCTTAACCACTTCTTATTCCCTCATACATTTTTAATATGCACATAAAAAGTAAAAATACTAAATTCAACGTTAAAAATGTTCTTGAAAACTAGAGAAAAGTTCATGCATCCCACGGGTTTCTTACATATTTTCGTATGCTTATTATAAATTATACTTTTAATTAGATTACACAAACCAATATAAATTCTTTAACGTTATAATTTTTATCTTCTTGTTTACAATTGAAATATTCAATGATTGATAGTTTTAAAACCAACAAACGTATAATTTGATTTTGATCCAATTATTTAGAAATTATTAATTTATCTAATTGGTTTCTCTTTCAATTATTAGTGAAGACCCAATTTGGTCCATCAAGTTTTCCGGCTAGACACTTTAGTCCCTCAAGAATTATAATTCAATTTTAGTCCCTAAAGAATTTAAAAAATATCACTTTAGTCTCTGTTTTCATTCCGTTAACTACTGTCACTATTTTAACTAATTTGACATTTACTGGGAGGCCATTAGCACCTGGGAATGAAATGTCACAGTTTATGCCAACAGTGACAGTAGTTAACGGAATGAAAACATGGATTAAAGTGGTATTTTTTAAATTCTTTAGGGACTAAAAGTGAATTATAATTCTTGACGGACTAAAGTGTCCCAGTCGGAAAACTTGAGGGACCAAATTGGATCTTCACTCTTAAATTATTAAACAATATGAATAATTAAAAACATTTAATGAAGACAAAGATGCAATAGATCTATTGCATATGGGATACAACATTTAATGAAGACAAGATTTGATAAAGACAAATGTGATAGAGAACAATAATTATTTCATAGAAATCGCTAAGTAACTTATATGAAGGATAAAAAAGCCTTTTAAATAGTGAATGTTTATAATAAGATCAAAGAGAGTATTTCAAAACTACGATATTTACATGTCAATTTGTTGATAAAAATATTTGTAAGTGATTGCATTTTAAAGAGTTTACTTAACCTCTGTATTTATAAAAATCAAAAATCAAAAATCTTAGAATATTGGAACTCTAAATTCATTCTCTTTTAAAAATGAGCAATGCTTGAGAGACCTACATAAAGAGACCTACTCATAAGCCTACACATTAGGATCTTGACATTTGTCATTTAAGTTCTTTAACTTAATTTTTTTAACTTGAAAATAACAAGTGTCATAATCTTATGTGTAGGTTTGTAGGCTTGTAAGTCTCTAAATCATTTTTCTTTAAGAATATTAATATTTAAGTTTTCAATGCATTCGTGCACTTTATAATCTCTTTCGCTCAACTATTATGATTGATATTTTTTTTAATTCACATTTCAGATAATTTCTCTCTTGAAATTTTAAAAAAACATATAGTTTTATGAGACTTAATAATTACACAAAATTAGTTCATTTGTTTATTAGGCAAAACAATGTCTTTTCTTTACCGCATTAGGCAAAATGAAGTTAATTGTTATTTGAATATGGTGTTTATGATTATACTGTTAATATTAACATCAATTTTTCGTCAAAACTATTAGCATATTTCATTAAATTGAATAAAAAATAATTATTGCTACATAATATCCTATCAATTCATCGGAATATTATACCAATGCATGTTAAAAGATAATTGAAGATAAGACTAACGGGGTAAGCAAACATGAACTTGGAGGACCAATTTAAAACAAAAAAATTAAGGGATCACTTTCGTAAGACATACAATTAACTTAAGCATATATATGTTAAAATAAGATATTTTAAATTTCGAAGAATTTAAAACATTTCAATCCTTTTCAAAGCAAGGAACATGAACGTGAGGTAAGAAGGAAGGATTTAGAAAATGTTGATGAAGACTTTCAAAATTTCACATTAGAATGGGGAATATTGAAATCACTCATTTATCTTTAATCTCAACATGACTTTCAAAATTCCATATCAAGTGAGGGAATGTTCATGTTGAAATCTCCATCAACCTTTAATCTCAACACTCTTCAAAATTTTCCTTCTTAGTCCATCTTCATCCTCCCTGCCTTGAATTAGCTTCAAATATTTGTAATTTCATTTAAAATTATTTTTATCCAAATACACCCTAAGGAACCAAATGATGAACATTTCTACCTAATAATAATTAAGTAAAATATTTCTCTCACAGTTTTTATTACCCATTTAATGCCTCAAATTTTATGATGTATTCTCTAAAACACATGCACTGTACTACCAGAAATCCTTAATACTTCTATATTATGCAGCTAATTTACTTGTATAAATATGGGTAATGTTAACAAATATTTTTAGGATATTGTTCAAGGTTTTGTATAGAAAAATGATGTATTTTGTATTTTGAGAAATATTGGACTTAGTTTTTCAATAATAAATTATTCTATTTATATTCCTTAAAAAATATTCTTAGAGCACTCGTTATTAACGCAATCTAATAAATATATAAAGTAACTCAAGGAAAACCGAAATCAAATGTCTTGTAATTTTTTTTTCAAATATTTCGACAAGAAAATATAGATTTACCATGGAACCAATTTTTTCGGAAGCAAGTGCTAACTCCATCTCTTCCCACAATCTATCCAACATCTTCTCCTCTTCTGATTTTTCAACGGGTGGTTCTTTAGCCTTAAACCAAGAGCACTGCAATGGAGCTACTCTTCTTTCTTTCCCATTTTCTTTCAAACATTCATTTTCGCTTCCTCTTTCTTTCCCATTTTCTTTCCTTTTAATAATCTCAGTAAAGTCTCCACTCTTCTCTTGTCCTTTCAGCAAAGTTATTGAAGCACTTGGCACACCACCACTACCTTTATTAGGATTAATGTTTGCATCATTTTTGTTACTAATTGCCTTCTTGTTCCTTCTTCCATTCTTATTCTCTTTCCTTTTAGGGATCTTAGCTGAATCCCTTTTCTCCTTTTGCAAAGCCACACTTTGACGCCTTCTCTTGTTCTTTTTGCACCTTTCCTTTTCATCATCCACTTGAAACTCTTCATCATCACTAGACTCATCATCACTACTGGAAGAACGACAAAAACATTCATAGCAACATCCTAAACTGCATGTACGCATAGTAAGCACTCCATGTTCATCTTCTACCAGCTCCATATTATATCCAGTCAATTCGGTACAAGTACCATTACCATCTTCATCAGTGGCATTAATTCCAATAGACTCTTTGAGTTTAGGGTCCTTCAAACCAAACTTTGATGAAGTTGCTCTTGACCCAGATGCCATTTTTTTAATTGCACTCCCAGAAGAAGAAGCTCCTCTTACTTCACCTGACAACACCACATCTGATTCACCTTCACCTACCCTTTTCTCCGAACTCTTTTCTTTCCTTTTTCTACTACTCTTGGGTGGCATTTTCTCTGCTTCTTTTAATGATGATGATTACCCACGTGAGAACCTGACCAAGTTGGAACAGTTTTTGTATGTCCTGTAAGGAACACAAGTGTAATGAACCTTGTTAACAAACAACAAACCAAGAAAGCATTGTGAAAGCTATGTACAGTTAAAAGAAATGGTAGAATATAATGTATTAGGAAGTTAAATCCATTACTTTTAATGTTTTAAATTTTTAGTTTTGGCTTATTTATGGTTTTGTTTCCTAAAATTTCAGCGTGTTTTGGTTTTAGTCCCTAAAAGTTATTTTGACCGGCACTAGTCCTTAATTTTTCAGACGTGGTTAACGGAAACTCATATCAACAGCTACGTGGTGTGAGATAGTGCCAAATAAGTATTGTAACATGATGATTCAGGTCCATAAACGCAAAATTCTGCGTATGTGACCATTTTGCGTATGAGACCATTTTGTGTCCGTGGAATTGTATCATTCACGTTATATCACTTTGGCGTCACCTCACACTACATGACTGCTGATATGATGTTCCACTAGCCACATCACCAAATGACAGTTTTTTAATAATTGAGTGGATCAAAACCAAAATATTTGAAAATTTAAGGACTAGTCCCGGTCAAAATAACTTATAGGGACTAAAACCAAAACACGCTGAACTTTTAGGGACTAAAAGCATAAATAAGCCTTTAGTTTTTCAACACAACATTATTATTCCTTATAACCACTTATGCATAGGATACTACCATTTTTGAACCTTATTTGATTCTAGACTTATTTATGGTTTTGGTCCCTAAAAGTTCAGCGTGTTTTGGTTTTAGTTCCTAAAAGTTATTTTGACCGGGACTAATTCTTAATTTTTCAAATATTTTGGTTTTGATCCACTCCATTATAAAAAAAAAAACTGTTATTTGCTGACGTGACTAGAGGAACATCATATCAGTAGTCACGTAGTGTGAGAAGACGTCAAATAAGTGATATGACATGGATGATACAAATCCATGAACACAAAATGGTCTCATACGCAAAATGGTTTCATACGCAGAATTTTGCGTTTATGGACCTGAATCATCCATCTCACAATACTTATTTGGCGCTATCTCACACCACATAGCTGTTAGTGTGGGTTTCCGTTAACCACATCAACAAATAATTGATTTTCTCTACAGATGAGACCAAAACCAAAATGTTTGAAAAATTAAGGACAAGTCACGGTCAAAATAACTTTTAGGGACTAAAACTAAAACACGCTGAACTTTTAGGGATCAAAATTCAAAACCATAAATATTGAAGATAAATAAATAAC
Organism: Crotalaria pallida; assembly: GCA_037953625.1. Classification (NCBI taxonomy): domain Eukaryota; kingdom Viridiplantae; phylum Streptophyta; class Magnoliopsida; order Fabales; family Fabaceae; genus Crotalaria; species Crotalaria pallida. The sequence continues at coordinate 57,518,222 of CM075654.1, read as the reverse complement.
ATTTATTTTTAAAAAATGAGAAATTTGTGTTGCAAAGCTGTAGGGTCCATGTTTGTGATTGAAGATTTAGACAATAAAATCGTAATTTATTTGGATCCAATTTGAGAAGTGGATTGAAGATAAATAAATAATATTTATTTTTTAAAAATGAGAAATTTGTGTTGCAAAGATGTAGGGTTCATGTTTGTGATTGCAAATTTAGACAATAAACACACTTAAGAAATCAAAACCCTAAAGGATTAAATTTTAATCATCATATAAAATTGAGAAATAGATCAACAAAATGAATGTTTTCAAGAAAAACAAAAATGAAGATCACAATTAACATAATGAAGAACAAAGCTTGATGATTAAAATAAAGATTATTATATGCAGAGTCCAAAAAAAAAATATGAAACCTTACTTTGGGAAAGTGGATCTAACTCTTTTTAAGAAGAGAAAATGTAGATTCTTCGATGTTGATTCTGTTGGAAACCAACAAGCGGGCTAAGCAAATACTAGAGGGGGGTGAATAGTATTTTGAAGCACTAATACCAAATATTTCGATTGGTAATTGAAGAATGGAGCTTAGACTGAATTTTCTGGAATCAGACACAAAAGACTCGAGTCTTTTGTGAAATACTCGAGTTTTTCAGTGATGAACAACTCGAGTCTTTTATGAAATACTCGAGTTTTTCCTATCAGATAGCAGAAAAACCAGAAACGAAAATTCAGCAATTTAACTCAAATCAATTCAATAATAAACAGGAACTTATCCAACAGAATAGCAAGCAATCTAAATAACTTTTAAACACAAAGATTCCTTGAACTTGCTACCTAATTGTATAAATCCTAATTGATTGAAATGACTTAAGTCTATTGAGCTAGAAAGTAGATTAAAAGCAATAAATCAACACTCAAGCAATTTTATCCTGGTTCACTCCAACAATGAGCTACATCCAGTCCTCCTAATCACTTAGGAGTTTATACTAATAATCAAATTGTTAGAAATTACAAAGGATTGCTTGAGAATGGCCTCACTCAACCTAACCCTTTCAAGAGTGTACCAAACTCTTGATTTCTACCCCAATTTGATTCCGGTGATTGAAGAACTCTTCACAAAGCTTCCTTGAACTCCCTTCAAGAAACTCCACCGGGCTAGGAACCTCCTAGTCTTGTGCTTGAGAACCTCTCAAGACTTCCAACACCCTAAGCCACTTAGGGTTTGCTTGGGAACAATCCAAGACTTTGAATAATCAAGCTTTTTGTATGTGTATTACTAATCTCACAATGGATTAGCACAAATAAGCACAGCTCAATGTAAGAATTGAGGCCTAAAACTCAACTTGGAATAAAATGACAATATGAGTGAGAAGTTGAGCTTTTTGGGAATTAATACTTGAGAAGAGGAAATTATGAAAGCTTGTAATCAATGATGTGTTGTTGTCTTGTTTGTTCTTGCACAAATTCAAAGAGAAATTTTACAATAAGGTTCTGAATTCTCTCTTGGGGTTGGATGAGACTCAAATGCCCTCAATTTGGTTTTTGAGTCTCTCCAACGTTCATTTTTGCTGACTGGACAAAAATACTCGAGTCTTTTGGTAAATACTCGAGTCTTTTTGGTCGGTCACGAGTGAATTGGTGCACGAACCAGACTAACGGTCATATTTGCTGACCTGGCACAAATACTCGAGTTTTTCTATAAATACTCGAGTATATACTCGAGTCTTTATCAAAATACTCGAGTATTTTGATCAGATATGGGAAAAATTATTTTTCAATTTTATTTTTCCTCTCAAGTATTAATTTTTGGTCAATCTCAACTTAATAAACATATAAAAATTTATTCCTAGAAGAGACTAACTATTTCTACCCACTCTCAACCACTCTCAACATAAATTAGAAATTTACAATTAATATTTGATTGAGAATGATTGGGCACTTGTCTTCTTTTCTTGACTTCTTGTTGATGTTGATGTTGCAATATCTTCAAGGCATGATTTGTTAATTATTTTGTCATCATCAAAACATAATCCACCTAATTAGGAGCATTGAATTCACAATCTCCCCCTTTTTGGTGATGACAAAAATAATTAACACTTGATCCATTTGTTGAGCTTGATCCACTTGAAAATGCAACTCCCCCTCACTATATGATACTTTTCACCTATCTAAAAATTCAGCTTGTGCAAGATGTTATGACAATTTAATTTTAGCACCAAGCCTATGGTATTAGAGTATTTAACAATTATCAGAGTATATACCATAATTAGAGAATTTTAGGTGCAACAATATCAAGACAAGTGTATAATATCTCTCCCCCTTTTTGTCATACGCCAAAAAGATGTAACAATTTAGAAAAAGATCAAGGGAGGAGAGGTGCATAATCGGAAAACCCCATAACCAACTATGCAAAAAAAATAGACTTAATAATAAATATAAAGAGCTCCCCCTGAAGCTTTGCACAAACATCATAATGAAAACCAAATTCATTAACATAAAAACATCATAAAAGGTCCAAATCAAAGGTGCAATAATAAACCCAAAGTCTCAAAACACCAAGTTCTCAAAATACAGAAAATGTAACAAAGACCAATATGATAAAAACAGAATGAAAACTAAGATAGACTGCAAAGGTCAACATCATCAAAACATCGAAGGAGCTGGATCATCTGGAGGAGGATAAAATCGAGAGAAGGCCGCCATCATCTCATCAAACCGGCGGTGCATCTCCCCTGACTGCTGGTCCAGGCGGGCATTAATCTGGGCCGAGTGCTGATCCAAATGAGAATAAAACATGGCAGACTCTGCACTCATCCTAGTGTCTAAGCGAACAAAATCATCACGCTGGCTGTCCAAAGCATGCACAAGGGAGTCTATTCTCCCATCTAAAGTGTCCAGTCGTGTGATCACATTCTCTCTCCAGCCCGAGTTGTCAAACCCAGATTGAGATCCAGGGAAGTCATCAAAATTAATCTGATCAATAGGATCCCCTTCTTCAGCCTGGGCAAATGCAGCAGCTTTCTCTTCCATCTGTTGGGCATCCATCCCTTGTTGAGCTGCAACATTTGCAACCCTCTCTAGCTCAGCAATATCAGATCGGTACAAGTATTGGCCAGAGGGTTCATGGAATGCCATGTCCTGGTGACTCAAGGTGCCTTTGTTGAGGCAATGTTGGTTCACATGAAGAGTCTTTTTCTCTTCATTGCGTGGGATAGGCACCTAGAAGTAACTCAACAGATAACAAACATGCATGACATAGGGCAGGGTTTTTGGGTGTTTAGACTTAGCAGCAAGGAGCATTCTATCCAAAATTATGCGACTCCAGTTCAGCTTCTCATTGTTCAGGATGGCACTAAGAAGCCTAAGTTCATTGTTTGTGGGTTTGGCATAATTGGGTGAGGTTTGAGGCACTAATTGATGACAAACAATATAATGCAACACCCTAGATTGGACAGTCATATATGAGGAATGCTTAACTCCTTCGGTCCATACACGACCGGGGCGCAAACAACTTTGAAAAATGCTGTCCGCATCGGCCTTTAGAGAATTGTCCCCGTGACGTGTTGTCCCAAAAGCAACAAAAAGGTCCTTAGCGCTAATTTTGAATCGAACACCCTCAACCATTGTTTCTATGACATTGTCCTTTAGCCTAAGGTTTGCATAGAATGTTCTAACTAACCTAGGATATATAGGTCCATGAAATTCCAGAAATTGAATCAGTTTCTGATATCTAAGGTTAGTAACAAAATGGAAACCCTTACTCTCAAGGAAAGTACTATTGATCCATGTGATTACTCCGAATTCTCTGGTGGAAAAGCCTTCCATCCTTTCCAAGCGTTCATCCTCTTGATAGTAGTCGGAAATTTCCTCCTCGGAAGATGAGTCAGCAATCCTTACTCTCTTTCCTTTGCCAGATGAAGAAGCCATAGATGAAATGATGTGAAAATTGGAGTTTTGGAAATTAGGGTTTTAAAAGGGGGTGACGGATTTGAGGTTGAAAAGAGGTGAAATTTGTTGAAAGAATGGTAGAAAAGTGATTAGAGGATGTAAAACTAGTAAGATTTGGCAAAAATTTGACTAAAAACGGAGTTTTGAGGAGAGAGATATGAGAAAACCGAGAGAGAAGAGAAAGGGGTTCGTGAAACTCGAGTTTGTGGGGGCTGGAGTATATATAAACTCGCCAAAATACTCGAGTATATTCAACAATACTCGAGTTGTTCGTTGACAACTACTCGAGTTTTTGAGAATATACTCGAGTCGTTCGTGACTCAGCCCAGATTTCCCCATAAAAGTCGAGTAAAAATTGAAAAACTCGAGTTTGGTCCGAAAGTTCAAATTTCAGGAAAACGCAAAATACTCGAGTTTTTGGAAAATACTCGAGTTTGGTCTGAAAGTTCAAAAATTGGGGGTTTCGAAAGACTCGAGTGTTTTAAAAAAAACACTCGAGTATTTTAATAAAGACTCGAGTGTTTTGAGAAACACTCGAGTATTTTTATCAGACCCTGATTAAAAACTTTTTCAATTTAAAACTGATTTAATTTTGAATTAAAATACTCGAGTGTTTTTGGAAAAACTCGAGTATTTTGACAGAACAGAAAGTAAAAACTCAGTTTTAAAAGACCAAACACAAATCAAATACAAATGCTTCACTACCAACTTGGAATACAGTACAGAATCACACACAATTAACATATACAATTTCAAATATCATCAAGGACAATTTAACTAAGAATCAATAACACATTAGAGTAAGACTAATATGGTGATTTTCCAAAAATGACACACAATGCAATTAGCCTATATTAGCTTCATCTAAAATACCAAGTTCTCTCCTAATAAGATAAAAGGTGTCCCTTGGTAGAGGTTTTGTAAAAATGTCGGCTAATTGATTTGTGGTACTAACAAATTCAATTGTGCAATCACCCTTTTGTACATGATCTCTTAAAAAATGATGTCTTATTTCAATGTGTTTAGTTCTTGAGTGATACACCGGATTCTTAGTCAAATTGATTGCACTCGAGTTATCACATCTAATCGGAATATTTTCAAGTTTCAAACCAAAATCCGATAATTGTTGTTTCATCCATAACAGTTGAGCACAACAACTATCGGCTGCGATATATTCCGCTTCGGCGGTAGAAAGAGCGACACAAGCTTGCTTTTTAGAAAACCATGACACCAATGAACTTCCCAAGAAATGGCAAGTACCACTGGTGCTTTTGCGATCAAGCTTGCATCCGGCGAAGTCGGAATCCGAGTAACCAACTAGACTAAGATTGGCATCAGCAGGATACCATAAACCAGTGTTAATTGTTCCTTTTAGATACTTAAATATATGTTTAACTGCGGATAGGTGAGATTCTTTAGGATTAGCTTGAAATCTAGCACACATGCATACACTAAACATAATATCCGGTCTAGATGCAGTGAGATATAGGAGACTACCTATCATACCCCTATACTTACTAACATCAACCGGTGTACCTTGTTCATCCTTGTCTAGGTAGCATGATGTGCTCATTGGAGTGTAGGCTTCCTTGCACTTGTCCAATCCGAATTTTTCAAGGAGTTCTTTGCAATATTTCCCCTGATGCACAAATATCCCCTCCTTGACTTGCTTTATTTGTAAGCCTAGGAAGAACTTGAGTTCTCCCATCATTGACATTTCAAATTCCTTTTTCATCAAATTTGAAAACTTTCTACAAAGAGACACGTTAGTAGCACCGAAAATGATATCATCAACATAGATTTGTACTAACAAAATGTCATCCTTGGTTTTATAAATAAATAATGTATTATCAACCTTCCCTCTTTGAAACTTGTTTTCTAATAGAAAGGAACTCAATCGATCATACCAAGCTCTAGGAGCTTGTTTCAATCCATAGAGTGCCTTTTTCAATTTATAAACATGGTTTGGAAATTCACTATTTTCAAAACCGGGGGGTTGTTTGACATACACTTCTTCATTTATAAACCCATTCAAGAAAGCACTTTTAACATCCATTTGATATAAAGTGAATTTCATGATTGAAGCATAAGCAAGTAAAATTCGGATTGCTTCAAGACGTGCAACCGGAGCAAAGGTCTCATCATAATCGATACCTTCCTCTTGGTTGTACCCTTGAGCTACTAGTCTAGCTTTGTTTCTTATAATCAACCCGGATTCATCAAGTTTGTTTCTATAAATCCATTTAGTACCAATTATGGTATGATCATCGGGTTTAGGGACTAGATCCCAAACTTCATTTCTTTCAAATTGGTTTAATTCTTCTTGCATAGCAAGAACCCAATGATCATCCTCAATGGCCTTTTTAATTGAATCGGGTTCAATTTGAGAAACAAATGAGACATAGTGGCAAATGTTTTGAATAGACCTACGAGTAAGTACTCCCTTTGACATATCTCCTATGACTTTGTCTATAGGATGAGCCTTGACCGATTTCCAAGTTGGAGGAAGTTCTTCCCTTACTTCTCCTTCATCAACTTTTGAATTCTCTCTCTCTTTTTCTTCTTTTGAAAAGACGATGCCATCTTCACTAGCATCACATAAAACACTATCTTCTTTTGAAGACTCATTAAAAACCACATGAATTGATTCCTCAATAGTTAAAGTTCTTTTATTGAAAATTCTATAAGCTTTACTATGAGAAGAATAGCCTAAAAATATGCCTTCATCGGATTTGGAATCAAACTTGCCAATGTGTTTTTTTCCATTATTTAAAACAAAAACTTGGCATCCGAAGACATGAAAATGAGATATATTTGGTTTTCTTCCCTTGTAAAGTTCATAGGGGGTTTTATCCAAAGAGGGCCTTATCAAAATACGATTTAAAACATAACAAGCCGTATTGACGGCATCGGCCCAAAAATATTGAGGTACTCTAGAATCATTTAGCATGGTTCTAGCAAGTTCCTCTAGCACCCTATTTTTCCGCTCTACCACTCCGTTTTGTTCCGGAGTTCTTGGTGCGGAGAATTGGTGCTCAATACCATTTTTAGCACAAAATCTATCAAATTTGTGGTTTTCGAATTCACCACCATGATCGGTACGAATAATAATTACTTTTTGATTTACTTGGTTTTGCAAAAGTTTGACATGATGTTTAAAAGATTTGTAGGTCTCACTCTTAGTAGTTAAGAATAAAGTCCATGTAAACCTAGAGAAGTCATCAACAATTACCAATGCATAATAGTTGCCACCAAAGCTTTTTACTTGTGATGGTCCAAACAAGTCCATATGAAGCATTTCTAATGGCCTTGATGTGGACATCACCATTTTTGATCCAAAGGTGTTTTTAGTTTGTTTACATTTCTTGCAAGGAGAACAAACACCTTCAATAGAAAAATTTAGCTTTGGTAAACCAACTACTAGATCTTTAGATTGTATTTTCTTCAATTGGTTTACATTAATATGAGCGGTCCTACGATGCCATAACCAAGTGTCATTTTCTTTGCTCACTAAACAAGTAGAGACCAAAGAAGTGACTTTGTTCAAATCAACTAAGTAAGTATTATTTGACCTTCTACCAACAAATTTGATTGATTCATCTTTGTCACTTTTAATGAGGCAATGGGTAGAGGTAAAAACTACATGATTACCAACATCACATAATTGGCTTATGCTCAAGAGATTATTTCTAATCCTTGAACATAGAGCACATTATCAATAATCAAGTTTGAAGAGTTTCCGATTTTACCAATACCAAGGATTTTGCCTTTGTTGTTGTCCCCATAAGTGACATAACCCTTTTCCTTTGGAGTAAGCTCAATGAAGTGCCGCTTATCTCCCGTCATGTGCTTCGAACATCCACTATCAAGATACCACAATTGTTTTCCCGTTCGAAGGCACACCTACAATATGAAATCACTTGTTCACTTTGGGTACCCAAACAATGTTGGGTCCCTTAGGGTTAGTGTTGGGACTTTCTCCCTTCTTAATCCACATATAAGTGCCCTTTTTCATTTCAAACTTCTTAATGTGGCACTCAATGTTGATATGTCCAACTTTTCCACAATAAGTAAAAGTTGGTCTCTTTGATGAATTTTTCTTAGAAAATGTTCCAACCACCTTGTACTTTTTGTCCTTTTTATGAACATATCCTAAACCGGTTTTGTTGTGATTATGTCTTTGAGAGTTCAACAACCGGTTGAGGTTTCTATCACTATGTGAGATTGTGAGTTTGTTTTTCAACTCTTTCACTTCTTTTTCAAGTTCATCACATCTCTCACATGAAGTGATAATTTCCTCATGATTTGCACAATCACTTTGATGACTAGAATTAATAAGTTCCAAGGATTCATTTTGAAGTTTCAACTCATTTATAGATTTTTGCAATTCATCAATTTCATGTTGAAACTCCAAAATTTTCTTTCCTTTTTCCTTATTAATTTTAGCAAGCCTTTTAAATTGAATTAACATTTCATTGTAAGCTTCTTGCAAATCATCATATGAAATGGAGTTTGAAGATGAACAAGAAGAGCTAGAGGTTACCTCATCATCACTTTCACTCATGCCATGATTAGCTCTTGATGAGGACTCATGATTGTTCTTGGCCATGAGACAAAGGTTTGCATTTTCATCACCGGAGCTACTTGAAGATGATTCATTGCTCTTCTACGGTGCATCCCAAACAATGTATGCACGCTTCCCTTTGGTCTCTTGGGTCTTCTTGTCATTATTCTTCAAGAATGTGGCACATTCCATTCTTATGTGACCAACCCCACCATATTCATGACACTTAACTCCATCGTTGGTACTCTTTTCTCTTTGTTTGGAGTCTTTGGTTCTCTTGAAATTGGATGAAGATCCACCTTTCTTCCCTTTGAAAAATTTGTTGAATCTTTTCACAAACATCCCAAATTCTTCTTGATTTGATTCACCATCGGAATCTCCACTTGTAGAGCATTCTTCAACTTCTTTTGTAGCTTTGGTTGAAGCTTTGAGTGCTATGCTCTTTTTCTTTTTGTCCGATTCCTCATGCATCCCAAGTCTTGTAAGTTCCATCTCATGCTCTTGGAGTTTGCCAAACAAAGTGGCTAAGTCCATGCTATTTATGTCTCTTGATTCCTTGATGGCGGTTACCTTGGGTTTCCAACTCCTATCAAGACATCTTAGAATTTTGTTAGTAGTTTCACCATTGCGAAATACTTTTCCCAAGGAAATCAAATGATTAACAATGTGAGAGAATCGCTTTTGCAAGTCACTAATGGATTCATTTGGCAACATGTGGAACAATTCATATTCGTGAGTTAGAGAATTCAATCTTGCATCTCTAACCTCACTTGTTCCCTCATGTGTGACTTGCAAAGTATCCCACATTTCTTTTGCCGATTTACATTGGGAAACTCTATAAAATTCATCATGGGATAGAGCCGAAAAGATGATGTTTTTAGCTTTTAAATCAAATGAGACTTTTCTCTTTTCATCATCATTCCAACTACTCCTTGGAATTTCAACAATTTCATCATTTATTTTCTTTTTGGGAATGAAAGGACCATTTTCAATTGCATCCCAAATATCCATATCAATTGCTTCAATAAAAACTTTCATGCGAGTTTTCCAATAAACATATCCTTCACCATTAAATAGTGGAGGACGGTTTATTGAAGCTCCTTCTCCACCAAAGTTATTGCTAGAGCCCATAAAGTTTCCAAAAGGATCTTTTTCGAAAAAGTTGTTACACTCGATCTTTCGACCGAGCTCTGATACCACTTGTTGGAAACCAACAAGCGGGCTAAGCAAATACTAGAGGGGGGTGAATAGTATTTTGAAGCACTAATACCAAATATTTCGATTGGTAATTGAAGAATGGAGCTTAGACTGAATTTTCTGGAATCAGACACAAAAGACTCGAGTCTTTTGTGAAATACTCGAGTTTTTCAGTGATGAACAACTCGAGTCTTTTATGAAATACTCGAGTTTTTCCTATCAGATAGCAGAAAAACCAGAAACGAAAATTCAGCAATTTAACTCAAATCAATTCAATAATAAACAGGAACTTATCCAACAGAATAGCAAGCAATCTAAATAACTTTTAAACACAAAGATTCCTTGAACTTGCTACCTAATTGTATAAATCCTAATTGATTGAAATGACTTAAGTCTATTGAGCTAGAAAGTAGATTAAAAGCAATAAACCAACACTCAAGCAATTTTATCCTGGTTCACTCCAACAATGAGCTACAGATTCTTCGATTTTCTGCTATCGGAGGTAGCCCTGATCTGGCAGGAAAATGATGGTTTTCTAGTAGTGCTCGTAGAAGTAATGATCTACAATTTATTTTCGGTGCGTATTGAGGGTCGCAAATCCCTGGTGATGGGCAAGTGAAAGATTGGGAAAAGGGTGCCTCGGTAGGTTAGGAAGGGAGCAGAATATTGAGAAATGACGAATGGAGAGTAGTGACCACACGCTCTTGTTTCGTTAATTTTGAAAGTGTCCTTCATCATCGAAATCCTAAACGTATCATAAATAAGGTTGTTGGATCGGGTTGGTCCCTTTGTGGCCCAATGTATTTGTGGACCAAGTTACATTTTAGATAATTGAGTTTGGGTTTTGCTTTTTGGCCCCCATCAATCACTTTTTGACCTCCATTTCCAATTTTCATGGACTAAAACACTCCTTAAGCGTGTTAATGTTTCCGGTTCTATACAGTCGGAAAAGCCATTCCGGTAATACAGAGACGGAAGCCATATGATCCTTATTTCGGGTTTGAAAGGGGAAGGTGATGAGAGGGAGTTGGATTTAAAGCAAAACCGGAATAGTGTTTAAATGACTTATGTCTCTGTAGTACCAGAATGACTTTTCCGACTTTGAAGAACTGGAAAGATTAACACGCTAAAAGGGTGTTTTCGTCCATGGAAATTGAAAAATGAGGGCTGAAAAGTCATGGATGGGGGCCAAAAAGCAATATCCATTGAATTTTAGCTTTTGACCCATGTTTTTAGTGTGTTGAAATCCATTTTTCAAAAAAAAAAAGAAAAAAAAAACCCAAAATACCTCTTAGTCTATCTTTTTTTTAATAGCATCCTCCTTTTCTTCTTTAAATCTCAAACCGCACTCATGCAAACTCTTCTCAAAACCTTACTCATATCATTGCTTTTCTTTTACTACCTTCTTTTTTCACTATTTCCACCCACCTCACCACCACCACACTTGTTTCAACATGTATATAGTTTACATATTCTCTAATATTACAATGTCATAATGCAATTTTATACACATTCTGATTCAATTGACAAAACTGGAGGGGTTTTTATAAAATGGGGCCTGACACGGGTGACCGACCATAGTCCTACGTATCCCAGTTAAATAAGGGAATCAGGATGAACTGAGCTCTTTGGGGAAGATGGGATTTGGGATCATGAGAGTCTTTAGGTTCCTCCACATAAAGCCCCTTAGGGGTTTTTAGGATTCCTTTGGAGGACGCCTCTTTAGATCTCCCTATTTCTATTAAGATATTGAGAATTTGAGATACCTTGCAGAAGAATGATGATGTTCTGTCTAGATGAGACAGGGGTCCTTGTAAAGGATATTTACTATGACAAGATGGAATTCTTGGTCCTATGTAACCGTTATAAGTTATGGCTGGGATCAAGAATACGTAGTTCTTTTGGGCACATTGACATTATGCCAGGGAGAGATGTCAGCGGCTTATGAGCTATCCATGAGAGACTTCAGCGATAAGCCGCCTATCTTAGGAAGGTCATTTTGCAGGCCTCTAACGTCTATATGAGAGAAATGGGCATGTTGTTTCAGATCTTAAGGCTAAATCACTCCGTATTGTTTGACAGTGGCCTTCATGGTGTTGTTGAGTCTCTACGGTGGGTTGCGATCAATTACCACCGTGAGGATGACAAGGATTTTGGATGTTATCTCTTGTAATATTCTCTTTGGGGAGTGTTGGTATAATTTGTGTATATTTTCTATGTAGTGAAATTATGAGGTTGAGGTTGTGTGTCTTCATCTTATGATGAAGCTAGTATTTATAGAGTTTTCTGGGATGTTGTATTTCCCTACTAAATTTTCTATTTTTGAGGATAATCTTCGTGCAATCTTATCTTATCTTATCTCCTTGGGTAGATCGCATTATCTATTACGATAAATAATCCTATCATTATCTCATTCTATTGAGGAATGATCTTCTCTCCAATATAGGATAAATAACATATCTTTCTATTATCTCCAAATTATTTGGATAAATCCATCATATATCTTCATAAAATCCGCCATTATCTACAGAAGATTTGTTTCATAATTAAATCTCGGGGATCGCGTGCTGGCCACGTCTTTATCCAGGCTTGAGCGTGCTAATGTTGGCATCTGAACCAACGTTGTCGACCGGAAGAGCTCGACTTTAGCCATTCTAAAGGGTTCTTAGGTCGCTGAAGGAATATTACGTGGAGTAGATATCCCTAGCTTGTAATAAGACAGGAACATAAGCCCCTAGGTCGTTTCTTTGAAGAACTACTCTTTGAGTTACGAACTATTATAAAGTACTGGATAGCCCTGAAGTCGTCAGTAAATGGGTTCTTCAATTAAGATTGTTCAATTCTATAGCCCCAAGTACATGAGAGAAAAAGTGATTTTTTCAAATCCTTTCTGAAGTCTTTTGTCTGTCATTTAAGGGTATTTGATGAAGGTATTCTTCGAGCTGGAGGTTGTCATCTTGAGCTTTTATCATATCCAACTTTTTTGAGCTTTTATGATATCCAACCTATTTGATCCTAGAATCCCTTAGCCTTCAGAAATTCCTCCGAAACACGGATTCTCCCTCATCTTACATCAAATGCTCTTGACTTACTATGTATGATTTATACAATTATAGTGTCCACATTCACTCATTTCATAAAGAAGCCTCCACATTAAAAGTTGGAGAAACTTTCCTTTTCATATAAAAAGGTATACAATTAGAGTGTCAACATTCATTTATTTCAAAATGAAGCCTCCACATTAAAAGCTGGAGGACGGTGAGTTTTTAAGGCATCCACGTGTCACACAAATAACCTTTCTTTTTAATTTCAATTTAGCGGCGTTTTTAACCGCTGCGAACTGTTTAAAAAAAATCTCATTTAGTCGTGGTTTTAACTATCGCTACTGTTACCAGCATTTCAATTTGAACTTATTAGTGACCATTTCAAAAACGCAATGGTTATAAACCATAACAATTTTTAACTTTTGAAATTCAATTTTCTTTTTTGAAACGCTGATTTAGCGATGGTTTAGTCATCACAAACTGTTCTCAAATAAAATCTCACACTATAAACTATTCATTGTGCTACGGTTTTAACCGTCGCTAATTTTATGAGAATTTCACCTTTTAGCTTATTAGCGACCATTTCAAAAACTTGATGATTATAAGCCACTCAATTTCTTAACTTTTGAAATTCAATTTTAGTTTCAGATTTGAGTTTGGCAAACATTTCAAAAATCGCAGATTTTTGTTTTGCACTACAATTAAGTTGAAAACATGTAGGCATGTAGCTTAACGACGGGTTTTTTCATATTAATTTTATGTTTACTAATTCAATTCAAAAACATAAATGATTAACAATTATTGGAGCATAATGTTAATTAGGAAACCAACATGAAGTTTAAAGAATGAGAAAAAAAACCATTTTGAAAATTAAATCACAATATCTACTTAAATTATCCAACGGTGATTAATTAACAACTAACCCGTGTATTAAGAGTGAAGTACCAATGTGGTCCGTAATGTTTTTTCAATATACCAACTTAGTCCCTGAATAATTATAAATACACATTTAGTCTCTCAAAATTTCAATGACATCATCAGTAACTTATGCAAGTGTATAGAACAAAAGAGGAACACATAACTGTCAGAGAAAGATGACATCAGAGGCAATTATTACAATTAATCACATGTTTGATATGTAGCTTCGGTCATCAACAAGCCATAGCAACTAAAAAGGCTGATTACTTGAAATTGAGATATGAAATTATTGGAATTAGTGTTCAACTAGTGTTTGCAATTACTGCTATCATGTACTAATCAGTATATAAACAAACACAATCCTCTCAACCATCAAAGTAACAAGAGCAGAAACTCTCAATTCTCAGCAAAATCTGTCTCCTTTCTCTGTATGATGCAGTCACCAAACATGTCCTTGAGTTTGTCATGGTGAACCATCTGATCAAGAACTTTATCTTCTAAAACCACAGCTGAACTCTCTTGCTGATCTGAGAAAAGCTTTTCAGAATACCAGTCCTTTTTCTGGCTTTTACAGAACTTTGCCCAGCTCTCTTCTGTGATCAGATGATAAGTATAAACAGCTTTCTTTTGGCCAATTCTGTAGGCTCTGCTAATAGCTTGCCTTTCCTTTGAGGGATTCCAAAGAACATTCAGGAGCACAACCCTTGAAGCTCCAACTAAGTTAATTCCCTCAGAACATGCATTTGAGGATGCAAGGAATATCTTTGCTTTGCTATTAGCATCATTGAAGCTATGAATGAGGGACTGCCTTTGCTTTTGATTAAGCTTACCATGCATATACAACACTTCCTTCCCCTCAGACCAATTAAAAACTGACTCGAATTGCTTTATGAGCAAACATAAAGGATCAATGTATTCACTGAATACAAGAACTTTCTCCTGCAATGCATCACACAGCCGGACAAACTCCACCAAAAATCTTGTTTTGACACCTTCATATGGATTCAATTTAAGCTCTTCCAACTGAACCTTGTCAACAACAGAGTCTTCTTTTTCCAAAAGAGGGCAGTTGAGGAAGAGGGATGGATGGATAGAGACCAAAGCCAATTTATGATCAAACCCAAATGTGCATTGAGAACATTCAATGTTCTCTAGAAGTGCTTTCTGCAAATTTTTTGGCTTCAAAGTCACCACACATTCTCTCAACCCAAAAAGATTCTTTTGAAGAATGCTACCTTTATGTACATGAACAAATGGATCCATCAGCAATTTCAACTGCTTTATTTTTTCCTCGGAAGGATCTCCAGTCGTATTGCCAGGAGAAACTGCACCCCAGCTCAAACCTTTAGGTACTTTCTTTTCCTGTATTAGTCTACTTTGGCAGAATTTTTTGAGCTCTGGTGGTATTGTGTCTGGAAAATTTGGTTTGGCTAAACAAAATGTGTTGTAGAGTTCCAGAAAATTATTCTGGAAAGGAGTCCCTGAAAGGATAATTCGCTTCTGAGTTTGAACTTCTGATAGGACCTGCCAAATACGACTAGTCTGATTGCGGGGTGTGTGGCCTTCATCAAGAACAAACAAATCAGGCACCTCTCGCAGAAACTTCCCCATTACTCTACTTTCAGGGTCTTGCATCTTCATCTTCCTTTTTTGCTTCGCAGTTTTTACATCAGCATTGGATTCTCCCCCTGCAAGTTTCTCATATAGATGGTAGCTTAGTCCTAATATGCTCTTCTCCTTGAACCATGAATAGAGCTTCACCATACGTATGCCACTCTTATTCGGTTTTGAACTTCTACACCATTCAACTTTGCTAGTGGCATCAACATGCTCTTTTCCTGATGCATCAAGATTGTTCAGGTTGTGAAATGGAATTCCTATTTTCCATTTCCTGAACTCATCTTCCCAAGTAAGCAATAAACTAGCAGGAGCAATAATGATGGCCCGGCTTTGAGGAAATACTTTCAAAAATGTCTGAAGGAATACAATGGTTAGTCTTGTCTTACCAGTTCCAGGAGCATGAGAAATAATGCACCCACCAGCTCTACTAGGATCAGCATTCTTCAACTTTTGAAGGTCAATGGTTCCTGCCAAATTTGTCCAAATAAACTCAAAACCTTCTCGTTGATGAGGATAAAAGCTTCTTTTTACATCAGGAATTAGGTCCCAAATAGTTCCTTCTGTATGAGACCAAACAGCCTCGTCGCCATCAACAGAAACATTAAACTCAGCCCCACCAAAGAGTGAGTCATTCACTCCATCAGATAATGTCTTCCTTCTTGATCTAGGAAGTTCATCCTCATTCGCCTGTATTATGTGTGCAAATAAGGACCCAAGTTAGTGCATCCTCAAACATAGTTCGTAAAGCAAGCTCAATCCCATAATCAACAGCATAAAACTAGTTTATTTTATATTTTAGCTTAAAAGTTTCCGCAGTCTTTCTGATGGTGAGTGTCGGTGTTGTTTAGAACAATATGACTATAGATTTCTGTGCCTACTGTGCTGTTGCTTCTGACTTCTAAGCATGGTATTATTCCCTTGGGTGTTTCCCCAAACGCCTAATAGAATCAATTTTTGTTTCGACACATGTTCGTTTCTATGGTACATTATCATAGTCCAAGCAAACCTTGATGCTTAAGTTCATAAATAAAAAGCAATTACAATTAAAGATTCCAACTAGCTTATTAGCTAACAAAGTCTCGTTAACATTGAACTAAAATTAAGGAAAGCAGCTTTTTGCTACAAACTATCATCAAAGAATGCTTACAAATGATGGGAAGACATGTTTGATGTCCAGGGAAATCCATAAACAATATCTGCACACTATCCCGATCTCCTCATCAAGAATTAATTCATGCTTACAGCGGCTAGCTGGACTTCCTCTATTTTGTTCTGCTTCATCTGTTCCAGGATTGCCAACCTGCAGATCATAACATATAAAGCTCTTATCAGGATCAAACGCAAAAGACTCTTGAGCATCTAACAAGATTAAATTAAATCCTAAATGGTTACAAAAGAGTCTTAAGCATCTTCATTATGAAATGATTGACTAAGTTTTCATTTACCAATAACAATCAGTAGTTTGAACATCCATGATACATGTAGTCATCAAGAATCCAGTAAAAAATATTGATAAAAACACTACCAGCCTACCACTTGAACCATTCTTAAGCATTAATCACTCACCCACATATAATGCACATCATAACACGAAATTCAAAGTTAAATGTTCTTGAAAATTAATAATTAGAACTCAAATCAATTTTGTTGTGTTTTTCTTCAGCCATACAACTAAAAGACAAATTTACCATGGAATCCATTTCTTCCGATCTGTGCAAAAAATCTAACTCTTGCCACAACCTATCCAACTCCTTTTCTTCTTCTGATTTTTCCACCGGCTCTTCAGGCTTCTCCCAAAAAAATTTCAATGGAATTCCTCCATGTCCACCAGCTGGTGGCTGAGTATCTCGACAGCGAACATCATAATCCTTTATCACCAACCCATTTGAATCAGCTTTAATAGCATTATGCTTCTTACCAAAGCATTCAACTAGCATTTCTATTAAGTGCATCTCCTTTGGCCGGGATGGCGTTGAAGCACTTATCACCCCAGTACCTTTGATAGAATGATTCTTTCCTTTATCAATATACTTACCATGATGCTTGTCATCCTTAGAAAGATTGCATGCACTTCCTCTAGTTTGTTCTGCTTCATTAGTCAATTTATTTCCAACCTGCAAATAACATATGAAGTTCTTACTAATATCATGCTACCTTTAGAAATACAATGGATTATCATATATGTTCTTAGAACCAAATCCAAAAGACACTTACGGATCTAATAAACTAAAACAGACTTCTATGCCTACATACAACTACAGGAGAATTCAAGTACGATCCTCATCCTCAATGCAAGAGACTTAAGGTCATTACTATGTGTTTTGCAGATGACCTCACAGTTTCTCGTAAAACGGGTAGAGTTTTCTATTGGCATTGTTATGGATGCTTTTAAGAAGCTCAGTGCAAAATTCTTGCTGAAGCAGGGTTTCCCTCTTGAATATTCCAATCATTAATGACCTATGTCCATTGTGTAATGATGAAATTGAGGCTAGATACCATTTGTACCTCCAATGCAGAATTTCCGCAAGTATTTTACAGCAAATTACTATCAGACTGGGCATAATCAACTTTCCTACTGGCTTTAAAGTGCAGGGTCATCCTTCAAAACTGGAACCATACAAGGACCAAAAGAGGTATTCTGTTCTTTAATATTTCTGCCAGCAACTATCATATATGGCGAGAAAGAAATTTTTAGGACTTTCCAAAATGCTCACAAGACGGTGAATCTGAAGCAATCCACTGGGATGTTCAAAGATTCAAATCTAAAATAGGGAGAAACAAAGTGACTGACAGAAACTTTTTGGAAGGATTAGGAACACTAAAATCTTGTTTTTGGTTTGATTTTTGACTTTTTATATTTTGTTCTTATATTGTATGCATAGGGGAATGTCCTGTATCAGTTTCACATGGGGAGGGGACAAAGCCGATATTGATCCAAACTAAAGGGTCAATTATAAGGTTGCTCTCTATGCCTTTTTATGTAATGCTCACAGTTCAAAGTTGATATAATTACATTTTACTAAAAAAAAGATTAAACTAAAATGCAAATGTAAATGATCTCATTAGAAAATAGCCGAGTAAGTGTTCATTTAGTGATAGCAATAAACTTTTTAAACATCCATGATCTCATCCACCAGCCTACCACTATTACAGTATTACCATTCTTAAGCTCTACTCATTCCCACACATATAATGCACATAAAAACACAAATTCAAAGTAAAATGTGCTTGAATATATTAAACAGGAACTGAAATCACATTAGTTCTATTCTTCTTCAGTCTTTCTTTTAAAATAGAAGATTTACCGAGGAACCAATTTCTTCAAATCTGAGATCACAATTCATTTCTTCCCGCAACATATTCAACTCTCCCTTAACTTCCGATTTTTTCACCGGTTCTTTAGCCTTCTCCTGAAAACACTTTGAAGGAAGTCCTCCCTGTCCACAAGCTGGTGGCTGAGAATCTCGCTGGTTGACTTCATCAACCTTTACTTCCATCCCACTCAGACAGTGACTGGAATTTACATCAGTTTTCTTACAGTATTTGTTCTCTGCTCTTTCCTTCCTGATCTTAGCTGAATCTCCTCTCTTCTCTTGGTTTTTCAGTGAAGTCGAAGCAGATGTCACACCAGTGCCTTTGCTAGGATGATATTTTCCTATGCCAACAGACTTGTCATGCTTAGAAAGGTTGGTTGGACTTCCTCTACTTTGTTCTGCTTCATCAGTCTTTATATTTCCAACCTGCAATTAACATATAAAGTTATTACAAATGTCTCATTACTTTTACGAATACAATTGATTATCCTATATGTTATTAGAATCAAGCCCAAAAGAGACTTAAGCATCTAATATGATTAAGCTAAAACCCAAACGAGTAGAGTTTCTATTGCCATTGTTATGGATGCTTTTAAGAAGCTCAGTGCAAAATTCTTGCCGAAGCAGGCTTTCCCTCTTGAATAATCCAATCATTAATGACCTATGTCCATTGTGTAATGATGAAATTGAGGCTAGATACCATTTGTTCTTCCAATTCAGAATTTCCGCAAGTATTTTACAGCAAATTACTATCAGACTGGGCATAATCAACTTTCCTACTGGCTTCAAAGTGCAGGGTCATCCTTCATAACTGGAACCATAACAGGACCAAAAGAGGTATTGTGTTCTTTAATATTTCTGCCAGCAACTACCATGTAGCAAGAAAGAAATCTTAGGACTTTCCAAAATGCTCACAAGACGGTGAATTTGAAGCAATCCACTGGGATGTTGTTCAAAGATTCAAATCTAAAATAGGGAGAACCAAAGTGACTAACAGAAACTTTTTGGAAGGATTAGGAACACTAAAATCTTGTTTTTGGTTTGATTTTTGACTTTTTATATTCTGTTCTTATATTGTATGCATAGGGGAATTTCCTGTGTCAGTTTCAAATAGGGAGGGGACAAAGCCTATAGAGATCCAAACTAAAGGGTCAAATATACGGTTGCTCTCTATGCCTTTTTATGTAATGCTCACAGTTCAAAGTTGATATAATTACATTTTACTAAATAAAGATTAAACTAAAATGCAAATGTAAATGATCTCATTAGAAAATAGCTGAGTTAGTGTTCATTTAGTAATAGCAATAAACTTTTTAAACATCCATGATCTCATCCACCAGCCTACCACTATTACAGTATTACCATTCTTAAGCTCTACTCATTCCCACACATATAATGCACATAAAAACACAAATTCAAAGTAAAATGTGCTTGAATATATTAAACAGGAACTGAAATCACATTAGTTCTATTCTTCTTCAGTCTTTCTTTTAAAATAGAAGATTTACCGAGGAACCAATTTCTTCAAATCTGAGATCACAATTCATTTCTTCCCGCAACATATTCAACTCTCCCTTAACTTCCGATTTTTTCACCGGTTCTTTAGCCTTCTCCTGAAAACACTTTGACGGAAGTCCTCCCTGTCCACAAGCTGGTGGCTGAGAATCTCGCTGGTTGACTTCATCAACCTTTACTTCCATCCCACTCAGACAGTGACTGGAATTTACATCAGTTTTCTTACAGTATTTGTTCTCTGCTCTTTCCTTCCAGATCTTAGCTGAATCTCCTCTCTTCTCTTGGTTTTTCAGTGAAGTCGAAGCAGACTTCGCACCAGTGCCTTTGCTAGGATGATCTTTTCCTATGCCAACAGACTTGTCATGCTTAGAAAGGTTGGTTGGACTTCCTCTATTTTGTTCTGCTTCATCAGCCTTTATATTTCCAACCTGCAATTAACATGTAAAGTTATTACTAATGTCTCGTTACTTTTACGAATACAAATGATTATCATATATGTTATTAGAATCAAGCCCAAAAGAGACTTAAGCATCTAATATGATTAAGCTAAAACCCAAACGGTTGCTAATGCAGAATAGTAAATGATCTTCATTAAGAAATAATTGAAATAGTTTTCAATTAGTAATAGCAATTGATTGTTCAAACATCCATGATCCATCCACTAGTACCATTCTTAAGCACTACTCATGCCCTCACATATAATGCACATAATAATATAAAATTCAAAGTTAAATGTTCTGGAAAATATTAAACTGAAATCAAATTTGTTGAATTTTTCTTCAGTCTTTCAACTAAAAAGGGAGATATACCGAGGAACCTTCCGATCTGGGCTCAAAATCCATTTTTTCCCATAGCATATCCAACTCCTTCTCAGCTTCAGATTTTTGAACAGGTTCTTCAGCCTTATCCCAAAAACGCTTCGATGAAAGGCCTCCATGTCCGCAAGCTGGTTGGCAGTGAACATCATCAACTTCCTTTTCCATCCCACCCAGACATTCATCGCCATTTGCGCAGTCTTCATTGCCTTCCCTTTCCACCCTGATCTCAACTGAATCTCCTTTCTTCTCTTCATTTTTCAGCACAGTTAAAGGACTTGCCACACCACTAGCTTCGCTAGGATGATGATATTTTCCTTTATCATCATCAACAACAATATTCACTGAGTCATTTGCATCGTTTTTGCCCTGGTTTTTCAGCAAAGTTGAATTACTTGTCACCTCGGTGCCTTTGTCAGGATGGTCTTTTCCATTATCATCATCAATATTCATACAATCAGTTGCATATTTCTCGTAAATCGCCTTCTCATCCCCTTTTTCCTTCTTCTCATTTTCTCTGCTTTTAATTATCTCGGCCGAATCTCTTGTCTCCTTCTGCAATGACGCACTCTGATGATCGCTCTTTCTATTTCTACCCTTTTGCTTCTCACCTTCATCAGAATCAGAATCATCACAAGAGGTGGAATCATCTTCACTAGTTGAAATTTGTTTCTCTTTATGCACTTGATAGTCTTCATCACTAGAGTCATCATACTCAGTGGAAGAGGAAATATAATCTGAATCGAATCCCGAATCACTTTCACCCCCTCCATCCTCTTCCTCCTCACCACCGCTGTCTGCAACCAAATCGAGTGAATCACATCTTTCAGGCCCAAAATCACAACCTAAATCAACAAAGTTCTTCCCTTTATCAACAAAAGCATTAACCCCTTTACCCCTTTCATGTCGTTCTTTCTCATCAGAATCCTCAATCCCCTTGTCCCCATTGACATCATCATCATCATCATCATCTATTTCTATAACCTCCACAGGTTGAGACTCCTCTTCAAGCATTCCCCACATCCCTTTACTACCACAGCCAAATGAGAAGTCCCACTCACACCCCTCCCCATCTTCCTTATCCAAGATTACGAAATCGGGTTCGGGTTTGGGTTCGGGTTCAACAACCCTTTTACCCTTCATGTCATTCCTCTTCCTCCCATACAAAAAAGAAGATGATGAATCTGATACCATCTTTTCAACAGCACAATGAGAAGAACCCAAGCCTTCACCTAAGCAAATGAAATCAGGCTCAGATTCTCTACCCTTTTTACTCTTCTTCAATCTTTCCTTGGACACAGAAGAAGCAACCTGCCTTTCAGAAATGCTTTCTTCTCCTAATAATATAAAATCTGGTTGATCTTCAAATACCCTTCCTTTCCTCTTTCTGCTGCTGCCACTCTCTTTTGAAACAGTAGAAAATGAAGGTGTTTGTAACGGGTGTGAGGACCTGAACAAGGGCGAGATGCTCTTGCTCCGTGTCCTCCCAGCAATGCAAGATAAACGGTTCATTTCAGAAGAAAGAATGTGTTTTTTATTTTATTTTATTTATTTATTATTTATTTTTTGGTTTTGTTTTGTTGAGTGAAGAGAGAGAGAGAGAAGCTGAAGAAGTGAGTGATGATATTGAAGTACTTTGGTTTGGTTTGAAGTGAGGAGAGAGAAGGCTTGTTAAGGAAGGAAGGAAGGAAAGAGAAGATGAAGAGGTGGAAGTTACTAAATATGTTAAGATATGGCGCCAACCGGGCAAGGAATCAAACTTTGGAGTAGTACCAAAATTAGTGTTTTATGTCGTAAATTTAAGTTTAGATTTTCAATATTTAATTTTTTTATTACTGATGAAGCATTTAATTTCATTTTTTTAGTACAACATATTGTTGTTAAAAACATTTAAAAAAAGAAAAAAAAACATAACTCTCGGGCTAACTTTTTAGTGTTTTTTTTCTAACATAAGTTATATACTTTTTAGATTTTTTTAAGGACCAAAAGTAATAGAGGCTAAGTAATATTTAATTTTGCACCGAGTTTTTTTATTCCATCACTATATCATTCACCCTTCATCCGCATATAGTCGTTGACTTTTAGATTAAAGTAATACAAACGAATGATAAATAATGGATTGGTGGTCTAAAAAACTTTATATCGTCAGTCAATACTCATTAATCTAAAAAAAATAAAAAAAAAACCTTTTTTTTTTCATTGAGTCAATACTCAATACTATTAACCACATATTGCTGCCGGAGATATCGATTTCACAAAAAGCATTTAATTTTTTTTATTAATTTAATTTTTTTTTATCAACATGTTGTCAAAACTTAAAAGAAAAAAAAATCTGACTAACTTTTGTTTAAAAATGTTGTTCGATTTTGGATAAAAAGCGGTAAAACATGATTTTTAGTAGTCAAATACTCCCTCTGTCCTATATATAAATTTTTTTTTGATAAATTTCATATTCATTAAGAAGTTAGTTAATTTAATTAATAATATTGAAAATGTGAATATTTTATAGGTATTTTCACAACTATCCCTATTAATATTATTGGTAATATAAAAAATGTTAAGTAAATAATGGTATTTGTAAAAAGAAGTAATTAATTGACATTAAAAATTGATATAAGGTCTTATATAAATAAAAATAAAATAAAAATCTTTAAAAATATAAGAACGAAGAGACTATTATACACAAATATTTTGTACTATGTAATTTATCATTGAGAAAACTGTCAACGTATTGTCAAAACATAAAAGAAAAAAATGTGAATAACTTTTGTTTAAAAATATAATTGGATTTTGGATTAACGGCTAAAAAACATGATTTTTAACTGTGAAATACTCCCTCGGATATGTTGATTTAAAAATTATACATAGATTAAGAAATGAGTAAATAATATAAAGATTTGGTATATTTTGACTAAAGTATCCTATTTAATAAGATGAGAGTAATAATAAATGTACGAAGATTAATATATTGAAGAGAAATGAAGAAATGAGTGGTGAGGAAGATAATGTAATAAATAAATACATACTGGGAAAAAAAAATATAAATAAGTATTGTGATTCTAAAAGTACATAATTTAAGATAAAGTAGAATGATTAAATGAACATAACTTATGAAACTGAAAGAGTGTTACAAAACAAATATTTTGTACATTTTTTATGTAATTTATCATTGAATTTTTTTTTTACACAATCCGAATGAAAAATATTATCTTAAAATCGATTTTTAGCAAACATATGCAAACACAAATGATTCAAGTTATAATCTATTAAACTATAATTTATTACATTTATAATATAATATTTTTAGTTATATCAAACAAATTAGTAATGTATAATGAACTTTCACAAAGCAAAATTAAACCATTCGTAGCAACAACCAATCATAAGCATATTTAATATTTGATATGTTTAAAAATATTTTTTTTGTCGAAAGTTTTACAATTTTGGTTTTGATTTCTACGATTTTTTTTTTTTTATTTTCATCTTTAAATGTAACAAAATTTTGCTTTCATTACCTATTATAATGTGTTGATATCACTACTATTCACTTCACTAAATAATATGAAACATATGGCTCATATCAACACCCAAAAAATAAAACCAAAATATTGAAACATATAAAAGACTAAAACAAAAAAAAATAAAATTATAGAATCAAAACTCACTCAAATTTTCGGGATCATATTCATATATTTGAGGGCATTAAATATGGGGCAATGCTTGAAAAATGAATAAGAGTTGTATAAAAAATTTGAATAAAACATTTTAATATCAAAATGCAAAAAGATACAAGTAGCAATGAATGAGTACAATTTGCATTCAATTTCACACACCCTCTAAAGTTTAACCTATAATCTATTTAAAGGACTGACCAGGGGAGCAGCAGGGCACACAGAGATAGAATTTTGTCTGATTTATATCAACTTTGTCCCTTAGCTACAAAAGTATAACTTGCCTAACACACCACAACAGAACCACAGGTTCCTGCTCCATTCCATTCTTAGCACTAGCAGTGCCACTGCACAAAAACGCTGCGGTAGGGAGGTGTTTGCTCCCTCACGTACTGTAATCCCACAACAACCCAGCAGTCTTGTACACAGCACTTTTTGACTTCTTTTACAAGCACTTTGAATTGAAAAAGTGTCTACTTTGAAAATCAAAAGTCATAGGACAAGAGACATGTAGATGACTAGATGTAGTGAACTAATGATAAAGTTAATATATTCCTACTTTTTAAATGTTAATTAATGCTTCATACATATACAGATTTTGATTTTTGAGGGTATACAGATAAATGACCATACTAAAAACGATGTTTTTTTTTTATAAGCAGTATTTTTAATTTTTTTTTTTATGGGAATAAGGGAATGAGATTTAAATCCATCAAATGATGGCGTCCAGATCGATCCCGATATTTCCAACTCCTAAGCCTTAAGACTTGTACATGACCATGTGAGTTACAGTCACTTGTCTACTAAAAACGTTGTTGGAGAGAAAGAAAATGGTGATAAATGAATAAAGACTTCTTAATCATGATCAACATTTGATTTAAAGTAGTTTTGGTTTTGACTGACAAATGACAAGCCATAGCACAAATGGATGAAAAATTACAAATCCTTAAAACAAATGCTTTTGTTGAACCGATTAATGATTACTTCTGAACAATGGATTTAAGATACATCATGAATTCATGGTTACAAAAAATGTGCCAAGGTTTTGTGGCCTACAAAGTCTGAAAGCCAAGAAACTACTTGTTTCTTAAGAAGGTCCAATATGATTAGAACAAGAAGGATCCGCTCAAAAAGGCCAGTAGGTCACCAAACAGTTTCTGGAAGATTCAGATACTCAACTTTGGACCCCTCAATTTACTCTATGTTGCATAATTGCTTGCAGGCAGTAGTGGAGAATGCAGTGAAGCTTTTGCCTAATTTCATGTTTGAAGTGTGACCATGTAGAGCTTGCCTAACTTATTTTACAAAGATATTCAGGCTTGTGAAGGTTTCAACTTCATACTTTAGCCAGGAAGTTTCTTCTCAAATTGATGACACCCAAGAGTTTGGT
This sequence comes from Crotalaria pallida, assembly GCA_037953625.1. Taxonomy (NCBI): domain Eukaryota; kingdom Viridiplantae; phylum Streptophyta; class Magnoliopsida; order Fabales; family Fabaceae; genus Crotalaria; species Crotalaria pallida. The sequence goes on along the minus strand of CM075654.1, from coordinate 57,492,244 downwards.
ACCTTTCACTTCTCTTGGTTGTTGTCAATATTTGTTAACTTGGCCATCTGCAAATTAAGCAGCTCATGCACTCTTTGCTTCAGCTACACAGTAAAAGCAACAACTCTTGTTAGTGAATATCTTTCACCACATGAAAATTGAAATAATTATGCATAGATCAAACTTTGACCTTGCTCCCCCTTGCTCATAAAGAAAATAATATATCAGTGAAAATGCAAGGCCAGTCCAATATATTTGGTGCATTAAATGTCTTTCAGAGCAATTGAAACAAAAATCACTCGAAAAAATAAGCTTACATTGGACCATATCAGCTATCCTGCATCTCAATTTCTCTATTTAATTAAAGTTTATGAAAGCAAAATCGTAGTATCTTCTCATCTTTAGTTGCTTTGAGCACCAAGTTACTAATTAGTGTTAGAATATCCCATTATATCTTTGGTGTATTGAAGAATATATGTGGGATTAACTAATCTTCTAATTAAGGAATTAGTCTTGGGATTTAATTTCCTAATTTCATTAAGTTTACTAATTTGTTTCCCTATTTATTTAGGGTTCGGAGTCTTGTTGTACTGGTGGACTTTGGCTTGTAGTAATAGTATTACACTAGTACTTGACCTAATTATTTACAAATCAGCACATCTATCATAGTACCTCGGAGAAGAAAATATCAATAAGTAAGGGCGTTTCACTATTGGGAAACAGAATCGAAGAAAAAATGAACAGGCAGGAACTGAAAGATTATAAATAAATTCTAAAACTAAATATCCTTTTTCTACCTAATACTGCCAGTGGAAAGTATTAAAAAATTATTCAAATTTTGTACATCCATCTATTTGGTTTGTTAGAAATAGACTAGTATGTTTTATGCTTAATTTTCTCTAACACTTCATATAATCACTTTCTTCCTCCAAAACATAATAATTAAAACCCTACTGAAAGACAAACTAGGAATGTTACTCTCCGTCTCTGCCAGTGATTCAAACCAACCTATCCTTTTATAGTAATTATTTCTATTCGCCAAATAGCTTTCTTGTTTCACAAGTTGAGGCTTTGAGGAACAGTATGTTTAATAAGCAAACTTGAACTGTCAGTATGCACCTACTGAAATCCAAACAGAATTATTTGAAATTTACTATCTGGCTTACTTGTCCACACGCCCAAATTATTAGAGATTCTACTGAAGATATGAAAATTTATAATAGATTTTCCTCACCTCATCTAGTCCTTCTTGTGTTTTCACAGATACATTAATAGCTCCATCAGGACCTGATTTCTGGTATTTCTCCACATCAAGTTGTATGGGATAAGGTTCATCTGTCGCATAGACCACAGGAGATGATGATGCCTTCATCAGATCAGATTTGGACACAGCATCAAGCCATAAATGTCCTGTAAACCTTTCTCTAATTTCCTTATATATTGTAAACTGCATAACCAACCATCATCAACTGAATACCTCATCATAAGACAAAAGACTACAATTATTTCAGATTTTTTTATACCACAACCCCATCCCTCATTTCCACCCAAAAGGAAAAATAAAAGGCAAAAGTTAAAACCAAGGAATTTTTCTGTGTCTTCCTTTTTGTGTTGTAGTTGTAACTCAGATTGTACAGCAACAGAGGCTGTAGCTCAGTAACCAAGAGACCTTTCCCAAGGCATGCATCATGTCTTAACCCATTCACTTTATGGTAGCAAGCAGAAAACAAAAGGGTACATAGAGGGGCCTAGAACAGGAACCGTCCTCAATTGAGTCACTCAACAATCAACATCACTTTCTCATTCCCAATTTTTGTTACTTTAATGGGTGTCCATGGAAGTGATTACAAATTAGATAACCAAAGGCGACTGACTTAGCATACAATAGAATCAACAAGCACTAAAATCAAACACAAATGAAAGCTTTCCACCGGCAATCTGGCATATTAGTCAGAAGGAACATATACTCTAGACAAGTTCATAATTCAAAACTAATTTGGAGCAAGAAATAACTAATAATTCAACCACTTGAAGGAAATCATGTTATCTTGCATTCTAAATTTGAAACCGATGAAACAAACAACGCTTTTTATAGCCATTTATAGAAAATCAAGTTCAAAATTATTTTTAGTTATTCTAACAATTCAGATATCGTAGAAGCACACCTGATCCGAAGGTGAGGTGCCACACTCCCCAGTGAGGTCATGAACATATAAAACTGCTGTTGGTAGATGTGAAAGGACAGCAAGGGTCAATTTTTCCAAGTTATTCCTGTCATCTAAATATCAAAACCAGAAAAATAAAAACAAACCATGTTAAAAATGGAGGAAAAGTTTATATCAAGAAATCGGTATCAACTTATTAGAAAAAAGAAATAATTATGCAGGACAGGAGATCTAAGATCCTCCATCAATTCATCCCCAGGTAAAACTTATAACCATATACTAACATGGAAGGTGCTTGCAAATTTTCAAGAAATCGAGTTGCATTAACTCCAGCTTTGAGACCCAATTTTTTCTATTGAAAGTCATTTCTACGCTATTTTATAATAGAAATAGAAATTATTAAGATAGAAGAGAATTACGAACAACTAATGAGCAGGAACTCTAGTAAAAGAAAACCGAAATAAAATATCAGCTCAAAAGAGCAACCCACTAGGCTAGTTCCATAAACAAATTTATCAAAAGTTACCCAGAAGATTAAAAAAGAATGCTGAGTTAATATTCTCTTCAGCCATTTCTAAATTGTCTTGTGCCAAACATAACCATCGTCATCTATATAAGTGTATAGCAATGCTTTCAGACACCAAACTACAGCGAACAAATCTTCTTCATTTCTGTTATACAAGGCTACAACAACCTCCCAACTAGCCAAATGATCTTCCTAAACCTAAACCATAGGATATCTCCTGTAACTCTTTGTATTCTACCTGATATTGCAACAAGATCAAGGAAAAAAAGAACAACAGAATATAACATGCCTAGATACAATTGACTTGACTGCCTCAAGAAAAGTAGAAACGCTTCCAAGTTCCATCCACCAACCTTCTAGGGATCTATGGAGCAACTAGCTTGGAACCCAAAGGGCTACCGAATAAGTACCACATAAAGGTCGCAGAAAGTGATAAAAGACCTAAATGAAATGGACAAGACGCAGCTCTGTTCCATTCAAAGCTCTCATAGGAAATTTAATCCTCAAACCAACAATGTAGCAACAAAATCTTTCACTAAGAAATTTTTTGATAAATAAGATTCAGAAAATAAGGTCAACTTATACTACTTAAAAAATAAGGAGAACAAATGAAATGTTAATTACCATCATGCCTTTTCAGCAAGCCTGGAGTATCTGTTACCTACAGTCATGCCAGGTGCATAATTACAACTGTTCTGTAAGTAGTTAAGAAAGGAAAAAGCAAATAACAACTTGAGCAAATTGCCAACCTGAAACTTCTGGTAGTTAAAAACAATATGACCCATAAGAATTCCTCTTGTCGTGAAGGGATAATTACAAACCTGAAATGTTAGGTAGAAAATACAGGAGACAGGATGAGAAAAAGATTATGTGGCTGGTAGAATCTTTAAACCTCAGCAACAAAGTATTTATGTGAAAGACCGAAGCAAAATATGAACGAAATGTTCTTGAGGGGGGATAATTGATTTGTTGATCGCTGTAACTGGGAATAGATATTTTAACTCCCGCTGATAAAAACAATTGTAGCATAATTTATTTAGTTTTATAGCCACAATTCTTGCACAATATATTCCCTAAAAACTATATAGGGGTTTAGGTTGAAAGCAATAGTAGGTTCCATTTATTTATTTTCTATAATTAAGCCTCCTTTACTATAGCTTGTATCCTTTGGTGCAAATAATATAAATTTAGCTCCTGGTGTGCATACAGACATACGGTTTTCACCCAAATTTATGCTTCACCTTTCCTCTATCGTAACATGGTATCTAGAGCCTAAAAGAGAGGCAACCATAAAAAAAGAAAAAAAAAAAAGAGCAACGTAGAAATATTTACATCGTCACGGAGAATAGTTGGGATTATATATTCCATTATACTCTGGAGGGAAGAGGTTAATTACATTCTTATTGATATCAGCATATGGCTATTTAATGTCTTGGGGTGGAGACCCATTAGAAGGAATTTGAGAGAGAAACCTGAAATGATACAAAGTTTATTGGAAATTTGGACTGGTTATCTTTGCAAGATCAATAAATCAATCCAAGCTCGGCTTCTCTAAAAGCCAAAAATGAAAACAGCATATGCTACAAAGACTGCAACAAAGAACTTCTCAAAAATTCAACTGCGTACCTCAGGCTTCCCGGTAGAGAGTTCATGGACCAAAGAAGATTTGCCTACGTTAGGAGCTCCAACAAGACAGAGTGTTGGTGTTTCCAAATTAACTACAGGCATTGCCCTCAGAGTCTGTAAATTTATTAGCTATCAGCTAGGTGATATGAATTAAATTGAGATGCGAGTTTTTCAAAAAACTACAATACAAAGGAAAAATTAAGCTTCAAGGGTCAACCAAAGTGTGAACACTGATCTGTATATTCAGAGCTATTAACAAATAAAACTATCGCACCTATTCTTCAACATTGTCAAGCAAAAGACTTGTTCCTAAATATTATGTTTATATGGCCTCCAAACTTTATGCCTTGTATAGATTATCTAGCTCGATGGATCCATTATCATACCTCGCCATGGTCAAGTATCCAATCATTTATATAATTGAATAGTCATATGCTACAGCTACACAAGCCATTACATCAAATACCAATAATAATAAATATATTTATACAGCAACTGCCAACACACAAGATTTATATCCTGAAAATGAAGAATACCTTAGCTATTACTAACAAATCATCAACAACTTTCCGTTCTTGAGCAAAAATCTCTTCAATTTTCTTAAGACCCTGCATGTAACATCATGGCATAAGGAGAAGGCTTCTGAAATATATTTACCACATAAGATACACAATTTACCTCACTGAGTCTTTCCTCTGCTTCTCGCTTTGACGTAGACTGTTACATGATGAAATGATATCAACCATGTTAAGAAAGCAAAGGAAAGAAAGCACCAAAGTAGTAAGATGGTTCTGTATAGGGATATATCAGGACTCCATCTGATAGACTTCAATTTCAGGACAAACAAATGCTGACAGGTTATGCCAAAACTGACTAGGACAATGTTTCCTCATTTAATGACGAAAAACAAGGGAGACTGTAAAAATCGTATACAGGTCTCTTTACAAAAAAATTTAAAAAATTTAAAAAAATTTAAAAAAAAAAAAACTTGAGCATCATAAAAATCATATAAACATGAAGAGAAAAAGAGGTTACACCTTTGACAAGGACAAATTATAATTGACATCTAGACTACCTATTAAAAACTCCTACTTTTGCCTACTAAAAACTTCATAAATATCAGAGCAGATAATGCTTTCAAGCAGCATGATGAGTCTATGACGACAGAATTACCTAGCAAATAAATAAATCAAAATCAAGATGTAAAATACTAAATAAACCTTAGCACAAAGTGAAGCATGTTCCTTTCCAACGGATACTACCCTCTTCCTTAAAGCATCTACCTTTCCTAGCACCTGTTAAACAACTTTAAAAAATGCAATTAGAAAATGTCTAAAAGAATAAGTTTATATGAATACAGCCATAGAAGAAGAATGTAATTTTGCAACCTTTTTAGAATGGGAACGATAATTACAATACTACAAATGTCCTGAAATAATTACAATTCAGTGCTGCAATGCAATTCTTCTAATATACCTTTTCGTAGTATCCATCTCCAAGAGTCAGCTCAATAAGAGAACTTTCATAAGGATGAAGATATGTTTTCTTAGGGAAATTCTCCACATACGTTCTCAAGGGAACAGCAAGTTCCTAAGAAGAGGTATAATTTTAACTTTTGCTACAATCTTGCAACATAAAATAAAAAATAGAAGCTGAAAATAATAGACATTATAGTTCTAAAAATGGCACATTCAGAAGTTAAGAACATACTTTCATCAATGCATCAAGTTGCTTTGCGCCCTTGTTTTTCTCTCTTTTTGCAATATTGACAATTCCTACAGTTTGTGCAAACTAGAAATTAGTGTCAATGAAAAGATTTTAAGAAGGAAGGAAATGTCAACATGGAACTAAAGAACATAATTGCAGTCAACAACCTTTTGTTGGAGAAACCCTCCTTGCCTTTCTTAATGCTGACCCAAGAATGTCAATAGATGGCATCACTATTGGCAACTTTTGAAATGCCCCAATTGATTCAATTTGTCTAGATGGTTTTTCCTACAATATGAATATTTGGGTAGTAACTAGTCCTTGAGTAGTAAAATCATTCTTTCAAAATATCATGGACAGGAGGTAGCATTTTTTAAACAATGCAACTACATCAATCTGTACTAATAAGATAAGTTCACAAAAGCCCAACTTTAGCGAACACTTATTTCTTTCTAGGGAGTCACTGGGATTTTAACTCGAGCGCAGTAACACTTTTTCTCCTGTAGCTCTACCATTTGAGCTAGCTCTAGGGAAATATCAAATATTAGCTACTCAATCAAACTTACGATGCCCCATATCATGTTTCGTTGGAGGATCTAAACAGGTTGCACTATAAAACACCAGGCTTGATATTTTCACTTCTTGTGGGGAGCGACTTAGTCCAGATCAGAAAACATTGACTCGGAAGTTTCGGGGTTCTTTCAGGCATCATCTCTACCATAATTACCTAATTTCCGCAATGTGTTTCCCAGACCTGAGCTAAGTTTAAATAAACTTTAATTTTTATTCTGTATACATTTTTGTACCTCGGTTAAAAGTGCTCTAACTATTTCTATGCACCTGTTCTATGCGTAAATAAATCAATACACATGATTCCTCCTCTAGCAACTTCCAAAAAATAAAGTAATTAGTTGATAAAAGCATGTAATTGAAACCCTAACCTTTGCAACCTTTTGGGTGTGCCATTTTTATTATCTAAAGGTCATCACTGATCATTAACCTTAATTAATAAATTTCCAACAGGGAGGGATAATCTCTTTTTTGTTGACACAAATTCTACTTCAAACATCTAAGCTGAACGGGTTTCTGATTATAATGCCAGAGTCTCCAAGAAAAATCATAAGTTTATAACTACCCGTCTTCGGTTCCTCATTGTCAATTTAGTATTGCTCTGTTCATCTCTTTCTGTTTCAGTACAGAGACCATCTGCCTCATTCCCCCTTTCATTTATCCCCAGATTATATCAAAACAAGAAAGGCAAGAATAGAAAAACAGCAATGCCAATAACGAAGCCTTAACCCATCCGGTGAGGTGAACCACATGGATTAAATGACTATCAAAAACAAAGTTTTTAATCAAACCATTTTAACTACGACGTTTTCTAATTGTTTTTCCTAAAGTTCTCTTCAGTCTTCCTCTGCCATTTTTAATACAATCTTGCACTAGATCCAGTTTTCTCAAAGGGTCCTCCTTTGTTTCTTTCTTCCTCACATAACCAAACCACATTAATCTAAATTAAAGAAAATACTTCAACAATAAATAACACCATCCGACCTACTAATGAAAAAAGGAGCCCCAATCAAACTAATTGCCTAGGCTTCTATTCCAACAAGTGAGCAATATTGATGGCACAAATTCATTGTTACCCAAATTTTCTAAAAGGTTCTTCCAGAGTTCAAAGCTTAATAGATTAATGTTTTATATGGTCTTCACATTGCAACTGTAGATTCATGTCAATCCTGTTTGTGACCATAGAACAAAGAAATGTTTCCCCCTTATTATTAACCTTTGCTTCACATTATGAATTTAGCAATGGATAAGTGACAATGAATAGGAACAGCGAGAAAGGCATATTGAATCACAATCCCTTTATCTTCCTTAAGCCCATTGAAATGTGTAACAATAGTGTGGCTTAGCCAAATGCTTCAAGATTTAGAGAAGTTGACTCATTCTTCATCTTGATTTAGTTTCCAATAAGTTCAATTTATGTCATTAAATTCATCCCCATGAGAGTCTAGTGGACAATTGAAAGTAATGAAATTAATACAAACCAAAAGTTTCTTTTCTTTTTCTTGCAGGGCAGTTGGATGATAGCTTCCTTTAGCAACTTCATATGAATTGGTTTGGATCATTTTACAGAAGCACGTGATGGGATGCATTTTTGCATTGGATTTACCTGCATTATGTACCCCATTATAAGCAACTCGTGAAAGTCAATAAAACTGTACTAGTATTTAATTCAAAAAGGAAAAGGCTATTGGCCAAATGGATATTTAAAACAATAGCCGGCTACAAGAAAATACACACAAAGAAGAGAGAGAAACAAAAACACAATACCTAGAGCATGGTATAATTAAATCAATATAATATATATAAATGTTGAAATAAGCAAATCCTTAGAACCAAAAACTTCACATTCACCCATTACAAGGAAACTCGGAAACTTGATCTGGACCCGTATCCCGAATCTATTCCCAACACCACAATATAACACTAGACCCGAGGACAGGACTACCCAGCTCGATGCTCTGGGTAGTCTTGGCCCTCGTAACCGATACCCTAGTTATCAAGTGCGTTTTTGGTAAGGCCATGAGGTAGCTTATAGGCTAGTCAACTAGCTTACTTGACCATAAATAAGCTACTTGGTTCTGTTTGCCAAATGGGCTTATTATTTTTCTCTTGTTTTTCTTTTGTTTTTGTTTTTTTTTTTTATTTTATTTTTTTTTAGCCAATGGTTTTGATGGGGAGGGGGAGGGGAAAATTGCGCAGTTGCCAGGGATCCAACATATTTAATAAGCTACTTGAGGGCTTATTTTATTTTACACCTATTACCTAGCTTATCAGCTAATCTTTTTCAAAAGTTCTGATTCAATCAACAAGTTTATCAGCTCCTAGTTTTCGGCTCCTACCTTCTAGGCTTTCGGATAGCTTATAACTTTGCAGGTAGTGTATAAGCCTTCAACTAGCTTATCAGCTGGTTGCGCCGAACAGAGGCAAGAAACTAAACTACTAAATCCTGATAGAATCCCTCTCTAAATAATATCTCCGTTGCAATATATCCGAATTGTATCCCTGAATATAAATTAAGGGTTAAGTCACAGTAAAATCCAGGAAGGAAAAATGAGAAATCGCCGCTGTGAAAGTTGGAGCATTCGGTATAAAAAAAACACCTTTACACTGTCACCTATCTTCTCCTCCATAAGAGGAGATGATTTTATTGTAAATAAAAAAAGCAAACGAGAATGAGGAGCAAAAGGGTTGTGTGTATTTAAATGAACATGGTTTTGCGAAATGAGGAAAGTGAAAATGATGTGAAGGAAGGAAGGGGATGAAGAACCTTTGGAAGTAGAGAGGAGTAGAGCGGTGGAAGGAACGTGGCCTTGGAGGAAAAGAGTGGAAGGCAGTTTCATCTCTTTGCTTTTGGTTGCTCTTCTCCTGTTGTTCACCACGATGCACTAATTCGCAACTCGTTCGTGAGCTGAGGGAGGAGGGGAGCAGAGGAAGAAGAAGAAGTTATTATGTATGTGAGGGGTAAGAGAAGGACTACACAGAGGAAGAAGGGAAGAAGAAATTATAATATGTGTGCTTGTGATGAGGTTTCCGTGAGAGGAAGTGATGAAGAGATGAAGGCATCAAGCTTATGTGTGTTGGGCCAATTTGGTGTTCACTGAGGTCCCGCAGCAGGAAAGAAGTTTTAGAATTAGTCTCAAACCCCGGATTTATCCTCCAAACCCCATTTTTTTTTTATGATATCAATAATACCTTCCTTTTAAACCTCCATTATATTCCCTCCTTTTTTTCACAAACCCCACACCTCACCCTCATTCTTCTTCCTCTTTCACTTTTAACTCCCTCTTCTCACTGTATTGCATTGAAATTATCTCCAAACAACTGAGTACAATACTCGAAGCCCGGGATTATTTTTATTTCTGAAATTACGCGGAATAGTTACTTTTCGTAAAACCAGATCAATCTCAGTCAAATTAGGACATAAGGAACACTAACAAACAGTAACCAAAATACAAATGAAGTAACCAAATTACGAATTGGAACTATATAAATAGATTTTAAAAAAAACGGAAAATTACCAAGTTTTGAAGTGTGGCCATAGGGGATTGGCAAGGAAGAATTAATCGAGCAGGGTTTCTGGCAAAATGGAAATTCAAATTTTAAGTAATTTAAAACTGAAAAAATGGAAAAGGTGAAAGATGAATAGAATTAAATTAAATAGCGTGAGTATGAACCTGTGACAGGGATTTGTGGTGCGAGAAGCGATAGTGAAGTTGGAACACGCAAGAATTGAGACAGAAGGAGCTACCACTCTTGTTGAATGAGTGAAAACTCCAAAACAATGGTGTATCGGTGGTGAGGTTTGGGGTTATGGGATTCTCTTAGGATAGAAGGTGGAAAGGTGATAGGGTTTGGGATTTCTTTCTTTTTTTTTTTTAATGCTGAAGGGTATAATAAACATTTCCCCATTAAAATGAGGTTTGGGGGATAATAGTGGAGTTTGTAGACTAACTCCCAAGAAGTTTCACTCTCTCTTTTATTATTCCTTTATGGCAAGGTCTAATATGCGCAGTTTTAGTTTCCCGTTGCCATGCGCATTAGCCTTTTAGGGCGTTGGTGTACTAAGGTGCTCCAGAAGTACAGATGGTGCAAAAAGGAGGGCTATTTAAAATAAAGTGGGTTGACATCTATGGCTGCAAAAGGAGCTTGAAAAACCTAGAGTACCAGTTGAGCAAGCTTATAGTGATTTATTATGTTTGGGTATTTGTAATTTATTTAAAAACATTATATTTGTCTTTAAATATAAGACCTTTTGACAATTTTATTTTACCCCTATTTATAAAACTATTTGCTAATTTTCAATGATCATTAATTACTTCTTTCATAAACACCTTAATTTATTCAACACCTTTTTGACTTCAAATAATATTAATAGGGATAATAATTTTGAAAATATATATCAAATATTTATATTTTTCATACCATTAACTAAATTAGTGAAGTTTCTTAATGGACGTAAAATCTCTCAAAGGGATCTTGTATAATGGTAGTTGAATACAAGAGATGATAATGTGAACCGTTAGTTGTGGCTCCCTCCTCCCTTCCGCACTTGTAACGTGGGATCCTTGGTCCATTCTTTTTTAGTTCTCAGCTGCTTAGTACTCATTCCGGTCTCAATTATAAGCAAAAAAAGACACTCCACTAATATAAGCAAAAATTAACTAACTATGCATTCCAAATGCAATCATTCGTAAAATATCCCTACAAATTGGTTGACTCATTTAATTTTTTTCATTACCGATATAAGTTTGCTAAAATAGTTTATTTCTTTTTATTAATTAATTTTAGAAAATTGAAATCACTTAACTAACTTCCTTAACAAGTATGAAATTAGTTTTTTTTCTTAAAAATGAGACAGGGTGAGTATTAAATTGTATTCCCTTCGTCCCCAAAATTAATACCCTGTTGAGTGTGTTTTTTCATATTTATAAGATGATATACCAAATTTAAATGATCATTAATTACTTAAATGGAAAAGTACCTTATTTATTTAAGACTTTTTATATTTTTAATAATATTAATAGGAGTAGTTTTGTAAATATATATCCAAAATTTAAATTATGAATACCATTAACTAAAGGCTTAAATATATATTTGGTCTTTTATCTTATTTTTAGATTCACTTTGATCCTTTATTATTTTTTTGAATAATTTTGGTCCTTTTAATTTTTTTTTAAAAAATGTTCAGTTTGGTCCTTCCTCACAAAAAATTAGATTTCACCATAATATTCTAGAATATTCCCTCTTATCCCCATAATATTCCGGAATATTCTAGTGAAATCTAATATTTTGTGAGGAAAGGACCAAAGTGAATGTTTTTTAAAAGATAAAGGACCAAAATTTTAAAAAAAATAATAATAAAGAAGCAAAATGAATCTTGAAAATATGATAAAGGACGAAAAATACAATTAAGCCTTAACTAAATATTAAATTTACAACATTAAATTTGTACCATATTAACACACTTAAAAAGGGAGGTGTGGACCTAAAACCATTTTTACATATCACATGCCACATCAAATACGCTATTGATGTTGAAATAACCTGATTCTAACTTTGTGCTGCTATATCACAAGTAGCGTATAATAAAATTGAGAGCAAAATACAATTAAATTGATCGCAAACATTTACATAAGTAATAGCATAGGACCATAATATATACTTCACCACTAAAGTAAAATGCTTACACCACCCTTCTTCAAATCCATTGAGTACAATACCACAACAAATGCTTGATACCATTTCTCTAAATAAAACTACGACGAAATACTACACCTAGATGCACAGCAAGTCACAAGTGAAATCTATCAAAAACATTTTCTTTGGGAATGACCACCCGAATTTGACAAAAGGCAAATGCCAAAGGTAACCGCCCATGATGCAACACAACCAACAATGAGGAATCTCACCTTCATTCTCTCATTAGTCAATTTTTTCTACAGTTTATTCACTTTTCTCTTTGAAAGTTCATACCCTTGGCAAACATACGAGACATTTGGCATATGGGTTTTGACCTCCTCATCTTCCCCCTCCTCCTCTGATGTTTCGTCCTCCCAACTAAAGTATAGACATTTTTGGGCGTCGTGCTTCTACAATTATCATAAAGGAAAGGAAGGAATGAGAACGAGTGAGTGGCTGATGTAACGTAGAAAGGGAAATTTGGAAAAATTTTACAAAGCAGGGATGTACGTACATTCCAATTTGCACATGTCCAAAATTTTCTTCCAGGGTTTCTTTTTGTATGAGATGTTAGGAGATGCGCAAAAGCACCACAGTGGCAGCGTTTCTTCTTTGGAATCATCACTATAGGAGCAGCAGATGTGCAACTTCGAGAAGAGGATGCTATTGTTGCTGAATCAAAAAATGCAGAAGGAAGCTTCATCAATATAGCATCATTATGACAGCATGACAAAAAAGAAAATCTACAAACGTAGTTGAAACTTGAATCCGGAAACCAGAAAAAGCGCACATAATGTGTCGAAACTAAAACCAGAATACCACTATCATAAACTGCACTGACAGACGCACAGTAGCATAGTAACAGAATGTTGCTTATAAGGGTAATCACTTTAGAATGCTCAAAAGAAATCATAATATGAGAAATGACATAACACAAACTTGCCAACAAGACCAAGGAATATGATGCGGTCAGTATTTCAATTTGTAAAAATGTAATTTAAAGTACGAACAACAAATATTTAGATACCTGTGTATCAAGTATCCAGCAATTTACACAAAATATAATATTAGTTCTTATGAATACTTATCAACAAATAATTTACAACAAATAATTGAATATAATATTGTTTTAGAGGGAATAGTAATATATTCATAGTCTATTGAAGCAAAAGTCAGAGTGGAGTTCGTAGAGCAGAGAAAGATAAATAAACAAAAATCTTCTATTAATTTGATATCATTGAAAGCCACATGCATTCTACAATTGCCTTATTGATAAAGGAAGTAGATGAAATGAAATAACGTAACAGTGAGGGTAACTAAACCAATGTTCAAAGTACTTCCACAAATAGATAAAAAAGTTACTCATGGGTAAAAAGTATGCAGCAAGCAAAATGATAGATTCTTACTTCCACAACAAAAATTGTAGCTATGTGTAAATAATGTTCATATAAAAGAATATTGAAACACTAATCAGGAAAGAAATGGATGGAAAGATACAATAGGTGTAATTGCTGGTCATGAAGTACTCAAGGTTCTGACCATCTACCGTGACTTTGGGAAAGAAGTTTGAGATTTATAATAGCAATCAAGTAAGTTAAATAGTATACGGTTAAAGGTAAGGCTTATGAGTTTCATCTAGTGTATGGACTAATTGGAAGTGGACCATGAATAAGCTTTTCTTGAAATCAAACACCTAGTAGCCAGGAAACCCAATTAAAGGATAAAAAAAAGAAGTCATGGTTTGTTTCTTCATCTAGTGTATGGACTAATTGGAAGTGGACCATGAATAAGCTTTTCTTGAAATCAAACACCTAGTAGCCAGGAAACCCAATTAAAGGATAAAAAAAGAAGTCATGGTTTGTTTCTTGAATCATACACTTACCGGGCAAATAAGTGACAACACAAACATATAGCTAATTGAGTAGGAGAAATAGTAAAATTTGATGCTTTAAGAAAGTTAGTTAATATTGTTAGTGGTATTGAAATTGTAAATATTTGGTATACTTTTTCAAAAGTAACCCTATAATTATTATTGGAAATCTAAAAAGTGTTGAGTAAATAAGGGTGTTTGTGGAAAAGAAGTAATTAGGGGTATCAAATTTTCACATTCCCAATATAACAAATTTATCCACTTTTCTAAAGTGGTCTATTTTTTTATCATTACAAGAAGATTAAATACACTGAAATAATTTCCTTAATAAATGTGAAATTGCTCCCTCCTTCCAACAGCTATAGCTCAAAACTTAAATGCATGTTGCATGGATCAACCAATCACAATTCAAAAAAATTTAACTATAGTTTGGGATAAAAAATTTAACATTTTTAACCATCCTGGTGTGACTGATGGTGTAGTTTTTTTCCTTAATACTCCTTCTTAACTTAAAAAAATACTTGAACATTACAATCTTACCCTCTTAACTTGCATTGAGAATTTCACAATGTGTGACTTCACATTAATGTGCAAAGGGAAAATAAGAGAAAATAGTAATAAATGTCTCCTAGAAAATACAAAGTGACTTATAAATAAGACAAAAAAATCATTCTAAAATGTGACTTACAAATAGAACCGGAGGGAGTAGTTTCCATAAAATTATCGGATCGGAGGGAGTACCATCTGGAGGGACGTACAAATTGAACCGGAGGGACTTACAAATTGAAAAGTTGGCCAACGTTTAATGCTGCCAACTACCATCTGACATTGTCAAATAATCCACTTTCCTTTAATCCTTTAATGACTCCACATTTTCCATTGTACAAAAAATTTAATCAACTTCCACAAATATAATACTTATTACCCCTCACCAAACCCACCAACTGAAGCTACCTTCTTTACTCCTACCTCAAAGACCTCAACGGAGGAGTAAATGTGCAGCCAATCTGTGCCGATGGAAGGGTAAATCACCACCTCTCATTTTTTTTAATTTTTTTTTTGTTTTTTGAGATTCACTCAGCAGCTTCCCATATTTATTATTCGATCAGTCCTCCTTAAGAGAAGTAATATATTTGTATTTATTTTTTTTAATTTTTTTCCCAACTTGTCTGACGATCCACTTGTTGGAGACAATAATCCTTCAACACAAGTCACTCTTTCAACTCTTGTCTCTGGGTAACATGGCATATCTCATATCAAAATTTTTTGTTAACTTCATGATTTATTTTTTGCTTTACTTAGTCACTAACAGGTACTCCCTCCGTTTCAAAAGGGAGTATTATAATAAGCTGCTTTGTCTAAAAAGATTTCACTACACAAAGTGGTTGATACGTTGTTTATTTTTGTGACTCCCAGTTTGGAAAGCCTTATGTTGGAAACCAACAAGCGGGCTAAGCAATTACTAGAGGGGGGTGAATAGTAATATGAAGCAACAGTGACAAATTTTTGGATGTGATTAAGAAATAATTGATTCTGTGCAGATTTTTCAGAAACTGGGGAAGAACACTCGAGTCTTTTTCAGACTACTCGAGTAAAATAGCAAGAACACTCGAGTCTTCTGAAGAATACTCGAGTATATCGTGCAAAGTGCTGAAAACTGTTTCTGAGAAATTTGCACCTTAACTCACTACAAATAAGTCCAGATCAGAGCAGATAAATACAAGAGTAGTAAGCAATTAAATATAGCTATAACAACTTTAAAACAACTTAATTGCTGCGGAATTACTACCCAAATTAAAAAGCCCCTTTTAAGAGAACTTAGGGTTGGTTTTAGCAAGAAAGGAAAGAAAGCAATAAAAAGAGGACACCACCGAAATTTTATACTGGTTCACTCCCTTATCAAGAGAGCTAATCCAGTCCTTCTAAAACCTTTAGGAGTGTCTACTATAATCAAATTGTTAGAAATATTACAAGGGATACTTGAGATGCCTCACTCAACCTAACCCTTCCAAGAGTGTACCAAACTCTTGAATTTCTACCCCAATTTGATTTCGGTGATGAAGACTTCCTTCTTCTTAAGCTCCTTGAAACCTTCAAGAGCACCACCAAGCTAAGAACCTCTTAGTCTTTTGCTTGAGAACCTCTCAAGACTTGATTGAACCTAAGACCCACTTAGGTACACTTGGTAAACAACCAAGATTTTGGAATAAGATGAATGAGCGTATGTGGAGAAATCCATCAAATGATTTCTTCAACAATTAAGCACAATCTCTAACTCTTAAGACAATGTAATCACAATGAATGATAGGTTGAGTTAGAGAGAGATTTTCCACTTGAGAGAGAAAGAGTAAAAAAGAGAGTTGAGCTTATGACTTGCAAGTAATTGTTGTTGTTCAAGGTTCTTTTTGTTTGTACAAGAGTTGAGCTAATGACTTGCAAGTAATTGCTGTCAGGACCAAAATACTCAAGTCTTTTTGAGACTACTCGAGTCTTTTGCCCATCTTCTAATAGAAATGCCCATGTACTGAACCAACAGTCATATCTCTGATTTTAAGTAAAATACTCGAGTCTTTTTGACTTTACTCGAGTCTTTTGCCCATCTTTCAATAGAGATGCCTTTGTATTTGAACCAACAGTCATATCTCTGATCTGAAGCAAACTACTCGAGTCTTTTTCAAATCACTCGAGTCTCTTGACCAGAGTTACTCGAGTCTTTTGCCCAGAGATGGTAAAAATCAAGTTTTTCTAAAGTTATTTTCAATTCTCTTCTCAAGTGATAATCTTATGTAATCCCAACCTTTTTCATGCATTAAAATTATTTGCCTAAGGCTGAGATTAACTCCTAAGCTACCCACTATCAATAATAAATATGAAAATTACAATACAATGAGAATGGCTAGGTAGAGATGCATTTGATCTTCTTGACTTGATGAGCTTGAATTCTTCCTTTAAATCCATGATCTAATTATATTGTCATCATCAAAACTATAACCACCTTATTGGAGACTTGATTCTACAATCTCCCCCTTTTTGATGATGACAAAATAATTAAACCGTTCTAGCACATTTGAGAGCTCCCCCTCAATTTTGGAACCTATAAACCTGTCAATCCAGAGAATTCTAAGCCCAGCATAATATCATAATAATCATAGTCAAGTGCACAATTTATAGTTGGTATCAGAGCGTATCAGAGCGAGAGCAAAAATTATCAGAGGTAAAAAAAAATGTGCTTGCTCTTCTCTTACAACTCCTTACTTCTCCCCCATTATTTCTCCCCCTTTTTGTCATAATCAAAAAGTTAGTTATCATTTTGAAACGAGGGAGGAGAGAAGAAAGATACCAATAAATAAACTCCTCCTAAATATTAGCAAGATAAGAAACATGACTACTGAAGAATAAATACCATGTGTAAATCAAAAGAAATCAGAGCCACAGTTAGCATAAAAGCTTAACCAAAGTTTGAAATCAAAAGTCAACACACAAATACTGATAAACACTCACACAGGGGTTACAGAAAAGCAACTAACTCCCAAGATAAAAACAGAATGAAAGACTAAAAATCCATGAAAACATGATATAAAAACATGAAAGATCTGAAAATGTAGTGCAAAGTCCTCAAATCTCAAAACATGTCAGGTGTAGGGGGATCATTAGAGGGCGGAGGAAAGAAGCGGCTGAAAGCATTCATCATGTCATCAAATCTAGCATTCATCTAAGCTGAATGCTGATCCAACTGAGAGTAAATCATAGCTGACTGAACTCCCATCTGTGTCTCAAGCCTGCCAAAACTATCCTGCTGCTCTAACACTCGATGCTCAAGACTACCCAAGCGACTATCGAAATGATCAAGTCGAGTATCAAAGTGAAGCTGATGCTCATGATATGCAGGATTGCTGAAGTCAATATGATCAACAGGATCATCTTTAGCACCACCACCGGAAGCCTGATCAAACTCAGTCTGCTCCTGAGCCAACTGCTCAGCATCCAAACCTTGCTGAGCTGCTGCATGCTCAACTGCCTCCTGAGCTTGCATAGCCTGCACTTCATCCTTCCAATAGTATCTACCACCATGTAACCTCATATTCATCTGTCGAAGCAACCCATCATTAATCGCATGCAACTCCTCCTGGGGATCAAAGGACTCCTCATCTATATGGATAGGCACATTGAAGTGCTGAAGGAGTCTACCAATATGCATCGGATAAGGCAATTTCTGTGAAGATTTGGAGCTACCTGCCTTTGCCATCCGAGACAGTATGATAGTGGCCCAGTTGAGTAAATTGTCATTCAAAATGGCATCCATAATTCTAAGCTCTAATTGGGTTGGCTTGGAGAAGTTTGGAGAGGTTTGGGGCATAAGTTGGTGAGACACTATGTAATGTAGGATACGGTTGGGTGCGGTCATGATAACAACCTTCTTCTCATTTTCGGTATATCTACGATCAGGGCGAAGTAAACTTCGAAAAATAGTATCAGTATCAACAGTATAAGTGTTCGTCCCCGATCGTGACATACCAAAAGCAGTCTCTAGGTCCCTAGGGCGAATTTGAAATTGGATACCCTCTACACAGGTTTCATACCTAGAGTTGTCAACATACCTAATGTTTGCATAAAATTGGCGAACTAGCCTAAGGTATATTGGACCATGAAAAGCTATGAATGGCATGGGTTTTTGGTCGATAAGCTTTTGAACAAAATGAAAACCATTACCCCGAAGAAAGCTTTCCGACGTCCAAGTCTGAACACCGTAAGTATGAGACACAAACAGAGCTTCTCTCCTAGCACATTTTTTGCTTCTCTCCTCTGAAGATGATGAAGAAGATGGAGGAGTGGGAGCCTTCTTTTGCTTCCTCAGACGTTTTGGACCTCTTGAAGTAGACATTTGCACAATTTTGAAGAGAAAAATGAGGATTTTCGAGTTTTTGGGAGTTAGGGTTTGAAAAGGGGGTTTTGAATTAAAATGAGAAAAAGTGTGTTTTGATGTTAAATCAAGGTCAAACAATGATGAGGAAGTGATTTTGAGTTGAAATATGGCAAGAAATTGAGTTGAAAACCGATTTTTGTTGAGAGAGATCGAGAGGACTCGAGTGAGAAGAGGAGAGGTTCGTGAAAAATGAAGAGAAAACGGTGTCTGCTGCTTAAGAACTGCTCGATTTACTCGAGTGTTTTAGAAGACACTTGAGTGTTCTAAGTGAAATGACTCGAGTATTCAGGAAAGGACTCGAGTATTTTGCCTAGTCCGAGAGTTGCAATTCTCAGGTCTGAAATTTACTCGAGTGGACTGAAAATCACTCGAGTGTTTTGGGTCACCTGAAACCATGAAAATTTGAAAACACGAATCACTCGAGTAAAGCATAAAGGACTCGAGTAAATTTGAAATTACTCGAGTAAATTTGAAAAGACTCAAGTGAATTCGTCAGACATGCCCAAAAACTTTTTCAATTTATGCTGAATTAAATTTGAATTTAAAGTACTCGAGTGAAATATAAAGTCCTCGAGTGAAATAGCAGAAAATTAGATTTGAACACATTTTTAAATGAACAAACACAAATCAAGCACAATGAGCTTCACTACCATCTTGGAAATCAATAGAGAATCACACACAATTAATACACAATATTTAAAACAACATCAAGGACAATTTTAACCAAGAATCAAGAGCACATTAGAGTAAGACCAAATATGGTGATTTTCCAAGATGACACACAATGCAATTAGCCTATATTAGCTTCATCTAAAATAGCAAGTTCTCTCCTTATATGATAAAAAGTGTCCCTTGGTAGAGGTTTAGTAAAAATGTCGGCTAATTGATTTGTGGTACTAACAAATTCAATTGTACAATCACCCTTTAATAAAATCAGAGTTTGAAAATTCATTTTAGAATTTGATTTCTTAAAAAAGGTTTTTCGAAAATCCGGCAGAGTTTCCTCTGTTTTTCGGACTTCCCAAAAATTCTCTTCTTAAAACCTGTCAGTCCAGAATATTTAAAAACTTAAACACAACAGATTAAAACCCAGTTCAAATCCTAACGCCCGATTAGTACCAATTTCAGGGCATATAACTACACATATTATAAATTACAAAAATAACAGTTTTTAATATAATTAAAACATAAAATCCGCTCAGGGTATCAAAAGTACACTCCACGTGGTGGAGAGTTTCCAGTTCGGTCCGCAACAGTGTAAGTTCCGCTTCCGTACCTGTAAAATTATATCAAGAAGGGTAGCATTACACATGTCTTAAAAAGATAAATCCTAAAAGAAGACATAACAAATAACTAAGCCTATATAATTATTAATACATTTTATTCATAGTTATTCATATAAATAATCTCTTTTAGTTCTTCACTTATTCTCACATTCTTTTAATTATTGATTCTCTTTTCATTCTTTCTTTCCCATTCTTTATTCTTTTTCCATTTTTCATTAGGTAGTCCAGCCCCAGCCAGCCGTACGGTACTGAGCGCTAGGAGTTCCCTTATCCATTATTCATTTTCTTTTCTTTTTCTTTTTCTTCTTCTCTTCCTTTTCTTTTACTTTTTCCCTTTTCTTTATCTTTTCCTTTTTCCTTATGACCGAGTCCAACAGACCATCAGCCGTTTACCTTTATTATTCCTTTATCTCTTTATTGCTGACAGTGTCTACCGACCGCCTGCCACCCAATCATTTAATTCTTTTGGTGATGACAGTGGCTACCGCCCGCCTGTCATCGAAATCATTCCTTTCTTTTATTTCTTTTAGGGATGACAGGAACTTCCGTCCGCCTGTCATCGTATTTATCCTTTTCTTTTATTTCCTTTAGTGATAACAGGGACTTCCGTCCGCCTGCTATCGAATTCATTCTTTCCTTTTATTCCTTTTAGTGATAACAGGGACTTCCGTCCGCCTGTCATCGAATTCCTTCTTTTCCTTTATTACTTTTAATGATAACAGGGACTTCCGTCCGCCTGTCATCGAATTCATTCTTTTCTATTATCATGACTGAGTCCAACAGACCATGAGCCGTTCCCTTTTCTTTCTTCATTATTTATCTTTTCTCTTATTATAATATAAGTAACTCTTTTATGCTTAACTCAATCTTTTACTCTTCATTTTTGTTTATGACTTATCACATTTTCCCTACGTTTTCTACTTTAATCTCTTTCTTTTTACTAATTACTCTCGCTCTTATCCAACTTTGCTTTGTGGCTTATCATCCTAATGTTTATTTTACCTCTATTTTAGTATTTCTCTTTCTTTTCCTCTTTCTACCATTTATTATTCTAATATCTATCTAACTCCACTTAACTTAGTATAGCCATTATATTTTAAATTCCCGTTTGCAATTCC
The DNA here is from genome assembly GCA_037953625.1 of Crotalaria pallida. Lineage (NCBI taxonomy): Eukaryota > Viridiplantae > Streptophyta > Magnoliopsida > Fabales > Fabaceae > Crotalaria > Crotalaria pallida. Next base: position 57,470,794 of record CM075654.1, on the reverse strand, counting down.
TTAATTAATTCTATGACTCCTCTCTCACACTCTATTATTTATTTATTCACTTGTTTTCCCTAAGATAGTACTCTACTCCATTTTTCTGTCGCTATTACACTCCATCTTCTTGTATTATTATCTTTTCATTAAATTCTTTACTTATTACCCACTTATATTTAAAATTTAGTTTAGTATTTCATTCCTATTCCATTATTACCCGACAACTCTTAACTAAGTTTCCTCCGCACTTCCTTATGGTTTTCGTGTTTTAACTCCTCTTTTACCTTACATTTAGTTTTAATGACCCTTCTCTCCTCGCCTTTCACAATTACCCTATATCCTTTTACTCTCACGTTTCATTGGCTCCTCGTTAGAGGGAACGATCACGGCTGGACCGAGGCAAGAGATTCGAGCTTCGAGGTTCCCGACACGAGTCCGGCACGATCACGGGTCAATAATGGCGCTGGCGAGATCCGTGGAGAGAGAGAAGGCTCGTGGGTGTGAGACCAATGAATGAGGGAGAGCTATGGTGGTGGTGGTCCGTGGTGGTTCGATCGGCGGCCACAGTGGCGGCTCCAATCGAAAAGAGAGAGGAGAGAGAGATCGAAGAGAGAGGAGAGGGAAAGAGAGCAAGGGTCAAAGGGAGAGAGAGAGGGATGGGGTTTGTGAGGGTGGTGACCGTGGAGGTGGTGGCGGTGGCGGCTCTGGGCGGCGACGACCGTGGTTGGTGGTGGTGGAGAGAGAGAAAGAGAGGCAATGGAGAGAGAGAGAGAGCTTAATATGGAGAGAGAGAGAGATGCGTTCATGGTGGTGGTGGTGGCCTTGGTGGTGGCGGCTGGGTGGTGTTGGACGGAGGAGGGAGAAAGAGGGTGAAGAGAGAGGAAGAGGGGGAACGAATGGGGTTTTCAGCCCCAACAATGTGCTTTAAAACCGGAGGCGCGCTTGGGGCGCGGTGCCTCGCGCGCCCGGGGCGGGAAAGAGTCTGTGGCATGCGTCGCGCGCCTGGGGCGGGAAAGAGTCTGTGGCATGCGTCGCGCGCCTGGGGCGGGAAAGAGTCTGTGGCATGCGTCGCGCGCCTGGGGCGCGACTACTTGCGCCTGGGGCGCGAGTCTGTTGACTCGGGGTTGACCATGCTATATCTCCTTTGTTAACTGTCAGATCTTGCCCAAATTTGACGAGCAGCTTCCTAAAAATCATATCTTCATATCCAACGGTGGAAATTGTGTTCCGAGTCTTAAATCTTTTATTTTAATTTTCTACTCTTTGTTATGTTTTAGTACCGAGTCATCTATTTTTCCGGCCTGTTCCCAACTTCAACTTAATGCTCCTTTCTTTTCTAACCTTATTATTATTATTGTTATCCTTTCCTAATGTTAAAATACTTCTTTTAATAACTATTTGTAGTTTATTATCATTATTTCCTTTATTCTAACTATTATTTATTTATCCGTCTTTGGGTTTAAAATTTGAGATGTTACATTTCTCCCCCACTTATTAGAATTTCGTCCCCGAAATTCCAGTTGTCCCTTATCTGGAAGGAGTATCCCTTGAAATAGCTTCCGACCATGTCATTTTAATTCCTTCGGTTCTAATCTTCCCTTTGAGGAATTTCTAAGTTAAGGGTTCTGCGGTATAATTACTCGCCTCATGTATGGTTTATCTCAGTCACTCAGGAACCCGCGTAATACACAGAGTCTTAAGAGACTGAGACAATTATTTGCGGTGCTCCGACATAACCTCTTAAGTGAGACTCCACTTCGCGACTCCACTCTTTCCCTGTTCGTTTCTTACTCCTTCAAGTGAGTCTAGTGAGGTCACCCTTCAAATCCACCTTAGCTATATCTGTATTCTACTCTGGTGGTACTTCCCTTCCGTTCGTTTAACGATGTCAATATGGTATAGGGGTTCCTACGGGTCGATTTCACTTAAGGGTCGAGGTCAGGGTCTAAAGTTATTTCCCAATTGTCTGATGGTCCGAGAAGGTATTGATTGATTCTTAGTTTAATTCTCGTTCCATTCTCCGCGAACCTCTTCAATAGTTAATGCGGAGCGTTTGGGGCGAGGTATTAATTAGCCCTACGGGTTATGGTTTGATCATCGGACATTGAGTCCGGCTCGGTACAATCTTCCTTATGCTTCGTTACCGTTCTGCATTCCACCTTGTTACTCGGATAGGATCCACAATTTTATTATTGTTAAAGTTCCATCTTCCATTCCTTGGATTGAAATCCTCCCCCACTTAGCATCGACATAGTTATATCAATGCCGGGGGAGTAGGTTCGGTCGCTATCAAAAGTTGGTCGTTCCGATTCCCAAATATATTATTTTGAGATTGGAAATGACACGGGGTTTTACTAATGGTTGGTGAATATTGAGGTAGGTTAAGTTCCTGTAGCCTTGGCGAATGCTCCAGAGTGTATCCAAATCTTTTCACGAAGTATCTGAAGCTTGAAGAGAGTGAAGATGAAAAGAAGAATTATGCAAGGAGGGTTTAATGGTCTCCACAAGGTGACCAAGGATGTTTTAGGCGACAAGGTTGAGAAATTGTGAGGTACGACCATGTCGTTGTTCTTCTGTTGGATACATTATAATTGACGAATACGAGTGGATTGTCGGCATGAAAGTGTCATGCACGCACAGGTATCGCCGGTTAACAACATGGTTGAGTACATGTCCAGCAAGAAGACAACAGAGATTATTCTAAAGATTGCATCTTCAATGGGGAATCATCGAAAACGCATTTTCTACAAATTAATGATCAACTTGATTGGTCTTAATATGAATGGTTGTGGATGGATATCTATCGGCTTCTCTGGCAACTATTTAAGAGTCTGAATAGGATACTTAGGGAGTTTTGAGTTTCTGAATATCTAGTTTTGTTTTCAAAGGGTCTCAGGTGACCACTATAGAGTTCGCGAGGTCCTATTGGGGTTCTATGTCTAATGGTGCTTACCTTAGGCGAGGGTGATATCTTAAGGCTTTCATTTCCTAAGTTCTGGCGTTAGGTTCGCTCCCGTTGCAAGGGTTGGTTTGTCTACCTTTTCGATTAGTTAGCACGGCAAGATTTAAGACCATGTTGACTACTTGTCCGTGCTATCAAATATGTAGTAAATTTTCTAAGGTATGGAAATCGCACATACTTACATCTCTCCGAGCTCTTGCACCAAGTGAAAAAGTGGGTCGACGTTTCTACCGAGCTGAGTTAAATGGAAGTAATTGAAGGTGTTGTCAGGAATTGATATGTCTAACTAATGGATGTTTATGAATTCTAACAGGTTCCTAAGGAGCGGGATGGAATTTCCTATGTTGGTTGTTCTAATTAAATTGGAAATTGCAATGATATCATCTGTTAGTAAACGCAAAGACTGGGGTAGCTAATCCCAATCTCACCTCTACTAAGAGCAACATCACTGTCGGGTCTGTCGATAACATTATCCCCTAACAGATGTAAAAGTTAGAGTGATCAGTTCTAACCTTACTCGCCATTAGTGACAATATTATCAATGCGATTGGTGGGTCTCTAACTAGAATACTAGCGCTCGTCTTTTCTTTCTAAACTGAATTGGACAAGTTTGTCTTATATAACTGAATCGGGACGGAGACTTGAGGTTCTGATGTAATTTCCTATCTTAGGGACATAATATGCCTCTACACTTCTCGTCTAGATTCCCTTCGTCCTTTTCAACCATAAGATACATTCCTCCTCTTTGAGTTGAGCCAAGAACCATCATATACCCCGATGAGGTCTCCCACATCATGGGCATAGTGGTGTAGCACATGAAACGACAATCGCCTCTATTTGACTTAAGTCCATCTGAACTAAGTCCCTTAGGATTGACACAACCTTAGCTCTATTACTAGATGTGTCTCCCATAATACTAGAGTTCGGTAATAGAAACAAGTTAAGGCACGAATAGTCGGATATTCCTAGAATTAATGAAGTCCGATATCATAGGTATGTAAATATACTGACTAACTATGGCTGGATTCGACAACAACTTTGGTCACTCGCTTGGTAAGTGTACCAATGGAGTAACTCATAACTCCGAGGTCGAGGAGAAACTGCTCTGATACCATAAATGTAACATCCTCACTTTAATTAGTTAATTTTAAATTTTAAAAAAATCAGAGTTTGAAAATTCATTTTAGAATTTGATTTCTTAAAAAGGGTTTTTCGAAAGTCCGGCAGAGTTTCCTCTGTTTTTCGGACTTCCCAAAAATTCTCTTCTTAAAACCTGTCAGTCCAGAATATTTAAAAACTTAAACACAACAGATTAAAACCCAGTTCAAATCCTAACGCTCGATTAGTACCAGTTTCAGGGCATATAACTACACATATTATAAATTACAAAAATAACAGTTTTTAATATAATTAAAACATAAAATCCGCTCAGGGTATCAAAAGTACACTCCACGTGGTGGAGAGTTTCCAGTTCGGCCCGCAACAGTGTAAGTTCCGCTTCCGTACCTATAAAATTATATCAAGAAGGGTAGCATTACACATGACTTAAAAAGATAAATCCTAAAAGAAGACATAGCAAATAACTAAGTGTAAGATCCATGAAGAATGTTTTGATAAATGCCAAAAGGTTTTGAACAAGCTACAAATGTGTTGATCAAGTTCAAGCTCAACAAGCAACAACAAACATCAAGTGATGAAGAGAGAGCAAGCTCATGAAGACTTAGTTTGGTAGTTTGTGTTTTAATGTTTTATCTTTTGCCTCACAAGTCTTTTAGTTTATGAGTTTGGGTAGAGTCTCTTAGAGGGTAGTGAATCTCTTTTGATTGCATGATTATATCATATTTTGAGTATTCACTTTGCCTAAAATCAATAGGTGGCTTAAAGGTTTGAAAGAAAAGGTTTAGTTTTTGAGAAAACAAGTTTTAAGTGATTTTTAATGTTAATAATCGATTAACAGATTTTGATAATTGATTAACAGTGTAATTTGAACTGATAATCGATTAACAAACTTTTGATAATCGATTATCTGCACCTTTACTCGAGTATTTTTGGTCTCACTCGAGTGAAAATTATCTTGCTTTCGTATTACTCGATTAACACTTATTTTACTCGAGTAAACAGGGTCTGTGACTGTTTTAAATACGTTTTTCACTTCTCAAAAGCTATTCTAAGTTGCTCCAACTTTTGGGTATTCTATATAAACCTTTTCCTAATCATTTCTATCAACTAGAATCATTTTGATACACAATTTTACAAAGAATCAAAGCCACACTATTCTCTCTCACTCTCTCAAGATCAAAGCTCTCATTTTCATATTCTTTGATCAAGAACCTTGAATCTCTCATGTTGATCTTTTCATAGATTTTGAAAGAGATTCATAGGATTGTTATTGTTTTTCATTTGAGTTGTAATCTTTGCAAAAGGCAAGCTATCTACAACAAAGGAAGACTTGATTTTGTGAATCAAGCAAAGTTATATTGGAAGCCTTGGTGAGGCATTTCATCAAGCACTTGGAAGCCTTGTTGAAGAACAAGCAATTGGAAGTCTTGTAGTAAAGCAAGCATTGGAAGTCTTGTTGAGGGGATTTGGCAAGCAAGAGAAGAGGTTAGATTAGATATCAATAGGGTTACAAGGCAAGGGTGTGGTATCTCTTGTAGGCTAGCAAGAAGGAAGTCTTGTGAGGCATTTACTTGTAATTTGAGAAACTCTAATTCCTCATAGTGAAGAATCTCTCTTGGTTGAAGAGGGGACTGGATGTAGCTTTCAAGCGGATGAAAGTGAACCAGGATAAATCACTGTGTCATATCTCTAAACCCTTAACTCTTTACATTCTTGTTATTCATTGTGTTCTTGGTTGAAAACCTAGAAAAAGTGATTTTTCTATATTTGATTGAATTGAATCTTTATTGTTCAAATTAATTTGGGGAAAATCATTTTCATAACTAGGTTAATCAATAAGAATATTGGTGTTGATTGTTTCCGCTTAATCTCTGATCATATAATATTTGTTAATTGATTTATTTTCATTGGTTTTAATCGTTTAGATTTGTTTCTTGCGAAAATCTTTCAAAGTTTCTATAACACCTATTCAACCCCCCTTCTAGGTGTTCTCCTAGTGTATCCTAGTTATTTCAACCACCGATTGTAGGTTTCTCACACTAAGCCTATATAATTATTAATACATTTTATTCATAGTTATTCATATAAATAATCTCTTTTAGTTCTTCACTTATTCTCACATTCTTTTAATTATTGATTCTCTTTTCATTCTTTCTTTCCCATTCTTTATTCTTTTTCCATTTTTCATTAGGTAGTCCAGCCCTAGCCAGCCGTACGGTACTGAGCGCTAGGAGTTCCCTTATCCATTATTCATTTTCTTTTCTTTTTCTTTTTCTTCTTTTCTTCCTTTTCTTTTACTTTTTCCCTTTTCTTTATCTTTTCCTTTTTCCTTATGACTGAGTCCAACAGACCATCAGCCGTTTACCTTTATTATTCCTTTATCTCTTTATTGCTGACAGTGTCTACCGACCGCCTGCCACCCAATCATTTAATTTTTTTGGTGATGACAGTGGCTACCGCCCGCCTGTCATCGAAATCATTCCTTTCTTTTATTTCTTTTAGGGATGACAGGGACTTCCGTCCGCCTGTCATCGTATTTATCCTTTTCTTTTATTTCCTTTAGTGATAACAGGGACTTCCGTCCGCCTGCTATCGAATTCATTCTTTCCTTTTATTCCTTTTAGTGATAACAGGGACTTCCGTCCGCCTGTCATCGAATTCCTTCTTTTCCTTTATTACTTTTAATGATAACAGCGACTTCCGTCCGCCTGTCATCGAATTCATTCTTTTCTTTTATCATGACTGAGTCCAACAGACCATCAGCCGTTCACTTTTCTTTCTTCATTATTTATCTTTTCTCTTATTATAATATAAGTAACTCTTTTATGCTTAACTCAATCTTTTACTCTTCATTTTCGTTTATGACTTATCACATTTTCCTACGTTTTCTACTTTAATCTCTTTCTTTTTACTAATTACTCTCGCTCTTATCCAACTTTGCTTTGTGGCTTATCATCCTAATGTTTATTTTACCTCTATTTTAGTATTTCTCTTTCTTTTCCTCTTTCTACCATTTATTATTCTAATATCTATCTAACTCCACTTAACTTAGTATAGCCATTATATTTTAAATTCCCGTTTGCAATTCCTTAATTAATTCTATGACTCCTCTCTCACACTCTATTATTTATTTATTCACTTGTTTTCCCTAAGATAGTACTCTACTCCATTTTTCTGTCGCTATTACACTCCATCTTCTTGTATTATTATCTTTTCATTAAATTCTTTACTTATTACCCACTTATATTTAAAATTTAGTTTAGTATTTCATTCCTATTCCATTATTACCCGACAACTCTTAACTAAGTTCCCTCCGCACTTCCTTATGGTTTTCGTGTTTTAACTCCTCTTTTACCTTACATTTAGTTTTAATGACCCTTCTCTCCTCGCCTTTCACAATTACCCTACATCCTTTTACTCTCACCTTTCATTGGTTCTCCCTAACTAATTCCTCTTTACCTCACTTTACTCTTCGGGTACAATTATACCCATTATCGTTTAATTTACTAATTCTACTCTCTCTTTGCCTATTTCGTTTGCACTTTGTCCTCTTACTTTCCCTATGGTTTTATTCTCTTATGATTGCTCACGTTTTTGTTTTATTCTAACTATTTTAATGTTCTAATTACGCTCATTCGTTCCGGGCCTTATTCTACGCTCATTCCTTTTTTTTTTCCTAAAGTGTGGTTTCTATTACAATTTTATTTACTTCCTTTATGTCCACGAGGGTTACCCTAAGGTTCATTAACATACTTTTTAATTACCCTATTCTCAGCTACCACTATAGCATCCTAGAATTTACTTCTTAAGTAAAGGTAACGCGAACCCTCTTACCTCGGGCTTTTTAAATAGAACCTGGATTTTAGCTCGGCGACGATGACGGCGTCGGTGTGGCTCCTCGTTAGCGGGAACGATCACGGCTGGACCGAGGCAAGAGCTTCGAGCTTCGAGGTTCCCAACACGAGTCCGGCACGATCACGGGTCGATAACGGCGCCTGCGAGATCCGTGGAGAGAGAGAAGGCTCGTGGGTGTGAGACCAATGAATGAGGGAGAGCTATGGTCGTGGTGGTCCGTGGTGGTTCGATCGGCGGCCACAGTGGAGGCTCCGATCGGAAAGAGAGAGGAGAGAGAGATCGAAGAGAGAGGAGAGGGAAAGAGAGCAAGGGTCAAAGGGAGAGAGAGAGAGATGGGGTTTGTGAGGGTGGTGACCGTGGAGGTGGTGGCGGTGGCGGCTCTGGGCGGCGGCGACCGTGGTTGGTGGTGGTGGAGAGAGAGAAAGAGAGGAAATGGAGAGAGAGAGAGAGAGAGCTTAATAGGGAGAGAGAGAGAGATGTGTTCATGGTGGTGGTGGTGGCCTTGGTGGTGGCGGCTGGGTGGTGCTGGACGGAGGAGGGAGAAGGAGGGTGAAGAGAGAGGAAGAGGGGGAACGAATGGGGGTTTCAGCCCCAACAATGTGCTTTAAAACCGGAGGCGCGCCTGGGGCGCGGTGCCTCGCACGCCTGGGGCGCGACTACTTGCGCCTGGGGCGCGAGTCTGTTGACTCGGGGTTGACCATGCTATATCTCCTTCGTTAACCGTCAGATCTTGCCCAAATTTGACGAGCAGCTTCCTAAAAATCATATCTTCATATCCAACGGTGGAAATTGTGTTCTGAGTCTTAAATCTTTTATTTTAATTTTCTACCCTTTGTTATGTTTTAGTACCGAATCATCTATTTTTCCGCCCTGTTCCCAACTTCAACTTAATGCTCCTTTCTTTTCTAACCTTATTATTATTATTATTGTTATCCTTTCCTAATGTTAAAATACTTCTTTTAATAACTATTTGTAGTTTATTATCATTATTTCCTTTATTCTAACTATTATTTATTTATCCATCTTTGGGTTTAAAATTTGGGATGTTACAGCAAGCCGTATTGACGGCATCGGCCCAAAAATATTGAGGTACTTGATGAGAATCATTTAACATGGTTCTTTCAAGTTCCTCTAGCACCCTATTTTTCCGCTCTACCACTCCATTTTGTTCCGGAGTTCTTGGTGCGGAGAATTGGTGCTCAATACCATTTTTAGCACAAAACCTATCAAATTTGTGGTTTTCAAATTCGCCTCCATGATCAGCACGAATAATAATTACTTTTTGATTTACTTGGTTTTGCAAAAGTTTGACATGATGTTTAAAAGATTTGTAGGTCTCACTCTTTGTAGTTAAAAATAAAGTCCAAGTAAACCTAGAGAAGTCATCAACAATCACCAATGCATAATAGTTGCCACCAAAGCTTTTTACTTGTGATGGTCCAAACAAATCCATATGAAGCATTTCTAATGGCCTTGATGTGGGCATCACCATTTTTTATCCAAAGGTGTTTTTAGTTTGTTTACATTTCTTGCATGGAGAACAAACACCTTCAATAGAAAAATTTAGCTTTGGTAAACCAACTACTAGATCTTTAGATTGTATTTTCTTCAATTGGTTTATATTTATGTGAGCGGTCCTACGATGCCATAACCAAGTGTCACTTTCTTTGCTCACTAAACAAGTAGAGACCAAAGAAGTAACTTTGTTCAAATCAACTAAGTAAGTATTATTTGACCTTTTACCAACAAAATTGATGGATTCATCTTTGTCACTTTTAATGAGGCAATGGGTAGAGGTAAATAATACATGATTACCAATATCACATAATTGGCTTATGCTCAAGAGATTGTGTTCCAATCCTTGAACATAAAGCACATTATCAATAATCAAGTTTGAAGAGTTTCCGATTTTACCAATACCAAGAATTTTGCCTTTGTTGTTGTCCCCATAAGTGACATAACCCTTTTCCTTTGGAGCAAGCTCAATGAAATGCCGCTTATCTCCCGTCATGTTCTTCGAACATCCACTATCTAGATACCACAATTCTTTTCCCATTCGAAGGCACACCTACAAGATGAAATCACTTGCTCATTTTGGGTACCCAAACTATGTTGGGTCCCTTAGGGTTAGTGTTGGGATTTTCTCCCTTCTTTATCCACATATAAGTGCCCTTTTCCATTTCAAATTTCTTAATGTGGCACTCAATGTTGATATGTCCAACTTTTCCACAATAAGTACAAGTTGGTTTCTTTGTTGAATTTTTCTTAGAAAATGAACCAACCACCTTGTACTTTTTGTTCTTTTTACGAACATATCCTAAACCGGTTTTGTTATGATTATGTCTTTGAGAGTTCAATAACCGGTTGAGGTTTCTATCACTATGTGAGATTGTGAGTTTGTTTTTCAATTCTTTAACTTCCTTTTCAAGTTCACCACATTTCTCACATGGAGTGATAGTCTCCTCAAGATTTGCACAATCACTTTGATGACTAGAATTAATAAGTTCTAAGGATTCATTTTGAAGTTTCAACTCATTTATAGATTTTTGCAATTCATCAATTTCTTGTTGAAACTCCAAAATTTTCTTTCCTTTTTCCTTATTAATTTTAGCAAGCCTTCTAAATTGAATTAACATTTCATTGTAGGCTTCTTGCAAATCATCATAAGAAATGGAGTTTGAAGAAGAACAAGAAGAACTAGAAGTTACCTCATCATCACTTTCACTCATGTCATGTTTAGCTCTTGATGAAGACTCATTATTGTTCATGGCCATGAGACAAAGGTTTGCATCTTCATCACCGGAGCTACTTGAAGATGATCCATTACTCTTTTCCGGAGCATCCCAAACAATGTATGCTCTTTTCCCTTTAGTCTCTTGAGTCTTCTTGTCATTCTTCTTCAAGAATGTGGCACATTCCATTCTAATGTGACCAACTCCTCCACATTCATGACATTTAACTCCATCATTGGAACTCTTTTCTCTTGGTTTGGGGTCTTTGGTTCTTTTCATCTTTATGGGAAACTACTTTTCTTGCCCTTGAAGAATTTGTTGAATCTTTTGACGAACATCCCAAATTCTTCTTGATTGGGCTCACTATCGGAATCTTCACTTGTAGAGCATTCTTCAACTTCTTTTGTGACTTTGGTTGAAGCTTTGAGAGATAAGCCCTTTTTCTTCTTGTCGGATTCCTCATGAGTGATGAGTCTTGATAGTTCCATTTCATGTTCTTGAAGTTTACCAAACAAAGTGGCCAACTCCATTTTTTCTAAGTCCTTGGATTCTACGATGGCCGTTATTTTGGGTTGCCATCTCCTATCAAGACATCTCAACACTTTGTTAGTAGTTTCATCATCATGAAATGTTTTTCCTAAAGCAATCAAATGATTGATTATGTGAGTGAATCTCTTTTGCAAGTCATTGATGGACTCATTTGGAAGCATGCGAAATAATTCATATTCATGTGTTAAAGTATTTAATCTTGCACGTCTTACTTCGCTTGTTCCCTCATGAGTAACTTGCAAAATGTCCCACATTTCCTTAGAGGATATACATTGAGAAACTCGGAAAAATTCATCATCAGACAAAGCGGAAGTGATGATGTTTTTGCCTTTTAAATCATATGATACTCTTTTCTTGTCATCATCACTCCAACTAGCTCTTGGAATGATTACGGTTTCATCATTTATCAATATCTTGGGAATGTGAGGACCATTCTCAATAGCATCCCAAATGTCCATATCAATTGCTTCAATAAAAATTTTCATTTTGACTTTCCAATAAGCATACCCTTCACCATTGAATAGTGGAGGGCGGTTTATTGAAGAGCCTTCACGTCCAAAAGGATTGCTTGAGCCCATAGTTTCCAAATAGGATCTTTTTCGAAAAAGTTGTTACACTCGATCTTTCGACCGAGCTCTGATACCACTTGTTGGAAACCAACAAGCGGGCTAAGCAATTACTAGAGGGGGGGTGAATAGTAATATGAAGCAACAGTGACAAATTTTTGGATGTGATTAAGAAATAATTGATTCTGTGCAGATTTTTCAGAAACTGGGGAAGAACACTCGAGTCTTTTTCAGACTACTCGAGTAAAATAGCAAGAACACTCGAGTCTTCTAAAGAATACTCGAATATATCGTGCAAAGTGCTAAAAACTGTTTCTGAGAAATTTGCACCTTAACTTACTACAAATAAGTCCAGATCAGAGCAGATAAATACAAGAGTAGTAAGCAATTAAATATAGCTATAACAACTTTAAAACCACTTAATTGCTGCGGAATTACTACCCAAATTAAAAAGCCCCTTTTAAGAGAACTTAGGGTTGGTTTTAGCAAGAAAGGAAAGAAAGCAATAAAAAGAGGACACCACCGAAATTTTATACTGGTTCACTCCCTTATCAAGAGAGCTAATCCAGTCCTCCTAAAACCTTTAGGAGTGTCTACTATAATCAAATTGTTAGAAATATTACAAGGGATACTTGAGATGCCTCACTCAACCTAACCCTTCCAAGAGTGTACCAAACTCTTGAATTTCTACCCCAATTTGATTTTGGTGATGAAGACTTCCTTCTTCTTAAGCTCCTTGAAACCTTCAAGAGCCCCACCAAGCTAAGAACCTCTTAGTCTTTTGCTTGAGAACCTCTCAAGACTTGATTGAACCTAAGACCCACTTAGGTACACTTGTTAAACAACCAAGATTTTGGAATAAGATGAATGAGTGTATGTGGAGAAATCCAACAAATGATTTCTTCAATAATTAAGCACAATCTCTAACTCTTAAGACAATGTAATCACAATGAATGATAGGTTGAGTTAGAGAGAGATTTTCCACTTGAGAGAGAAAGAGTAAAAAAGAGAGTTGAGCTTATGACTTGCAAGTAATTGTTGTTGTTCAAGGTTCTTTTTGTTTGTACAAGGGCAATCAGAATATATGGAAGAGGGAATGAGAGAGTGAAAACCAAGTTAAAATGACATTCTTGCCCTCTTCCAACGGTTAAAAAATTTGCTGTCAGGACCAAAATACTCGAGTCTTTTTGAGACTACTCGAGTCTTTTTCCCATCTTCTAATAGAAATGCCCATGTACTGAACCAACAGTCATATCTCTGATTTTAAGTAAAATACTCGAGTCTTTTTGACTTTACTCGAGTCTTTTGCCCATCTTTCAATAGAGATGCCTTTGTATTTGAACCAACGGTCATATCTCTGATTTGAAGCAAACTACTCGAGTCTTTTTCAAATCACTCGAGTCTCTTGACCAGAGTTACTTGAGTCTTTTGCCCAGAGATGGTAAAAATCAATTTTGTTTAAAGTTATTTTCAATTCTCTTCTCAAGTGATAATCTTATGTAATCCCAACCTTTTTCATGCATTAAAATTATTTGCCCAAGGCTGAGATTAACTCCTAAGCTACCCACTCTCAATAATAAATATGAAAATTACAATACAACGAGAATGACTAGGTAGAGATGCACTTGATCTTCTTGACTTGATGAGCTTGAATTCTTCCTTTAAATCCATGATCTAATTATACTGTCATCATCAAAACTATAACCACCTTATTGGAGACTTGATTCTGCACCTTATGAAGTGTGTTAAAGAACAGTCTGCAAAAATGGATAGGTTGCTACTATTCATAGAGGTAAAAAAATATTTGAACTTGGTATACCAACAATACAACAGTAACGAAATATTTAAATTTACGTCATATATTTTTTAATATTTTGGTTTCAGACATTAGGAAAACAAGTTGAAGCCTTAAACAGTTCCAACAATGAGATGAAAGATACTTTGAATATGATCCAAGCTAACAATGGGGGGAAGATTACTGCTGTGGGGGCATCCACCGGACCTGGAAAAAAAGTGGATTTGATAAGAAGGGACCTTGGATATGATGATACACCGGGCAAAGGATCAACTAAACTTAATGACACCCTTTACTATGAAATCCCGGATGATGATGATGATATTCAAAGTGATGAAGATGATGATGTGGTGGAGATCCAAATGCCAAAAAAATATGTGAAGAAATCACAATGTCCTGATGACAGAAACTAAGAGAGCTGGGAACAGAGTACCAAAAAAGGGCTAGGCAATGCAACATCATCAGCTAAAGGAAAGGTCTATTCCATATTCCCAAATAGTTTGCAATACATGGCATTAGGTTACTGTTGATATTTTGGTTATACATGATACGATTTTTTTTATATATCACTGACTTGATTGAAAAAAAAGTTATATATTTTTGCTTGTGTGACATTTGAAAACTTAAAGAAAAAAAATTAAAATTTATGTGTTACATACATGACACAAATTATGTTAAATTGGTTCTTATGTCAGCGTATTGTAACATCATCAACTCCTTTGAGCAAAATACCCATAAAAAAGGTTTTTAGGACTTCACCATAGCCCCAACAAGTGAAGATGAAAAAACCAAAGGTAGAGCCTCAGACCTCAGGTTCCAACCCAAATTTGTCAAGCACTGCTGTTGGTGTTACTCAAAAATCAACACTCACACAAGCACCACAAGTGGAAGAGGAAGAGTATACACTGAAATTGCCAGAGGTTTGTGAATTCATTGTTAGCATAACAGAAAAATTCCTCCTCACAATATAGTTTTTAATATGCACAAAACATACATTACTTGAAACTCATTAATTGTTATTATCCATGATAGAGTCTCAAGGCAACTATAATTCCAGTACCAGAAACCATGAACTTGTCAGTCATGGATCAATGTACTGTAGTGATCCTCTTTGGTGCACATACGAATGATGAGTATGTTTTTACTTTTTCCCGATTTAAATATGACCTTTGCCTTTCGTTCAAATTTAAAATATTCGCTATATACATGTTAACCTCTCTTTTGTGTCAGGGACTACATATTTAGGCATAAAAAATATGCCCTTAGGAGGTGGGAATTTCAGGAATTGTTTCTAAATAGACCAGTATCCAAGGAGGTTCATTTCCTACTACCTCTTATTGTAATTAAATTATTATAATTAGTTATTTATTCTTCTTCACTTGCTAATTAATTTTTTTTTCTTTTGTAGCTTATAGGCCTTATGTCATTGAAGACCACTTGGGACCAGCGCATAAGCAAAACCCCTGCCACAACTTAGTCACTTCCTCCATCCTTTTCAGTAAGTATAAATACAATTTTATCCATTAGTTGCTGAGATTAAATTCAAATAATACTAAATCTTCACATCATTATAGGAAGATGTTCTGAATGATGTTCCAATGGAAGACATAATTGAAAAATACAACGAGGATTGGATTATTCATAGTAATGCATTGAAACAAGTAAGAAACTACGATGATTACCTCACCATGTTGAATATGCTTTCCCAATCTAGTTATTACGATAAAAATCGTTTCACTCTATACCTAATGTATCACTGTTATGCAATTTGGTTTTGTAGATATATGTTTCGATTTATGACGAAATCGGACATTGGTTTTTGATGATAGTGTCCTTCAAGCATCAAAAAAATTTCTGGTTTGATTCATTTAAGCTACCTAGCGTGTTACTAACTCGAATGAGTCATCTTCGTTGGTAATACAATCATTATGTGTCACATTCTATGCACTATTTTGAATTACTAAGTACAGTACTATACAACCAACACTAACAACACGTGTACTTTGTGGATTGCAAGGCTGTTGCTATTAACAAAATGCTCCCACAATTTCAATCAACAATTGATGGTTCTGCTATCACAATTGATATCAAAGATTGGCCATTGACCAATGCCCGTGGGATTCCAGAAGGGCAAGATAGGTACGTGTTTGGTATACCCACATTTAAACTGAAACACAACCCACGGTTATTGTAAAATGTATTAACCCAATTATATTTCATTTTGCAGTGAGGATTCTGGATTTTGGGTATTAGAGTGGTTGCATATGGAGGATACATTTCAAGACTTTAGCCTTGGCAAGGTTGTCTTCTTGTCTAAAAAAACTTGCCAATGTATTTCTGTATTATATTATAATAACTAACTGCATTGTTTTAACAGATTAACCCAGATTGTGTCACGATGAGGACTGCACTCACCTTGATTAAAAGTAGGGCAAATCTTCATTGGACAAAAGTGGAGGGAGAGGCCACCATGCTGTTTATGAAATACACTTAACCTAGTGTATTACCAAATTATTGGTTTATGCATTTTTTGTATATTTTTTGGCCAAGGAGACAATATACCGAATTCTGCATCATATGTTGATTGCTCAATATTATTTTTGGAACTTCTATGTTGCTTCTAGTATTGACTGGTTGGTATCATGATCCATTTTTGAACTTGTATCACTTTTAAGAAGGCATATTTGGGGTTCTCTTTTTTTGGTACTACTAAGACTTAACAATTGTAATGTACCTAATGTCTGTATGTATTAAAAATACTAATGCACATCATGTTGGAAACCAACAAGAGGCTCAAAAAATACTAGAGGGGGGTGAATAGTGTTTGGAGCGTTGATATCAAATTTTCGATTGCTTATTGAGAATGGTTTTAAGAAAACTGATTTTCTAACAAAAATTATAACACTTAATCGATTAATGAATTGACTAATCGATTAATGCCTGAAAGCAAGAAAACAATTAATCGATTAACAAGTAAATTACTCGATTAATGCCTGAAAGGTGATTTAAAACTAATCGATTAATACAACAACTAATCGATTAACTACGTGCAAAAACAGCACAAATCACTTTCAATCAGAATCACAGCAGAAACCAAATGCCAAGAATGCAAGAACAATTATCTAAAGAATTAAGAACAACACTAATTAAATTTACCAAGCCTAATTAGTGTTAATTCACTATGAAATATGAATAGCCCCAAATCTAACCTAATTATTCAATTGATTGATTAAATCACTCAAAGCTTAAAGAAAGTAAAAGATAGAAGACAGGAGATTTTATCCTGGTTCACTCTCAATCCACCGAGAGCTACATCCAGTCCCCTCTATCGCAATAGAGAGATTTCCACTAGAAAACAATTGTGTAGATTACAATGGATAAAAGAGAAAACCTCACTCAAATTATCCTATCCCTTCAAGAGAGTACCGATCTCTTGAAAATCTACCCCACCAATTGTTGTTCTAAATCTCTTGAATCATTCTTTGTTGAAGCACTCTCTCCAACCGATTCCTTTCTTATTGCTTTGAATCTTCAAAGACTTCCAATTGTGAATTCTTCACTTGTTGAATTGTTGAATCCTTGAATTCACAACCCTTTGTTGTAGATTGATTCAACCAAACTTTGTAACACTAAAACTAAAATCTCAATATCTACGTGAATTGAAGAATATGAAAGTGAAGAATGAGATTGAGAAGAATAAGATTTGTTCTTGATAGAATCATGTGAAAATTGAATAGCTCTCTGTGAAAAGTAGTAATAACATGGAAGTATCTTGAAAATTGTGAAAGTGTGTAACCAAATCAAAGTCACAATAAAAAGCTTTTAAACAAAATAATTTTTCTAATTTAACAGCTATTAATCGATTAACACAAACCCTTAATCGATTAACCACTGTTAATCAAACAGATTAAAGCAGTCATACACGTGTTAATCGATTAAGCCTTGTGAGCTAATCGATTAACCACTGCTAAAGTGATTAAAAATTTGCTTTTCAAATAGGTTTTGATTTCTACTTTCATGTGAGATATTCTCTATCAAGTTAATCTCATATCACCACATAATCAACAATTCATTTTCTTAAATTGAGATAAGCCTAAGCTACCACCCAACGCTCATATGAAATAAAATAAAATAATACAAAGAATACAATATCGTATGAACTATCTAATAACTTGAGTAGTGCTTGACTTGAAGGTTGTTGATGCTTGAGGTTTGCACATGTTGGTTTGTTATCATCAAAACATCATGCTCTTACACATGTGTCTATGTATCTAGCAACTTACCTCTAATTTGTGCATGTATCCATCTCTAAGTGAGGTGGAGGATTGTCATTATTATGTTAATTTGTGCATTTGTCTCTCCATGATTTTTAACTTACCTACGTGGATTGTCTCTACATTTGTGAGTTCAATTTTAACTTACCTCTGTGAATTGTCTCTACATGTTGTAATTTGGTGTTCTCGAACAATATAGAACCTGGTTATGTTGGCATTTTGGTTATAAAATAGTACTAATTATTTTGACTTAAATAAAAATCATTTACTAAAATAAATTAAGTTTTACTCCATCCAGATTTTGTGGGTATGAGTAGGGGAGAACTTGTGGGTGTGAAAAGGGAAGAGAGTGGTGGGAAGGTTAAGAATCACAGTGGGTGTATGTGACTAAAAATGAAAGATAATGGTTAAAAATTAGGAAAGTTTATATGAAATAATACTATTGGTAAGGAGTTGAAAAAAAAATTAAAATGGGTGTAAGTGTTAATAAACTGGGTGTTAATAAATTCTCATTTTATTAAGCCACTCACTAGTAAGCAACTCATTTTTATTAAACCACATAAAGCACTTTTTGTTCCAACAATTACATGTTCCCAATTGTTTAACCACAAAATACACCTTTTTTTTCCCACCTGTGCATGGTTCTTATTTTTGACCACTTGTGAATAGTTCTAATCTTTCCCAGCTTTGCATTGCTCTAATCTAATTTCTGAATGGTTATAATATTAAAGTACATGCATCAGTTTTTTTCAAAATTTTCACCTGTACATGTTTTCACCTGTTCACCATGTTTTCACCTGTACACATTATTGCCTTTCAAAATTTTAACGGCAATGCAAAAATTTGGAAACACCACATTCAATATAAGCTACCAACATAGGACATGTGATATCCAATCATGTCAAATAAGCTACTAAATGGAGCACACCAACAGCTCCATATTCGTTTAATACAAACTTAAATAAATCAAATAGCTCCATATTCTAGGATTCAGCAAATGACTTAATTAATTGGGCATCATACCAATAGCACAAACGTGTGAAACCAAAGAACCTGCTTTCAATCGATTCCAAGGTCCACATGCAATAACAACAAACACATAATTCAATCAAGGATTTAACAATTCATAATTCTCGTAGTTAACACAACTTAAACGAATGGCTCATCTTAATCAAATATCTAAAAATTCAAATTCATGTAATATATAAAATCAATGTAAATCACTGAATTACCTCGTGTGAATCATCCCAATCATCTTCAGCTATCATCTCATATGTAGAATCATCATTAAATCTTAAAGGGCACCTCCTTGAATTATGACCTACTTCCCTGCAAGATGTGCATTTTTGGATCCTCTTCCGCTTGCCTTGGTTATCCATTTCGGAAACCCCGCACCCTTTGGTCCTAACTACTGCTGGATTCCTTGGTGATGCATTGTCTCCAATGTTTGATGGGCCAAACTCATGAATAACATTGCCTTCAATCTCTGCGATTTCACTATGCACCTTATCCCTCAGCTTCATAAATTCAAAGACCGATTCACTAGCAAGGTTACACATCCGCATGCAAGTATGAAGCAATGAAAGATAACGACTATTCCTCGTTGCTCCAGAGTTACCCGCACCACTGTTATCACCAACAAGCAATCCTTCTTTTGCATCTTTCCTCCATCTACCCAGCACAAGACTTTCCGGTAGGTCTTCCATATCAAGGTGTACCAATGCCACAATTATATGCTCACAGGGCAAACCAAAGGACTCAAGTCCCTTACATGAACACTTAAAGGACACTTCATCAGGGTAGTACGATACAAACCATCGCTTGTGGTAATCTCTTTTTCTCCCATACGACCTTATAATGTGAATCGCACTATTAGATGTTGTATGAGAATCAATTACTTTAACTTTTCCAATCTTCAATAGAATTCTCTGAAACTTGTAAAATACATCCAAAGTATACACACTAGCACCAGATTTCTCCAAACCAGGAAGTTGAGTCTTCAAAATAGGTTTCGAATACCACGACTTGAAATCAGATTCATGCTCATTATTCCTCATATAGTCCACACACATTAGATAATGCTGCAAAAACTCAAACAAACTATCTCGGGATCCAACATACCTTCCCATTTTTGAATGTAAAGCTTCACATCTGGAAGTAGTTCTCAAACTAGCAAAGAACAAAACCCTAATGTGAGCAGATGCTCACATTTCCTTCTTCTCATGCACTTTAGCAACCCATTTATTATTCCTCAATCCGCATCGCCTCACTAAAGCTTCCCACTGTATCTCAAACTCATAAGCTTCATAATCATAGAACATACATCGGTTGAACCCTTTGGTGAATTTTTTGTTCTTCACATTTGCAATGGCATTACGGGACAAGTGCCATGCAAAAAGTCTATGATGCGCTTGTGGAAACACTCTTCTGATCGCATTCCTCATGGCAATATCACCGTCTATTATTACACATAGCGGGCTCTTGGGATTCATAGCTGTTAGGAATTGCTCAAGCACCCAAATGTATGTTTCCTCTGTTTCATTAGACACAATAGCAGTGGCAAATACTATTGTTTGAAGATGATGATTCACACCGGAGAAAACAACAATCGGACACTTGTACTTGTTCCGCCCATACGTTGCATCAAAGGAAAGAACATCCCCAAAAATTTGATAATCATATTGGGAGATGTCGTCGGACCAAAATAAGTGTTCAAGTTTACCTTCACCATCTTGTTGATGTCTCCAAAATAATTGTCCATCCTTACAAGCTAACTCCTTCAGGTATTTAATGGTAGCTTTCGCATCACCATCCTGCAACCTTCGTTGTCGCTCAAGCTCATTGTACATATCTTTGCGTCGGAATCCAACCATGTGGAACCCACCCGCTTGGATTGCAAAAGAGGCATATATCTTTGGGACGCTAATACCAATGCTACGCATGTGGTTCATTAGAGCAATATCATTGGGTATCATTTTACGATGGGATCTTAACATTCCACCGTGTTCCTTTTTAGTAACCAACGCATGATTATGAATGTCATCAAACATCCCAATAAAGTACCGGCCATTTCCTGAATTCAGATTAACACGAAACATGGCTCGACATCCACATCGGGTCAATGGTCGTTCGCTCCTCCTGTGATCAACCATATCTCAATATTTCTTCTCACGATCCTCATGGTTCGAACACACAAAAGACTTCCAAGTTATATTCTTATGCTTATCATAACCAGTTTGATATTTCCTAAGACTAAACCCTTTCGCACGTGCATACTCATTCATGAACATATATGTCATTTCAACGTCAAGGAAGTCAATCATTTCAAGCTGCTCTAAACTAACCTTTTCAAACCGGATTTCCCAAATATCATCAGCAATATCAATATGGATATGCTTCATTTCTTCATTCTCATCCGAATCTGAATGTTCGGAATCCCACTACATAACAACAAAATCAAAAATTAATTCACTATTCACATATGTGTATATGCTACCCTTTCCCTATTCCTATCAAAATTCACATGCCAATACAAGGAAAATTACCTCTCTTTCTTCACTTGCTACTGACACTTCATCCTCACTCTTAGTATTCCTATCTTCAACCTGTCAAAATTAATTAACACTTCATCAAATTAAATTATAGTTAATAGTCACATAGGTCCCCGAAAGATACCTGTGGAATCAGTTAGGTCCCTGAAAGATTTGTGGAATCTCATTTTGGCGTCACATTAGTCCCCCCCATTTGTAACGACCCGCAAATTCCTCGTCTATTTTAAACGAATTTCTGAGATATATTTTATTGACAAAAGATGTATTGATGTGAAGATAAGTATTTTCATGGACTCTAAGCCAATGGTTTTACTATTTGAGATTTCTTTAAGAAGTGAAATACTTGATGAATTTCAATAGATTGAATAACTTTGAAAATTCGTATCTTTTTAACCGTAACTCCGAATTTTATGATCTTTATATGGAAACGATCGTATCGAAATGTAGATTTCAAAAATGTAACTTTTATAATTTTCTGGACTGATTTACAAAAATTTATTTCCTGAGTGCATTGTAAACGAATTTTGAGTATTTAAATAGTAAAAATAGTTAAAGACCTCAAATGAACTTTTCATTTTGAGGATCTCTTTCATATATGAAAATATGATTTTAGAAAATGAAATGAGGGCTGTATTTATAGCCAAATGGTACAATTAATTGTCTTAATTAAAGTGTGTACTTTGGAGTTTATTTGCTACTATTGATGATGGGTGTGTTATAAAGGAAAATTATTTTATGGATCTTACAAAGTGAATTTAAAATTAAAAAGAGTATTTGATGTGGTGTATGTGCGAATATTTGTGTGATGTATGAATTATTTGCATTCTATTATTTTCCATATAAGTGGCATAACATTTTGATTTTGTATGATTGAAATTGAAATGAAAATAAAATGAATATGTTTATGCATGTGTGTGTGTATGTGTCAAGCATGCATGAAGACGGAGTAGGAAGATTTATTTTCTTCTAGGTTAAGAAAATTGAAAGAAAAATCTAAACCATTGAAAATAAATTAGGAAATGTGAAGTAGGAAATAAAATGGTGAGTGATTAGACCTAAAGCCTTAAATTACTCCTCATTGTCCCCTTGATAAAATCCACCCATGCAACAAATTGAAGTGCCAAAATTGCCCTCCTAAACCCATTAGAACCAAATTTACCAAGGGCAAAATAGTAAGCTCACGTTTTGCCTATATATACCCTTGGCTTTAGTTCATTTGCATTCATTCACTCTCATTTTCCTTTCATTTCCCATTTCACTTCTAAACACAACACTAAGAGCTCCATCAAGCTCTTAGTGAGAGAGAGAGAGAGAGAGAGTGAGTGACGTGAGTGAGAGAAAAGGAAGGAGGAGAAGATCAAACCAAAAACCCAAGAATTTCCTTGAAGATCAAAGTGCTAGGAGCTAGAAGACCTTGATTTTGGTGGGTGATTTGAAGATCCTAGAAGTTTAGAGTTAGTTTTGATTTGTGGTTTTGTAATTTTTTTCCTTTGCATATTGATTTTATGGTTTAGTTAATGTTTGCATGTGTTGATAATGCCTTGATCTTGAACTTTTAAAGTCAATGAAACTTGTAAAATGCCCAACCATGAGCTTTAAGATTCGGCCATGGCTAAAGAATCATGTCTTGATGCTTTTTAATTATATCTAAGTGATTGCATGCTGGTTTCATGCTTAGAAAAGTTGATTTATGTACTTGCATGTTTTGATCTTAACTTGATCTATGAAAAAGTTTTGATCTTGAGCTTTGCGTGTGGTTTTTGAAGTAAGAAGCTTTGATCTTGAAGTCTTGCATGTTGTTTTTGAGCAAAAAGACTTGATCTTTTCTTAATGTTCATCACGGTTTTGGTCCCTTTTTACTTGAAATAGTTTTTGATCTTTGATTTGTATTTTTATGTTGATTTTATGACTTGATTCATAAGATCTAAGCACATGCATGATGATGTTTAATCTTGAAAAGATATTTTTATGTTTCTTTGAAAAATAAGTTGAAAGTGTTTATTTTGATTTATGATCCTTGCATGTTTTGTGAAAAAGTTAAGACTTTGATGATTGCATGTTGGTTTTATGCTTGGATTGGTGATTTAAGTGCATGCATGTGATGAACTATGTTTAATAAGTGAAAAGCTTTAATCTTGGTTCATGCATGTTGTTCTTGAGTGAAAAGATTTTATTTTCTTTGATAATCCTCATGGTTTTGCAAAGAAACCAAGGAAACAAGCTTTTGAAAATGATTTGATCTAAAAAGAACTTGATCTATGCATTATGTTCTCGCATGAGAAATATTTGAAGCTAAACTTTGATTTATGATGATGATGCTTCGGTTTAGTGTGAAAAGAAAGAAATGTTGCTTTAAAAATTTGTTTAAGCTAATATATGACTTGATCTAAGTGATTTGATTCTTGCATGTTGAAAAATGAAACAAAAATCTTGTCTTTGTGATGGTGGGTATTCGGTCAAGCTTAGAAAACTAGGAGATCATGTTTTGACCATCATTTAAAACACATGCATATTAATATTTGTCTAATCTAAGGACTTTGAATGCATGCATGGAATTTCTAAGACTTGAAAAATAAAACCTTGGTGTGATTTTTAATTTAATTCAAGTTAAGAAAATAAATTAAAGTTTGTTAATTTTCCAAGTGAAATTCACGATTTTTGAATGATAAAGGTGTCAAGGAAACTTTGTTTTATAAACCTAAAGATGCATGATTCGGCCAAGATAAGTTTAGGAGTATAAGGATTTATTCTATTAAATGCTAATTAATGTTTGAAACATGTATAACTTAGGTGAAAATAAAAGCTAAGTGTTTGTTAAGGAATATGTATGTTTTAATGTGAATGTTGATTTATATTCAAGTTAATTCATCGAACATGTGCTTGACTAGCATATATGTAAGTATGCCTAATTGATCTAGAGCATGAAAGAATATATGCTATGTGATTATGTGAATTGATTTATTAAAGTGTCGTTTGTCGTTGGTGTATTGGTTTATGATTTGAAAATGTTTGAGTATGTAACTAGCTATGAAAATTAATCGACTTTAAGTTTATTGGATATGCTTTATTTGGAAATGTTGGTTATGTTTGGTGGCTGTCCTAAGGTTGTTGTATTGATAAAGTTTGAATTATAAAATGTATGTTTTGTACTAAAGCATGTTTTAAAGCAAAAAGTATTTTTACGATGTTTTCGGATTTTATTAGAGTGGATTTGCAAAACAATTCTTTGCTGTCCAGAATTGTTTAAAGTTGTTCCTTAACTTTAAAAATGTGTTCATATGATTTAAAGTATGGTTTTCAAGTAGTATTTAATTTGGGAAAAAGCCAGATTAAGAACGGCGAATTTTTCGGCGTTTTCGGACATGATTAAGGTGCTGTCCAAGATGGACCAGCAACCAAATCAATTGATTCAAATTACTTTATTTAATGTTTTCAAATGGTTTTGAAGTACTTAAAGTACTAGAAAATGTTAGAATCGTTTTGAGAAAACAATTATGTTTTAAGTCTTCCGACGAGGAACGAAATGTGTATTGAGTTAAGAAAAGATTTCTTATACAAGTTAATAACGAAAACGTGCTTTGTCTAATACGAGGAATTTTAAGACGGGGGATTGGAGCAGCTGACAGCGAAAAGGATCCGCGGAGATCGTGTGCGTTTAATTGCTGGACTTGAGGTGAGAGAGAAGCTTTCCTAAGACACCATGGTATTTAGGTGATTTATTAGGACGTTCCGGATCATCTCAAAGATCGGAACTTGGTGGTTCGGAGTCAGTAGTATAGTGGCAATTGTCTGTGTTTTGTGGCCACTTATACGAAGGAGACAATGACCACATGTTGTTGTGTGATGAATTTATATGTTGATGATGTGAAATAGCATGCTTATGTTTATTTGTTTAATTATGCATGATGGTATTTGAATTGTGAATAATATGAGTAGCATGCTGATGGACGTCTGTTACGTCTTGAGATAAGATAATGTGGAAAAGATTGTGAAAGTAAAAGATACAAAAAGAAAGATATAATACCCTATTTGGCCTAAGTCCTTAATTGAATAAGGCAGCCTTGATAAGACATTAAGAAAAGAAATAATGATATGAGATATGAGAATGATTGGAAAAGAGATATGAGCTAAAATTGAGAAAGAGTTGAAAAGTAATGAGAATTCTAAGAATGTGATAAGAGATGAGATATGATGTGAATGAAAGTATCGTAATGACGTCAAGCCAGAGCTAGGGAAAGCAGTGTTGTTGTTGTTAATTGAAATGAGATGTTGAGATGATTGTGAAACGAGATGACTGTGAAATGAGATGTTGAGATGATTGTGAAATGAGATGTTGAGATGATTGCGAATTGAGAAAGTTTATGAAATGAAGTTTTGAGATCGAGAATTGAGAAAGTTTATGAAATGAGATTTTGAAAAAGTTTATGAAAACGAGATTTTGAGAAAGTTTATGAAATGAGATTTTTGAGACAGATTATGAAATACGATTTTGATAAAGTTTGTGAAACGAGTTTTTGAAAAAGTTTGTGAGATAAGATTTTGAGAAAATTTGTGAAATAAGATTTTGAGAAAGTTTATGAAATGAGGTTTTGAGAAAGATTATGAAATGAGATTTTGAGAAGGACTATGAAATGTTATTTTGAGAAAGATTGTGAAATGAGATGCAAGTATGTTGATGCGATCCCAGCTCTGTGCTCTGTTGAGAAAATGTTGAAAGATAGTGGTCGGGACTCGTTGAAGGGATGCACCAAGGATGGGCCGACCTTAGGTTAATTAAAAAGATAAAAGACTATAAAATACATTGACGAATGCGGTGAGCGATGAGTGCGAAGTAGTGGAGAGGAAGATACCCCGGGTATCAGGGATATTCGAGTTGTGAATGCAATAGGGTAGGCTAGGGCGGTAAAACGTCATGATGCCTTGAGTACTATTCTGGGCGGAACGAATTCCATATGTGGTAACCAGATGTGGTGGGGACTGGGTCCTAATGCCGTGGTAAGTTCTGCACCCGGAACTAGAATAGTACTGTCACCCCTATGGCAATTCAAGAACAGTGAGAGGGACTGGAGCGGGGCTATGTGATTTTGCCACTGTACCCGATTTTTCTACAGTGTGCCTTGATATTATATGATTTGATTTGATTTGAGACTGTACCCGATTTTCTACAGTTCTCCTGGCTTGGAGCCATTTGATTTGTTGGGACAGCTGTCGAGCCCGCGCGGTAAAGGTCCTGTACTCCTGTTTGCTTCCGACTAGGTTGGGTGGATGACCGAGGAAATGTAGACGTGTGTGCTAACTGCGAAAGAAACGAGTACCTCGATGATATTTTATAATTCCCCAATCATCGATGGCTGTGATTCGATAAGACTTGATAAGAAAAGTTTAAGAGTAATGAAAAGACTTATAATTATAAAGAGCGAAATCTTATGAAAGATTGATGATGAGAAATGACTTGAGAAAGAAAGAGTGGAACGGTGAATGAAGCCATATGAGAATGGAAATGAATAATGTAACACCCCGCTTTTTTCCCGTACGTGCGTAAACGAATTCGTTAAAAATAAACCTGGAGTTTTTGTTTCAAAAGGATTTTCTAAAAGAGAATTTATGATTTCTTTATGGAATAAATTTGCATTTTTGATTTGTGATCCTTGAAAATATGATTTTTAGGATTTTTGGGTTGAAATACAAAATTTATTTTTTGAAATTTGTGAAGGACGAATTTTTAAGAAACCATGATTTTTGAAAATTAATGATTTAAAATAAATTTGTCTTTTGAAAATTTCTTATTTGTATGAAGAGCTTGATTTTAAAGATTATTTGGAGATTTTACTTATGTGTATTTTGTGTAGATGATTATCTTATTTTGAAGGAGCCTAAGTTTTCTTTACAATAAAATGTGTTCTTATAGGAAATTAAATTAATTGCCATGACATGAAATTAATTCATGATATATGCTTCATATGATATGTGTTTGTTTGATTTGTGAATATTGTTTGAAAATGAATATGATTCCTTGGAAGTATTTGCATATTTGTGTGAATTAGTGATTATAATATCCTAAACAAATATGATTAGAAAAATATAGAATGTGTGTGTGCACATATGTGTTACGGTTTTACATGTGTTTGTATATGATTCTTGAAAATGTTTGTATGATTATATGCATTGATGATTATGGTGCCTTAGATAAGTAAGAGTAGAAAATAAAAATGAAAATGCATGATGTGTGTGCATGTGTATGTGCTACGGTGATGTGTGTGTGTAAGGGGTAGGATTTTGAATTTTGGGGCAAGAAAATCTTAGGGTGACATGAGAACCCAACAAGTTGACTAAGTGAGTAGAAAAAGAGAAGGTTTGAAGTGACCATGCATGATGAAACCTAAGCCCTAGCCTATGCACCATGTCTCTTTGATTTAACCCTTGCCATGCAAACTTTTGGAAACCCAAATTTGCCCTTCCATTTGTTGCTTTGGCCGAACCTCAACCCAAGGGCAAAGAGGACCACTTCGGTTGCTCTTAAATTAGCCAAGCCTTGGTTCATTTCTTCACTTTCTTTCCATTTCCTTTCCATTACACACCCAAACACTTTCTAAGGGATCATCAAACCCTTAGAAGAGAAAAGAGAGAGAGAAGAAGAAAAGGGTGACCGTGGGGAGCACAAGGGAAGAAGAAGGAGGTTTAGATCAAGACCTTGGATTTTCCTTAGAGATCAAGAGCATTTGAAGTTAGGAGACCAACTTTCTTGGTAGGTTATGTGAAGATTAAGGGGAGAACCATGATAGTTAGGATTTTCTTTTGGTTTTGTAAATTTTCCTTTTCTCTTTTCATTGCATGTTTATTTTCATAGTTTGAAAGGATGAGTGCAAGTGTGACTTAGACTTCACTATGGACTTTTAAATTTGGTTTGTAATATGTGAACCCATGGACTCTATGCTTCGGTTATGGCTCTCTAGTTAGATCTTGATGATTTTCTAAAACAAACCTCTAAAGGATCTAAATTATTACTTGAGACTTTGTGAAAACTAAAATTGAAACCCTTTTGCATGTTGGATTTCTTCTCTTAAACCGTGATCTATAAGGTTTCATGTAAAGTTTTGGTAAACTATTTATGATCTAAGTTTGATTTGTGACAAAGTAAAGATTTTAAGTCTTGCATGTCAATTTCTTTTACCCAATCCATGATCTATGTGCACTTTTATGAATGTTTGATAAACAATTTCATGATCTAAACTTATTTGAGAAATAAATAGGGATTTTTAGCTTTGCATGTTGATTTAGTGATGATCTTGGTAGATCTTTGTGTGTGCATGTATTAATCCATATTTACTAATTAAAATGTTAGGATCTTGAGATTTGCATGTTAAGTTTTCTTCTATGTATGTTACGGCCTAGAAGAAATAAATAGGGTAATGGTCTTTAAAATTATTCTTCTTTTTATAAGCATGATTTAAATTAAATAATTGTTTCATGCATGTTGTGTTGGTATGAAGGCCATTCGGCCATGAGTGAAGAAAGTGTCTTGGTGTTTGATTATTGGGTGCATGTATGTATTAGGGGTAGATTTAATGATTTTAAGTTCATGCATGTTATTCTTTTTAGAAGATCAAGTTATAATTCAAATTTTTATTTAATAAAAATTATGAGTTTGAGTTTTAATAAAAAGGTCTAAGAAAATCTCATGATGATCCATGCATGTTGATAGGAATGAATGATGATGTGTGATGTTAGGAAAGACTTGCTTTGAAAATCTACATGTTTTGCTTTGAATTAATTGTCTTGAGTGTATTGAAAAGTGAACTAAGATTCTTGTCTTATGTGTGATGATATTCGGTCTTGAGCTAGGAGAATAGGGGAGTGTGTTTGATCATCATTGAAGTTGCATGTAGACTAAGATTAGCCTCATTTAGGAGCATAAAGATGCATGTATGAAATGATTAAATTTAAAGGGAGATAAAAATGAAACTTTGAAATGATTTGTAGCTTTGATTGTTGTCTTGAATTAAATTAAGAAAAATGAAATTGAAATTGATTAATTTTCCTATGATGCTCACGGTTTGATCTTGGAAGAAATAGGATAATTTCATTATTTTATGTCTTGGATTGTGTGTGATATCTTTGCAAGATTTTACTTGAATAATTCGGCCAGTGCATGTTTAGGTGCTTAGAAGGATTTTCTTTTTGAAATGACTAATGGGAGTGACTATATTCTATGTGAATGCTATTTTATGTTTGATGAAAATGATGTGTTGAATTCCTTTCTTCTTCTCGGTTTAGGGCTGAAATAAATAAATTAATTGAATTAATTTTCGTAATGATTCCATGATTTTAAGGTTTAGAAGTTGTTAGTAATTAGGAAATGTTAATCATGGGTAATTCGGTTTGTCATGATTTAAGTAAGAGGTTAAGTTTGAATTATTTTCCTATGCATGTTTGAGTTGGTGTGTTAATGTTATAATTTAATTAGTTATTTCTTGAGCTTAAGAGTGTTTTTCAATATGTGAATGGTGAATGCATAGACTTTTTAAATAATTTTAATGTGATTTTAGAATTTCATCTTTTCGAATTTTTGGTATTCTATTGGATGTTCTCATAACCTGAATGTTTTAAACTATGTTTTAAAGGATGTTTATTTGAATAAAAGAACATTTCAAAGTTGTTTTCAAAGTTTTTCTCAAAAACCTTTTTAATCCTAGATTTAAGTTGAATTTGGAAGTTTTGAATAATTAACAACAAGTTTTCAAAAACGAATTAAAAGAGTGTATCGAAATCGTTTCTAACGCACGGGAAAATGTCTTAGTTCGAGCGACGGATGCGAAGGAAATGAGGAGAGAATAGCGATCGGGAAACCTTGGAGAACTTTAGGATGTGTCGTCATCGAGGTGAGAGAGGGGCTTTCCCTTAAGACGCCGTGGTATTTAGGTAACATATTAAGAGGTCCAATCACCTCAAAGGTTGGACTCCAATCTCATTTAGCGTAGTGGTGTATGTGATAGCACATGTTTGATTGTCTTGGCTATCCACCCGAATGGCTGAGATTGGTTTGTTAAGCATGATATTATATTTACTGATTGTTTATGCTTGAACTGTTAGTTATCTTATTTTGCAAATGATCTATTGATTAGTTAAGTAGTTAAGATATTGTTGGAACCGTTAGAATAAGCAATAAAGACTAAAACTATGAAAGTAATAATTTAAGAATAAAGAGGAAAAAGAATGACGATTATGAACGACGAGAATAGTTGAAAAAGAATCGCGACGAGGAGACGATGCTATGATACGATAAGAAATATCCGACGAAGCGAGCGGAAGCGTGGTGGTGACGAGTGGAGCCAATGATGTTGCGAAGCCGAGCTGACACGGAAGGACACTAATGACGCTGCTCAGTCATAGAGACGTGAAGGACGCGGAGGATGCTGCTGAACCGCAGTCGATGAAGAAGACTATGGTGATGTTGCTGAGCAAGAATTGACGAGATGCATGAGAAATGATGATGATGCAAAGATGCTGCGATGATTTAAGTATTCGAGTTTTAGGGGGATTAGATACGAACGATTAGCGGTCGGGACTCGTTGAAGGGATGCACTAAGGATGAGCTGACCATTAGGACTAAGCCGTAATTAAAATTCCTTAAAAGACTCTAAAAGACATTAACAAATGCGGTGAGGAATGAGTGTCGTATCGAAGTAGTGGAGAGGAAGGAACCATAAGTATCTACGGATACTTAGGAGGAGATTGCATTAGGGGAGGACAATGACGGTGATACGTCAAGAAGTCTAGAGTACTCTTCTTGGCGGAACGAATTCCACAAGTGGCGTACTAACGTGGTAGGGACTGGGTCCAATGCCGTGGCAAGTTCTGCTTCCGAAGCTAGAATAGTACTGTCGTCCCCTAGATTGCAAATCTTGAACAGTGAGAGGGACTGGAACGGGGCATTGTGATTTGCCACTGTGAGACAGTGAGCCTGATTAATGATAATGAATGAATTGAATTGATTTGAGGATGTATTCCTCCTGGTCTGGGACCACATGTTGTGAGACAGCTGTCGTGCCCGCGTGGTAAAGGTCCTGTACTCCTGTTTGCTTCCGACTAGGTTGGGTGGTTGACCGAGGAGATGTAGACGTGTGTGAGCTCAATGATGCTTCCCCTTCATCATTGATGCTAACCGAAATGATAAGACTTAAAGAACAAAGATATTCTAGAGATAAGCGCGGTGATAATAATAATAATAATGATGACAATATTAATATCAAGTAATGGATAAGATTCATAAGTGGAATATGATATGAGTACCTTGAAGCATTCGTTGGGTGCGAAGATAAGGAATGAAAGCGAAGTCTGAAAGAGAGAAGGTGATATCAAAGAAGCATGAAAATATTATTGATGAATGATAAAATATGTGTTTATGTTTATATTTAATTGATGAGTAAGTGTTGTTTTGATTATGTCCTATTGAATGTTTGATTTAAGTTGTTATAGTTATTTTGTCTTAATATTTACCTGATGTAATCCCACATAGTCGACATTGCCGTTCTGGGTAGCTCACTCTCTCTATCATTTCTATTATGCATTGTATAAAATTGTACGGATCCTAGATGGCCAACATCGCAAGATATCAGTTGATGCGGGAAATAGGAGCAACTCCACGGAGAGGAGACAACAACACTATGTCTGTCTATGTGATGTTCTTCATAGAGATCCCGCGTAGAAGGGCAGAGTTAGCTGAGAGGATTGCTGCCTCGGAGGCGGAGACAGATGGCGAGTCGGACGACTCTACAGTGGAGGTTACTGAGGAGGCCGAGGAGGAGGATCCCGACCTCTGGTCTGAGGATGACCCGGAGGAGTATATCAGTGATGAGGACTGGTTCTTTAGCCCTGAGGATTTGCTGGCAGATGATGAGGACGAGTGATAGAGCAGTAATTAGAATGCAAGTGTTAGAAAGGTTCATGACTAGTAATTAGGTAATTTCCCTTTTGAGTTATGTATTCCACCACAAGTTCTTAGCATCCTGGCTTTATCATGCTGTAACCCCAACAAGTTTATTTCTAGTACTTATGTTTTGGAATTAAATCGAATGGGCTATTCTGTTTAAATGACGTTTTGGAAAACCAGTTTCAAAGTGCGGTGTCTTGTGACATCTCGGTTTGGAACTTGAAAGAGGGTACGCACTTGAGAACGTAACTTTTTAATTATAATCAAGTTTTAAAACGAAAACGTTCTCACTAGTACGTAACTCTAGTTTTTTAAAAAAAAATGGCCCTAATTTTCAAGGTATTTTAATATAGACAGTTGTGGTTTCAAGTTGTCAAATCGGGGTGTAACAAATAAGATTCACAAGTTGAGATTGAGAGAGAAAGAATGATTATGTTGAAAAGTGAAAACAAGTTTGGCAAGATAATGATGATAATGATGATGATGATGATGATGATGATATACTTGAATGTTGTGTTGTGTTTTATGTTGCATTGTTGTGTTTGTATTGTCTTAATATCTTGCCTACTAAAAACCCACACCGTCGACGATGCGTCGTTCGGATCGCTTACTCTCTCCTGTTCGTTGGCATATCGGTGTTGATGGTATCGCAACGGGCAGATGGAGCATCGTATGGAGATTACTACATGGCGTCAGCGTCGGAGATGGCATCATCCTCCGATATGAAGAAAATGTCAGGAAAGAAAAGGAAGCTGCAGCCGGTTGTCGTCATTTGGAAGAATCGAGAGTGGCGTGTTTAGTTAAGAGGGCCTCTATTCTTTTATAGTCTAAGTCTGTTGTTAGTGTTTTGAGTCGAGGATTCAGAGCAATGAACCAGTTATGTAATTCAGCTAAGTTGTTAGTTTTGTTTTGTTGAGTAAATTCCATTTTGGAAGAGTGGATAATGTAATCTTTTGGAAACGGTCAGGAATACTTTTGATACAATATAATGAATCAGAATGCTTTTTGAATCAAGCCCCTTTATGAAGATGAATGTTATATATAAAAAAAATGTTTTAGTAACAACTCGGTTTTCGGTAAAAGAATACTAAGTGCATCAAAGATGTTTCAATAATGTTTTCAAAAAAAAAAAAAAAATTGGCCTCATTTTTGGCAACTTAATAAATAAAAGTTAGTTATTTTGGGTTACGAAAATCGGGCTGTTACACCATTCAATTTCGTCAGGATGGACCTGATGTAATTCTACGTGACACGTTAAATGCTTTGTCGGCCCCAATGCGATGTTGGAATGTTAAGAAGGTGTCACGTTTGGGCCAACAATGCATTTAATGTGTCACATAGGATTCCGTTAGGTCGCTCATGGGGAGACTAATGTGATGCCAAATTAATCTTTGGGGGTTTAAGAGATTCCACAAATCTTTCAGGGACCTAACTGATTCCAAAATGATCTTTGGGGGTTTAAGAGATTCCACTAATCTTTCAGGGACCTAACTGATTCCACAGGTATCTTTCGGGACTCATTAAATTATTAAAAACTAAAATATTAAAAACTCACTTCAAGTTGTCAATACAAACAACATAAAGAATTCCGTATGCTAACTTCACTGTCAGATGCAAGGTAATTTGAATCAGACCCTTCTTCACTGCAATATTCGATACTATGCTAATTTGAATCAGACCCTTCTTCACTGCAATATTCGATACTATGCTGAGAAGTAATGTCATCGCAATCCATTTCGAAGTGTCTTCCTCAACTGTGCTGGAGAAGAACAACAACCCATGATAACAATATACCTAATAAGAGAGGGAGGTTTTCATTATTCTTATCAAGAGGGATTTTATAAGAATGTGAATTTATAAAAAAAAACCAATAAGAGAGGGAGGATCTCATTATATAGCTATTAACACTAAGGTAGCATTTGGTGCAGCAACAAGACAGAATAGAATGGGACAACACACATGAAGAAATGAAGATATAGACCAAAACAGGACATACATGTACTGCTCACTGATTAACACTACAACAGAACACCGACAATAATTCATATATCCCTAACATCATGTTAAATTGTTTCAATAATTTTTTTTTGTATAAATTTAAATATGTTCTATCACACAATGAACTCGAGCAAGACCCTAATGCGCTCGTGTGTGTTGGATTTTAAGGACATTAATGTAACAATCAACAGCTGAGTCCAATTTATCGCAATCAACGAAAACACTTCCAACATTGTTCAATGCCTGGAAAATTGAATGGAAGAATAAGGACTTAAACTACAAGCTAATTATGTCCAAAGTTGCATAGTTATAACTTATATGGATATTATAAAACTCCTCAAATATAATAGTCTAATGGCTAACAACTTCATCAGCTTTAGATATTTGAGGACATTAATGGCAAATTCAATTTCTGATCTCTGCACATCACGTCCTATTTGATATTACCTCCTATTGGAACGAGAGAACTTCATAGGTCACATTCAGGACTTTTAAGTTGCCAAAGCTAACAACAACCATAATGCATGGAAACACATACAGATTTCAGAGAGGGTAGGAGGAAGAAGCATTTTCATTTGGAAGTCACTCTATATTGTTTGATGGTACAATGCAATGAAGGTAAATGCAGCATCTAGACAAGGCAACTTCCCAGTGATGTGAACGACAGGAAAAGCGGCAAGAGAATTAGTAGTATGTCGTACTCAGATAGATAGCAATTAACCTTCCCTTTACATCCATTTTTATTATTTAGGTTCACTATTTCAACAGAAGAACTAACGGGAAATCATGATCAATTGATCATACAGTGACCTAATCACCTTAAAAAATATTAAGGTAAATGGTAAAAACTGACATGATCCAAGTTATGATTTGACACCCCTACGGCCGTAATGGCGTAATACATTGTACAGTACTTTAGCCTCTATGACCTAGCAGCCATGAATGTGATCCTCATTGCCCTCATTCTTCTAAAATAAAATTGATTTTCAGCACATGGCAAACATGACTACATCAGCATGTGTGTTGTTCAAGCTTTAAGCCCAAAGGGCTCCAACATGAGGGGACATGTCAGATATTAAAGCATTCTTCAGTTTCCACCCAACAACTTAAACATTGTCGAATTAAAAATACGGTTTGGGGAAACGAAAAGTACAAGAACACTGTAAAATCATATATGAATAATGTGATACACAACACTAATGTAATAACTAATAACCATACTTACACTAATAATTAGGCCAAGTACTAAAACAACTGGTACCGGGCCCAAGAACACAAACATAAGACTCATAACCTAATAAGTAATACCCTTAACATTCTCTAACACTAGTATTATTATGTTTACTTTAATACCTGTGAGTTAAATCATTGTTGGGTGTGAACTTTAGGGATTTGGGAACAACAAATTGAAAACACTAAACCTAATGCATAAATAGCAAACATCTGTGAAAAATGAAGGTGAAGTTCGTATACCTCGAAACTATGTGATGAAAAGGATGGCGGTCTGAGATGAGGTGGAGACCTTGGCCTCTCTGTGGTGGTAGCTCGCGGTTCTTGTGGTCTGGTGGTTCACGGTTTTTGAGGTTACACGAAGCAGGAAGCAAGAACCACAAGGAAGGAAGCGATGACGCCCTTACACGAAGCAGGAACCAGGAAGCGATGAAGGCAGCACACCGAGAAGCTGGAAACGAAGGAAGAAGAAGCAAGAGAAGGAAGAAGCTCAGATCCAGATCTGAGATTTTAGTTTTTTTTTCTTTTATTCTAATTGAGATTTAACCGGTGGAAGAATGTTGGAGGGACCTATTTGCAAGGTAATGGTCAGGGTAATTTTTTTTTACTGTCTTATATTTACTTTTTATCGTGTATTTTTACAGCAAATTAACAACTTGAAACTCATCAGTGAGCATGATAGACACTGCCTTCTTCTATATGTCTTTGGGCCAACACACATATAATCACCAAAGCAAAATATATCAGTTAACAAATGTATATA
This sequence comes from Crotalaria pallida, assembly GCA_037953625.1. NCBI lineage: Eukaryota > Viridiplantae > Streptophyta > Magnoliopsida > Fabales > Fabaceae > Crotalaria > Crotalaria pallida. The sequence continues at coordinate 57,434,488 of CM075654.1, read as the reverse complement.
TAGTTCTAACGTTTTAATTTTTGAATCTATGAATACTAGTTTTATTTTTCATATAAACGTATATATAAATGTATTTTTAGTTTATGAATTTTTAAGTGTATTATTACTAGTACTGTGCCCCATGCAAAATTGCTCGGGATTAGTTCCAATTGTTATGTGTTAATATATAAATTTAATTATTATTAAATTATGTAAGATATGATGTCAAATTGGATTATATCAGACTAATTTTACATGAAGTCATGCTTATAAGTCTCTTAAAGAAAGGTGACTTAAACGAAAAAATGAACTTGAGATTTCATATGCATGGGTTAAAGTGCACAAAATTGTCAAACACATTATGTAACATCCCAAACTTTATTTATATTGTAATTTATGTTGTGATGTTCTTAGGGTAGAAGAAATGAGAGCATAAGTTAGAAACTTAGCCAAATTAGCATGCAACCTTAGGTTTAAAACATAGGAAATTAGGAAATTAGAATAACAATATTGGCAGTTTAAAACATAAATTCCACCGTTGGATGTGAAGTAGGATATGTGAGGAAGCTTGCCTTAAAATTTGAGGAAGATCCAACGGGTAACGAAGAAGTTATGGCCGTTCAAAGTCGGGGTGCTGCAAACTCTGCAACTTAATCGATTAAGCTGCAGCTTAATCGATTAAGGTCAGAAAATAGGAAAAGCCATAATCGATTAATAATCGATTAGAGGCTGTAGATGCTGAAAAAAATAAAGGTGCATCCACCTCTTAGTTCTTGAGAAACTCGAATTTGCTCTCTCCTAGGGCACCAAATCTTCCATTGTCATCAATCAATCCTCAAGAGGATCACTCCAAGTCCATCCCCAAGTCCTTCCTTGTTGCTCCAAGTAAGTGAATGTTGATTTTATTCTTCTCTTTCTCTCCCTAGAATTCGAATTTCTCTCTCTCCCTCTTCCTCCCTTGAAGCTTTAGTCAACAACCTTGAGGAACTTGATGGGGTCACGAATTTCCTCAAGATTCTTGGGCAAAATTTAATATTTTGTTCCTTTATTTTATTGATTTTAGGTTCCTCCCTCTCTTTTGAATTGTGGCTCTTTCTCAAGTGAGCTCCAAGCACAAATTCTCTCTCTATCTCTAAGAGCTTGAGGTAAGGAGTAGGTTATAGTGAGTATTACCTTACTCTGGGGTTTAGTTTGCAATATGTATATAATGGGTACTAAGAGTTGTGTGTTAGTTTGGGTGGTTATACCATAGGGTAGTTATTAATTAGAGCTTATGACATAGGGAAAATAATTAGATGATGATATGCTTCATTTTTAATATTGATATATAAACTTGTGATTTGGTGATGATTATAGTTTAAAGTGCTTATTTTGCTAAATGAATGATAGATGATTTTATTTTAAAAACCAAGGCAAAGAATGGAAATCAAGGATAATTGTGACGGTATTAATAAAGTTGTTTAATAGATGCTAATTAAATTATGAGATATGTTTGTGATGAGTTGATGATGCAAATGTGTAATGTGGTGATTAATTTTGAGTAATTTACTTGATAAGAAGTTAAGTGGTTTTTTTCTGGAAAATGTAATGGTTAATATGATTAAGAGGAAAGGTTATTATAGAAATGAAGATGAATTATACCCGGACGCAGTAAGACGTGAGTGCACAGGGGTGCAGACGCAGTAGGTCGTGCACAGGGATGAAATGAAAGTGAAAATATATATACCCGGACGCAGTAAGACGTGAGTGCACAGGGGTGCAGACGCAGTAGGTCGTGACCAGGGATGAAATGAATATGAAATATATACCCGGACGCAGTAAGACGTGAGTGCACAGGGGTGCAGACACTGTAGGTCGTGACCAGGGGAGAATGAAAACATACCCGGACGCAGTAAGTCGTGACCAGCACATTAGTGCGGACGCAGTAGGTCGTGACCAGGGGAAAGAATGAAAATGAATTATACCCGGACGCAGTAAAACGTGAGTGCACAGGGGTGCAGACGCAGTAGGTCGTGACCAGGGACAGATTGAAAAGAATTATGAATATGATTAAAGTGTAAGGAATAAAAGACTTTATGAAAATGATGAATAAGAATGAATAGGCAAGATTGACTTGAGATACCAATGGAATACTTTGATAATGAATTGTGATTTCTTGAGTTTTATTATATTGTTATTGAATTGTTAAATGTGTATGGCTTGGTATAGCATTATGTCGTAATTGGAAACTGTTTCCCCATTTTATGTGTAATACTCACTCCTTACTATTTCCACAGGTACCGAGGCTGAGTTTACACATGACCAGGCCGAGCAGGAGTACTCTCCCTCACAGGGAGAGTAGGGTTGAGATTAGATGCATTCTTTTGACCTAAGCCTCTATATTATTTGATGTATATGTGCTGTATATGCTCTTTTGTGAGAGGCTTAGGATAGTTTCGTTGGTGCATTTGCTTATGATTCATTTTTGGGCATAGTTGCGGATATGGTCTCTTGTTTTGCATACTTAGAACTGTTGCTGGCACTCTGACACACTGACGTTGATGTTTTGCACTTGAGCCCATGGGGCAACTATGTGATGCACTTATATCTATATTTGAGCCCTGCTGGCTACTGTTGATATTAAATAAATGTGTTTATCAGGTTGAAGATTTTGAAATGTTCGAAAAACAGACGAAACTCCGTCCGTTTGACGGTTGATTTTCATGAATAAAAAATGAATTTTTAAATCTGTATTTTTGATATAAAGGAAATTAAGGGTAAATATTATAGGTGGTTACATTTATGGTATCAGAGCAGTTTCCCTCGGCCATTGGAGTTATGAGCTACTCCAGTGATTACTCACCAAGCGAGTAATCGATAATTATAGTTTAAAGTCTAGAATATATTGATAGGATGTTTATACTACTAATCATGCTATTAAGCATTAACTGTCGGCCTTATGCATGATTAAACAAAATGGCTGGTAGGCGGATCAATAATGATGGGATCCGCGCTATTTTGGAACAACTGGTACAGCTGCAACAGAATCAGGGGAATAACATATCAGCAGCAGCAACAGCCACAGCAGCAGCAATGAATCCTCAGCCACCAGCTCCAGTTGCGATCGATTGGTTGGCACAGTTCAGGAAGAATGATCCGATGAAGTTTGAAGGAGGGTTCAATCCCGATGGGGCACAACTTTGGTTGCAAGAGATTGAAAAGATCCTGAATACCATGGCACCACCGGAGGAACAAAAGGTTCTGCTAGCACAATACATGTTGACTAGTGAAGCAGAACACTGGTGGCAACAGATGCGGAGGGGTTTGGAGGCGAGCAACAAGGTGATCACTTGGGGTTTGTTCAAAGACCGTTTTCTTGGCAAATACTTTCCTGAGGATGTTCGTAGAGAGAAGGAGATAGCCTTTCTGCAGCTTGTGCAAGGGAACATGAGCGTTGGGGAGTATGCTGCTAGGTTTGAGGACTTGATCCGATATGCAGGGAGTTACAGGGATGCTGATGAAAGGACCAAGTGCATCAAGTTCGAGACCGAACTTCGTTCTGAAATCAAGATGGCTTTTGAGTATAAGAACATCGCCAATCTGTCTCAATTGATCAACATGACTAGTACTTATGAAAAGAGTCGGAAACAACGAGCAGCTGAGAAAAGAAACAAAAGTGTACAGAAAGCTGGGGGTCCTATTAGGGGCAAGAGTTCGGTGCAGCGACCAGGTCCTTACTCCCAGCCTAGAACAGGCCCAGCAGTGAGTACCTATGGTCCTATTCCGACTTGTCCACATTGTGGTAAGCAGCATAGGGGAGATTGTTGGAGGCTGGACCCGAGCAAGGGTGGGATAGTCTGTTACAGGTGCGGTCAGCCGGGTCACATTGTGATGAATTTTCCCAGAAATGCAGTGAAGAAAGAGGTGAATGTGGCCAAGGTACAGAAAGCTGGTGACAATCGGGTAACTCAGAAGGGCAAGGTGTATACCCTGGATGGCGAGGAAGTTACAGAGGCTGATGAGCTGATTCGAGGTATTGGCCATATAAATGATGTTGCATGTGGCATTCTCTTTGATTGTGGAGCTACACACTCATTCATTTCTATCAATTGCATGAAAAGATTAAAGTTATCTGCTATTGAGATGCCTTTTAAATTGTCTGTGTCTACCCCTACAAATTCAGCTGTGGTTACATCTTTGATGTGCTTGGATTGCCCTCTTCGAGTATTAGAGCGGGAATTCAAAGTAAACTTGATATGTTTGCCCTTAACCAAGCTGGATATCATTCTAGGCATGGACTGGATGTCCCAGAACCGTGTCCTTCTTGATTGTAGTCAGAAGTCAGTAATTTTCTGTCAAGTTTCACCGTCGGCATTAGATGATGAGGAAGCATCAGATATCAGTAGACTCCCAGTGGTTTGTGAGTTTCCGGATGTTTTTCCAGCTGACATTCTCGGATTACCTCCAGCCAGAGAGGTAGAATTAGGCATTGATCTGATGCCTGGTGCCGACCCGGTATCTAAAGCGCCTTACAGAATGGCCCCTCCAGAGTTGGAGGAATTGAAGAAGCAGTTGGAGGAGCTTTTGGCTAAGGGGTTCATAAGGCCAAGTGCTTCTCCGTGGGGAGCTCCTATTCTTTTTGTTAAAAAGAAGGATGGAAGTGTTCGCATGTGCACTGATTACCGTCAATTGAATATGGTGACGGTGAAGAATAAATATCCGCTCCCACGCATTGATGATTTGTTGGATCAGCTTAGGGGAGCTGCAGTTTTCTCAAAAATTGACCTCCGATCTGGATATCATCAAATCTGTATCCAAGAGGAGGACATTCCTAAAACTGCTTTTAGATCTCGGTATGGGCATTTTGAATATGTGGTGATGCCTTTCGGTCTCACGAATGCACCTGCCATCTTCATGGACTACATGAACAGGATCTTCAGGCCGTACTTAGACTCATTTGTCATTGTGTTCATTGATGACATTCTTATCTATTCCAAAAGCCAGAAGGAGCATGAGGAGCATTTGAGAATGGTGCTCCAAGTTCTCAAAGACAAGCATCTTTATGCCAAGTTTTCTAAGTGTAGTTTCTGGTTGAATGAAGTGCATTTTCTAGGGCATGTGATTTCTGAGAAGGGTGTGGCTGTTGACCCTTCTAAGGTGGAAGCGGTGCTTAAGTGGGAGAGACCCAAGTCCATCACTGAGATCAGAAGCTTCCTTGGTATGGCTGGGTATTATAGGAGGTTCATTGAGGGGTTCTCTAAACTAGCCCTTCCTTTGACCACTCTTACGCGGAAAGGTATTCCGTTTGAATGGTCCCCAGAATGTGAAGAGAGCTTCCAAGAGTTGAAGAGGCGATTGATTAGTTCTCTAGTGTTGATCTTGCCGGATCCGACTCAATCCTTTGTAGTGTATTGTGATGCTTCAAAACAAGGGTTGGGTTGTGTACTGATGCAGCAAGGACAAGTCATAGCCTATGCATCCAGACAGTTGAGGCAGCATGAGCAGAACTATCCCACTCATGATCTTGAGTTGGCGGCAGTAGTTTTTGCTTTGAAAATCTGGAGGCATTATCTATATGGCTCAAAGTTTGAAGTCTTAGCGATCATAAAAGCCTTCGCTATCTCTTCGATCAAAAGGAGTTGAATATGAGACAGAGGAGGTGGATGGAGTTTCTGAAGGACTATGATTTCGATCTCCAGTATCATCCAGGCAAAGCAAATGTAGTGGCTGATGCATTAAGTCGCAAGACTTTGCATGTTAGCAATATGATGGTGAAGGAGATGCAGCTAATCCAAGAGTTCAGTGACCTCAATTTAAACATGCAAGTGAAAGAGAAGAGCATTGTTTTAGAAATGTTGCAGGTTAACAATGACTTGATTAGCCTTATTAGATAAAGACAAGCTGATGACGCAAAATTACAGAAGTTGTTGGAAGGGGTATCGGGCAATGAAGAGCCCGATTTTGTAAAAGGCATAGATGGCATTATCTGATTTAGGGGTCGGATATATGTTCCCATGGACTTTGAGATCAGAAGGGATATTCTGTGGGAAGCACATCGGACCAAAATGAATTTCCATCCTGGTGCAACAAAAATGTACCAAGATCTGAAAAAGATTTATTGGTGGCCAAAGTTGAAAACCGATGTAGCAGATCATGTATCTCATTGTCTTACCTGCCAAAAAGTTAAGATTGAGCATCAAAAGCCGGGTGCTCCGTTGCGATCACTTGAGATTCCGGAGTGGAAGTGGGATAGCATAGCTATGGATTTTGTGACGGGTCTACCTAGGTCGGCTGCAGGATATGATGCAGTTTGGGTGGTTGTGGACCGTCTCACAAAGTGTGCTCATTTCATTCCGATTCACAAGAAGTACACTCTGGAGAAGTTGACTCAGTTGTATATCAGGGACATAGTCAAGTTGCATGGTGTTCCTACCAGTATTGTATCCGATCGTGATCCGAGATTTCTGTCTAGATTTTGGCAGAGTCTTTAGGAGGCATTGGATACTAAGCTGAAATTTAGTACGGCTTACCATCCGCAGACAGACGGACAATCTGAGCGTACTATCCAGACACTGGAGGACTTGTTGAGAGCATGTGTTCTGGAGCAGACTGGTAGTTGGGAGCAGTTACTGCCGTTGATGGAGTTTACTTATAATAACAGTTTTCACTCCAGTATTGGCATGACACCATTTGAGGCTCTCTATGGCAGGAAGTGTAGGACGCCTCTGTGTTGGTTCCAAATAGGAGAGAATTTGTTGACAGGTCCTGATATTGTGAAGGAAACAACCGAGAGGATTACCATGATCAAGAACAAGATGAAAACTTCCCAGGATCGCCAGAAGAATTATGCTAACAAGCGAAGGAGACCTTTGGAATTTGATGTTGGGGATCATGTGTTTCTGAGAGTGTCTCCGGTCACAGGAATTGGTAGAGCAATTAGGTCCAAGAAGCTAACTCCTCGGTTTGTTGGACCTTATGAGATTCTGGAGAAGGTTGGTCCGGTAGCTTACAGGATTGCTATGCCCCCTCACTTAGCTAGGCTTCATGATGTATTCCATGTTTCCCAACTAAGGAAGTACATTCATGATCGTACTCATGTGGTCACACTGGACGATTTGCCTTTGAAGGAGAATTTGACTTTTGAGGTGTTACCAGTTAGGATTGAAGACAGGCAAGGAGATTAGTTTGGTTAAAGTCATATGGAACAGGAACAATGTGGAGGAGGCTACTTGGGAGTTGGAAAGCAAGATCAGACAATCTCATCCACACTTGTTCGATGACAACTGAATTTCGAGGACGAAATTCAGGTAAGTGGGAGAGAATTGTAACATCCCAAACTTTATTTATATTGTAATTTATGTTGTGATGTTCTTAGGGTAGAAGAAATGAGAGCATAAGTTAGAAACTTAGCCAAATTAGCATGCAACCTTAGGTTTAAAACATAGGAACTTAGGAAATTAGAATAACAAGATTGGTAGCTTAAAACATAAATTCCACCATGTGAAGTAGGATATGTGAGGAAGCTTGCCTTAAAATTTGAGGAAGATCCAACGGGTAACGAAGAAGTTATGGCCGTTCAAAGTCGGGGTGCTGCAAACTCTGCAACTTAATCGATTAAGCTGCAGCTTAATCGATTAAGGTTAGAAAATGGGAAAAGCCATAATCGATTAATAATCGATTAGAGGGTGTAGATGCTGAAAAAAATAAAGGTATGTCCACCTCTTAGTTCTTGAGAAACTCGAATTTGCTCTCTCCTAGGGCACCAAATCTTCCATTGTCATCAATCAATCCTCAAGAGGATCACTCCAAGTCCTTCCTTGTTGCTCCAAGTAAGTGAATGTTGATTTTATTCTTCTCTTTCTCTCCCTAGAATTCGAATTTCTCTCTCTCCCTCTTCCTCCCTTGAAGCTTTAGTCAACAACCTTGAGGAACTTGTTGGGGTCACGAATTTCCTCAAGATTCTTGGGCAAAATTTAATATTTTGTTCCTTTATTTTATTGATTTTAGGTTCCTCCCTCTCTTTTGAATTGTGGCTCTTTCTCAAGTGAGCTCCAAGCACAAATTCTCTCTCTATCTCTAAGAGCTTGAGGTAAGGAGTAGGTTATAGTGAGTATTACCTTACTCTGGGGTTTAGTTTGCAATATGTATATAATGGGTACTAAGAGTTGTGTGTTAGTTTGGGTGGTTATACCATAGGGTAGTTATTAATTAGAGATTATGACATAGGGAAAATAATTAGATGATGATATGCTTCATTTTTAATATTGATATATAAACTTGTGATTTGGTGATGATTATAGTTTAAAGTGCTTATTTTGCTAAATGAATGATAGATGATTTTATTTTAAAAACCAAGGCAAAGAATGGAAATCAAGGATAATTGTGACGGTATTAATAAAGTTGTTTAATAGATGCTAATTAAATTATGAGATATGTTTGTGATGAGTTGATGATGCAAATGTGTAATGTGGTGATTAATTTTGAGTTATTTACTTGATAAGAAGTTAAGTGTTTTTTTTCTGGAAAATGTAATGGTTAATATGATTAAGAGGAAAGGTTATTATAGAAATGAAGATGAATTATACCCGGACGCAGTAAGACGTGAGTGCACAGGGGTGCAGACGCAGTAGGTCGTGACCAGGGATGAAATGAAAGTGAAAATATATATACCCGGACGCAGTAAGACGTGAGTGCACAGGGGTGCAGACGCAGTAGGTCGTGACCAGGGATGAAATGAATATGAAATATATACCCGGACGCAGTAAGACGTGAGTGCACAGGGGTGCAGACACTGTAGGTCGTGACTAGGGGAGAATGAAAACATACCCGGACGCAGTAAGTCGTGACCAGCACATTAGTGCGGACGCAGTAGGTCGTGACTAGGGGAAAGAATGAAAATGAATTATACCCGGACGCAGTAAAACGTGAGTGCACAGGGGTGCAGACGCAGTAGGTCGTGACCAGGGACAGATTGAAAAAAATTATGAATATGATTAAAGTGTAAGGAATAAAAGACTTTATGAAAATGATGTATAAGAATGAATAGGCAAGATTGACTTGAAAAACCAATGGAATACTTTGATAATGAATTGTGATTTCTTGAGTTTTATTATATTGTTATTGAATTGTTAAATGTGTATGGCTTGGTATAGCATTATGTCGTAATTGGAAACTGCTTCCCCATTTTATGTGTAATACTCACTCCTTACTATTTCCACAGGTACCGAGGCTGAGTTTACACATGACCAGACCGAGCAAGAGTACTCTCCCTCACAGGGAGAGTAGGGTTGGGATTAGATGCATTCTTTTGACCTAAGCCTCTATATTATTTGATGTATATGTGTTGTATATGCTCTTTTGTGAGAGGCTTAGGATAGTTTCTTTGGTGCATTTGCTTATGATTCATTTTTGGGCATAGTTGCGGATACGGTCTCTTGTTTTGCATACTTAGAACTGTTGCTAGCACTCTGACACACTGACGTTGATGTTTTGCACTTGAGCCCATGGGACAACTATGTGATGCACTTATATCTATATTTGAGCCCTGCTGGCTACTGTTGATATTAAATAAATGTGTTTATCAGGTTGAAGATTTTGAAATGTTCGATAAACAGACGAAACTCCGTCCGTTTGACGGTTGATTTTCATGAATAAAAAATGAATTTTTAAATCTGTATTTTTGATATAAAGGAAATTAAGGGTAAATATTATAGGGTGTTACACATTAAGTATAGAAGTACAAACCACGTTAAAATTAGAAAAATAATTAAAAAAAGAAGGAGATTAATGAATGTGCACTTGTATTACTTTTATTTGAAAGTCAATGACCATAAACATATGAATGGTGAATGATACACTGATAGTGTAAAACACCTTTACATCGTCGATGCATCATCTCTTTCCTCTAAAAAAAATTATTAATCATAAATAACAAATCACATTTCCATACATCCATCCATCAGAATAAGTTCTATGAACACTAGCTAGTCAAGGTTAATGAAGCCCGGAACAAACCACTTTGTAATCACCCTAACTCGAAAACTATATAACTCCCGCACAACCTTAACGACTTTCAATGCATCAAACTATTGTAATTGATATTGACTTCTTTTTAGCTAAATAAATAGATCAACTATCACTTAAACTCATGTGATGCACGAAAGAAATACAATACCCCATCAATTACTTTAAAAAAAAGCAAGCTAATGAGTTATGATTAATACATAAATTTAAGCACAATAAATTTATCCAACTAAAGAATCACTTCACTTTTAGTATTTCTACCCTCATGCATCAAGGGTTTAAACTTTTTTAAAAATAAATTTAAAAACAATTATGTTTTTATAAACATCATATGCTTCCCATTTGCATGCGACTTCAAATCAATCCAAATAACATGGATTTTATAATTAAATATTACTTCTGAATGAAAAAAAAAGATGTTAAAAAAACCGAAGTCTATAACATTATTCTTATATATATATATATATATATATATATAAAGATATCCAAATCTTATATAATAATGTGATACATCATTTTCATGGAACAAATTTTTCTTATTTAACACAATGCCACTAAATGTTGAGCAAATAAGGTTTACGCTCGAACCAACATGAGTATACATGAGTATATATGTCATGATTACATATGAAGGTGATATAATTATTTAGCAAAATAAGAACTTAACAATAATCACATTCATTGTACAGGTTGCTAATAACATACGAACCAATAAGATACGATGCAGCCCTAATCTCAATCAATATTCCTTACTAATATATGCTCAAACTCATGTCCCTATACCCATATCCAAATTAAATGAAACAAATAAAAAAATAATAAACATTAAACTTATCTTTCAAGAAAAAATACAGGCATCAGTAACCAAATCCTCTAGAAATTGATGACTAATATTTTTGTTTCTATTAAAAACATTCTAATACAGTTAAGTACAACATTTTTTCAAAAAAAATGTTTATATTATTGAAAAAATGTTTATATTATTTTCCCATTCCAAAGCACCACAAAATCAAGCAAGGTCACAAAATCCAAATCTATGCCAATCGTATAAAATTTTCCAATTCCACGCATATAGCTTTCATTTGCAGCAGGTGGTCCATTTCTATTCTCAGTCCCAACCATTTTCATTTTCAGCAGTTCTAGCTTCAATTCCAAACTTCTTATAAATTTCATTTCTATAAAACCCTCTAGTCCTTAGCACCAAAATGAGAGACACAGGTGCTCCAAACAATGAAACTGCAAATATTATAATGAAAGTCATTCTGTAGCACTCACCTCCATTGCAATTCAACTCCTCCCCGGACTTTCTCTTTAGCCCCAATGCTACCATTTGCCTTCTGGCCTCCTTGTCATACAAATGCCCAACAACCCTCACATTGAGCAAATATGACCCAATTGGACTTGCTACTGACCCAGCATTGTACAATGTTGAATAATATTTAAGACCAAAAAGTTCATATATGATGAAAAAGAGCAATGGTCAGTTTGCCCCAAAGTAAACCCCAATAATAACTGAGTCTACATAGAGACCATTTGGGACATTGAATGTAATTAAAAGGTGACCAACACATGACAACAAAAGGATTAGTGAGCATGAGTGGCCTAGAGACTTTAAATTTGGTTATGATAATTTCTGAGACAATTCCTTTTACAATTTACCCTAGATAGATCCGAAAGGCCATAAAGGACACAAATGTTGTTATACTATGTGGTGGATATCCTAAAGATGTTCCAATCTGAGCTAAGTTGTTGACCACAGTTTGGGTACTACCAAGTCCACAAATTGTGGCAAGGAAAAGAATCACCATTTCAATGCTGAAAAGGGCTTGAAGTATTGTATGATCTTCACCTGTTCTTGGAGGTCTGTATGTTTTCCCACCAAGAAACTCGTTTATGGGTAGATCTTAGCAAAAAAAAAAAAAAAAAAGGAGGGGGGGTCAGGAAAAAAAAAAGGCAGACAGGGAAGAGAGAAAGATGTATAGCTGTAGAATTCAACACCAAAAGACATAAAGAGAAGGGAAGAAGATGAGAAAAGGGTCTAGCCCAATCTCAGACTAAAGCTGCCACCGGTGCCCAAGGATCAAGGTAATTCATCCATGGACTTATTTCTTAATTAACTTCTTGGTTTTTCTCTACCCTTCCATGTCATATGCTGCTATCATGCTTGCCCTTCAAGTCTTCAACGTTGAACCACATAGTCTTGTCACCTATCTCTCTTCAAGTTCAAAGAATTAGTTTCCTTAAACATCAGACAAGGCTAAGCATTATCAAATGGTAATACGTAACATAAGCTACTCGTACAGAGAGTAAGAAGTATATAAGCTACTGAGTGCACTGCTTTGCAGTCTCAGAAGCATGATAATTTCCATCATTTCCTGCACAGTAGAATTCTTAAATAAAATTTCATCAAACTCAATTTCAGGTTTAACATAAATAAGTATCATAATATATCATATAAATCCCATACTAATTAAATTCAGCTGAGTTACGTTGGAAATAAAGCTTCAAACCGTAGCGCAGACCTGCTTTCATTGACATAACCGCAGACCAACACCATAGCCGCAAACCTAGATTACTACATTGCAAGTAATAATGCAATGTGGCCATAACCAAAGCAAATTGCTGGAAATTTTGAACAGAGACAAAGTAAATGAATAATTGGTCCGTCATAAGTTACCTTATTCTAACCTTTTCCTAGTCTTTATATGGTCCCTTTATATAAATGCTGCCATCTATTCTATTCCTACCCCATCTCTAATCTCTAAATTTAAACATTCATAACCATTTCCCAAGTAACTAGTCCTGAGTCCTAATTTCTAAACACAAAGCAAAAATACACAAAACACTTCAATTTCCTCGTATATCATGATGACTTCTATACAAACCTCACCTCTTTTTTCTTCTTCTCTGTCTTCAAAAAGAATAAATTCCTTATTCAATGTCCCAATGCTCCCAAGAGCCAATTTCTCATTGCCAAGGTTACCTACCAATGAAGAGGTTCATGAATTGAAACTAACTGGCTCAGCCCCCTTCATGAATGCCAACAACAGCACCACGCATGTACATAATGAAATATACAACAATTCTACAAACTCTAACTCACCTGATATTACTCAACTTTATGCAATCTTAGAGGTTGTAGGTGACAGATTTGAAATGCACAGAAACGTCGGTGAGCAGCGTGACAATTGGAACAACCTGCTTTTGAACAACATCAACATGATTACTCTCACTGCTGCTACGTTGACCGGTGTTGCATCCTCATTTAGTGGTGATGAAGGGACACCACTTTTGGCTCTCAAAATATCTTCCTCTCTTTTGTTCTCTCCAGCCACTGGGTTGCTTCTTATCAACATCAATGAAAAACAAATCAAAGTAATATATCACCAACCTCAATGATACTATAAAAATACATTGGATTAGGCAACATAAATTCATAAATCAAAATTGGTTCAAGCATTTTTCCAAGCACATAGAATGCAACTGACAAAGACCAAACTTCATGAACATATCCCGAACAGCAAACAGGGACTAATGTGACATGTAATCGATCATGTCACGACTTCACTAACAAATGGATCATTTCCTCAATATAATGAGTTCTTAACAACAGACACATCTATTACTACTACTACACCAAAAGGGGAAAAAAACTCATGACTGCATGCAGTAGTAGATACTTGTTAGTTACCAGTTTACAACACAGAATGACCAATAATTAAAAGCAACACCAAAAAATCTTGAGTCCATTTCAGTAAATAAGACCATTATAATTTTAGAAACAAACTTTGTAAATGTCTTTGTCTTGTAACATCCTTGCAACAAATTGAAACACACTTTGCCAAACACACCAGTCTCCTCATCATTAGTAACAACCCAAGAAAAGATTACAATTAGGAGAGGGAACCATGAAAAGAAACATCTGAGCGACAAAGATAAAGAAATAAATAAATAAGCGAGAGCACTTGTGTAATTGGAGAACATATAATATTGTGGGTGGTAACAATTCAACAGAGTATAAGCAAGAGCACTTCAAGCTGCTCTGATTCAACATCTATGCTAGTGAGTTAATCAGGTGGAAATGCATAAAAATTAAACAGAACAAAAATGGAAATGTAAATAATTTTCGTGCAGCAAGCTTTTCTTGTCTCCATTCTTAATTGTTCTTGATTCCTTTTCATTGTTCATCATAGAGCCCAATACTTAACACATAAATAATGATAGATGATTACAAAGAAATATCAGATGAGACAAAATAGTTACGTGCATGTCTCCAATATGAATGATGTATGTACCCCTGCACATTTTCAAGAACAGAAACATGCACATTGAAGAATCAAAAGATATCATCGGTGTAAAAAGCAATAATAGAAACATGAACATTAAGACATAAAACACTTTTGTATATTCACAATCAATTCCCTTTCCCCAGCAGAAATTTATTTTGAGATACTACCTCACCAAATGTTTTGACTATATTTACAAAGAACACTCACAAGATGTCATTAATTAGATTTATATAAAAATGAAAGTTTGCATATACATGACCAAATAAAACACCAACAAAAATGATTTAGGAACTAATGTAACAGTCTCATAGATAGCAACATAAATTCAGCATGACAACAAAAATGATGAAGGAAAATTCATGTGATGGTCTTATAAAAATCAATGTCAATCCAAGCAGCAAAATATGATTTAGAGGAAAAAGCAACATAAAATCACAGAGGATAATACCCTCTCAAACCGTCAGGTAAAATTAGAAGTGAAAAAACTAAGTTTAGCACTACAGTGACAATGTCAGGCTGGTAAATACTAAGAAAAAATTCCAAACTTAAAAGGAATCAACTTCGTCCCTTCAAACTCCAATGTTCAACAGCTAACTCTCTTAATAGCAAGCAATGAAACTACTTCAAAATTTATTCAATAGAGAAGCTCAATTGCAAGAGCCATGGGTAGTAATTGACCAAAGAGATAATAAAAGCCAAAAGTGAAAAGCAACATAAAAAAGGCCTTGCCTTACAATTATAAAGAAAATCCAAAGAAAATGTTAGCCTATAAGCAAAACTTATATGTAAAGTAATAGGTTAAATGCTAGCCTACATCACAATCTATCATATCCCATAAAATTCTCACCAATGGTATAGTTAAACAATTTCACACAAGAGTATGTGAATTAAATAAAAATTTAATTTCCAGGCTCCTAACTACTACCAGATGAGTTACTTTTTACCATATTGAGAAGCTAAGAATAGCTTGCAGTGCTTTATGAGAAGCTAAACCAATACACTTTTCCCAACCTCGTAAACTTAGTAAAATTTAAAGACTAAATGTACATCAACAATCCAAAATTGAGAACTTTTAACAATCACAATAGTGAAAAGTAATAAGATGTCCATCTCTTACCATAGGCACTAAGAGACAACAGATGTGACAGATAGTGAATAATTAAGAATATCACTACTTATGTTTACCACAAAACTTGCTTGCTTTAGAGCTTCAAGACATTGTGTGATTGTTCTAATAATGTCACGAATACCATGCATCACCAACCTCAATTTCTCCCTGCACCAATGAAGTTTATTTATAGAATTAAAAACCAAGTTAAGGCTAGAAAAGAAGTAGTAGATAGCTAGTGTCAATCTAAATTTTTCTCTCAGAATACTTCATACCTTTATTCTTTGATGTTCTTGGTTATTGGGAAATAGTGAGAATTTCTCTAGTCTTTACTAATATGATCCCATACAGCAACCATTAAGTCCAAGGCTTTTTAAGTGTAATACAAGAAAAAAATTGCTTTTTGTTGAGATCAACGACGAATCGAATTAAATACCTCTTGGAAACATTCTACTTCATTCTTGATGATCCAGCCTCAGAAATCATAGCAGGTGGTGGAGTTCCTATAAATAGTTCAATACCCCATCGTCCAGTTTAGCTTCTCTAAAGACATTGGTTATAAAATATCATTAAGTATCGTATAATGTGAATGGACTCATTGAGAAAAATTCAATTACTTAGTACCTGAGCTTAGGCTATACCTCCGTTGATTTGACAATGATAGTAAGTAATTTAGTTGATTGGCATTGCTTGCCCCATCTTTCAATCATCCATATTACGCAAAATCCATCAAAACAAAGGAAAAGAAATAACCACAACATAAATTCATTTTCACTAACCTAAATATGTGTACACGAAAAACCCTTCAATTGAATCATATCCAACATAAGCTAGAATGGCATCACCACTTGGTTGTTCCTCCATGTATGAGGTAACATCATATACCTATAGCTAGATGACACATAGTCATACAATTAGCACATAATGTAGCCGTGGAAAGGATTAAAGTGTGGGCAGAAGATTTGAAGGAGAAAATATAGAGTACTTTAGTTTTAAACCATAGGAGTATCACATTCATAAGGTGCATAATAAAAGTGAGAAATAAAAGAGATCATACCTTGTTCTTGATGATTATCCAACAATCTTCTCTATTGTTATGCAAAGAGATTTCAGGTTTACTATTGAATTTTCATGCCTTAAAAAAGAAAAAAGAGTATATAAACATGTTATTAATTAGATCAAAAAGTTAGTTTTTATTATACAATGAGGATATAGACCCATTCCAAAGGGCCTTATCCTATAAAAGCCACCCTTACACATAGACTAAATGAAACTTAAAGTAGAAACCACATTGTCCAATAAAAAATCACATTGTCTCTCTTTAAGACAACACAGGGTTCATTGATGAATCATTGTCATCTTTGAGAACATGTGCCAGTAGAGAGCATAGAAGGAATTACTACAAGTAAAATCTTACATGTTAATAATTCAAAGAATAATAACATAGATAATAACATGTGACTATGTGAAAATACAGTTATTGTTGATGGATCCAGTTCCTAAGTTGAGTAAAGCTTTTGCACTGGTTACTCAACAAGAAAGACAGCTATTTGGTAATATTGTAGAATCCAGAACTGTTGTTGCAGCTTATAACATAAACAATGGTAATAGATACAACACAAATAAAGGACAGAATAATGATAATGGTGGGAAAAAAATTCTTGGAAAAGGAGCCAATTCAGGTTCTCACTATCTTAATAAAGACTGTACTTATTGTGGTAGAATAGGACACACCGTTGATATTTGTTACAGAAAGCATGGTTTCCCCACAAATTGGAAGTCATCTAAGCTTACTCAGGGTTATGCCAACATGGCTGAGAATTGCAATGACAATGATGAAGAACCTGTTGAACCAAGTACTGAGGATAAGGGTTCAGTTGAAGAAAATTTCTTTGGCTTCACAAAAGAACAATACACAGGACTGATGAGTATGATGCAACAAGCAATGAAGGGACAAACTCAGAATCAGAACAATTTTGCAGTTAATCAGCTCAGCACAGTTGCATCACAGCCCTCAACTGTAAATTCAGTGAACAATACTCAGTCAGGTAATACTTGCACTGAGTGGATTTTAAACAGTGGAGCAACAGATCATATCTGTTAATCTCTTGTGCAATTTAATTCATATCACAGAATAAGACCAATACACATAAAATTGCCAAATGGTTCTAAGGTAGTGGCAGAGTTCTCAGGCTCTATATCCCTTTCAGTAGATTTTGTTATCACTGATGTCTTATACATTCCTAGCTTTTCTTTGAATCTCATTTCCATTACAAAATTGACAGCCACTATGTCTTGTTTTCTGACTTTTAATTCCTCACAATGTCTCACACAAGATTTGAGTACATTGAGGAAGGTTGGTACAGCTAATGTTGTTGCAGGCTTGTACATCTTGAAAATAGCCCCTATTAGTAGTTATTTCTCATTGCATTTAGCTTCTTCTGATAATAATGTGAATGTGCAAAATCTATGGCATTTTAGATTAGCACATCCCTCCTTTGATTGTATTCATAGAATCAAACATAATTTCCCTTTTGTCATTTGTAATAAATCCATGATCTATGATGTTTGTAATTTTTCAAAACAAAATAAATTGCCTTTTCCATTGAGTAATACAAAGAGCCTGAGTTGTTTTGATCTTATTCATGCTAATATTTGGGGTCCTTTTTCAATTCCTTTTGTACATGGTCATAAATATTTTATCACTATAGTTGATGATTGCACAAGATATTGTTGGATTTATATGACGAAAAGCAAAGCAGAAGCCTCAGGCCTTGTACAGAACTTTATAGCTTTTGCAGCAACACAGTTTGATAAGAAAGTCAAGATACTCAGAAGTGACAATGGTCCTGAATTCATGATGTCAAATTTCTATCAAACTAAAGGGATCATCCACCAAACTGTGAAGCAAATGCCCAAGATATTTTGATGATTTCAAATATGCACAAAGTCCACAACATGAAGCTTAGATTCGACTATGTTAAAAAGGGGTTTGATATTAATTTGTAATGTTAATTTTTTTTCCCCTAGGTGTATAAGGGTAGAGTCTAAGTTAAGGAAATCTTAATCTTAATCTAAATAGTGAAAAGAATGCATGCTAAGTTATAATCAAGTGGGTACTTTTCAAAATTAAAAGAAAGATATGTAATTTTATAAATATAAGAAAAATATTGAGAAAATAATATATGAAAATATTTTTCTAATAAAATAAAGTGTTTTTGGAAGTAAAGAAAATATGTTAAAAATATAAACATAAGCTTTTATAAGTAAAAATAAAATATTTGGATATTTTGTACTGAAGTATCCGGATATTTTCAAAATATCTGGATACCTCGTGTTTCAACAGTCACAATTTTTTATTTTAAACTTGTGATATCCGGATAGTTTCAAAGTATCCGGATATCTCATGTTAAAAACAGCAGTGTTTCATATTCTAAATCGTGGTATCCGGATACCCTTCAAGATATCCGGATACTGACAGTTAAAACTGTCTAAAATATGACTGTTATGTGTTCAAACACATATATAAACTTCCAAAAATTATGTTGCAACGTACAGATAACTTTAAAACACTTTTGGCATCTGCTCTAACACTCGTACAGAAAATCAAAAGAGTTCTTCATGAATCTACAACACTTTTACATATATTTGAAGAACCACTAAAGTTTTTGCATGAAACATTGTCAGTACCCACTTGAATCACTTACTTGCATTCTTTCTTCTCACAACTAGATTACATATTCTGATTTCTATTTTGTTCTTCACTGAGTTGTTCATACGCACAAGAAAGGTTTAAAGTTACAACAACAAAGATTGCTCAAATTCCGCAAGTTGGTGAAAGGTTTTCATCACGCTTAACTTGAAGGTTTCAAGGAAGTGAAAGAGGTTCTTTCAACACATGGATTCGCTGTGATTGGCCAAGGATTCGGTCAAGGGATACAAGTTCCAAAGAGGTTCTTTGGAGGGTAAAGTCTAAGGGGAAGGTTTTCTCTTAAACTACTCGTACTAACGATTTCTTGATCATAGTGAAGCAAATCTCCCATGTCAGAGAGGGAGGACTGGATGTAGCATTAGTGTTCGTTAACACACTAATGTGAACCAAGATAAAATCCTGTGTTCACTATTCTTTCATTACTCTTTATATGTCCGCATTTAATTTTTGTTATATTTAAGCATAAGCAAAAATTATTTTTAACTCTGATAAACCGAAACAAGACCATATTAAGTGTGTAATGTTGGCAATTTTTTTAATTAGTGAAATTAGTATTCTTCGCCTATTCACCCCCCTCTAGGGAATAATACTACCCACTTGTTTTTCAACAAGTGGTAACAGAGCCAGGGCCGGGTCAGTGTGCCAACGGGGACGTTGGGCCTCCAAGGAGGGGTGGATGTAAGGTACCGCCTTAGTCCCACATCGGCTGGTAAGGTGAACGAAGCATGCCTTATATAGGGTGTGGATACCTTACCTCATGTGGACGCGTTTTGGGGCTCACAGAAGGCGAGACCAAGAGCAAAAGTGTGAGGGTGAGCGTAACCCAAAGCGGACAATATCCACGTGGTGGTGCGCTGGGCCCCGGTGCCCAGTACCGTACGACTGGCTGGGGCTGGGATGTTACATTTAGTATCAAAGCTAGAAACAAAGCTAGATTGGTCGCCCAAGGCTACAATCAGGAAGAGGGCATCAATTATGATGAGACCTATGCTCCTGTTGCTAGACTTGAGGCCATTAGATTACTACTTGCTTTTGCATCAATAGTTGGATTTAAGTTGTACCAAATGGACGTAAAGAGTGCATTCTTAAATGGCTTTATTCAAGAAGAAGTGTATGTGTCTCAACCTCCAAGATTTGAAGATTTCGAATATCCGAACTACGTTTTTAAATTAAATAAAACTCTTTATGGTCTTAAGCAAGCTCCTAGATCTTGGTATGATCGATTGAGTAATTTCCTATTACAAAAGGGTTTTAAAAGAGGAAATGTAGACACAACACTCTTTATTGAACAAAGTGGTAAAGACATTCTTTTAGTCCAAATTTAAATTGATGATATAATTTTTGGTGCTACTAACGAGAATCTTTGCAAGAATTTTTCTGACTTGATGCAGAGTGAATTTGAGATGTCAATGATGGGAAAACTAACATTCTTTCTTGGATTACAAATCAAACAAGTTGACGATGACATCTTCATTCATCAAAGCAAGTACTGCAAGGAGCTTCTCAAAAAATTTGGAATGGACAATTGCAAACCGAGTTCAACTCCAATGTCAACCAGGTGATATCTAGACAAGGATGAAAAAGGACCATTGGTCGAGGTAACTCGTTTTAGAGGAATGATTGGTAGTTTGCTATATTTGACTGCAGCTAGGCCTGACATAATGTATAGTGTATCTGTATGTGCTAGATACCAATCAAATCCTAAAGAATCACATCTAACTAGTGTTAAAAGAATCATGAAATATCTGAAATGAACCATGAATTTGGGTCTATTTTATCCAAAGGTGCAAATCTAAACTTAATTGGTTATTCGGACTCTGATTTTGCTGGCTGTAAATTAGATAGGAAAAGCACTAGTGGAACATGTCACTTCCTAGGTAGTTCACTTGTTGCTTGGGCCTCCAAGAAACAAGCTTGTGTTGCATTGTCAACGACTGACGCTGAATACATTATAGCTGGTAGCTGTTGTGCCCAGATTTTATGGCTAAAACAACAATTAGTTGATTATGGGTTGATATTAGATCACATCCCTATTCGCTGTGACAACACAAGTGCCATTAATCTCTCTAAGAATCCGATTATGCATTCCCGTACAAAGCACATAGAAATAAGGCATCATTTCTTAAGAGATCATGTTTTAAGAGGAGATTGTGTAATGGAGTTTGTAGAAACAACAAAACAATTGGTTGGCATTTTTACGAAACCTTTGTCAAGAGATTCTTTTTATTTTATTAGACGAGAATTGGGCATTCTTGATGAAACAAGTATCAATTAATTGTTTTTGTTGGCTTTTAGTACTAAATATCTCCTATTTTTATTAATAAAAAAATGCTTTATTTGAAGTGTGCCAAGTATATTCATGTGTTAAAATTTTATGTTTCATGTTCAAATGTTGTTAGGATGTTTGATTCTTTGTGCTAAAATGTTTGATTTAAGTCATTATGCTTTTATTGGTCATATCTGGGTAAAATATCCGGATACTTTTCAAAATATCCGGATATCGCGTGTTTAATTGGGCAAATACAATCAGATACATAAGAAGTATCCGGATACTATTAAGAATACCCGGATACCCCGTGTCCAGCAGACCCATAAGAAGGAGGATACATTGAAAGTATCCACATACTTTTCATCTTCCTCATGCGCCGTTCTTCCCCCTTTCTAACCCTAGTCTTTCAATCTTCAAAATCCACCATTTTTCTCTCAAATTAACTCAATTTTTTGGTGTTTTCACTTATTTCCAACACTCCTCTTCTCAAAAATCTTGTTCCTTCTCTCTAAAAACTCATTTTTCTTCCCACGAGTTCTCTCTCTCTCCTCATGGTTTTTCACTATTTGTCTCGCTCTCCTCACGGTTTCTCACTCTTGGTCTCTCTACTCACGGTTTCTCACCCCCAAACCGTTTTTATTCATAAAACTCATGGCTGACAGAGGCACTCCCGGTCGTGGCAAGCGTATTAAGTACACCGGACCACGTGCCCGCACATCACCGGCTCGCGGTGCTCTTGACCCATTTGCTGGGGATTCGCATTTCAACGCATATGACCGTAACAATCGCATACAGAGTTATGAAGGTCACCGAATTCATATTGTGCGGTGGCTGAACTTCCACTGGCTTACTCAAGCAAACTTTGTTTTTCACAATCAATTGGAGACACAAGGTATTCGTAGGTTCTTGGAATTGAAATGTAACTATTACCCTCGTATGATTAAGGAATTTTATGCAAATCTGATTTTTAGAGATGATAGTCTGCAAACATTGGTTAGGGATACTCATATAGTTATAACTGAAGCAGATTTTATGGAATTAGTTGGTTTAGCTGCTGAGGGTGTAACTAAGGATGATCAAAATAGTGTTTTTAGACGCTGCAATCCTGTGCAAATATTTACTGAGACCTTAAGAAATCCTCATGGTTGGCTGGGACCCAAAAAGCAGGTTGGTAAAATGAGAACTAAAGACCACTTACTGCTATATGTCATCACATACTTTCTGAAGCCACGCTCTACAGGTAATAATGCAATAGCTCAAGAGAGTGATTTGAAATTGATGTACTGCATTAAGCAAGGCATCCGCGTGAATTGGGTTCGGATTATTATGGATTGCATGAAGGGTATCATTGGTACTCAGGCTAGTTATCAACTGCCTTATGCTATGTTTGTTCAGCGTCTGCTAAATTTCAAGAGAGTTTCGCATTTTATTAATGAGGAGTATGTTGAGCTTGATGCCTCCCACAATTGCATGGGTGAAAATGTGATTCATAGTGCTGACATTTGGAGGTATCAAGTGCTTACTCAGGAGAAATGGTTGCTGTGTGAAGAGGCTAGGGAACTCAATGCTATCCCTTTGGAGAATGTGCCTCCGGTTCATGCTGGTGCTGCTGCTGGTGATGATGATGGTGATGGTAATGGTGATGGTGATCAGCCTCCAGTCCAAGCTCCATTTCAACCTCACTTTGGTCCACTGTGAATGAAGAAGGTGGTGGATCGGGTTCTGCTACGGGTGCATCAGTTGGATTCGATCCGTCTGTGCTTATGGCTCACATGGACTCTCAGTTCGAGTCTTTTCGCCTATCACAGCTTGCTCACATGGACAACTTGAAAGCTACACATCAATCTCAAATGACTGACTTGCGTACATATGTCATCGATCAATTCACTGCTTTAGACAACCGCATGACCGCCAACTTCGATCGCCTTGATTTTCTGATTCGTACCTTGGGTGATCTGCCTCCGCCACCTCCATCATCTGATGATTAGGAGATCTTTGATTACATTTAGACTTAGTCATTTAGTTGTCTACTAGTTCTTGCTTTGATTTCGTTTTAGCATGTTTTGTAAGACAATTGTTCTGGATTTTTTTAAAACTATGTTTGCTTCTGGTTCTGTTCTGGTTATGTTCTGGTTATGTTCCTGCACTGTGACTATATTTCTGTGATTATATTCAGGGGGAGTTTCGTTTTTATTTTCTACTCTTCTTTTTGGCTTAATTTTATTGTTATCTATTCTTTTGATAATGCCAAAAGGGGGAGAAGGTATGTTGTTGACTTTTGTAGGTTGATTATTGATGCACATACTAAGGGGGAGCACAAATCAACAAAGTTTGTCATCATCAAAAAGGGGGAGATTGTGAAGCAAATGCCCAAGAGATTTTGATGATTTCAAATATGCACAAAGTCCACAACATGAAGCTTAGATTCGACTATGTTAAAAAGGGGTTTGATATTAATTTGTAATGTTAATTTTTTCCCCTAGGTGTATAAGGGTAGAGTCTAAGTTAAAGAAATCTTAATCTTAATCTAAATAGTGAAAAGAATGCATGCTAAGTTATAATCAAGTGGGTACTTTTCAAAATTAAAAGAAAGATATGTAATTTTAAAAATATAAGAAAAATATTGAGAAAATAATATATGAAAATATTTTTCTAATAAAATAAAGTGTTTTTGGAAGTAAAGAAAATATGTTAAAAATATAAACATAAGCTTTTATAAGTAAAAATAAAATATGTGGATATTTTGTACTGAAGTATCCGGATATTTTCAAAATATCCAGATACCTTGTGTTTCAACAGTCACAATTTTTGATTTTAAACTCGTGATATCCGGATAGTTTCAAAGTATCCGGATATCTCATGTTAAAAACAGCAGTGTTTCAAATTCTAAATCGTGGTATCCGGACCCCTTCAAGATATCCGGATACTGACAGTTAAAACTGTCTAAAATATGACTGTTATGTGTTCAAACACATATATATACTTCCAAAAATGATGTTGCAACGTACAGAGAACTTTAAAACACTTTTGGCATCTGCTCTAACACTCATATAGAGAAAATCAAAAGAGTTCTTCATGAATCTTCAAACACTTTTACATATATTTGAAGAACCACTAAAGTTTTTGCATGAAACATTGTCAATACCCACTTGAATCACTTACTTGCATTCTTTCTTCTCACAACTAGATTACAGATTCTGATTTCTATTTTGTTCTTCACTGAGTTGTTCATACGCACAAGAAAGGTGTAAAGTTACAACAACAAAGATTGCTTAAATTCCGCAAGTTGGTGAAAGGTTTTCATCACGCTTAACTTGAAGGTTTCAAGGAAGTGAAATAGGTTCTTTCAACACACGGATTCGCTGTGATTGGCCAAGGATTCGGTTAGGGGATACAAGTTCCAAAGAGGTTCTTTGGAGGGTAAAGTCTAAGGGGAAGGTTTTCTCTTAAACTACTCGTACTAACGATTTCTTGATCATAGTGAAGCAAATCTCCCATGTCAGAGAGGGAGGACTGGATGTAGCATTAGTGTTCGTTAACACACTAATGTGAACCAGGATAAAATCCTGTGTTGGCTATTCTTTCATTACTCTTTATATTTCCGCATTTAATTTTTGTTATATTTAAGCATAAGAAAAAATTATTTTTAACTCTGATAAACCGAAACAAGACCATATTAAGTGTGTAATTTTGGCAAATTTTTTTAATTAGTGAAGTTAGTATTCTTCGCCTATTCACCCCCCCTCTAGGGAATAATACTACCCACTTGTTTTCCAACACAAACCTCATGTGTTTACACTCCTCAGCAAAATGGTTTGGTGGAAAGGAAGCATCAACATATTCTCAATGTGACTCGAGCACTCATGCTACAAAGTCAACTTCCCAAGATTTATTGGAATTACGCAGTTGGACATGCAGTGCACATCATTAACATGCTTCCTACTCCCTTATTGGACAATGATTCTCCACATCTCAGGCTATTTCCCACTGCTCTAGACTATGCAAACCTGAGGGTGTTTGGTTCCTTGTGCTACTCTAGTACAATATCAGTTAACAGAACCAAGTTGGATCCTAGAGCTACCAAGTGTGTATTCTTGGGGTTCAAATCAGACACAAAGGGTTTCATTGTCCTCAATCTTTCAACAAGAGATCTCTTTGTCAGTAGAAATGTGATTTTCTATGAACTAGTAATCCCTTAGAAGGCTAACATTTCTTTACCTTCACCCAACTCATCCTTACCATCACCAAACAATCCTTCATTTCCTTTAATCTATGATGATTTATTCATTACATACCCTACTTTTACAAGGATCTCTGGCACTGATTTATCAGGACCAAATAATCTTGTACTACCTACACCACTCTCACCATCTCAGCCTCACCATACTACTTCACCCTCACCACCTCAGCCTGATCTTGTGAGCCACTCCTTGAGAGCCACTCAACCTCTAAGATACTTAAGGGATTACTACTACAACATTCTTATTGGCAACATGCCTTCTCATAGTTCTGATGATTATCCACTTGGTCAATATCATACCTTTGACAACATTTCCAGTGATTACAAGCATTATGTTATGTCTATATCTACTGATGTAGAGCCTTCATCATATGCTGAAGCCATCAAACACCCCTACTAGATACAGGTTATGCAGATAGAACTTGCTTCTCTTGATATGAATCACACATGGACTATCACTGATTTACCTCCAGGAAAGCAGTCAATTGGATGCAAGTGGGTATATAAGATCAAGAGGAAGGCTGATAGCACTTTTGAAAGGTATAAAGCTCACTTGGTTGCTAAAGGCTACACACAGAGAGAAGGAATTTACTACTTAGATACTTTCTCTCCCGTAGCTAAGATGTCCACAGTGAGAATTCTAATTGCCTTAGCCTCTATGATGAATTGGCACCTGCAGCAACTGGATGTGAACAATGCATTTTTGCATGGAGACTTAGAGGAGGAAGTCTACATGAAGTTTCCCCCTGATTTACATGTTGGTTCACAGAAAGTCTGCAAATTAAAAAGGTCCATTTATGGCCTTAAACAAGCCAGCAGACAATGGTTTGCACGATTGTCTACTTTTCTCATTGCTGCAGGCTATACACAATCTCTCCATGATCACTCTTTGTTCATCAAATCAACCAAAACAAGCTTTACTGCTTTACTTGTTTATGTGGATGATATACTGTTGACAGGACCTGATTTGGAGGAGATTAATGCTATTAAGCAATTATTGGATTCTGTCTTCAAAATTAAGGACCTTGGAAATCTAAGATTCTTCCTTGGTTTTTAGATTTCCAGGAATCAAAAGGGTATTGCTATGAATCAAAGGAAATATGCCTTGGAATTGATCACTGATGAAGGCCTCTTAGGCTGCAAACCTGTCAGTACTTCCATTGATTGTTCAGTTCATCTCAGTGCTCAATCTGGTACTGTCCTCTCAGATCCTTCTCTATATAGACGTCTGGTTGGGAGGCTGCTCTACCTCACCAACACAAGACCTGACATTACCTTTGCAGTATAACACTTGGCACAATTCATGCATGCCCTTACTGATCTACACTATGCTGCAGCTATTAGAATCTTAAAGTTCCTCAAAGGTTGTCCCTCACTTGGTTTGCTCTTTCCATCAAACTCTACTCCTTATATAAAGGGATATACTGATAGCGATTGGGCATCATGTCATGACACTCGCAGATCAGTGAGTGGCTACTGCACGTACCTAGGCAATTCCCTCATCTCTTGGAAATCAAAGAGACAGAAGACAGTTTCAAGAAGCTCTTGTGAGGCAGAATATTGGGCTATGGCATATGCTGTTCATGAGATACAATGGTTGACCTATTTACTGCAAGATTTTCAGATTCAATTTCAATCTCCTGCAGTCTTATATTGTGACAACCAAGCTGCACTCTACATTGCTGCCAATCCAGTGTATCACGAACGCACCAAGCATATAGAAATCGACTGCCATATTGTTCTAGAGAAGTCTAATTCTTGTCTTATCAAGTTGCTTACCATTACTACTGAGCTTCAACTGGTTGAAATTTTTACCAGTCCCAAACTCTTCATTGGTTTGATCTCAAGCTGGGCTTGCTCGATTTATACTCACCAAGCTTGGGGGGGGGGGGGGGGGAGATTAAACCAATGTAGTGACCTTGCGACTCTCTCCTTTTCTCTGCAAACTCTCTCTATCTTCTTCTTCTTCTTCTTCTTCTAGATTCAACCATTGTTGAATCAGTTATCAAGTTCTTCATATTCTTTGATCCACATCCTGGTCCAACTATACTAGCAGAGTTTTCGACCAGAAGCAGCCAACCAGAACACCTATCACCTCTCCTAGGGTCTCTCATGATGCATGAGGCATTGTGTGTCGTAGACCTCGAGATGTTGTAGAGAGCCCTCGTGATAGTGGCCCTTTTGACTCCCTTGTGGGGAAGCAACAGCGAGTCAAGGAGCCAGTGGCAAAGAGAGTTGATGAGATTGAGGAGCACTTATTTCGTGCTCATATTGCTCTAGACAACATATAAGATGATCTCTCCTATCTGCTACACCTTGAGATTGCAACTGTTGAGAGTATTGCAGTTCGAGGGATGAAGGTTTCCTTAAAAGCTGCAGATGCAGCTTCAGCTGAGGTAGACTTGGCAGTAGCAGCGGGGAAGGAGGTGATACCGACAATGCCCTTAGCATAGGTACCACTTGAGGCTGATGGTTGGATGACTGGCCCTGAGGAGGATTTGGAGGAGTACCCATATGAGGACGTGCCTAAGGAGGAGGCCCCTACAACTGTGGAGAAGGTCCTTGCAACTTAGGAGGAAAAGGAGGAATTTGAGTTGTGGCCTAAGGATCCCAGGTTGATGCTTGAGGGGATTCATGTCGTCTTGGAAGAGGATTCTGATGTAGAATATGACACTTACTTGGACGACCACCATGAATCCTATATCACGGGCATTCCCGAGCATGTGCCTCCCAACCCTCTTTTGTATGGCGATAATAGCAATGGTGCTAGTTCCTGGGCCAGTGGAGCATGTGCCTCCCAACCCTCTTTTAAATGTATTATTGTTGGGACCCATTATTTGATGCACTAGATGTATTTCCCCTTTTTGTCTATGTTTTATCATCATGCAATCAATCAGCTTTTGTCACTCTCATTAGTGAAGAAGTATTCAAGTTACTATTGAATAATCATTTTATTAATGTTAATTATCTCGCTTAAAGAAGAGAGATTAATGAGTATGACGGTAAAGATTTTTACACCATTAGTCCATCATCCATCATTCATTTGTATTACTTTAATCTAAAAATCAACGACCATACACGGATGAAGAGTAGATGATGCACTGATGACGTAAAAAACATTTACATTGTCGATTTTGAAAAAATGGTTTTCACCTGGTTTTAGAATTGGAATAATGAGAACGAGTTATATGATTTTATGGAAATATTTTTATAAGTTAAGAGATGTTTACTTAAAATTACCCTAAAAAATTACTTAAAAAAACTACCCTAAAAATTATCATACTTTATAATTAAGTTAATTTTAAAGTTATCAAAAAACCAGAGTATTACACTCATAAATATACTTTTGTATTATTCACCAACAAAATTGCAAATCAATGGTGATATTTGAACCCCAAAAGAATCAATAAATCATAAATAAGTACCTTTACCGGTTCAATAACTAGTCTAATTTTCAAAAAATTGATAATATTTATGAAGTGTACCAACCTTACAACTATTTCCCTTCTCATCCAAAGAATTCATCTCAAGTGCTAGATCAAAGGAGAAGTATAGATCTTTTGCGAAAGATAAGCTATAACATTCACCCTTGCCACCTAAACGCCTCCATCATAAAATATCCAAACTATATAGTATGATAATATAGTAATAGTATGATAATTTTGTTTAGTTCGAGTCCATCTCCTTCCATCCATCAACAAATATCCAAACATCAAATTAAAGGAAAAGAAGGAAAACAAATAAAAGAATGTAACACAACAAGAAAAGAACATATACATAAATAACACGAAAAACTAATTTTACATATCAAAGCCAAGATCGTGGTCTGCATGTATATACATCACACCTTCAATCAAGAAATGTATAAAATGCAATAATACAATAGTAAATACGTAAATTACATCTGGGTGCAGCTACTATCAGTTACAGCGAAGAACAAGTCCGAAGAAGACTCGGATAGCAGTCAAGCTCATCGTACCCAAGAAACAGAATCAATCTCATCTCTTGCAGCTTTATATAGTTCAAGCCTTTTGGCACACTGTTGTCTCCTCTCCATCAATGCAGGGTCTTCATCTAACATTTGTGATAGTTGCTTGCCCTATACGTATACGAAAATAGCATAAGGTAAAATCTTATCAAGAATATATTGAAACTATAGGAGGATCAGTTTATCATGACAAACAGATAAACATATGACAAACTAGCTTCCGGCGTATATTATTACCATATCTCATAACACAATAGGCATTATGCCACTAATTACTGTCATCCTTCTACAACTTATCATTTTTGCACATGAGCCAACAAATTTGGAATCATTAAATTAAGTGATCAGACACGAAGGAACGTATTTGTAATAAAGAAATTAAGTGAACAAACAAATAAGGAGTTTTAAAGAAACTAAGCTATTGGTTATATACTGTTCAAATTTAATTAAGGCAACTCAAAACTAGATAGAGCTTTTACTAAAAGCATGTTTGGTTGCGATTCTTAAAATCAATTCTGATCCCAAAATTACGTTGGAGCAGAAGCAACTGTAGTAGCGTTGACATTCCAAAATTGATTATGGGTTAACTCACCGCAGAACCAAACATGCACTAAGTCAATCTGGGTTGACTGAACTTACTTAATGGCGAAAATCTCATGTGGAAAAAATAAATACTCTCTAATGGGTCCGTTCAACAATTATTAAAATCCATCTGGCCAGATGATATTAATTAGGCTACATACTAATTTTCCAATAATATTCATATTCTTGTAAAACACACAATAAATGAAAAAGAGCTTCTTTTTTCTTTTTAAATTAAGCAGAGCAAGAGAGTATGTACCTCTTCCTTATCTATTTTTGTGTAGGAATTAGAAAAGACTGTTTTGCTTGTGAGGTTAGCTTTCATACTAAATTTCCAATAATACATGCGCTCATAGAAAATAGATAAATAGGCAGAGAAAAAAGGACTAAGAATTATTTTTAAGAAAATGATAGTACGAGTTTATACCTCTTTCTTCCCTATTTGGGTGTAGAAATGGCTTAGCAAAGACTGTTTTGCTTGTCTGACCTGACAATACACCACGGCCTTTGGAATTGTGTTTCGAAGAGTGTCTGACACCAAGCCTATATAGGACAACACATTTGATCCAATTCTCCTGAAATGGCCCTCTGCATATCGATCAACGTTTGAGGGAGCAGGATTTGCAGTTTTCTCCACTTCTTGAGGAAGTCTCCGGAAGAATTCCACAGTGAGATAAGAAGATTCCATATCTACTAGCCGAAGAGTTGTCTTCTTACCCTCTTCCCGAAACCTTTCTAAAGCCTCATTTGTCGCTGCAGCTAGTTCCGCTTGAAAAGTTGGGAAGCGCTTCAGTTCCTGCTCAGTCACATAGTTATATCTTTATTGACTATTCTAACACTTTGTGAACAAGGTAACTATTTAATATACTTCCTGATTTTTACCTTAGTTTCAGCTATAGATTTCCTCACAAGTTCTTTTAATACAAAGTGAACCTACATAAAAACCAAGAACATCTAGGTTAATTCTTTACTGCTAAGGTGAAAAGTAATAACCATAGAGTACAACCAGCACTACTTACAGCATCTACTGAAGCTTCAGCTGGGCCTCTAAAGTAACTGAGAGACCCCTCAATCAGGCGCCGGTAACCTTGCTCTGGGGCAATTAAGTGAGGCTGATAACCATCAGCCTCTGACACCACTTTCTTTACATTCTGGAGAGAAAGATGGCGGTCAAATGGAAGCTTTCGTAAAGCAGCAGGAAGCTGATTGTCAAAGACATTATATATCCTATCTCCTCCAGGCCGCCTTAGAATAAAAATGAAAAAATATATTAAGTAAACAACATATGAGCTATTTCACGACAGATAAATGTTAAAATAAAAAAGACTAAACAAATTAATGATTCCACTTAGGAATATTAAAACCGGCTGATGGGTTAATTAGGTTCATAAGTCATTATTTGTTGACCTCTCTTTGAAAATCCTTAATTAGTTGTGTGGTTAGATCAAATGTTGTCAAACTAGGATAAAAGTTGAACATAACACAAATATTTTACCCTCCATCTAAATGCTCCTTGAATATCCGCTCAAATGCTCGACAAAGTTCTAGGATGGTATATAGTTGAGCCTGAAACACAAATCAACATTCAACAAATATTGGGAACAATATATCATAGAAAAAATTTAATATTACAGGAAACCATCACAAATATAAATCACTCACCCCAGCATCAAGGGCAATAGGTCTCCCAAGATGATCCATCTCCGACTCAAGTTCCTCAATACTTTTGTTTATTAAAGATGTTATACTAGGTATTCGTGCCCTAATTACTGACTCCAAGTGCTACAAAATAAGCTCACAAGATTAAAATTATACCCTAACTCATAAAAGACAAGAAAAAACACATTCTAAAATGCAAACCTGTGAGAGAAGTTTTGCAAGGTACTCTGAACCCATTTTATTGGCCAAGTGCCCATAATCAGGACTAGTTGTAAAATACTCACGCTCCTTGCGTCTAGCCACAATCATATCAACATTTTTATTAATATCTGCTTGAGAACGATTTACTATACCAACCCAAGGATGTTGCAGACGATAAGATCTTCCTTCAAGGACCTTGAGGGAATAAAAGTTGAGTTTGAGAAAATGCAGTTATATGATTTTACAGTCACTCTTCAAACTTCATGAACATTAAAGAGATATGTATAAGAACTTAGATGAGAGAGAGAGATTACCTCCAATGCATTAGTTCCTTTGTCCATCAAATCCAGCTTTGTCAATACCCCAAATGTCCTTTCACCTAGACAGGTTATAAAGAAGGATTTCAGTGCAAAACTATCACACAAGCAAAGGCAACAATTGGCCATTCCAAGAAGCAGTAAAAAATACCTGAAGGATCCACTTCCCTGGCAATTTTAATAGCATCGGAAGTCGCTATGTCTTGATTGGCAGGAGATATTGCAAGTATGATGCAATTAGGCTGCAATGAGTACATAGAAATTGATTAAAGAAATATGGACCTTGACCTTGTCAATGGATTAAGAATGTTTAAAATGCATTAATGGTGAAATAACATGTTATCCAGCTATAACAAAAAGAAACACAGGGAAAGGAATGTTATTCAGAAATAGATAGGTTATATAATCTAACACTATATGTAAAAGAAAATGGTGTAATAAATGAAGTTCTGATGTATCATCCAATAAAATAACGCAAATAGAACAATGAGGGGAAATTAAGACAAAAAGTCACACCACTCTAAATCTAATATTCCAATACAAAGAAAGGAAGGCAATGTCCAAGTAGTCAAGAATATATAATAAAGCTGAAGCATTAGACTTGAGAAGCATCACAAGTAACATACTGATTCCCAGTATTGTGAGCCAAAACAAATGAGAAAGTTAACTAAATAACATTTTTTGTTACCCATTCAATTCAGTCACACCAAATAGTTTTCCCAAGTTTGCAAATATCTTTAAGCACATAACAGGTCTTGTTTACATAATCACTTGACAAAAATATTAGTTCGGATCAATAAGCATATCTAGCCACAGTTATGAAAAGATTCTTGTTTATAAAAGGTTATGTAACTCAATTGGGATGAATAGATAAGAAAAACTGATTGCAACCACAGCAAAGATGTGTCTATATGTTATCACTGCATAAGGGATAAACTTCTTTCACCTTCTCAACATACGATCGAACCATAGTTTCAATTTCTTGAACAATATTCTCAGGCTGTCCTTCTGAAAATGATAGACATGGTTGTTAATTACTACTTCATAAAAGGTATTATGTTATTCAAACATTTGATTTGCAATTAGCAATTAAATACAATGCATACCTACAGCAACTTTAGTCAAACCCGGCAAATCAATCAATGTTAGGTTGACAACTGTGAAAAATGGGAAATAGTCAAGAAATTTTGATACAAAACACAAGAGTTATCATAGGCATTTAGCTTCAATTTACAGTCATACTACAAGTCTTATTCTGTGCCAGTAGTCATTGAAGCAAAAAAAAAAAAAAAAAACAGAGAGAGAGAGAGAGAGAGAGAACATGAGTTTTAGCTTGAATAAACAAATCAGAAAAAAAACAAAAACAAAAACAAGAGACAAGAATCATTAAAGCGCACCATTGGGAGAATAGATGCTAAGATGAATTGGAATAGGAGATATTTGTTTTGTCTTCCCAGTTAATCTATCAGTTTCATCTTGAATTTCTGTACGGACCAAGGCTGCAATAGGAAAACCAGATTGTTCAAAAAATGTGTAAACATCCAAATTTACTAACTACAAACAGTCAGGCAATCTGCATAAACATTTTACTGTGAGTAACCTGAAAAGCAAGGGCAGCTCCTTGTGTAATCAGAGCCACCATAAAATAAAAGTCAAGGTTTTTGTAACATAATTTTTTAGTAAAAAATAGTTTATTTATCTTGCCCCCCTTAAAAATTATGGATGCCGGGTGGGGGCAACCACATAATTAGTAAATACATCACCAGTACATCTTTAAAATACAATAGCATCAATGTGAAATGTCAACTAGAAAATTATCAACAGTTCTGTAGCAAGGAAAGTACAGTATGGAGATGTAGAATTAGATTTTAGGGAAAAACCATACAATTCCTATTATATGAGCAAACAAAAAACAGAAGGCCATTATATAAGTATTGAACATATGCATATGCATTACAATTATACAATACACAAGAGAGTTACTACATACAAAAATCAGTGAACTTTCTTCTTGGCAGGTGAAGAAACTCGGCATACTCTTGTCCCCCACTTTCAATCTTGTGAAGCTGCAATACCAATGGACGCCTAGTAACAATTCCTGTAATTTATTCGAACCTCAGCCAAACCACAATAATATATTAAAATTAATAAGAAATTA
This sequence comes from Crotalaria pallida, assembly GCA_037953625.1. NCBI lineage: Eukaryota > Viridiplantae > Streptophyta > Magnoliopsida > Fabales > Fabaceae > Crotalaria > Crotalaria pallida. The sequence continues at coordinate 57,399,984 of CM075654.1, read as the reverse complement.
AAGAAAGGCGATTATATAATACTACTACTGAAAATAAATAGATAAAAAACCAACCTGATCCTCTAGGCAGAAAATCACGGCCAACAATGCTCTCCAAAACTGAAGACTTTCCTGAACTCTGCTCCATGTAAAAAGGAGGGGGAAAAATCATAAAAACAAAAATACATACCCATGTGCCATGTTCATCGACAAAAATGAACACAATTTTTGTCGAGATCAGCTCATTGAAAAAATAGTAGTAATAGAACAAGAAAAAGATGAAAATTTAGAACTACACCCTATACAAAAAAATAAAGCTAGAAACAAAAAATACACAATACCCATTTGGCCATTTCCAAAAATTATTTTTTTTTTTCTCGACCGCAAATTTAAAGAATTCAGACCAATATGGAATAAACAAAAGGAAGAAAAACCAATGTCCAAATATATGCACTCCAAAACTTAACACTGTCTCGAATTCAGCTCAAATTTATAAATAAAAAAAATTTAAAAAAAAAAAGGAAAATTCAGTCCCAAATTAGGCTAACAAAAGTGATTCTACAAAATTGTTTCTTTGAGAAACTGAAAAACATAGCTTCTTTCTTTAAAAAGCTGATTTGAGTTTCTACTTCAGAGGTTTTATTTACTTGTGCTTTCTCTACCAAAATAATCACTTCAAAGAAAACTTAAACAAACTGCCCTAAAACAAAAATTGCACGAAACAAAAAAAAAATCCAAAATTTCGATTTTTCACTCTCTCCACCGCAAAATTAAAGTGGTGAAACGGAAGAAGAGACGAACCTGGCCACCAACAACAGCAACAGAAGGAAGAGCTTCCCAAAGAGAAGAGAAGGTGTCGTTGTCAGCACCTCCATAGTCCCCAAGCACAGTGCAAGCTCTCTGAATTCGATTCACCAACCCAATCAAGCTCTCCATGGTCGTCATCTTCTTCTTTTTCTTCTTCAGTGAAACCCTAGTTTCTCGAAAACGACGACGTTTAGAGCGAATTCCAGTAAGAACGAAAGAAAAAAAGAGAATACCGTAGCTTTTGATTTTGTGCTAGAAAGTTCCTTTACTTAGAGACAACAGACAAGAACGTAACGACCAAGATAGAGAGATTTTATGTTTATGTGGTTCGCACCGTTTTGACTTGACTCGTTTTTTTAATGACAGTGGCGTTTTCGAAATTTGAAAATTTGAAATTCGGTGTGGGTCCGGTTCATTGACGTTGTTGGTGGGGTCCAGTGATGTTGTGAGTTTTGGCGCCTTGCGATGCTGAACGTTGGATTGTGGGGTAGAAAAAAGAAAGGCGCCAACTGGAACCGTCTTCATTCCCTTTTGTCACAAGATCGTTGGGCCACAAGCTTTACCACCATGCTACTGGTATGCAGCATCACTTTACTCTCTCCCTTAGCTAAAGTAATTTATTTATTTATCTATTTTTTATGAATTCGATAATATTAAATACTCCCTCCGGTCCTATATATAGGACATATTCTAGAAGCAATCTTTGGTCCTATATATAAGACATTTTGTATTTTCTATGCATCATTTATTGCTTTTTCTCTTTTTTGCCCTTATTAAATGCATGTGTTTTTTGTTGTTCATTAATGAGTGTGAATTTTTTAAGAAAAGTTGAGAGGGTAAAATTGTAATGTTACAATATATTCTCATAGAATTCATAAAACTAACTACTTTTCTTGGTCCTAGGAATATGGTTAAGTATGTCTTATATATAGGACCGGAGGGAGTACATTCAAATAATTTTTTTTTGGCTATTCATTCATTTATTGGCATAGTAGGAGATAGAATATTGCTTTTCGTTCTAGAAGCAAAATAACAAGCCATTGTTGATACTATCATCTCTGAGATACTTTGGATTCGCTTATCCTATATGATCTTGGCACAAATATTCCTTATTGTGACAATCATAGTGTTATGTAGATTGCTCACAATGATGCCTTCCATACCAAACATATTAACATTGATTGTCATGTTACTTGTCACTGAGTTATTTTTGGCACACTTCACCTCACCCGGCCCATGTTAGTATACCATTGACTGATTAGTTGACTTGTTTACAAAAGTCATCATCTTGGTCCTTTCCATACTTTACTTTCTAAACTAAAATTAGATTCTAATCCACTCACTTGAGTTTAATGTAAGATGTTAGAATATATGTATTTAACATATTTTAATAGGATCATTATAACATTTTCCCTTGTAAACCAACATAGATTTCAGCTTTCAATATATCCATTTCTCCATTTTCTCTCTTCTTTCTCTTGTTTCTAATATTATTTAGCACCTTCCCAACTAAATACTTAATAGTAGTTTTTAAGACTTTTGATTAAATAGCCTTCATTATCATAGTTGATCTCGTGGGCATGTACATCCAAGAGTTAATTGGGATGCTGATTAAAAAGCTTATAGACGGGAGAATCAGAAAATATTTTAATAGGCAATTGGTAAGATAATACCATAGTGTTCATATAGTTAGATCATCTATCACATTCTTAATTTTTTTTTTCTGTAAAGAGAAAAACAGAAATAGGTAAGTCTAGTTAGGAAAGCAGCATATCATCATATGCACCTGTAATACCCATAATTTTTTCTATTTTAATAAATTGATATTTTAAAATTTTTTATTGTGCATTTCTTTTTAAATTGATATACAATTATTATTTGATTTATATTTATGAGTGAAAATAATTATTTGGAATTTATTTTTATAATGATAAATTATTTTATTTTGTGTTTCGAAGGAATTGTTATTTATTGATTTCTTTGATTTAATAAACTTTGAAAATTCATAACTTTTGACTGGTAAATCTGAACCAGACGAATTTACAGTCAAAACGATCATATTAAAATGTAGAATTTATTTTTATAAAGTTTGGACTTTAAATCTGCTGCCACGAAATTTTCATTATTTTTGGGAAAATATAATGTTTTATTATTTACGAAAAATTGAAATATGATTTTCAAATGTTATTCACTGTATTGAAAAAATATTATTTTTCTACTATATTAGTGTTACACAGTTTTGAGTATTTATTTTATGCATTCCAAATTTCAAATTGTTAGACATCCATTTATTAGTACACAAGAACCTAGAGTAACTCAAGCAACTTATCTTTAACCCACCCTATTTAAGATCGACCCACATTTAATGACTCTATCCTAAGGTAGATTTTTAGCCAATGAGTGTCTTAGCTTTTTATCCCCTACACACTCTCTTATTCTAATTAGTTTTTAAACCCCATTTTTAATTAAACAAACCCCACCCCACTAAAACTCTATAAATACCCTACACCCCACCCATTCCCACACTCTTACATTCATCCCTCTTAGACAAAAAAAGAAGAAGAAGAAGAAGAAGATAGGGGAGAGAGAGGAGGAGGCCGAAGCCCTCAAGGAGGAAGATAGGAGGATTTTCTTTTGGTTCTTCCCACCCATTCTCATTCTCCAACATTAAGTATCCACTACTAACTTCATTTCTTTTCTCTTTTTCTTTCTCATTTTTGGTTTTATCATAGAGGTTTTATTGATTTTTTTTTCAAATAAGCTTTTGCATGTTGTTTTCTAAGTTTGCTCTCGGATTTTTAGTTGTTTTGATGCTAGATTTGAACTTACAAAATGAAAAATGGACATGCATGTGGGTTTGATGTCCCCGCGGTTTTGTTGTTGTTTTTGGTCCCCATGATTTTGTTTTATTTTAGTGCCTTGATTTATGTTTGAAATGAGTAAATAAGGGTTGATTTATGATGCATGTTGTTGCTTTGGTTCTTATTTTGCAAAAAAAAAAAAAAAAAAAAAAAACCCAAATTTTCTTTGTGCATGTCTCGGCCAAGATGAGAACACAAGGGAAATGAATTTTTGTCTTGATGCATGTTATAGATTTGTCAATCTTTGTTATATTCTTAGCTTATTTTTCGGCTTTTGTGTGAAAATAAATTGCTAGAATGATTTTGTCTTGGTTTGATTTTGTTGGTGCTACACGGTTTTGATTTAGGGTATGTATGTGCATGTGTTAATTTGATTTGAAATTCTGTGTTGATTTATGAGAAGATTCGGCTAAGGCATGAAACTTACGGAGGATAATTTTAATCTATGAAGCATGTTAGTGTATTAAGTTATTTTGCATGAATCAAACCTATTTTTCTTGGTTTGTTTCGGTTTGGTATGTAAGTTAGGGACATGATTTTGTTTTATGACTATTACTTGATGCATGTTGGTTTATGAAATTGTTTTGCAAAAATCCAACTTAATACCTTGTGCATGTTTCGGTCTTTGGCATAAGTGAGTTAGGGAAATGATTTTGATGCTTGATAGGGGCTGATTTTGATTAATAGTGTAGAAAATGATGAATTGGTCATATGCTGAAATTTTTGAAATAAGAAGTCATTTAGTTTGCAGGAGGATGTGATAAAAAGTACTTCTATAAATTGGATTGCTTTGAAAATTTAGTATGTTGCTCTTAATGTCATTTAAGTGTGTTCTGGAAATTTTGGTGTAATTTGGATTTGTTTTGGTATTTTTAGTGAATTTTGGTTGTTTGATGTTGAATATGGAGTTTAGTGGTTTTGGTTGCAAGGGACTTTGAAAAATAACGCTTTCACATGTCCCATGCCTCTGAAACCTGGCCATTGTTTTCATTAGATTGATTTAAGCTTCTCTGAATTCTTATATGATTTTTAGGATTGGTTTATTATTTTTACAAGGATTGTTTTTGAGAAAACGATTTCAGAAAATGAGTTTTTCGGATAAGAAATGAACAGAGTTTTTGGACCTGTGTTGCTCCAATGGGCTTGAAATTTTTATGGTAAGATTTTGAATATGGTAGGAGACTCTCTGTAAAATTTGAGGTGATTTGGAGTTGGTTTGCTATTTTTACTAATTGCAAAACAGTATACAGCCCAGTTCAGATTTTTTAGAACTAGAGAGATGTTTAAATGGAAAAATGTAACTTAGAAAACTCAAAATAATCTGAAACTTTTATGAGATGATATTGGATGTGTGAAGGTGTCCTTCACCAAATTTCGTGCCAATTGGAGTTAGTTTACTATTTTTAATAATTACACTTTTGCCTCAGACTATAACAGACCTGAATTGATTTATGTGGTAAATTTGAATGAAAACTTGTGTTCTGAATGTGAAAATGACTTGAAAATTTTATGTGATGAACTTTGATCTATGTTCTGCAAGATTTGAGATCAAAACTCATTGATTTGATGTGGTTTTGAAATTTATCTTTCTTGTTTTTCCCGTAGTTAACCTAGTATGTTATTTGACACTTTTGATGCATTTGGTAACTGGTGCATTTTTCTATGACTTGGCTGAACTCTACATGTTAGATGTGATATCTGGATGTGATTAGATAAATGTAGGGATTGATCTTTATTTTTATAAAGAGAGCATGCATGATTAGGGTTTAATTAGTTTAAGAGTCCAGGACTTGGTATACCCTAATTGATTTATTCCCTTGTTTTGATTCTTAGTTGAAAGAGCATGTGGTCATGGGACTTTGCTTGTTTTAAGATACATGATGACATGAATTCTTTTGAGATTTGCATAAGGTATATAGAATAAGTTTAGGAATATGATATGACTTGTCTATTTGATTATGTTCTTAATAGTTTAAGAAAAGAGACATGAAAGCTAAATTGTTTTTGAATTGATTATGTGTTTGATTTCAAGTTGGAAAATTGATTGGATGTTAAAGTTTAGGAAATGTTAGGAATTGAATTGATTTTGGTTCTTTTGATGCATGATTCGGTTTTTACATGTCCAGGAGGGGAGGAATTTATTTTGCTAAATGCTAAGTGTCATTTGGAATGGGTTAGGATTAGGTGAAAATAGAGTTGGAGAGTTAGTTGTTTGTTGCTTATTTTTCGGTTAAGTGTTTTGTTTAAGACCAAGTTGATTTTATCCTAAGTGTTGTTTGATGATTAATTGTCTATGTGCTCACTGGCTTAATTTAGTTGGATGCATGAATGAACATATGTTGTTTGGTTATATGATTTGATGTGATAAAATATTGTTTGTCGTTTAAGTGTTTAAGCAATGTTTGGAAAGTGTTTAATTACGTACCTAGCTTTTAAAAATTAATTGTTTTTGGGATTGGTTAGTTGATTTAATTGAAATTTTTTTGATATATGTAGTGGCTGCCCAAGCTTTATTTTGGTGCTAATGTTTGAAAAATAAAATGTTTAAGTGTTGGTTTTATGTCGAAATGTTGTATGAATAAAAGTGTGACTTTACGGTGTTTTCGGATTTTCTAAAAGTGATTTCTTGGACTTAATCCTTTGCTTTCCAGATTTCTATTTAACTTGTTTTCAATTTTAAAGATGTGTTTAATTGATTTAAAGATTAAGCTTTAAGAGGTATTTGATTGAAGAAAAAGTTGGATTGAAAAAGTTAAGTTTTCAGTGTTTTCGGGTTCGAGCGAGCTGCTGTCGAAAGCGGACCAGCAACCAACCAATTTATTTAAATTTATTTTGTTAATTGTTTTATCATGGTTTGAAGGAATTTAAAGTGTTAAAATTTTTTGAAATGAATTTGAGAAAAAGATTGTGTTTCGGTTTTACCCGAAGGGATTTAGTCTAAGTTTTCGAAGATTAGTTTTCATACTGAACTTAGTGCTTGATTTGGGTGATGATATTAATATAGGATGTCTGTCACGAGGATTTAAAAGGTGGCGGGTGTGGATGTGTGTTGGAGAGTTGTACCCGCGTGGACTCCTTGGACATCAGTAGGCAAATCAGGTGAGAGAGTAGCTTTCCTAAGACACCATGGTCTGTAGGTAATGTATTAAGAAGTTCCTGGCCATCTCAAAAGCCGGAACGTGGGGTCTGTGATTCAGTCGTATGATGGCAATTGATTGTGTGTGTGGGGGGGGGCATCGATACGTCGAACTGAGACCTCTCTTATTATTGTTGCATGATGATGTCTTGATTCTATAGTGATGATGAAATGATATGCTATGATATGCTATACCTGTTGAACTTGTATTTGGAATCAAAAGTAATTATGATATGTAATATGCCCTGTTTTGAATTGTTAAGCGAGATAATAATGTTGATGCAATAACACTAAATGAAATGATGGAAAATGAAAAGATTTATGGAAATGATAAAACTTAGTCATGATGAAAGAATTGACGTTTTGAGAAATAATACAAGTGAAAGTGTAAGGAAGGAAATGATTATGGAACTTGATTCGAATTCAGAGAATGTGTACGTTCTATGTTGAGGACGATTGAGGCGCTCCCTGATGTGCACGACTGACGAGACGCGCTTGTCAGATCGAGGGACTCCCTGATGCGCATAAATATGGACACGAGCTATTTTGTTTAAGAATGAAGTTGGCCACGTGAGTTTCATGTCGTGGTTCCGAGCCTTTGGCTTTGATGAGCAAGTATTTGTGGAAAGAGTTGTTGTATATATAAAACTGTAAATTAGAGGTCGAGGATCACCAATGGGATGGACAAGGGTAACTCATCCGACCGTAGGGTTAATAAAAATAATAAAAGACATTAACTAACACAGTGAGATGAGCGTGAAGTAGTGGAGAGGAAGATACCCTGTTTATTTGCGGATACTCAAGTGAGAAATTGTGATAGGGGAGGGTGATGACGGTGACACGTCAAGAAACCTAGAGTGCTATTCTGGGTGGAACTAGTCTATATGTGATCAGGGATTAATACCCAGAGGATCGTAGTGTGTTCCACACTGCAAACTAGAATAGTACTGTCGCCCCCTTAATCAATTTCAAAACGGTGAGAGGGAACCTGAACGAGGTGGGAAGTCCGAATGGTTTGGGCCCCTGCGATATCGCATTGTGATGAAATGATTGATACAATGATTATGTTATATTGTGGCTGACCCAGAGTGGTTACATCATTGTGTTCTCGGGCTGTTCGACCTGCGTGGGTTAAGGTTCCTGTACGTCCTGTTTGCTTCCGTTTAGGCTCGGGAGGATTGGAGGTGATGTATGTGTGCTAACCAACTCCTCGATGACGTTTCCCTAATTCCCCTGTCATCGATGGATACGCTTCGATAAGACTTAATAAAAAGAGTTTACGAATATAATAAAGTCCCAATGCTTAATAATGAGAAAAGAGTGGTGAAAATATTATGGCAATAAGAGAGCTTTTGGGCATAAGGATGATATGAAATATTGGCAACAGGAAGGACTTGAAATCAAGGATTGGAATGCCAATAAAAAAGGGACAAGCGGAAGTGATAAATCGTAATGTTGGAAATGATAAAGTGGAAATGATAATTGGTAATAATAAGTGATAAAATGTGATGATGTTAATAATATGCTTATGTACTTGTTGTGTTTGTTGCTTACTTGTTTTATCTTGATATGTTGCATGCTGTAATTCCACACCGTCGGCTTATCCGCCCGGAAAAGCTGACTCTCTCTATCTATTTGCTGTATATTTCTATCGGTCCTTGCCAACCAAATTAGATGGTGGATCTCCGAATTTGGAAGGGCTCGAGTGAAGGATCTTCTTCAGTAGAGCATCCCGATGATGAAGAGTGGAAGTGCGACCTGGAGAAGGCGACGACAGCAGCTTTTAGTAATTAGGGTCTTCAGTTATTTTAATTTATGTTATGTTTGATTTGATCTTGTATTTATTCAGATGAACCTTGTTCAGATACCATGGTAACTCCCGAAGTTTTCTAAACTTTATATCTGAGACAGTAACTTTATGGTTTTAATTATTAATGACCATGTGGTAGATCAGGTTTCAAAGCGCGGTGTTGGTAACATCTCGATTTGGAACTTGACGTGCGATGTGGGACATGAATGATTTATTTTGATAATGGATATGTTTTTGGCAAAGAATTGTTTCATAAAGATGAATTCATGGCCATGTCACTAATAAAAAAAATTCCTAGATTTTTACTAAATAAGGATATATTCAAGTTACTAAATCGGGGTGTTACACACCCATCAGGGTATTTGATTGGATTTCAGTATCTTTGTTGACAATGCTGCAATTGTTACTAAAGAATGAATAGTTTTTTTGAGTGCCAAGGATTCCTTGGGCTAACTACCAAAAACTAATGTCTCTCGAGATAAAGAGATTCGACAGTTGAAAAAAACCCATCTTACTACCAATTGTACTTATACCTTGATGGTATTAAGAATTGAATTTGGACGATTACATTGATAAGTTTTCATTTTCTTTATGCATTACAATGTTAAGTTGTTAGAAACTTACAAAACATGAGGTTTTTAATCTTATACTGTAAAATCACATACTACATCAACTAAAAGGGTCCTTATGTTGTACGTTCTTCCAAATAGTTTGGGTCAGTCTAAACCATTACATTATTTACTTGTTGCAATCATTTTCACCCCTTTTCAAAATTGGTTAGTAACAATTTTTTTTTGTCTTCCTACCCCTATTTTAAATAAGGGTTCGTATTAAAAGTTGTTGTCGTTTAATATTTTTTGATTTAAGAAGAACCAACGTGGCTTTCCACTACTCTTATTCTGTAAAGGTTTTATGAGCAGATATTGTGAAATGATATCATCCCATACCTAGTCGCTCACTAATTGGAGGATATGAACTTGGCGATGATATTGGTTAGGAGGGGATCTTTTAATGCTTAAATTCTATTTTTAAAAGTAAAGGTGCAATTCATAAGAGAAGGTGAAAAGGGAACTTATGCTCGTAGATCTTGGTGAGGGATAATGCGAGAATAGGTGATTTGGGAATGATGAAGTTGTATTATAATTGAGAGTTGTTGTTCTTGGATGAGGTAAGGTTAGTTGTTGAGATACTCGACTGATTTGATCTTGATATGCATAATTTTAGGGATTAATTTGAATCAATGAATTTTGAACACCAAAAATAATTTGGGGTTAGTTTTTTGTACCAATTTTTGACCCGTCTCTCTTTCTCCCTAACTGGCATCTTAACACGCTCATCACTTACCTCTCTCCCTCCTCTATTCACGCACATCTCCTTCAACACATCTCTTCCGCCATATTCATAACCAAAGCGGCATCTCCATCAACATCACCCATCTATTAGTCTCGATCGCTCCATCACTTCTCACCCCCCCATCTCCTGTCATGGCTTAAGCCTCACCATCTCACCCGAAACACACAACCTTCTTGAAAATGGAATTTCCCTCAACACAGTCAACGCATACGCTTTCGCTACCATCGCTCACAGCAACCACAATCTCAAACCCGTTGTCTCCAGCATATATGTTGCACCTCCCTTTCATATATCCAAAGGTACAGCTCTGGTTGCTCTCTAATTGGAAATATTTTGCATAATTTATGATACAAGATATTTTGTATGCATAGCATGTGTAAGTATATGACAGATTTGAAATTAACCGGTTAGTGTTTGCGAATTTCACAATGGATTTAGGGTTTATTCTGGTTATGATTTTTTGCTTTTAAATTTATTTTGAAAGTATCCAAAATGTTAAATACATTCGGTTTCAAATTTGGTTCCTGATATTTTCCTTTTCATTATAGGCTTCTTTTTTTTGTGACCCATATACTTACACGGGTAGCTAATCCGGCCCTCTAGTGGATCAAGGTTCTACCCTCAATATAATCAATTCCCGCGGTTGTTTCATTAGCACAACCGAATAAATGAATCACTCGATTTTCGCTTCGAAGAACCATCACATCATGTCTTTCCCATGCCCTTACCGTTCACCTTATACCACCATGTAATACCTGCAATTTTTTGTATTTTAATAAATTAATTTTTATGGATTTCTGATTGGGCAGTTATTTCCGAATTTATATAAATTCGTTATTTGATTTAGAATTCACAAATGGAAACAATTATTTGGAGTTTATTTTATAATGGTGGATTATTTCATTCGTTTTGTGTTTCGACGGAATTTTATTATTTGATTTATTTGATTACGTAACTTTGAAAATTCATAACTTTTGATCTGTAAATCCGAATTGGACGAATTTACAGTCAAAATGATTGTATTGAAATGTAGAATTTATTTTGGTACAGTTTGGGGATTTATTTTTCTGTCCACAAAATTTTATTATTTTTTTAAAAATTATAATGTTTTATTTTAGTGAATTGAATTATGATTTTTAAGTGGTATTTACTGTATTGTATAAATATTATTTTCTGCGGTAAAGATGTGTTGCACGGCTTTAAGTTTTGATTTTGTGCATTTTGAGTTTTAATTATTAGACATATAATTATGAGAGCACAAGACCCTAGGGTAACCCAATTAAACATAACCTACCTTAATTAAAGTGTAGCCACCCTATATGCACCCTATGAGGGACAAGTTATTAATTGCCCTATCCTAAACAAATTTTCAAGCAATGCATGTGTTCCCTTTAATTAATTATTCTATCCAATACTAACCTAAATAAACCTACCTATATGATATTAATTAACCATCATAAACATAAAACAAAATGCAAAGTCCCAACCCCATATTTTATGAGGATGAAACCGTGAGGGAGCATGGCTTGTAAGGGAAGCCTTTTCACTTTTCCTCACCCCAACCTTTTTAGGCAATGCACCCCATTTTAGTGGTTGATTGTAAATATCCCCTTCCTTACCCATTTCCTCTTGTTCCTGCCATTCCCTTGAGACAAAAAAAAATTAGAGAGATAGAGAGAAGAGAGAAGAGGTCGAGGGAGCTAAGAGAGGAGAAGGAGAGGATTTTGCTCAATCAACCCCCTTTTCTTGCTCACCATTAGGTATTCATTCTTGTTTTCATTTCCTTCTTTTTGTCTTATATTATTTTCGGTTTTTCACATATATGTAGATATGGGAGTTGTTGATTTGTTTAAAGTATGTTGATGCATGTTAGTTTTTATTAAAGATCCTTACTTTCCAAGTGCCAATGACTAAAGATTTAAGCTTTTGGTTGAAAAATGGACATGCACCCATGGTTTAGGGTTCCACGGTTTTGATCCCTTTTCATACTCAAATGATTTTTGTTTTTGCTTTTTGATTTAAGGTAATGAAACAAGGGTAATCTTGGATGTGTTAATGAAATGGTTTATTTTGTTGAAATTTTTCCTTTCTTTTGTATACCCCATTCGGCCAAGGCAAAGAAACAAGGGAAACAAGTTTTTGTTTTTAATGCATGTCGAGTTTTTGTGCTCCTCTATGATTTTGAAGACCTAAAGTATAAAGATTTAAGCTTTTGATTGAAAAATGGACATTCATCAAGGTTTTATGATGCCACGGTTTTGTCATCTTTTATACTCAAGATGATTTTTGTTTTTATTTTGACTATTGGATTCTTGATCTTAAAATGATTATGAGTATATTGATGTGTATTGTAAAAAAGTTTAATTTTTCCCCCATATGGTATTCGGCCAAGACAAAATAAGAGATAAAGAAAATGAATTTTTGTTTTTAATACAAGTTATGTTTTGTGTTCCTCTATGATTTTTTTTAAGTCCTAATGTGTAAAGGTTTAAGCTTTAAGAGTTAAAATGAACATGCATGAAACTATAAAAGGTGTACGGTTTTTGGATTGGTTTGTGGTCAAAATGTTTTGATTTTGTTTTGATAAGGAGTAAAGGAATAAGTTTTGATTCTTATTGATTTTAAAATATATGTTTATGTGTTGTTTTATTTTGCAAAAGTTCCTTATTTTTCTTAGCAATAATTCGGCCAAACAAGGAAAAGAAGGGAAAGAAAGTGATTTTTGCTATTTAAGTGATTTTAAGCTAGCCTTAATCCTTGATTTTTGGTCACATGCATGTTAGAATCTATGTTTAAAATAAACAACGTGAACGTACATAACTTTGTGAAATCTACACGGTTTTTCTATTTGTCCTTGTCTAGATGACTTTTGTTTTGACGTTTTGATGTATGTTTAAATGAAGGAATAAAATGGATTTTTAAGAGTATGTTTGTGTATTGATTGGTTTATGCAAAAGTCTCTAATTTTTCTATGATTAATTCGGCCTAAGTGTGTAAGTTAAGGAAATAAATTAATTTCATTATGCATGTTATGTTTGAGTTAAAACAAATTGCATTCACAATTATCAATTCGGTTTTGAAATGGAAATTGATATGATGCTCCAATGCTGAAATTTTTAAACATGTTGTTTTAACTTGTATGAGGTCTTGATAAATGTTAGTTATGCTAATCCGATTGCATTGAAAATTTGAAATGATGTTCTTGGTATGATTTGAATAAATTCTGGAAAATTTGGTTTGATTAGAGGTTGTCTTGATATTTTAAGTAGATTTTGTTTGTTCAGCATGGTTTGTGGAAAAGTAATGTTTTTAAGTGCAATAAGCTTTGATAAAAGAGGTTTGCATAAGTTCGATGCTTTTATGACTCAGCCGCTGTATTGATAGTGTCAAATTTAGTCTCTCTGAATTTTTATACGATTTATGGAATTGATTTGACAATTTTATAAGAGTCCTTTTGACGAAAACGATTACGGAAAAATAAGTTTTTTGGGTAAAACCTAAACAGAGTTTTTGAACTTAAGTTTCTCTAAATAGCTTGAAATTTTTATGGTAGCTTCCTGGACATGTCTTGTGATCCTCTATAGAATTTGAGATGATTTTGAGTTGGTTTGATATTTTTAGCATTTGAAAAACAGTGAGCACATTGGTGCAGATTTTTCAGAATTAGTGATAAACCTAATTAGAAAAATATGACATAGACAACTCCAAATAATATGAAATTTTTATGAGATGACCTTGGCTGTGTAAGAAATGTTTGTACCTAGTTTCATTCAATTCGAAGTTGGTTTTCTATTTTTAATCGATACAATTCTGCTTCAGGTCAGCACAGTTCTGTTTCGGTTTTTATGTGAAATTTGATTTGAAACTTAGGTTCTGAAGGTTCAAATGGCTTGAAAATTTTACATAATGAACTTGAATGTGTGTTTTAGTATTCTGGAAATTTTGAGCTTGAAACTAATTGATTTGAAATAATTTTGGATTTTATTTCTTGTGTTTTTCCCGTAATTGAATAAAACCTCTTTGAGTACTTTCTGACAATTATGAACCCTTGTGCATTCCTATGTGACATGATTGGACTTTGTGTGAAAACTATGATGTCTTGAAATAAATAAATGAGTAATGTTTGAAGTTGTGTTTAGGCCATGTGAAAATGAGTTAATCTATTTGTTATGATGTTGAGTTTGGTTTTTCGAAAAAGCTTTTGGAAAGATTATTGATTTTCGGAATAATTTATATTTGAAAATATCGAACTCCTAGCTGCTGTCCTATTTTATTTCATAATGTTGTGATTAGAAGACCAATGGTTCAAGTGTTTGTTTTGTTGCACAATATTGAATAAACTAAAGTACGATTTTACGATGTTTTCGGATTTCTCGAAAAGTGATTTTTTTGAGTTGTTTCACTGCTGTTCACCGTTGATTTAATTTTTGATTCACTTCTAAAAAATTTGTCAATTGATTTAAAGTTGGTTTTTCAATGGTACTTGATTAATAGGAAAGTGAGACTTAAAGAGTAACGTTTTTCGATGTTTTCGGGTCGTGATTAGCTGGCTGTCCGGAACGGACCAGCAAAGAATTGATTTGTTCTAAAATATTTTATCACTTGTTTTCAAATGATTTTGAAGTATTTAAAGTGCGTTCAAAAGTTGGATTTGATTTGAGAAAGTAAAGGTTTCTTTTGTGATTTACCCGACAAGAAATAAGTCAAGTTTTCAGAAATGATTTAAGATTGATCATGAATGTTAGTAAGTAGCCTTGTATTAATTGCGTGTTTTATTTTAAGCAAGGAGTCCGTAGATCGGGAGTTTGGAGCTGCTGTCAGTTGGACGGACCTGCAGCCGATTCTCACAATGTTTGCTGGACAAGAGGTGGGAGAGGGGCTCCCTAAGACATTGTGGTGTTTAGGTAAAATGTTAAGCTGTTCCTGGCCATCTCAAAAGCCGGAACGTGGGGTCTAAGAGTCAGTCGTATAGTGGTAGTTGGGTGTGTATGTTTGACCACTGATACGCAAGACTAAAACATCCCTTTTTGTTATGATGTTATGACATGGTGCTATTTATTTATGATAATGAAATGTTATGACATGTTGCTCTATACTTGTTGAACTTTTATCTGAAATTGAAAAGTAATCATGTTATATTATCATACTTTGTTAGATTAATGATGGGATAAAAATGATGTGAGGACGCATGAAAGGTCATGAGAAGTAATGAAAGAAAAGTGGATTGGTGCAAAAGTGTAACTGGAAAGAATAAACTGTTGTGGATATGAGGGACATGTGCTAGTAGAACCTCTCGATGTGCATCAAGTTAGATTTTGAGTTTTCAAAATTGAGCTTGTGTTGGCCATGTGTGCGGTATTCCCGTGTGTCCGAGCCCTGATGAGTTAAGCAAGGTATGGTTGGGAAAGACTAATGCGAAAGATGCAATTAGAGGTCGAGGATCACCGAAGGGATGAACAAGGGTGACTCGTCTGAACCTTAGGGTTAATAAGGTAGTAATAAAACATTGATAAAACATTAAAAGATATTAATCATAATGCGGCGAGTTGAGTGTGAAGTAGTGGAGAGGAAGATACCATGTTTATCTGCGGATATTCAGGTGAGTGATTGTGATAGGGGAGGGTGATGACGGTGAAACGTCAAGAAACCTAGAGTGTTTTTCTAGGCAGAACGAGTCTATAAGTGATCGGGGATTAATACCCAAGGGATCGTAGCGTGTTCTGCATAGCTGACTAGAAAGCCCCCTTGATCAAATTCGAAACGGTGAGAGGGAACCTGAACGAGGCGGGCAGTCAAATGATTTGGGCCCTTGCGGTATCGCGTAAAATATGGATTGTCGTAATGACCGACATGTGCGGTTTTGATCTTGACAAATATATTATATGCTGTTGGATTTTCTCGACTGTTCGACCGACGTGGGTTAAGGTTCCTGTACGTCTCGTTTGCTTCCGACTAGGCTTGGGTGGATTAGAGGAGATGTATGTGTGCTAACTAACTCCTTGATGACTTTCTAATTCCCTTGTCATCAATGGAGGCGATCCAATAAAACTTAATAAGAAAAGTTTAAGAATGTTGAAAAGACTTATGAATTATGGGTTGCGAATAACAATGATACTGATAATAAGAACGAGAGTGGCTAAGTGATGAGGATGCCATGAGAAGGTCAAAAGGAAGAAAATTATGAATAATCTTCAAGAATATAATGATGTGATGGCAAAGGAATTGTGATGTGGCATTGTGAATAAGTAGTGCATGAGATAATTGCGATGATGTTGGAATTGTGAAATAAAAGTGGAAAATGAGTTGAGAAAGAGACCCACGATGTTGAAAAGAGAATGGGAAAGTTAGAGAACTATGAATGAGTGAGTCTGATTGTCCGATGTGAAATGTGTTGTATTTTATTTGTTGTTTAAATGTTGTTGTTTATATGTCTTAATGTTATTGCCTATTGTAATTCCACCCCGTCGACGAGAAATCGTTCGGGATGCTCACTCGATCTCTCTGCTATTCTATTTCTTTTCCCGACCCTTGATGTTGTGGAATGTGGATGGTATTCGGCGTCGGAGTTAATTCTTATGCACCCTTTGGAGGATGGAGATTGGGACTTTCTCGAGAAAGGCTGGAAATGGCGAGGAGACGTTAGCATGGTGATCGACGACCCTCAGTTCACTCCAATGGGTATCGACTTGTGGGATATGATGGAGAGGATGAAGCTAGAAGACCCAGAGTATGTGAATATTTTGGTGCTACCAGAGGATGACGGGAGATTCGCTGACGCTGAAGAGGATCTGGAATTGAAGGAGGTTCACGTTAAGGATGGTGATCCGTAGTGTAGGTTTTCATTTGTGTCCTGCTTATGTAATGCACTTTCTTAAGTTACTAAGACAATGATGCTCTATCCTGATGTAAGTCACCCTATTTTTGGATCGGTTTTGGGAACTCAGAATTGGACGTTATTTGTATAAGGAAATGGAATAGTTTAGTGAAAGCAAAAGGAAGAGTTTCAAAGTGCGATGTTGGTAACATCTCGATTTGGAACTTGAAGTGTGATGTGGGACATGAACGGTTTATTTTCATAACGAAAATGTTTTTGAAAAAGGGAAAGGTTTTGTAAAGGCAAACTCATGTCCACGTCACCAATGTAAAAAAAAATTCTCAGATTTTACTAAATAATAATATAATCGAGTAACTAAATTGGGGTGTTACACACCATGTATGATGCATGATAGTTCCATAATCTTGATTGAACTTGGACTACTTTGTTTAAATTCATTTTCCATTCTTTGTACACTTTTAGTGTGTATGTACTTATTTCTTAAGTTTCAATTCCTTAGTATCCAAGTCCAATTAAGAGTAAGTCCTCTTAGTATAACCATATCATAATGAGTTATTGGAATTGAATTGGTAATTCTTTCCTTGATAAAAGTCTATTTCTGCTATCATTTACCTTGATGAAATAGGGTTGACCGGTTAAACCCATGGCTTACCCGGTTAACTCAGTGTCCTATAGCCGTTTTTTGCATAATTTATTACTGTTTAACCGGTTAAATGACCCTTTAACCGGGTGAACATGACAGAAGTTCTTCAAAATTGCTACTCCAGTTAATTGCCAATTCATTTCCAAGGCCTATGATGTCTCATACTTGTATTCATTATTGTTTCTATGCATTATATGCTCATGTATGACTTCTCAATCAAATCCTCAAGCATTTTGCATTCATAATTCATTATAACATTCCAATCCAAACATTCACATTATCATTCGCATAAAAAATCAATAATTAGTTCCATAATCAACCATTCAAAGCATCATATCCACATTCAATTAGTTTCATAATCAAGCATTCAAAGCATCATATCCATATTCAATTAGCTCCATAATCAAGTATTCAAAGCATCACATTCATCATCATTCTAATATTCATTCATCATTATCCTAATATATTCCACTAAATTTTTATTTCAATTCATATTCATACTACTCTTCAATTCACTATAATCCATTTCATTACAAACATATTAAAGCATAAACTATAACATATATGATTGATTATATCCTAATCCTTCCATTATTCAATTCATTAATCAATTCATAACACAATTAATTCAATTTAGCTTTGATTCAACCAAATAATCATCACACATCTAATCCATCCTTAAGTATTCATTCTACATCTCAATTTATCATTTATTTGCCCATTAGTTATCAATTTATTACTTAAATTCTTTATTCCTATTTTAAGATAAAGGATGCCTCCCTTACCTTAGTAAAAGAAGAGAAGAAAGAGAGTTAACTTGAGATCTTCCTCCCAAGATCTTGATTCTTAATGCTCCCTAGAACTCCTAGCCACTTAATCACTGGGTGTTAATTCAAAGATTAGGGTTCTAAGGTTTGGGGATTTTTGGAAAGCTTTCGAATGGTTTGGATTAAGAGTGAGGAGTTTTGATGGAAGTAAATCTTGATAGGGCTAACGTTCTTCATAAAATTCGGTCTCCACCCCTTTTATAAACTTCCTAACCAACTTGGGGGAGAAATCTAGGTTAATCCTCCCTTAAACCGCCTTTATCTGCCTCCATCTGTCAGTTTTACCCGATTAACCTGCCCCTTTACTCGGTAAACGGGCTTCAAAATGGGCAGATTTTCCAAAATGTTCTATTTTACTCGGTTAACCATCTGTCTTACTCGGGTAAATAGTGCTTTTTAGCACAAAAATCACATGTTTTAATGCATTTTTCTAATTTTTAATTACTTTAATTTTAACCGATTACTTAATATCTAAGGATTCTGGACACTTCCAATTTACAATTTTATTCTTTTCATTATTATTTATGTAATTATTTTATTATATTTTCTTGTTTTCTTAATTCTTAATAAACTAATAAAATCATACACCAATGACAAATTATACATTTATTTATTTTTTAAAAATTTATATTGTTACAATAAGAATTTGAAGTGAGAGATGAAGAAATTAAAACTTAAAAAGAAGGCGGGAGAAAGGGAGTTTTATAATAAAAAAATTAAAAAAAAAATATATATATATATAGTGTCACCATACAAGTCGTCCACCCTAGTTGTTAAATTAACATTTTTGAAAACCTAATGAGTATGGAAAGCCTTAATAAGTAAGGGAGCTCCAACTACAACATAGAATATCCATTGATGCACCTAATTTTGCAAGGAAATCAGCTCCAAAATTCGCTTCTCGAAGGACATGAGAGTTGGAACAGGTTCTTCCTTTGTCTGGATAACGTGGATGATTGCCCCGAAGAGATGGAACTGAGGGCAGGATTCCATTGAGACCAATCTGACCTCTACCTTAGAGTCACTTTTGCAAATCACATGATTATAACCCCTAGCCCAAGCAAAAGACAAACCTTTGCGAATTGCTAATAACTCAGCCATTAAAACTTCAATGTCTCATGTGAAACCACTGAAATCAAAGATCTAGTTGCCAAGCTCATCAAGAAAGAGACCTCCAAATCCCTGCTCTACAAGAGGAAGTCAATCAACTCCCATTAATGTTAATTTTTATAGCATTGGTAGGAGGTGGAGACCACATGATAAAATGAGTACAGTGAACTGAAGCAGGCTGAGTAGTGAGCATGATATATATCATCTAGCCTCAGGAAAATGCGAGAGATCACTCAATTAAAACTCCACGTGCTTGAACCCAAAATTTTTGTGTTCCCTTACCTCTAGTAGAAGAGACAGTTGGAAGAGCCTTTAGCATTGTTTGTGACTCACGATGCATCATCACTAGACAGGAATAAATTTACACCGCCGAAACACAACACAAATGCACTTCCTTTGAATGAGGATAGTCATTAAGACTATGACAAATGTCCCACAATCAGCTGAACATTTAATGCAAGAGGGAGAAGACGCCATGCCTTTGTGATGAGGCAAAGTATTAATGGGGATACAGCTATGCAAAATCAACCAAACCAAAAATCTAACCTTTTCATATATGTTAAAGCGCCAAACCCAATTCCAATTGACATCCAAGAGACACAGGCATTGTTTACGAGAAAGCCAAGCATAACCACTGGTCCACTGCACCCTCCGGTCCTATATATAGGGCATACTTAACCGTATTTCCCGGACCAAAGAAAGTGATTAGTTTTGTGAATTTTATGAGAATATATTGTAACATAACAATTTTACCCCATCCACTTTACTTTTTTTTTTAATTAATCTACTTTACTTTGAAAGTTCACATTCATTGATGAATTGTAACATCCCTAATTTAATTCCAAGCATAATTAGTGAATTAATAAGTTTAAAGTGTAAGGAATGGGTAGATTAATTGCTTAAAGAATTTTGGGAGCAAGGTGAGTAGTGATTATAAGTATTAGGGGTTGTGTAGGAGACATTGGTAGCAAGGGGAAAAATTATCTAAGCGAAATCGGGAGTTAAATCGGCGTTTTAAGTATTAGAAAATAGCCGGTACGAGAAAATTTGGAATTTATTATAGGATGCTAAGATATTAAATTCCACCGTTGGATATGAAGTTTAGGGGATTAAGAAGCTTGTCTAAAAATTTGGGCTCGATCCGACGGTTAACGAAGAAGTTATGATGAATCGAAGTCTGGAATCACTGGTGCATGCCCAGGCGCACCGGTGCACGCCCAGGCGCACCAGGGTGCATCAGATGCACCAACTCAGGTGCTTGGGCGCTCAGGCGCACCTAACTGGCGCTCAGGCGCGCGCAGAAGGCCAAGATGCGCATCAGATGCGCCACTTGCGCGCGCGCAGGCGCACGCTTTCCGCGCTCAGGCGCGCGAGCGCTATTTTAGCGCAGTAGCAGCACCATTTGGTGCACCAGCCCCCCTCCTTTCTCATTACTCCGCCCCATTCTCCCTCCCTCACCCCAAATCAGCCCCCAACACCCACCACCACCACCGAAGTAGCCCCAAGGCCACCACCCCACCTCCTTGCTCTTCCTCCTTCCCATAGATCCACTCTCTCTCCTCCCTCTTGATCCCTTTCTCTCTCACCTCCATGACCCATTCTCTCTCTCCACCACCATACCCTCCACCATCCACCATGAACCACCACGAACCACCACCCACCACCACCATTATGAGAACCTCTTCCTCTCTTTCCCTATTGATTTTGAGTTCTCTTTCCCCAATTGGATCTCTCTCTCTCTCCTTCCACCGGATCTCACCGGCGTCGTTATCGATCGTGATCGCACCGGGCTCGTGTTGGGTACTCCGAAGCGTGAAGCTTTAGCCTCGATCCGGCCACGATCGTTCTCACTAACGAGGAGCAACACCGACGCCGACATCAACATCGAGCCATAACCCAGGTTCTTTTAAAAAGAAAGCCCGAGGTAAGAAGGGTTCGTATTACCTCTATTTAAAAAGTAAATTCTAGGAGTTTATAGTGGTGACTAAGAATAGTGTAATTAAGGAATAAGTTAATGAACCTTAGGGTAGTTTCCCCAAATATAAAGGATTTATTTAAATTGAATGTGCATAGAATGAGTTCCGGAGTGAATGAATGTGATAGGGTATTAAAAGAATTAATATGGAATGAAAGTGTAGAAAAACACAAAATAAAATAAACCAAGGGAAATTAGTTAAGGGAAAACAGTGAAACGTGAGTGTAAAAGAATATAGGATAATTGTAATAAGACAATGAGAGGGAATGTAATTGTAACGGTGAAGTAAAATGGTTTAATGTAATAGGGAAAATGTATTAAGTTAATAAGGTAGGGTAATCAAAGGGAATAATGATATAAGAAAAATAAGGAAATAATATTGAGAGAGAGGAATTACAGAAATAATTAAGAATTAGAAAAGGGAATTAAAATACAACGACTATACTAACGCTAAGTGGAATTTAGATGTAAACTTGAATAATTAATAAAAGGAATAAGGAAAAGAAGAAGAAAAAGAAAAGAAATGGAATAGGGGAAATAATTAAAAGTTAATTAAAAGAATTAAAGAGAATTAAGGGACTAAAAGTAAAGGGAAAAGACTAAGACGAGTTAATAATGAGAAGTAAAATAAATGTTAAACGACACAGGTGGTTGTATTGACCCTGTGGCCAAATAAAAAGGGTAAATGTCGCAGGTGGTTGTATTGACCCTATGGCACGGCGCAGGTGGTTGTATTGACCCTGTGGCCTAATAAAATGGTACACGTCACAGGTGGTTGTATTGACCCTGTGGCACGGCGCAGGTGGTTGTATTGACTCTGTGGCCAAATAATGAAAGGTAAAAAGGTAAAGGGAAGTTTATGTAGATCTCTGTTTGAGGTTACATAAACGAGATGGGTGTATAAAGATCACTGTTTGTGGTTGTATACACGTATGCAGATCACTGTTTGTGGTTGCATACACAGTGTTTGCAGATCACTGTTTGTGGTTGCATACACGGTGTGTAGATCTCTGTTTGGGGTTACACACGATGACATGGTGTAGATCTCTGTTTGAGGTTACACCCAATGGAAAGTGTAGATCTCTGATTGAGGTTACACATAATGGAAAATGAATAAAGGAACTAAAAATGGAAACTTATAAAGGAATTAAAGGGGATAACTAATGAACAAGGTAATGGAAATGATTTAGGGAAAAGGAAAGAGGGAATAAAGGAAAAGGAAATAAAAATAGAAAAGGGTAATGAAAATGGTAATGGAAAAGAAAAGTGGATAATAGAATGGACATTGAAAAAGGAAATAAGAAAGTGGACAATGGAAATGATATAGGAATTAGAGGAAATACCTAGGGAGAATAATTATGGAAAGGCTAAGTATGAGGGGCTAATGGAAAAGAGATAAAGAATGAAAATGAGAGAATGATAATAGAACTGGAAATTTAATGCATATGGGATTAAGTAAAGGACTAGAAGGGATTAATTAAATGAATAATGTATGCTAAGAATTGTGTAGGCTTGGTTTATTACTATGCCTCTTTTAGGATTTATCTTTTTAAGTTCTGTGTAATGCTACCCTTCTTGCTATATTTTTGCAGGTATGGAAGTGGAGCTTACATGGAATACGGCCGAGCAGGATTTTCATTCCACTACGTGGAATGTTTACTGAATATTATGAGCGGACGATTACTTTTGTAAATTATAATATGAATTAGTAGCTTGCCCTGAAACTTGTACTAATTGGGCGTTAGGAACTAATCTGTTTATTAAACTATTGTGTTTTATGTTTTTAAACATTTCTGGACTGACAGGTTTTCAGAAGAAAAATTTTGGGAAGTCCGAAAAACAGGGGAAACTCTGTCCGTTTTTTTGTAAAATATTGATTAAGTATTTTAATTTGAAAAGGAATTTTTTTTTAACTTCAATTTTAATAAAATCCTAAATTAGCTAATAAAAGTGAGAGTGTTACATGAATAACAAAAAAACATAGTTAGTCAAAACATTTAATAAGGACAAAAAAAACCAATTAATGATGCATAGGAAATATAAAGTGCCCTATATATAGGACCAAAGATTTCTTCTAGAAGGTGCCTTATATATAGGACGAGAGAGTAGATTCTAGAGGATTGACCATTCCAAGCCCATGAGTCAGTAGTGTAGTGTCCCGGTATTGATGGAACACCACGATGTGTGTTTGGAGTTGTTGCAGCTGACGAGGGTGACCCCGGTCCTACGTACCCCCAGTGATAAGGGGATCAAGCCACACGTAGTTCTTGAGAGTAGGGATGAGAGAACATACCTTAGCCCCTATAGCATGGCGATACTTATAGGGGAAGTTGTGTTGTGGTGCCTTATGGGCCTGTTCGGCCCAGTAGGGCTGACGTGGCTCTTAGAGGATAAGAAGGATGAGTTATTCACCCTTATCTTGTACTAGAGAGCTCATGCTAATCCTGTAGCGGTAGGATTTATTATTGGTTAACCCTACAAGCCCCCCAAGCTCGTATAGGCTCGAAGAGCCTGTGCTGAGCTTCTGAGAGTTGGTGGTGACATAAAACATTGTTTGCGGCTGAGAACTTTTTATTCGGAGGAGTGTCGTGGATGGTTGATTAGGACGTATAAGACTGTTCGCAGTCAAGGCCCTTAATCATGTATCGTCATGTACTGAGTTCAAAGTCGAATTGGACTATTGTTTTTAAAGTCTCGATGCTTTTAAGGAGACATCCTTTTATGCGCTTGCCATGGTGAAAGCCGAAAGGCTTGTGCCAAGGTATGCTGGCACGACTCAAACTGTTATTTGAGTTCGAGGTGTGCCAAGATTATCACCAATTGGATCTTAACGTTTACGAGGGATTGCTGTCGGAATGACAACCTTAGCCGAGGTGTATTCCTCGATCCGCGATGTATTGGGCCAGATATGAGCCGAGAGGCTTTGAGCCGAGAGGCTAAGCCAAGTTATCGGGTCTCAATCCTCGTTTTCACTTGTAGCCTCGCCGTTCTGGCCGGCTAACCGAGATCATGGGCAAGTGCGTAAGAACATGATCCGAAGTGAGTGAGTTTAACATATGTCCTTAATAAGGAAGGTAAAGTATCAATTTGTTGCCTCATGGGATGTGGTGGTCCTCTTTGGCATGACATTTGATCTCGAGTAACTTATGCAACATATAATACCAGTATTAAGGTCGGCCAATGTCAGCTATGTATATGCCTCATCACATACTAGTCCCCTACTCGGTAAAGCCTGAAAAGGCTTGTGTCGAGTTCATAAGGTCTGTGAAACGCTCGGGACCAAAGTGGTATAGGTCCGAAAGCTCGGTGAGAGGTTCTAAAGGTGTGGTGCGAAGGCACCCAAATATTGTCGGAGCATCTACTGCTCAGGGCTTTACAGTTCTTCTCGGATTATTTTGTAGAGTCGGAGTCCGTTCCTTCCCCGAAGCAGCGAACATCGTGCTCAAGAATAGCCACTCGACCCGAAGAGTTGGAGGCTCGAATTACTTTCAAGACTCAGAGTCCATTCTATCCGCCGAGCAGTAAGCTGAGGAAACCGCAATTGGTGGTTGAAACAACTAAGGAACCCTAGGAGAACACCTAGAAGGGGGGGTTGAATAGGTGTAAAAGAAACCTTGAAAGATTTTCGAACGAAACCAATCGAAACAATCAAAACAAATGATTTTTGCAAAGTTGTCAGCACTTAATCGATTAAGCTGAATTCTAATCGATTAAGATCAGAAAAGTCAAAATGTCTTAATCGATTATGAACTTCCTTAATCGATTAGATCTATCAGAAACTGAAAAAATCACTTTTTCAAACGCATACGAAAATCAATCAATCAACACGTAAAATCAGAGATTCAGCGGAAACAATTAACACCTATATTCTTATTAATTACCTAGGTTATGAAAATGATTTTCCCCAACTTAATTTGAACAATTAAGATTCAATTCAATCAATTATGAAAATCAATCTTTCTCTAGGTTTTCAACCAAGAACACAATGAACAACAAGAATGTAAAGAGTAAGGGTTTAGAGATACGACACAGTGATTTATCCTGGTTCACTTTCATCCACTTGAAAGCTACATCCAGTCCCCTCTTCAACCAAGAGAGATTCTTCACTATGAGGAATTAGAGTTCTCAAATTACAAGTAAATGCCTCTCAAGACTCCCTTCTTGATAGCCTACAAGAGATACTCCACACCCTTGCCTTGTAATCCTATTGATCTTCTCTCTAATCTAACCTCTACCCCTTGTTGATAATCCACACAACAAGCCTTCACTTACTTGATGATAATCCACACACCAAGGCTTCACTTTGCTTGATTCACAACCAAAACTTCTTCTTCAATGAATGAACTTGCTTGATGATAATCGACACACCAAGTCTTCTTTGTTGTTGTAGTTGGCTTGCCTCTTGCAAAGATTACAACACAATTGAAAACACAATGACACTCCTATGAATCTCTTCCAATAGCTATCACAAAATCAACATGAGAGATTCTAGAGTTCTTGATCAAAGAATATGAAAATAGAAAAGCTTTGATCTTTTAAATTGAGAGAGAATAGAGTGGCTTGATTTCTTGTAAAACTTGTATGAAAAATGATTCTAAATGATCACAATAATTGGGAAAAGGTTTATATAAAATACCCAAAACTTGGAAGCACTTCAAAACTGATTTTGAGAAGTGAAAAATGTATTTTCAAAACCAGTTCTACAGTGTTTAATCGATTAGATACATGCATAATCGATTAGTAATCGATTAAACTGATTCATAATCGATTAACCCCTGTTGAAATCACTTGAAAACTTGTTTTCTCAAAACTAAACCTTTCCTTTCAAACCTTTAAGCCACCTATTGATTTTAGGTAAAGTGAAAACTCAAATTATGATATAATCATGCAATCAAAAGAGATTCACTACCCTCTAAGAAACTCTACCCAAACTCATCAAATAAAAGACTAAGTCTAGAGAGGCAAATGATATTACAATAATAAAACACAAACTAGATCTTCATAAGTCTTCATGAGTTGGCTCTCTCTTCTTCACTTGATGTTTGTTGTTGCTTGTTGAACTTGAAACTTGATCAATATCTTTGTAGCTTGTTCAAAACCTTTTGTCATTATCAAAACATTCTCAATGAAACTTACAATCTCCCCCTTTTTGAAAATGACAAACATGTTTTGAAGTTGTTTGAAGTTATTGACGCTTTAACTATTTGATCACTTGGTGAGACTCTTGCTCCCCCTTAATCAATGCAATTTACATTTGAAATCCAATTGATAGAAGCTTGATTCTCCCCCTATCTTCAACAACTTTGCTCAACCTATACAAAAACAACAAAACAACCCTTTCTCCAAAACAACCATTTCTCCCCCTTTGGCATTATCAAAAAGTAATATATACCAATTGAAATATAAAATGCTTAGCCAAAATAAGAGAAATCACCAATCATTTCTTCACAACATTGATACCAAATAAGAATATTCAACAATATCATTTGTACCAAATTTTACCACTTTGTAGGTCATTCACTTGAGATGCAAATGTAATACCAATTGAAGATGCAAATTTAAGAATAACACTTGTAAGCCCTTTGCTCTTCAATCATACCTACAAAACAATCATGCTTTGCTTTTTGGTATCCAAACGATTTTGGATCCATTTTTGTTAGTTAAGGGAATCTCACCCTTCTTAACCCAAACAAACTTTCCTTTAGGTATACCATGCACTTTAATATAACACACATTTGAAGTATGTCCATGAGTACCACAATAGAAACATGTTGGTGCATTTGAGAAATCAACTTTAGAAAAATCAACAACATTTCTATGAGAATTACTCTTAGCATTAGTATAACCCAAACAAAACTTGTTTGAATTTCCTCTTTGAAAATTTAACAATGTGTGCAATTTAATATCACCACTTGTGAAACTTGCAAGCTTATTTTTCAAAATAGCATTTTCATCTTTAAGCAACTTGCAATTTTCACAATCAACCACAATATTCAATCTAATAGCACAATCACAAGAAGAACTAGCATATATGAGATCAAGGGTTTCATTTTCAAGATTAAGCTCATCAACTTGTTTTTGAAGTTCTAAAATCTCTTTTTGATGTTTCAAAATGAGCTTCTTTCTTTCAATGTTTTTCAAAGCTAGTTTCTTAAATTGTTCATGCATTTCCTCATAAGCATTATATAACAATTCATATTTAGAAGAAATTTCGGATTTAGTATGACTTACATTGCTATCCTCGCTTTGTTCACTTGATTCATCATTTGAACTTTCCTCTTCATTGACTTGAACAAGCAAGTTGAGATTAGCAACTTCTTCATCATCCGACGAACTACTCGATGTGCTTTTCTTCTCTTCTACATCATTATCCCAAACTATATATGCCCTTTTGTGTTTTGAATTTTTCTTGTCTTTCTCCTTCTTCTTGAGATACCTAGAGCATGAGTACTTGAGATGACCGGGTTTTCCACATTCATGGCAAACTACACCTTCTTTTGATGTCTTGGTCTTGTAGTGTGGGGAATCCTTCTCTTTACCTTTGTCTTTGTTCAACCTTCCTTTTCTCCTTAGAAACTTGTCAAACTTCCTTAGTAAAAGTTTCATTTCTTTTTCATCAACATCCGAATCGGAATCTTCACTATCATCATCATCGGAACTCTCTTTCTTATTGTATGATCTATTGACTTTAAGAGCAAGTCCCTTTCTTCCATTGTTCTTATTCGACTCTTCATTGATACTTAAACGTCCAAGCTCCATTTCATGTTCTTGAAGCTTTCCGAAAAGTGTTGCTAGATCCATAGCATTCAAATTCTTAGATTCAACAATAGCCGTTACTTTTGGTTGCCAATTCCTGTCTAAACATCTCAACACTTTGTTAGAAAGTTCACCTTGTAAGAAAGTCTTACCAAGAGCAAGTAAATGGTTAATAATATGAGTAAAACGCTTTTGCATATCATTAATAGATTCATTTGGAAGCATTTGAAACAATTCATAATCACTCATTAAAGCATTCAATCTAGCTCTCCTAACCTCACTATTTCCTTCATGAGTCACTTGTAAAGTGTCCCACATTTCCTTAGCACTAGTACATTGGGAAACTCTAAAGAACTCATCATAGGATAAAGCGGAGGTGATGATATTCTTTGCTTTATAATCATATTGAACTTTCTTTCTATCATCATCCTTCCACTTATCCTCGGGGGTCAATTGTACTACGCCTTCAACTAAGCTAGAGGGGATATGAGGACCTTTTTCAACTACTTTCCAAATTTCACTATCTATGGCTTGGATAAAGATTCTCATTCTAACTTTCCAATAAGCGTATCCCTCACCATTAAAGAGTGGAGGACGACTTATCGAAGCACCTTCACCACCAAAGGGATTCATGGAACCCATTGCGATTTTCTTAAAGGATCTTTACGAAAAAGCTCTTATGCTCGTGTCTTTCGACCGAGCTCTGATACCAATTGAGGAAACCGCAATTGGTGGTTGAAACAACTAAGGAACCCTAGGAGAACACCTAGAAGGGGGGTTGAATAGGTGTAAAAGAAACCTTGAAAGATTTTCGAACGAAACCAATCGAAACAATCAAAACAAATGATTTTTGCAAAGTTGTCAACACTTAATCGATTAAACTGAATTCTAATCGATTAAGATCAGAAAAGTCAAAATGTCTTAATCGATTATGAACTTCCTTAATCGATTAGATCTATCAGAAACTGAAAAATCACTTTTTCAAACGCATACGAAAATCAATCAATCAACACGTAAGATCGGAGATTCAGCGGAAACAATTAACACCTATATTCTTATTAATTACCTAGGTTATGAAAATGATTTTCCCCAACTTAATTTGAACAATTAAGATTCAATTCAATCAATTATGAAAATCAATCTTTCTCTAGGTTTTCAACCAAGAACACAATGAACAACAAGAATGTAAAGAGTAAGGGTTTAGAGATACGACACAGTGATTTATCCTGGTTCACTTTCATCCACTTGAAAGCTACATCCAGTCCCCTCTTCAACCAAGAGAGATTCTTCAATATGAGGAATTAGAGTTCTCAAATTACAAGTAAATGCCTCTCAAGACTCCCTTCTTGATAGCCTACAAGAGATACTCCACACCCTTGCCTTGTAATCCTATTGATATTCTCTCTAATCTAACCTCTACCCCTTGTTGATAATCCACACAACAAGTCTTCACTTGCTTGATGATAATCCACACACCAAGGCTTCACTTTGCTTGATTCACAACCAAGACTTCTTCTTCAATGAATGAACTTGCTTGATGATAATCGACACACCAAGTCTTCTTTGTTGTTGTAGTTGGCTTGCCTCTTGCAAAGATTACAACACAATTGAAAACACAATGACACTCCTATGAATCTCTTCCAATAGCTATGATAAAATCAACATGAGAGATTCTAGAGTTCTTGATCAAAGAATATGAAAATAGAAAAGCTTTGATCTTTTAAATTGAGAGAGAATAGAGTGGCTTGATTTCTTGTAAAACTTGTATGAAAAATGATTCTAAATGATCACAATAATTGGGAAAAGGTTTATATAAAATACCCAAAACTTGGAAGCACTTCAAAACTGATTTTGAGAAGTGAAAAATGTATTTTCAAAACCAGTTCTACAGTGTTTAATCGATTAGATACATGCATAATCGATTAGTAATCGATTAAACTGATTCATAATCGATTAACCCCTGTTGAAATCACTTGAAAACTTGTTTTCTCAAAACTAAACCTTTCCTTTCAAACCTTTAAGCCACCTATTGATTTTAGGTAAAGTGAAAACTCAAATTATGATATAATCATGCAATCAAAAGAGATTCACTACCCTCTAAGAAACTCTACCCAAACTCATCAAATAAAAGACTAAGTCTAGAGAGGCAAATGATATTACAATAATAAAACACAAACTAGATCTTCATAAGTCTTCATGAGTTGGCTCTCTCTTCTTCACTTGATGTTTGTTGTTGCTTGTTGAACTTGAAACTTGATCAATATCTTTGTAGCTTGTTCAAAACCTTTTGTCATTATCAAAACATTCTCAATGAAAGTTACATAAGCTTCATGGCCGAACAAGGTCACTCGAGTGGAAGTCATCGAAAGTTTATCGAGTTGATGAAGCGGTCGAGGATGCCGAGAAGGGAAAGAATGAAACCGAGGAGGCAAGAACAGGTAGAGAAGCCAAGGACGACCATTTCCCTTGTCGGAACTGTTTTGTCAACTTCAATTGTTGAACCCCTCTTGAATATGAGTGATTAGGGCGAAGGCAAGCTGATAGATAATAACAAAGCTGAAGCAAACTTTTACTCCATTGCATAACCAACCCCTTTACTCGATAAAGCCTGAAGAGGCTTGTGCTGAGTTAAGAAGTCCTTTAAGGTGTGAGTTGTTTTCCGCCAATTAGATCGTGTTCATCCAAGCCTCTTTGAGAGACTGTCGGATTCAGATCTGTGTAGGCGAACGTTGAGCGAAGGTTGAATATTTGCGAGTTGTGGGTGTGGAATCAGCATTGTGTGACGTTACAGGATGAGTCGTGCCAAATACATTGTGTGGTTCCTCAGAGATGCTGGGATCCGAATTAGATCACTGGGTGTTGGCATTGCGGACCGTTCTACCATATAGGTAAGGTCGCGATGGTGCGCAAACCAAGGAAAAAATGATCGGCCACCGGTGTGAAGGTCTTGAATTAAGTTGGGTCGTCATACTCGGACTCGAATTAACATAGGTCATCATGCTCGGCTGATCCGATCGTTATGTTTGTACCTTGTTGAAGGCGCTGTAATATTAGATGCCAATCGTGACTGAGTAGTCTAGCACCGATTAATTTGAGGATATCTTTGGCAGTCGGAAGCTCGAAATGGGCCTTTTAGACAAATGGGCCATCATAATCATACCTCGCATGTGTAAACAAAATTAATAATTGGTAATCGTCGTTATTTAACCATTTATTACCATGTATAAAAAATGATAATAACAATTATTGGCAAAGATACGATGTATAATATCGGTATAGAGGTAGTCAAATAATTACAATGTATAAATTAAGATACGATGCCATTGTAGTCAAATAATAATTACAATGATATGTAATGAAATTAAAGGAATACATAAAAACATTAGGAGCATATATCAAAAGCATTGCCTCAAGTAAATTAGCAAGTGTACGTAAAATGCCAAGTACACAAGAGAGTAATATAGGAACGAGAATTCCTTCCCTGAATCGCTGAGGTGAGGAATGTTAGATTGAAGTCTTCTGTTAATCCTTTCCAAATGAGCTCCCTCGTCAGTTGACTTGGCTAGAGAACATGGTGCGAGGTTTCCACAGTCGTCTTATGAAGCCGAGGTAATGCATGGTTCCCGCTATTCTGAATGTATGAGATACCAATAGGGGGACGTTGTCGAGGGTCCGCGCGCAGTTGGCACATGTATTCGAAGTGGGGAACCGAGCACGAGGCTCTCTATACTCGGGGACAAGGTAAGAGGGAAATTTGGCGCGAGGGGTCCTTGCCGTTATCACCATGTTCCGAATAGAGTGACATAATTGTATTCACAGAGCTCGGAAAATAATATGCCCATTGATGAAAATCTTGAATTAAGTTGGGTGGTCTAGTAGCTCGGACCATGTACCTCGTACAGAAAAATTAATTTTAGCGGTTGTCGTTTGACAATTTTCAATAAGGGAATTGCAATAATGAAAATTATTGGCAGGTGGATATAAAATATCATAATGGAAGTAGTGTGATTTAAAAATATCGCACGTAATAAATAGGATAATGAAAATTATTGGAGAGTAAATTCTCGTAAATCCTGCAAGATTGTCTACGAAAAGATGCATGATATATCACGCTATATAAAAATAATAATGATTATGCTATTAATCGTAAATAGCATTAAATAACATTTATTGTCAAGAATATCATATCATGTATCAAGTGAATGAACGTAATTATGTTGAGCAAATACATGTACTCAAATAGCAGCGTCATGATATGAATGATGATGTAACAACATAAATGATGAAAACAGAAAGACTACTTCCCTGGATTCGAGAAAGGCATGAGTCTTGTTTGGCTGATGAGGCGGCTCCTTCTTTGAAGGTGAATATATTTTTTTTTATTTTTTTATTTGGGCCAGTATCTCTTAAGCCCGTATAATATTTTTTTTTTGTTTGGGCCTGTTTGGCCCGTTTAGGTTGGGTCATCTAGATCATTTACTGAATAGCACGGATCATCATACATGTACCTCGCATATGCGCACAGAAATAATAATTAATCAGTTATTGTCGTTCAAGGTTAACAATTTATAACAACAATAATAATAAATAATAAACAACATGTAATCAAAATAATTAGCAAAATTGTAAGATAACTTTGTTGTGCTAATTATAAATCGCATGAGCCAAGTATAAGAGTACTTGAGTTAAATTATTCATGTAGTCAAATAGTGGTATCATGATACAAATTGGGATAACAAAATTATACTAATATAGGAATATAAATGATAAACATTAATAAAAAAGATAACTTCCCTGATCTAGGAATGGGGTATTGAGTTGTTCCTCCGTTTCAGGCTTCATGCTTCAGTTTATTTTTTTTTTTTACTTGGGCCTTAGGCCCATTAGGTCATCTTTGCGTTCTGCAGCAGCAGCAAGCTGCTATGTGTGGCGACGCCAAACAAGGCGTCAGCGAAGGAGCAGCAACAAAGGGCAAACGGACCGCCAGTGCGGAGATCAGCACCGACAGAGCGGCACCGGAGATCGCGGCCGATCGCTCGATGGTGGCATCGTAGGAGCGGTGGCGGTGGCTCTGGGAATCTGCAGCGGTGGCGGTTGGGTCCCTCTTCTTTTCTTCTTCCCCGCTCGACCACGCATCTGAACCGTTGAAGGCAGCGACGTTTATGGCGCGATCACCATGGCACGGAGAAGTAAACAGTGTTCGCTGCCCTGTCAACAATGGTGCAGCGATGTTGGGTGCGGCGGTAGGTACGGCAGCCACGAACAGCATCAGCGGAGTCACATCAACAGAGTAGCGTTAGCAGTGACGACGAGAAGAACCACCATTGCGATGAGGGTACCACCGGGGGCGACGAGAACGGCGATGGGGGTGGCGCAAGTCGTTCGCCACCGAGAGTTCGAGCAACGCCGTGAACTGTAGGCGCGGACTCAAGTCATGTGGTCCCTTTCATCTTCATGCTTGTACGGTTCTGACCATGGCGGTTTGGGTGCTGGTAACGGTGGAGGAACCACGAAGGGCTCGAAGAAACCCCAAGGAGCTCACTCCGGAGAGGCGGTGATGGTATTGAAGAAGCCACCAAGGGCTCGCCTACCCAATAGAGATGGAGATCCAGACGATGAGAACTACCCCCCTTTTTTTTTGGAATGGGAATCGAAGTTTAAAGTTTCCCACAGACGGCGCCAATGTAGTGTCCCGGTATTGATGGAACACCACGATGCGTGTTTGGAGTTGTTGCAGCTGACGAGGGTGACCCCGGTCCTACGTACCCCCAGTGATAAGGGGATCAAGCCACACGTAGTTCTTGAGAGTAGGGATGAGAGAACATACCTTAGCCCCTATAGCATGGCGATACTTATAGGGGAAGTTGTGTTGTGGTGCCTTATGGGCCTGTTCGGCCCAGTAGGGCTGACGTGGCTCTTAGAGGATAAGAAGGATGAGTTATTCACCCTTATCCTGTACTAGAGAGCTCATGCTAATCCGGTAGCGGTAGGATTTATTATTGGTTAACCCTACAAGTAGCAAAATAAAATTAAGGATTAGGGATAGATGAGATATGATTCTTAACCCCCTCTGGCTGCCAAGTTTGAAGGCTACTAAAATACCATGTGCCCTCATGCCACAAATAACAGACTCGGAGCTTTAAGTCGATCTGAAATATGCAGAAAATCCACCAAACTCACTATCACTAAAGGTCCCTCATCAAGATATCTATCAAACCAAATAGAAAGGTTACCATTGCCTAGTCTCACATTATTCAACCCTTCTAGCAAAATATCCATATCATCAATAATACTTCACCAAACGAATGATGATCCCTAAGGAGATTTAGCATCATGAAGCCTTCTATTTCTCAAGTATTTGACAAATAGAAGTTGAACCCACAGCTTATGAGGATCACAAAGCATCTTCCACATAGTTGTGTTATTTGATATAGAATCCCTAACACCCAGGCCACCCAAATACTTATGATTTGTAGCTATTTCCCATTTACCTAATGGATACCACGATCAACACTATGGGATGACCAATGAAAATTATGCACAATCTTATCAATCTCATTGCAAGTGGATTAAGGTAGCCAAAGATCTATATCTCATACACCAGTATCGAGGTGAAAATTGATCGGGTTAGGCTTGGTTTACCTCGCTATTCAGCAGCGATAGCTTCCAAAAAGTCAACCTTCTATTTAGCTTGTCTATGATAGGATCAAAATTGGTCTTGCTAATGTGATCGTTAGGAAGAGGAAATCTAAAATAGGGGCCTAGGTCATTAGCCATACAAATAGAAGATAGACTCCCAATCCGATTATTCTTGGCAGATTGAGTATTATTCGAGCACATGGCCCTCGATTTATGGAGGTTCACTTTGAACCTAGTGGACGTACAAAAGGTGTCAAGAAGATCAAAGACAATCCTAACATGGGAGTTCTTGCCTTACAGGAAAAAAAAAGCATATCATCCACAATAAAGAGATGCCATATCCCTAAGAAATTTCTAGAAATAGAGATAGGCACCCAAGACCTCTCAACCACCTTATGATTAATCATAAGCGCCAATATCTTCATGCAAAGGACAAACAAACAAATAAAGAGATAACGGGTCACTCTATCGCAAGCCTATAATAAGGCAAAAAAGGATCCAATTTAAAATCATTCATAGAATGGAAATGGAGGAAGACCTAACACAAATCATAATTGTAGAATCAAGTCTCCAATGAGGTGGTTATAGTTTTGATGATGACAATATAATTAAATCATGGATTTAAAAGAAGAATTCAAGCTCATCAAGTCAAGAAGATCGAGTGTACCTCTAGCTAGTCATTCTCATATTGTATTAATTGTAATTTTCATTTTTATTTTTATATTGAGAGTGGGTAGTTTATGAGTTAATCTCAGCCTAGGATAAATAATAAAAATGCTTGAAAAGGTTGGGATCACATAAGATCAATACTTGAGAAGAGAATTGAAAATAAATTTGGAAAAACTTAATTTTTACCAACTCTGACCAAAACACTCGAGTGGTCTGCAAAAGACTCGAGTGTTTTGCCTAAAATCAGAGATATAGCCGTTGGTTCAAGTACAAAGACATCACTATCAGAGTTTAACCAAAACACTCGAGTGGATCCAAAAAGACTCGAGTATTTTGGTCCTGACAGCAAATTTTTTAAACGTTAGAAGAGGACAAAAATGAGGTTTTACTTGTTTTTCCTCTCTCATTCCCTCTTACATATACTCTGAAGTTAATTGCCTTTGTACTCAAGGACAAGACAAGCCATAAACACTCTCTTTGCTTATTCTCTCTCAAGTAAACAATTTCTCTCTAACTCAACCTCTCATTCATTGTTATTCTTTGTCTTAAGAGTTAGAGATTGTGCTTAATTTGTGAAGAAATCATTGTTTGTATTTCTCCATACACATTCATAGTCCTTGCTTAAAAATCTTGGTTGGAAACCAAGTGTACCTAAGTGGGTCTTAGGTTCATTCAAGACTTGATAGGTTCTCAAACAAAAGTCTAAGAGGTTCTTAGCTTGGTGGAGCTCTTGAAGGTTTCAAGGATCTTGAGAAGAAGGAGTCGTCATCACCAAATTCAAATTGGGATAGAAATTCAAGAGCTTGGTACACTCTTGGAAGGGTTAGGTTGAGTGAGGCATCTCAATAATCCCTTGTAATATTTCTAACAATTTGATTTTAGTAGACACTCCTAAGGTTCTTAGGGGGACTGGATTAGCTCTCTTTATAGGGAGTGAACCAGTATAAAATTGGTGGTGTCCTCTTTTTATTGCTTTCTTTTCTTTCAAGCAAAAACAAAACCTAAGTTTTCTCAAAAGGGGCTTTTTAATTTGAGTAGTAATTCCGCACCAATTAAGTTGTTTTTAAGTTGTTATAGCTTTATTTAATTGCTTACTACTCTGTTATTTATCTGCTCTGGACTGGTTTTATTCTCATTGATTTAAAGTGCCAATTTTTCAGAAACTGTTTTCTGCACCTCTGCACGATTCACTCGAGTGTTCTTCAGAAGACTCGAGTGTTCATGCCATTTCACTCGAGTATTCTTCAGAAGACTCGAGTGTTTTTGCTCTGTTTCAGAAAAATCTGCACTAAATCAATTATTCCTTAATTACATTCGAAAATTAGTCACTGTTGCCTTCATATTACTATTCACTGCCCCTCTAGTAATTGCTAAGCCCGCTTGTTGGTTTCCAACAATAATAAGTGACACAAAGGCAGTGGGGAAGCCAAATTCCAAGGGAGTAACCTAAAGATAATCCTAGTTAACCCTATTATAGGCTTTCTTCAAATTAATCTTTAAAGCCACTGAGCCAACATGACTCGTAGTTTTGTTCATGAAAAGAAGAAATTCATTAGCACTAGTAGCAATATCAGCTCAGCTATATCCCGACCTGGAAGAAAAAATCTGCTTTGAAAGGGACTAATAAGATCATTCAAGTAAGGGTGCAGCCAATCAACAAAAACTTTAGCAAAAATTTACTGATCTAAAATCCAATAAAGAAGGAGCGTCAACTTTCAGAATCAGAACGATCAAAATCTTGGCTAAAACACTCTGATTGAGGTTTTTCAATTTTTTATAAAGTGTTATAATAACTCTAAATCTCTGTTGTATACTCCCTCCGACTCGAATTATAAGCAACAAAAAACATACTTCTCTTGGTTTAAAATATAAGCAAAATTAACTAACTTTATTAAATTTAGTTTCATTCCCAATGTCACTTTCCTAAAACATCTCTAGAAAATTGTAATCTTAATTAATTTTTGTTTCATTCCCAATACTACTTTCCTAAAATATCTCTATTTTTTATAAATTTTGATAAAATTAAATACAATCAACTAACATTGTAACATCCCTGACTTTAGTCCCAAGTTTAATTAGGAAAAACCTAAGTTAGAATTTATGAAGAAAACCATAGGAAACCATGGGTAGGAGTTAAGAGTAATATCTTAGAGTTAGAATTTGTCAAAATATGAGTTTTGGGCAAGGTGATCGATTACCTTGGGGGGGAAGTAATTACCTTGGGGGGAAGTAATCGATTACAAGCTCTCTGGTAGAACTACTTTGATGTTGAATCAATGATAATCGATTACCTCATGAAAGTAATCGATTACCTTGTGATTTTAATGAAGTAATCGATTGAGTTAATAGTCACATAGGTCCTCGAAAGATACCTGTGGAATCAGTTAGGTCCCTGAAAGATTTGTGGAATCTCTTAAACCCCTCAAAGATCATTTTGGCGTCATATTAGTCCCCCCCCCCCCCATTCAATTTCGTCAGGATGGACCTGATGTAATTCTACGTGGCACGTTAAATGCTTTGTTGGCCCCAATGTGATGTTGGAATGTTAAGAAGGTGCCACGTTTGGGGCAACAAAGCATTTAATGTGTCACATAGGATTCTGTTAGGTCCCTCATGGGGGGACTAATGTGATGCCAAATTGATATTTGGGGGGTTTAAGAGATTCCAAAAATCTTTCAGGGACCTAACAGATTCCAAAATGATCTTTGGGGGGTTTAAGAGATTCCACTAATCTTTCAGGGACCTAACACAGGTATCTTTCGGGGACCTATGT
Source organism: Crotalaria pallida (assembly GCA_037953625.1). Classification (NCBI taxonomy): domain Eukaryota; kingdom Viridiplantae; phylum Streptophyta; class Magnoliopsida; order Fabales; family Fabaceae; genus Crotalaria; species Crotalaria pallida. The sequence continues at coordinate 57,361,811 of CM075654.1, read as the reverse complement.
GACTATTACCTCTAATCGATTACTTGGGGCAGAATAATATATTATCAGCCCTCTGGTGAATCTATTTTGATGTTGCATCAAAGAGATAAGCGATTACCTTAAAGGAGTAATCGATTATCACCTATCAGACATGAAAAAAAAATAATAAAGGAAGAAACGTATTTTTCCGTCCCCTTTTCTCCCTATTTCAGTCTCACGCTCCCTCCCCCGTAGCAAAACTCGACTCTCTCTCTCTCTCTCTCTCTCTCTCTCTCTTCCTCTTCTCCGTCATGATTTTGGAGCTCCCATGGAGGTTTAGGGCTCAAAATCCTTCCCCACCATCATCTCCATTTGTTTCCTTCATCCATCAAACATCAAAACTCTATCATCATCAAGCTTAGCTCCTTCTTTTTTTTGTGGATTCAAACCAAACCCTCCCCAAGCTCTAAACACCACCCAACCACCATCAACCACCCAAAATTCTCCCTTTCAAGCCTTTACCCATGAAATCCATCTTCTCCCTCATGTCTTCATCCTCATCTCCTTCCTTGGTGGCTCTCTCTCTCCTTGAAGCTCTTTCTCTCTCCTAGGGCATCTCTCTCTCCTCCAATCTTGTAGAACGGAGTGGAGATCGGTCAAGAGAGTTGGAATCCAAGTAGATCGGAGGTGGATTCTTGGTTCTTGGAGCTTTGTGTGAGCTCTCTCTTCCTCTAAGGTAAGGGGAGTCTCTTTTCCACACTTTGAGTTAGGGATAGTTAGAGTTTATAATAGGAATTGGGTCTAATAATTAAATTGGGTTGTGGGTGACAAATTAATACTTGATTAGAATTGATTAGGGGTGAGGGTTGTAGATTTGTTTGATTTCGTTATATTGATGGAAATGTTTATGTAAATTCTTTTTGTATGAAATTAAAGTAGGAAGTGAAGAACCCTAGGGAGCTGATTTATTTTAAGCACTCTGAGACATACCTGAGTATGTCGACTGATTTGTTGATATATGATGATTGTCAAGAGTTATTGTCATATGTTGAGAATTTATTATGTTCAATAGGTGCTAAATGTGTGTTATTTTGATTAATGATGGTTTAATAAAGAAATATAAAAGGGTAAAGAAAATGATTGGTTTCAAGAAAGTGGATACAAAACGAAAATAATTCAGGTATGATTTAAAAGATGGTTAAAGGCAAATAAAGTGTGTGATCCATATCTTGTAAGACGTTGTCCGAAGGAGACTGTACGCAACGATGGACGCACTTTCTGGTTGTGGAATTCCAGATCTTGTAAGACGTTGTCCGTAGGAGACTGTACGCATAGATCGCGTAAGACACACATGGTGCGCAGCTGTAAGACGTTGTCCGAAGGAGACTGTACGCAATGATGGATTCACAAGATAATACTAAAAGTTGATGAAAAACTTAAAGATATGAAAAGAGAAAAGAGAATATGAAATCAATGAAAAGAGATGAAAAAGATGTAAGTTTGGAATAAAATAGAAATGCATGAAGTAAAAGAGTTGATGATTGATAAAAGAAAGTTTTTGTCATATATGTGAATTTATTGACAACCTGGAAATCTATGTGTGAGAGGTTGGCATATGAATATGGTAAATTTGTTGATCCATGGTTTGATTTGACTATTATTCTTGAGTTCTTATTATGAGTTATTCACTATCTTTTGATTCACTGTGTTGTGAAAATGTCTCACCCTTAGTGGTTATCATTTTAGGTACTTGTGCAAGAAGCTTGAAGATCGGAGTGACGCAGCGGAAAAATCGAAAGAAAGGAACTCTTGATTATTTTGATTATATTGTAATTGATGGTCCCGATGTTTTGTTGAAACATGCTTTGTAATAAAGAAATTTTTAAGCTCCCTATATTATTTTCAAGCAATAATTGATTTAATTTTTAATTCCAATAAATGAGGTGTTACCTAACATTCTTATTAAGCGTAAAAGTAATTGAATTTTCTTATAATTCGAGCAGGAGGGAGTTTCAATCTACTTAATATAACTTCATAAATTTAGATATAACGATATCAATCATTCGTAATATTCAATGCTCTGTAATTTAGATTGGCACACTTTAATTTTTGTACAAAATGAACTTTAGAGAAGGCATCCTTAAAAAACTGAGTGGCAACACAATTACAGTTATGAATGACCATACTTTTCCAATTAATCCTTAACTGAATTAACCAGGAGAAATGAATTCTCCTTTTACATTACCATCAAAAAAATTAAAAAAATAGTATTTCCCAGCCTAAATTGCTTGAAAAATCTACAGACTTTGATCTTCCGTGTATGAATATGGTTAGCTTATATATTTTCTAAAATTGAGTTAGTTTAATTGAGTTAGTTTAATTATGCAAATATGTTCATTTATACGATTATGCATGTTTCTCTTATGTATTTGAATTTCGTTTTGCAAGGACGATAAAAAATTGCAAAGCATCTAAAAATTAAAGAAACTTTTATTTAATAGTTTGTTATTTTGTTTAACACTTTAACTAATTATTAAATAATTAATTTAATACATTTTGCATTGATCAATTAATTACAATTAAAGTTTTATAATTTTTAAATTTTTTTATTAATTAATTTAAGACTAAAAATTTTATACTCCCTCCGTTCCTTTTTAAGTGTCGTTTTTTGGAGAGTTATTTTGTTTCTTTTTATCTGTCATATTGGGAAATTCAAGAGTGTAATAAATGTTATTTTCCATGTTTGCTCCTATTTAATAAGTCTTGGTTTACGTAAGTAGTGGAGAAAAATTAATGATTATAGAAAGAGAAAGGGTATAGAGGGAAAAAACATAATTAATGTATTGAAAATCTAAGTAATGATTGATTTTCTTAAAGAACGTGTTTTTTTTAAAATATGACATAAAAAGGAACGAAGCGAGTAGTTTTTATTATTTTTTGGAATTGAGAGAGTATATTCAATTTGCATATTTTCCTTGTCTCTTTTTACAACATACCAGTAGTTTCTAACTGTTGACCGCCCATTGCCATTGACATCCAGTCATCATGTTCCAGAAAGCAGAAGTCCACAACGTGGATGCTTGTCTCCACGTGCCACATACTATCCACTAATCCACGCAAAAATCTTCTCTAGAAAGGCTGTTGCAGGCTCGTATTCGAAAAGTTAGGCAACTATTACGTGAGAAATACTCCGTAAGAAGTTGATACTCCTCCGAATCTACTATCCAATGTCTACACCACGTTTGTTCCGTAAAACTTTCCTCACATTTGAGAATTTATAGGTAGATAATCATTATCTCTAATAAAAATTATAATTTAAAATTAAATAAATTATTTAAATTTATTTAATCATTATATATTTGTAGGTAAATAACATTATCTCTAAACCAATATTACAATTTGAAATTAAATTAATTATTTAAATTTATATAATCATTAGCTGTATGTGAAAACATTATCCTCAATTTGTTGAACAAATCATTATCCTCGACAAAAATATTTAAAAAATATTAAAAAATTCAATATATATATATATATATATATAATAGGCTCTCCCATTCAATTTTTAAAATTCTATCTAATTCCAAGAATTCTCTTCTCCAAATTCTTTCTTTTATTTTTATTTTTTCCCTCATTCCTCCACTTAAAGCTCTTAATTTTAATTTTGAGTGTTTGATGAATTACTTATTAGATGATGCATATTTTGTTATACTTATAATTGGCTTTTGCTTATTCCTCTACTTAGAGCTTTTAAGTTTGATTTTTGAGTGTTTCATGAATTACTTATTAGATTATGCATATTTTGTTATACTTTTAATTGACTTTTGCTTAATGTTAATTTCAGGAAGAATTACATCAATGAGTTACTTCAAACAAGAGCATGACCTTAGCAATTTTTTTTTTTTGAAATTTTGGTAAGTTGTTACGCATACTTACTTTGATTATTCTTTGTTGAAAGAATATGCAAATAATTGATCCTTTTCTCTATTCAAATAAGAGAAGGGCTAAGGCTTCTAGGATCATATTTAGTATATATATAAATTCCAATAAAACTTTATTTTTCTACCATATTTTTATGTTATCCCACTATTGTTTAGGTATATAGAGATTAGGCTTATTTTAGAAAATAAACTAAGGGCTCATCTTTGTTGTTGACATATGTCTTCATTTTTTTAATATTAAGATATGATGAGAAGTGTTAAAAAAAAAAAGAAAATAAAAAATAAAGATTAAGATCCAATAAGATATAGATAATCATAAAAAATAATAAAAATATTTAGCTTGAGAAAAGATAAAGATTTTTAGGATTCAATCTTATTATTAACTTGATATAAGATAATTGATTAAAAGGATGAAAATATTTGATTATCATTAATAACAACAAATGTGATAATCATATTTTAAAAAAATACTCATTGTACAAAAAAGAAACTACTTCATCCATCACATAAATATAGAAAAGATCATGTTTAATTCTGATTTAATATTTATTTATCATAATAAATATAATATTATATATAAAAATGTCAATTTTGTGATGTCCTAGACGGTGAGGACCTCCAAGGGTAGGAGAAAACCTCTGAAGGTGCCTCTGTCCAGGGTTGATATGTGATGTTTGGTGGGAGTCCTCAAGTGGCTAAGGGAAGGAGCCAGGAAGTAACCCTAATCACTGGTGTGTGAAGGTGACAATTAGGGTTAGAGGACGTACCTGAGCCCCACGTAGTACGGAGCTACTTATAGGGGGGAGCTGGTTGCCCTAATGGGCTTGCTTTCGGCCCAAGTAGGGCCAGCCTGTACTGAGCTAAGAGTGGATAGGCTGTCCTTGTGGATAAGGTTGTGAGCTGTCCTTGTGGATAAGGTAGTGAGCTGTCCTTGTGGATAAGGAAGGGGGACGTCATCATGTCCTAGGTGTCGGACTTGGGAAGGTGTCGGACCTAGACGTCGGACCTGAGTGGGAACGCGAGGTCGGCCTGTATCTGGCGTCTGTTCGGCCGTTGAGCATTGAGCTCGGCCAAGCGCTCAGAAGGCTTCCTGAAGGGTCCTTAGGTCTTTGGCGAGGAATCTGAGGACCTCGGCTGGGCCGAGTCCACCACATAAGCCCCCCAGCTCGGTCAAGGCTATCCGAGCCTTGTTCCGAGGTTCTGGTTTAGGCTCTTTTCCCAAATCCACCTTATAAGGGCCGAGTCCACCACATAAGCCCCCCAGCTCGGTCAAGGCCATCAGAGCCTTGTTTCGAGGTTCTAGGGAGTTCGGGCGATAAGTTGCCGATATGTTGGATCCAGCTGTCTCTGACGTCCTTTCATTGAGCAGGTTTAACAGTCGTCTACTTGCTAGTACCGAAGTGACGTTTGCTCTTCCGGGATCTGACACGTGTCAAAAATTGCGACCCTCGAGGCGTCACCATCATTGTGACGTTGCTCGAGGTCCCTAATTTCCGCTGCTGTTCGCCACGTGTCTTAATATGCGTGGTTGTTCGCTGGGTTGGGCTTTTTGGGATAGGCCCAGATTTCAAATTTGAGGGGGAAAACGGTTTCCCTTCCCCCTCTACCCCAGAAAACCGCTTCTCCTTCTTACTCTTCCCCTCACTTTCTCTCTCTTCACGCTATTGCCTTTTCTCTCTCTACCAGATATTCTCTCTTCCAAACCGCTCCCCTCTTCCCTCGAAATCGTTTGAAACCGTACCCTTTCCGGCGTCTCTCATTTTCTGTTGCGCTTTCCTTTCTCCCCACCCCCAACAATGGACATTGTTTGATCTTGCAGGCTCTTTCTTCGAATTTTATACTCACCAGGTATGCTCATTTTCCCCTGTCTTCGACTTTGATACTGTCATTTCTTCTTTCTTTACGGTTTTCTGATTTGCATGGTGAGGTATTAGGATTTCTGGTTCTTGGCTTCTGTTTTCATGGCGGTGGAGTTCTCCCGTCGGGTTTTGGGGCTCTGATTTTGAGGGTTAGGGCTGGGGTTTGGGGGTTTTTCTACATTCGGGTGTTTTGATTTTGGGGTTTGTTCCTGGGGTTAGGCCTTCTTTGGGTTAGGCATGTTTTGAGGCTTTTGGAGAGTTTTTGATTCATGTTTTTTGTTTATTTTTCAGAAAATCAAAGGAGTGGATTGGGTTCAGTATGAGTAGGGAATGGTTTAGGAAGTGGGCTGGGGTAGTCTCCCAGTCGTCTAGCAGTAGTGATGAGGAGGACGGCTCTTTCTCCTCGTCCTGTTCCTCAACGGAGGTGGACGAGGCGCTCTGTCGCCAAAGGGAGTATAGGCAGAAATACGAGAGGCGGGTTCTAGAGGTTGATCCTATTGAGGTAGTTTATCCTCGGGATTGGGAGGACAAGAGGGAGTGGATACGACAATACGCCTGGGCCGAGTTTGTTGACGGTAGGGAGCGTGCCGATTTCGAGAGGATGGAGAAAGAGGGAATGTACGAACGAGGGGTACCTGTGGTAGAGGGGAGATGCTCGCCCCTCGGAACTACTTCGAGGGGATTCTCTGGGGGGTTATTTTTCGTAACCCGTAAGACTAATACCGAGCTCCCCTGTTCTTCCACAGGTACCATGCCGCTCCGGAAGTGCGTCCGTCGACCTGAACTTTACCCCACACCTTTCGATGCCGATCAGTATGCGTGGGTTGACGTGGAGCCCAAAGGAATTCAGTCCAGCCTTTGCTCGGAGGATAAGCTTGCCGAGGTAAAGAGGGCCGTGCTGCCTTGCCCAAGGGACACCACCAGAACTTCTTACGAAGTGCTCCCCTGTTCGGCAAATAACAGGATATGCAGCCGAACTGACAATAACTCTTTTTTCTTTTATGCCGATCTGATTCACAATCTTGGCGTGACCCTCCCATTCACTGACCTGGAGATGAGGGTCTTAAACGAGCTCGGACTAGCTCCCTCCCAACTTCATCCTAATACTTGGTCGTTTCTCCGAGCGTTCCAGAAGTACTGCGGAGCCAGACGTTTGGTATGCACAGTTCGATTATTTTTGTGGATGTACAACCCGTTGGTCAGCAATAAGGACGGGGTCACTGGTCGTCTTTGGGTGTCGGCCAAAGCCCGAGCTCATTGTGGGCTGTTCGGCATGTTCTCTGAGTCTTGGAAGCACTTTAAGCCAAGATTTTTTAAATACAAATACATTGGAGCGGGGCTGCCTTGGTTTCGGTCCGAGACGGGGCCGAAGTTCCCTCTGGAGTGGACCTCCGAGTTCTTTAGTCGCCATACCAATACACCTCAAAGGTGGTCGGGTGTAACACTGGATGCCGACGAGTCTGTAACGGCTCACCATTTTCAAACAGAATATCGCGCTCGGAAATTCCAACTTGATGTTGGAGTTTTCATAAAGTGTCATGACAACGAAGTCTTGACGAAGATTGGTAGTTACTTTTGCTCTTGTACTTGTGCATTTTCTTTCAATTCTCTTACACTAATTAATAATATTTTTTTTTTTTACAGAAGAACATTGGTCCGAGATGTCTTGCAGGGCGCTGAAAGCTGCTTTTGAAGCTCGGAGGAAGAAGAAGTCGAGGTTCCTTCTGCCGACGCTGTGTCGTCCGAGGTTTCCGCTGATACGCTATCAGCCGACTCTGGTCCCCTCCATCCTACCCCTCCTGCCGTTATTATTGCTCCTCCTCCTCCTACCTCGTCGAGTCCCAGCACCGAGGTAGCCCTTGTTGTAGATGCGCCGCCCCCAAGTACTGGAACTCAATCAAGGCTGCCCGCAACCCTTACCAAACCATCACTCAAAGACACTCTTGTCAAAATGTCTGGTGCGGAGTGGAAGAAAAAGGCGGAAGAGATGGCTTGCCAATTGAAGAGAGCCACCACCATGTTTAATATGCTGGCCGAGGTGGCTGATGATGTGGCGGACGGTGTTTTGCCTGCTAAGAAAAAAGCTCGGTCGGCTATGGCGGCCGAGGTGGAAGAATGAAGAGTAGCCAAAGTTCAGCTAAAAAAAGTTGTCTGAGGCTGAGGAGGAGCACCGCCGACAAATGGAAGAGCTATGAAAAAGACATGAAGAAGATTTGGCCCAAGCCAAAGCAGATGCGAGGGAGGCTGGTCGGCAGGAGGGCCTTGCCGAGGTGGAAAGGGTTAGGAGTCTGCTGAAGAAGAGGGCTGCCCAAGCTCTTAAGCATAAGGTGGCTGCACATGAGTCTGACTTCGACCTTGAAAGGGTGGCCAGCAAGGTTTTTACCAGTGCGGTTGAGCAGATTCTTCATATGAATCAGGGGCTCCGAATTCGGTACGTCGGCGCATCTGCCGGATTCGGAGTAGAAAATGGAAAGATGGTTGACTATGACAAGGGTGGAGCTGAGGTTGACCTGGACCAGCTTGAGGAGAATCTGCCCAACCCTTTAGTTGAGAGGATGGATGAGGAGTTCGACCCGCGCTCGGTCGTCCTTTCTGACGTTGAAGATGAGGCAGCTTAAGTCCCTTATGCTGGGCGGCTTGTGATTTGTCTATGTCCTTTTATAACATGTTTGACAATGTGGAATTCTGTTTAGCTTATTGTACAACGTTTCTTTTTATTGCAAGTTTAGCGCAGTTTTGGCCTGTTGCGTGTTGTCGTATTTATGCAAGTTTTTACTCTAACTCGTTGCACATGTACTATGTCCGCGGTTGTTGTTATGCAAGCCTCTTCTTCAACTCGTTGCGTGAGCGCGAGTTTTTCTCAACCAGCTTGTTGCATGTTTATTCGTTCGACCTCGGGTTCGAACCACGATTGATTAGGTGGCCGTCAGGAAGTTTTTTAAGAAAGGATGCAAGTGTTTGACACTTGTTGCATGCTGGAACTTTTATGCAAGTTCTTGCTTTAACTTGTCGCATATATATGGCATCCGAGGTCTTTTTATAAGTAAAACTATTTTTGAGAATACGAGTCGTTTGCCAACTTGTTGTATTTCGGCCTGATCGGACCTAAGAGAACTTGTACTCAATCATTGGTGTTTGAAATAGTATATTAATAGATCGGACGACTCAGTAAGTGCAGTAATCTTATAAGTGTTCCTCTGAATAAAGGTACTGTATATAAGTGCACACGGTAGGGAACTCGGATCTACCCACCTTAGCCGAGGTGGGTGTCCTCGGCCCCGATGTAAAAGAGAGTGCTGAGTGAAGTTATGTGAAAACATTTCACAACAGTTTGTTCTTTATCGGGTGTCCCTTGTACACTGTGCATATGAGCCGATCTTATGTGGAAGACGTTGGTTGTGCATAGCGCATTGCAACATTTAGGTGGCTAGTGCTAAATGAGAAGCTAGTACGTACGTATATAAAACTGTTGCACTTGAGTATGAGCAAGTTTGTACTTTTCATTAATTGTAGTCATGAGTACATTGCTTTTTCTTTTGAAAGGTGAATATCTCACAATGGAAATTGAAAAACATGAATAGTATTTGAAGGAAACAAAAATAACAAAAGGAAGTTGGACTTGAACTCCTCAGATGAGGATGCTGACGGCTGCCAAAATATCTGAGGTAAACCTATTTGAACAGGTTCTCAGTGTTTTGAAGTTTTTTGGGAATCCTTGAGTTCGGTAATTACCCATAGTATGTTTCTAGAACGCCTCTGTTGGGGCTTATCGATCTCGAGCTCAGTTCCCGCTTTTCTAGCCGTTAGGGCCGATGTCTGATCCTCGGGGCGCGAGGTGATTGGACTCAGAAGACCCTGGTTGCTTTGCTTTCTTGTCATGGTCGGCTGGCTCTTTCATCGCTATCCTCTTCGGACCAGGGGCGTCTTGTCAGATTTCCTTGTTATGGTCCTCCGAGGTGAGCTGATAGGAAAGGCTGCCGAGATTGTTGGTAATGTTGAAAAGTGAGGGCATTCCCATCTTGAAGAACCTGAGCTTGAGGGTCTGAAAAGCTCGGCTGAAGACATGGGAAAGAAGGTCACCTCGGCCCTCAATTCGGAGATGTACCGAACGGAGGGCGGGGTTAGTGAGAACTAGATGAAAGAGAAAATTCTCCCCGTGCAGGGAGTAGGAGAGGACTGAAGGAGAGAAAAGATTTCCTTTGACTGCATTTTGGATTTTTTGGAGGGGTTTGTCATTCATGATAGCATCTTTGCTTGGGGGAGAGGTGACGGGGGGAATTATCACCCGCTCTTCACGAGGAGAGGATATATGAATATCTCGTTCAGACTGGAATTCAGCCAATAAGACTCTTCCCTTGGACAGTGTCGGATCGGTGAACTCTTTTTGCTTCTTTTTTCCCTCCCGTAGGCTCGCATTGTAGCAGAGCCGGGCCTTCACTTGGTCAACTTTTACCGTAACAACCTTATCATCTGATCCGACAAACTTCATTGCCAAGTGCACTGTTGAGACTACTGCCTCAAACGCTTGTAGGCAAGTTCGTCCCAGTATTACATTGTACGGGGAGTCGGAGTCAACCACCAGAAATTTGATGATCTCTGTTCGGGCCGAAGGCTGGTTGCCTAAGGTCACCGGGAGATGAATGGCTCCTAGGGGGCGGATTGCCTCACCTGTGAAGCTGATGAGATTACCTTCAAATCCTACGAGGTCAGCAGACCTCAACTTCAAAGCTTGGAAAGTATGCAGAAAGAGAATGTCGGCCGAACTCCCTTGGTCAACGAAGACTCGGGCGACCTCAAAATTGCCAATTAACGCCGTAATCACCATAGGATCGTTGTGATCTGGGATGACGTTTTCCATATCCTGGTCGGAAAAGATAATGGGAACATTCCAAGAAGGCTTTTTGCAGACGGGTTTGTGATGAACTGCCAAAACCTGGTTGATGTATCTTTTCCTTCCCGCCCTCATCTCACCGCCGCCAGCGAAACCTCCCGAGATGGTTTCTACTCGGAAGTTTTCTGGCGACTTATCCAGGTCTTGAACCACGACCATGTTCACCCGTGATGGCTCCTCTTCCTTCTTCTCTGGGGACGGGTCGACTTTAGCTTTTCCTTTATCATTGTCCGGGCTGCGAGACCTTCTCCGACCTCGTCTTTCCACTGCCTCCCGGACATATTGCTGTAGCTTGCCTCTTCTTACCATATCCTCAATGACATCCCGGAGCCATGTGCATTGATCGGTATGGTGGCCGTACCCGTCGTGAAAATTGCAGTATTTGGACTTGTCTCTGACATAGTTTTGATTTCTGAGAAAGGGGGGCGGGGTACACTCCTAAGTTTGGTCTGCATGGTCTCTCTCCAGACTTGAGACCGCGGGACCGTTAGGGGGGTGTAAGAGTCATATTTGGTGATGTACGGACGTCGGCGGTCCTCTTGTTGAGAGCGACCTCGGTCTCCCTGATATGTTCTTCCTCCTCTTTCATCCCTGTTGCCGCGAGGACGACCTCGGGGCAGGGCATTCTGCGAGGTGGCCTGAGCGTTTTCTAGCCTGCTCGACTGTCCCTTGCTGAATTCTTCAAGATTGATGTACTTGTTTGATCTCTGTCTCAGTTCGGCCATGTCCCTTGGTGGCTTTCTAATAAGTGAATCTTTGAAGCCTCCTTCGGCCAATCCTTGGGTCAAAAGGAGGACAGCCACCTCGGGAGACAGATTTGGGACCGAACTGGACTCGCTGTGAAACCTGTGCAAGTATGCACGTAAGGATTCTTCTAACTTCTGGGTTACTGTCGCCAGCGTGTGGTCCGATCTGGGTTGCACACAGCTAGCAGTGTACTTGTTGAGGAAAACGCGCTTCATTTCTGCCCAGTTGTTGACAGAGTTTTTGGGAAGCGTTGAATACCACCGAAGGACTGGGGCCTGGAGGGTCATGGAGAAAGCTCGGCATTTGAGCCGATCTCCTCCTCCGTGAAAGTTCACGGCTCCCTCGTAGGAAAGGACATGTTCCTGAGGGTCTGTAAGGCCATTGTATCTGGGGATGTTACTGGGCCCTAGGTACCCAGGTGGTGGTTCATAGGCCATGACGGCAAGAGTGAAGGGGTGCCCAGGGTGGGAATCATCCAGCTCAGGTTGTTGCTGGTCGGGGGGTGGTGTAAGTTGTGTGACAGTCGTGTGTGGTGTTGCAAAGGTTTGTGGAGTTAACGGAGGTTGTGGTGGAAGAGGTGGTGGAGGGGGTGGTGGAGGGAACTCGTTCGGGGCCGAAGCTTGAACAGCAGCTCGTTCAGCTAAACGTTGCATGGCAACTTGTTGGAGATCTGCAATAGCTTTACCTTGTTGCTCTATGATTCTCATCTGCTGTCTCATCAAGGATAAGAGTTCAGCATCCCGAGAGAGCGTAGACTGTCGAGAGTGGGAACGGTGTGTTGTACTGACTGAGTGAGCACGTTCGTCGCGGTGGCGGTGCTGTTTAGTGTTGGTTTCTCCGAGCTCAGAGCGTAGCTGCACGCGCCGACCTCTGCCAGGAAGCTGGGTTGGATTTGCGGTGTCTCCCGTGTGGATGATGTAGGATCCACTGTGGGTATGGGTGAATTCTGGTGGAGGAGGTGGCGGTGGAAACGGAGGTGATGGCGGGGGAGGAGGTGGAGGTGGTGGAGGGGGTGGTGGTGAGGACCTCGCTGCCCTATTAGCTTCCAGGTGCAGGCGCAGGTCCTCAGTCGACGGCACCCTTCTTGGACGCCCCCTCCTCCTCCTCTGGACTGGCTGTTCTTCAGACATGGTAAAATCTTCTGGGTGGGGGTGAAGTTTATCTGTTCCCCACAGACGGAGCCAATGTGATGTCCTAGACGGTGAGGACCTCCAAGGGTAGGAGAAAACCTCTGAAGGTGCCTCTGTCCAGGGTTGATATGTGATGTTTGGTGGGAGTCCTCAAGTGACTAAGGGAAGGAGCCAGGAAGTAACCCTAATCACTGGTGTGTGAAGGTGACAATTAGGGTTAGAGGACGTACCTGAGGCCCACGTAGTACGGAGCTACTTATAGGGGGGAGCTGGTTGCCCTAATGGGCTTGCTTTAGGCCCAAGTAGGGCCAGCCTGTACTGAGCTAAGAGTGGATAGGCTGTCCTTGTGGATAAGGTTGTGAGCTGTCCTTGTGGATAAGGTAGTGAGATGTCCTTGTGGATAAGGAAGGGGGACGTCATCATGTCCTAGGTGTCGGACTTGGGAAGGTGTCGGACCTAGACGTCGGACCTGAGTGGGAACACGAGGTCGGCCTGTATCTGGCGTCTGTTCGGCCGTTGAGCATTGAGCTCGGCCAAGCGCTCAGAAGGCTTCCTGAAGGGTCCTTAGGTCTTTGGCGAGGAATCTGAGGACCTCAGCTGGGCCGAGTCCACCACATAAGCCCCCCAGCTCGGTCAAGGCTATCCGAGCCTTGTTCCGAGGTTCTGGTTTAGGCTCTTTTCCCAAATCCACCTTATAAGGGCCGAGTCCACCACAAATTTATCCATAAAATAAATAAGGAATATCTCATATAAAAAGTAAGTACAAAATTTATCAACTAGATAATTTAGATTAATTTTTAAAAGTATAGGGTTTGGTTTGAACTCCTACATTTTTGTATCTGTTGTTGTTTAATAATAATATTTACTTTATAATAAAAATAATAATAAAATTTAATTTAAAATTTTTAATATAAAAAAAATTAAAATATCAATAACCCGTGCATTGCACGGGGGAAGAGCTAGTACTTATATAAAAACATCCCTTTTCGAGGCACCACGTTTATTCGCTTAAGAAATACTCGCACCAGAGTATTTGTAGGTAGATAATATCGTTTTTAATCAATTTATAATTTAAAATACATAAATTATCTGTTCAAAATTAATATTTAAAATTAAATAAATTATCTATGTGTGGAATATGTTGAATCATTATCCTCATTTTGTTAAAAAAAATCATTATCCTCAAAAAGATCGATAAACACAAAGAGATAATGTTTAAGCATTATTTGTATGTGAAATCATTATCCTCAGTTTGTTGAAAAAAAAGTAATAATTATCCCAAAAAAAATATTTTAAAAAAAATCACTATATATAACATGATTTCACCTTCATTCTTTACCTTTGTTTCACCTTCATATTTCTCTACTTCCAAGAATTCTCTAATTTTATTCTTTCGTATTTTATGTTCCTAATTATTTATTTCTTATTTTATAATTGATTTTTTTTGTGTGTTTTTGCCATATATTCTTATTTATTGTCATGTTATATGTTGTCTGTTACAACTTACAATATTTGACTGAAAATTGGTAATGTGTAGGATGGAGATAGATTTTGGCATATGCCTGAATGCTGCATTCGTGACAACACGATTAAGTACCTTTGCGTTCCTGATGAGGTGTGTCGTGGTGGTTCAATCCTTTTTTTTTTCTTATGTCTTTCGATGAATAAGTTTATATTATTATTTGGCCATGTAAATCCTGGTAATAATTTATATATTCACGCAGTAATTATTAGAAGATGTACCGCATATGTTTGTTAAATTGTCTGTGTCAATTGAAGATCCAAAAGAGTGTGAATTGTAACATAAGGAAAGTCACTCAGAAATCCCAAACTGTTCAGCATGAAGTTGTAGTTTCTTTTATAATTAATTTTTTTATTTTATTTATTGTAACATATCAAAATAAATTTTATTTATTATAATAGATCAAAATACAAGTAAGTCTCTGGATTTATAATTGAATGTCATAAAGATAGTGTGGCATTGGGGTGCATAAAACAGTACAAGTAAATCAAACATAAATTTCACACAGCGAATTAGAAGGAAAATGCGTGTCAAATTTAATAGGACCCAAATTTATTTTATGAAAATAACTAGATGAACAACAACAACATTAAAAAAAACATTATCTAAATGCATATTAAAAGATAACAACAACATTAAAAAAAACAAACTACAGACCCAAAGATAAAAACAACTAAATTCAATTTAAATTTATTCTTACTTTTTCTGTAACCACTTTATCTAAATGTATTATCGAGATAAATTTATTTTTTTTATCACAATAATTATGAAAAAATAATAATTAATATAAAAAGTGTTATATTAAAAAACCGAGGGATTAATCTATAAAAAAAACTTAAGGATTATTTTGTTAGGATATTCGGGAATAAAATTTTTTGATGCTATCCACAAATTACAAAAAGGAGATAGATTCAATACTTATAAAACATATAACAAAAAGAATTTGCATGTCTCATCTAGAAATTTCCACGTAATCCATGGAGAGATCATAAATCTGTATAGGTTGATGGGTTTGGAGTACACATCATAGCTCATAAACTTCCCTTAATATTTGGCACAATACGTCAACTCTAAAGCTAAACTACAAAAAAAGTATATATATTTAAAATTTAAATGATAATTATAATAAAAAAATATAAGGTAGATTATCTTATAAAAATGACAAATTTTTTTACATAATTTTATATTATTTATTATTATGAGCTCATTTTTTTATTTTACCTGAGACAATTTTTAAACCAAACAATATTTTATCAGTATTGCAATATCGAAATTGAGAATATTCCAATATTTTTTTTATATGATTAAATATAATGATTATCATTTTGTAAAAAGTTTGCAATGGATAAATACTTTATTTGTTATGATCTCTACAAAAAAAACTGTAACAGATTAAAAACAAAGGTACATACATTTCAAAAATTTAAAAAAAAATAATTCAAGATGATTAGAACAATTAGGATAAAGATTTTTTAGGATCAAATCTTATGATTAATTTGAGATACGATAAACGATGAAAAATATCAAAATATTTAAATATGAATAATAATAATAATAATAACAAATGTGATAATCATATTAAAAAGATGATAATTTATATTAAAAAAAATACTAAATTATCATGTCCCATGAAATAGGAAATATTTTGATTTATCCTTAAATATATTCATAATACCATCAAACAAAAAAATATTAAAAAAAAAGTTTAATTTTGATTTCACTCCAATTAATCATAATATCATAATAAACGTAATAATGTTATATAAAAAGTGTTATTTCATCGATCAATTAAATAAGAAATACATTAATTTAATACTCATCTATACATAAACAAATATAATATTAAAAATATATAAAAAAAAGCAGTCATTATATTCCTTATAAAATGCAATGTGTTAATTAATCAAGACAGTCAAGAATAACAAGTTCAATGTCATCTTCATGTCTTTTGAAATACAAAATATTTTAATTTATCCTTAAATTTACTTATAATACCACCAAACAAAAAAGATGAAAATATTTAAATATGATTTACTTTTGATTCTTTAAAATAAAATTGATAATCATATAAAAATATTAATTTATCTATTAAATAAATAAGGAAGATATCAGATAAAAAGTGTTACTTTTTATTTACACAAGAAAGTACAATATTTCTCAACAAACTCATTTAAATTATTTTTTTTAAGTGTAGTGTTTGATTTAAGTCTCTGTCTTTTTGTATAATTTTTTTTATTGTTGTGTAATAATAATCTTTACTTTAAAATATTTATAAATTATCAATAACCGCAATGCACGGGGTGAGAGCTAGTTTTATAATAAGGGTCTTGCTAACAAGTGTTCTTAAGGTTCTTATGCTTAGAAAAACAA
The DNA here is from genome assembly GCA_037953625.1 of Crotalaria pallida. Lineage (NCBI taxonomy): Eukaryota > Viridiplantae > Streptophyta > Magnoliopsida > Fabales > Fabaceae > Crotalaria > Crotalaria pallida. Next base: position 57,345,393 of record CM075654.1, on the reverse strand, counting down.
TCATCAATGCACATTACTTCGTGTCTCGAGAATCTAAAAAAATCAATTTTCAATGGTTATTTACTACATTTAGCTTCTTAACAAGTGTACCAAGGCAGACCCGGTCCTAACCTATCTTGGCCCTAGGGCAAAATTTTTTTTGGGGCCGTACTAAAAAAATTTATTAAAATTAAATCAATTAAAACACTATATATTTATATATTTAATTAATTAAAACAATGATAACAATCAATAATAAAATAGGTATTATATAAAATAGAGTTGAAATAAAATAAAAAAATTTATTAATTAAATAGGTAACTAAATTGTTTTCATGTTACTTCTTCCGTCTTTGTATATAATATCATTTTGGTTGAATTCTCGTTCAATTCATACTAAAGTTGGTTAATTTAGTTAATTGTATTGAAAATGTGAATATTTGAAATTTTTTTTTCCAAAACTATACTTATAAGTATTATTGAGAATCTAAAAATTGTTGAGAAAATATGGGTGTTTATGGAAAAAAGTACTTAATTGTTATTGAAAATTTGTATTAGGTCTTATAAATAAGGACAAAATAAAATTCTCAAAATGTTGTTGTATTTAGGGACAAAGGGAGTAAGTTATAAAAATAAATTTCATAAGTTAACCTATTTATAAGTCAAGTGAGCAACTAAAAAAATAAATTAAAATATTATGCTAAACTATTAATAATTGAAAGATAAAAAATATGCAACTATTAATTTTTTTAAGTATAAGTACTATTAAAAAAATTTATGGGGCCCCTAAAATTTTTGGGCCCTGGGCGGTGGCCCTCATTGCCCACCCCTAGGGTCGGGCCTGTACCAAGGGCACTTGGTAGCATTTTCCTTATAATAAATCATCTTTTAAAGATTTTTTTATTTTTTATACATCATTTATTATTTTTTTATTTTTTTGTTCTTATTAAATATTTTAATTATTTATTTTTTATTCAATAATAAGTGTAAATTTTCGAAGAAAAATTGAGAGTAAAATTATAATATTACAATATATTCTCGTGAAATTCATCAAATTAACAACTTTTTTTTTGTTCTTACTAACTACTTTGCTTAGTATGCGTAATTCGATTAAATATATCATATAATAAAGATCGATGAAAATATATTGATTCACAAATAAATATAAATATTTCTTTACAAGTTAAGGAGATAAACGTGTTTTTAATCTTGTCGGTTTTGTTCACCGATTAAGTATACCCATGTAAGGGCACCCTTTAACATTTGTTTGGGTGTATTGTTTAAGAAATACGTCAAGGGAAAACTTTTATTGGAAGTAAAAGTCCACCATTCCTCGATGTTTTAAATTCAACATTTTTCAAGATAAAATTACTTTTTTAGTTCTTTAACCAATGCTCTAAGGTCATTTTTTAGCATTTTCCTAAGCAAGATTAGGGTTCGATCTTAGCATTGACCAATAATCCTCTCTAATAAAAACATGATTGAGAGACTCAAATAAAAAGGTATACATGCAAACTTAAACACAAGATTTTGACGTTTGTTATGTTTTAAATTAAAAAAAAATAAAAGAACATAAAATACAAGTATCACAATCTTACGTGTGAGTTTGTATGTAGGTCTCCCTATATAGGTCTCAAAACCATTTTTCTAAAAGCATTTACAATTTTGTGATGAATTAATTACTCCTTCCGTCACATAAATTATATTCATTTAGATTTTTTATATTGTCTCATAGTTATGTTCTTTTAGAAACTCAATGCTCTTTTAGTCATTTATAGTTCTTTTTCCAAGTATATCTTTATCTATTGCGTTCTCTTTTTCACCACTTATTTCTTCAACTCTCTTCAATATATATTCATACATTTATTATTACTCTCTCCTATTATTAATTTAGGGTAGTTTAGTCAAAATATACCAAATTTTTACGTCATTTATTCATTTCTTAATCTATACTCCCTCCAGCTTGAAATATAAGGAAAAAAACATACTTCTTTAGATTTAAAATATAAGCAATACTAATCAACTTTTTTAAAACTATTCAACTAATCAATTATTACTTTCCTGAAACATCATTAGAAAATTGTTATCTTATTTAATTTGTTTCATTTACAATGCAACTTTCCTAAAATACCTCTATTTTTTTTTATAAATTTTAGAAAATTAAATGTAATCAACTAACCTCCTTAATACGCATAAAATTAGTTACTTTAATTTTGCTTATAATTCAAGCCGAATGGAGTGTGCAATAACCTAAATAAACTTAATTTATGGAACGGAGAGAGTATATAGTTATACTAATGAATACCCTGATTTATTACCAAAAATAAGTTAGTCATGTTTTTTTTTTTTTTTTTAATTTTCCTGTGTACACCAAGGATATCTCTCAGCCGACAGCCGAAGACTGATCCCCTCCAAGGCGTAGAGATCACCGAAGTGGGTTTTGCTCCCTAGTCATGTTTTTCATCAATAAATAAATGTGTTTATTTAATAAAGATCATTTCTCTATTTTCCTTCTTTAAATCCAGGAGGATTCTTTTTTGAAAATTCAATTCTTAAAATTGTGACGTATAATTTTAGAAACGATTTGTAATAATTCTTTAGCTAGTAATCTCTGGTCTCATGACTTATATTCATTTAATTATTTTATTTTGTTTTCTAAGTTATGTATTTTTAGAAAATCAATATTTTTTTATAATTTTTTTCATGTATAACCTTATTTATTACATTCTTTTTTCATCATTCATTTCTCCAACTCTCTTCAATATAATCTTCATACATTTATTATTACTATCTTTTATATTATTAAATGAAGGTAATTTAGTCAAAATATATCAAATTCTTACATCATTTACGCATTTCTTAATTTATGTACAAGAACCTAAAACAATATAACTTATAGGATGAAGAGAGTAATAAAGATAAATAACATTTTATGAATAATATTGAAGAACACATTTTATTTTATTTTTCATCATTCATTTTATTTTATTTTTTGTGGCCCAACTAATCCACCTCAGTTCTGCGAAGTGTGCGAGTCTTTGACTCAACGGTATGGATCCTCCCTAGGAATTGTTGTATCACTGGGACTCGAGCCTTTGACCTTGAAGTCCCTAAGCGCTCAGCCAATTTCCACTAGGCCAATCAACTTGGATGAAGAACAAATTTCGAATATAATATAATTGACGGTATAATTATTATCCATTATTATTTTTATCTTCTATAGTTCTATGCTTTCGATTTTCCGACTTTCCCTATAGTTAGAGTTTTTTTTAGGAATATATTAGAATTTTGAAATCATATTAGATAGAGAGAAGAGAAATCACTTTGAGATCAGAGAAATGAGCGAATTAAAAATTTAGTATTAGAGCATTTCTTCCAAGTTCTTGTAAATTGGAGAGTGTGAATTAATCTTGTTTTATTAATGAAGTTAAGTGAACAACAATTTAAATGATTTGATATCATGTCTTTACTATACCCAAAACATTAAGGTATTAAGGTTCATGAGTTTTCCACTTATATGTTGTTCAACTTACCATGTTCTAGTCAATGTGAGATTAACTTATTATGTCTTTTTTAACATAATAGACGGGCAACGGTCCAAGATAAAAACAAATTACATGTCTCTATCAAAGAGACTACTTGTCAGCAACAAAGCCCAACACAGTTGGTAGATAGCGGGTTCCTTAAGCATGATGTCAGGGGTTTGATCCCTGCTGTGGGCATGAAAAAGGCTTTGTTGGTAGAGGCAAAACTCACTTCGATGATCTCTACGCCTCGGAAGGGATTAGTCTTCGGCTAACGGCTTGGGGATACCCTTGATATAAAAAGAAAAATAATAAATAAAGAGACTACCTGTCCTATCAGCTAACAGCAACAAATTAATAAAAGGCGGAACTACATCAAAAATTTTCATGGACACCATTAAGGAGCAGTGACTATGTTTAGCTAAACAATCAGCAGCAACATTTACTTCTCTATATCCATGAGCCCATAATTCAACACCATCCTGGGTGAGGCGTTCGATTTTTCTAACTAAAGGAGCACATCTATGAGTAGGAATGCATCCTTCCTGGAAGAAACAAATAGCCACCTAAAAATCAGACTCCATCACCACTCTACAAAATTCTCTCCCAAAAACTAGACGCAAACCATGAAAAATAGTAATCCATAATTTCACATGAATAATAGAACAATTATCAAAAGTGAATATTCAAGCAAAATCGTGTTACCATTATTATTCCACTAGCAGAGTAACTGAAATTTGGCATAATGGTTAATTGTACACTTTCTGCAGCACAATTCACATGTACTGTACATGGGACTATATATTCTAGCATGCTCTCATGTTTGATTTAATTTTGTTGAAGGGTAAAATTTATTTTAATTATTTCTATATATTCCAAAAGGAATTGTTTTTCGTTATCGGCCGTATAACCATTGGCATAAAAAAAATGAAATAAAATCTATTTATGTAAAAAATTTATTTTGTCTTCTATTTAAAAAAATACAACATAATATCAATAAGATCAAATATAATTAGTAAATAGTTAAATTCTTTTTTGATCTGCATATACAAGATAATTGTGAAACTACTTACAAATAGAATGAAGGCAATCATGAACACTTTAATTTTTTAGAACTAGTGTGTTTTTATTGCTAGGAGACAAACTCTTGATGGGGTGCTTATTTTGAATGAAGTGATAGATCTCACGCTACTAGATTTAACAAAGAATGTTTCATTATGAAGGTTGACTTCGAACTAGCTTACGACTCTATTAGTCGATCTTTCTTAATGTATATGCTTCGAAGGTTCGACTTTTCTTCTTCCTTCATCAGGTGGATCAAAGATTGTGTCCTTTCTGGTTCGTTATCTGATCTTGTTAATGGTAACCCAACTATTGAAGTTAATATTCGAAGAGGTTTGAAGCAAGGTGATGATCCATTGGCTCCCTTCCTTTTCTTGTTAGTTGCCGAGGGCCTTACAGGTCTTATGAAAAAAGCAGTTAATTGTCAATTATTCTCCCCTTATTCATTTGGGAGAGCTGGTCCTCAAGTCTCATTATTGCAATTTGCTGATGATACTAGATTGGTGGGTGATGGTTCTCGGAGTAATGTCTTGACTTTGAAAGTTGCTCTTAGAAGCTTTGACCTTGTGTCAGCTTTGAAGATAAACTATTAAAAGATCATAGTATTCGGTATCAATATTCCTCTTTCCTTCATGGCGGTGGCTTCCTCATGTTTGAATTGCTCCCAAGGATCATTTCCGTTCAAATATCGTGCTCTTCCCAATGGTTCCAGTCCTAAATCCATGAACTGTTGAAAGCCTGTTATTGATACTATGAATTCTCATCTATCATTATGGAAAGGGAAACATCTTCCCCTTGGAGGTAGAATTACTCTTATAAACTCGGTTCTAAATAGCTTGCCTATTTATTATTTATCCTATTTTAAAATGCCTAAGAAAGTATAGAAGACAATGGTTGGTATCCAAAGGAATTTCCTTTGGGGTGGGAACGCTGAAAGTAGAAAAATTGTTTGGGTGAACTGGGACCTAGTTTGTAGGCCAAAAAAGGATTAGGGGATTAGGGTTCAAAAATCTCAATTTGTTTAATTTATCCCTGCTTGCAAAATGAAGATGGAGCTGATACAAAATTGTGAGTCCCTATGGATCAAGGTTTTTCGGGCTCGCCAGTAACTTTTATGTCAAAAAAGAAAAAAAAAATTGCTAAAGCTTCTATTTGGTGGAAAGACTTGTGCTATAGTGGCAAACTTGAAGGTTTTGAGGATTGGTTTTCTACGGGCCTATCTAAGAAGCTTGGGTGTGGTGATAAAATTTTATTCGGGGAGGATAAATGATGAGTAGCCTTCTCTTTTAAAGATGTTTATCCTTCTCTATAGGCTTTATCATATCATTGAATAAAAAGGCTTTGGCTGGTCAACGATGTTGGCTTTTGGCAGGATGGTATGTGGTCTTGGGGTCCTCTTTGGTGTCGTAAACCTCATGATTGGGAGATGGAGGAATACAATTACTTTATAGACACTTTGGTTGATGTTGTCCTAGATCCTACTTGCTAGCATGGATGTTTTCTGTTGGGATCCAGATGATCCTAATTCTAATGTAATTCTGCTTATGATTTCTATTAATTGTACTGCACCATTACCCCAAGATCATAATGCCTTGAAACAATTATGGTCTATCAATATTCCTACCAAGATTCAAGCATTTGGGTGGCAACTGTTACTAAATAGATTGCCTACAGTTGATAACTTAATGAAGCGTGGGCTTCAATTCTCGGATCCTTGTTCTTTTCGTGGCTATGATCAGGAATCTGCATCTCATCTTTTTTACTCATGTGTATTCTCTAACCAGATTTGGCATCATATTTTCTCTTTGATTCAGGTTAGCCCACTCACATCTGAGTCTCCAATTAATCATTTCTCGAAGTTTGGCAGTCTCTTTGGTTCTAAAAAAGATAAGAATTACGGTCTTGCTATTTGGTTAAGTGTGTGCTGGAATATTTGACTTTTTAGAAATGGTGTTCTTTTCTCAAATTCTGCTCTTGGTTTGACTTCTGCTCTTGATGAGATTAAGGTTATGACTTGGGTTTTGGTTAAATCTTTCTCGGATAGGATAATTTCGTTTTCTGACTGGTGTATGAATCCTATGAATTGTATTGTCACCTTGTAATCCCTTTAAGATTGGTGTATTAGTGGCTGTGCTTGCTAGGATTTGCAATACTTTTTTTCCTTGCTTAGGATTTTTCCCATTGGGTATTTCCTATCAAGGTTTTTAAGGAGGTAGAGATTCTAGCATTGCTTTGGTAGACTTTGTTGGCGTCATTGGTTAGGTTGGTGGTTTTGAGTTGTATTTTTTCTTCACTTTCTCGTGTAGTGGAACTCATTTGTAATGCTTCTTTATCTTTATTGAGCACATGATTGTATACTCATGTTCAAACCCTTCATAGAATGTGGGGCTCATGTATACAATAATGCTTTTTTAAATCCTTTGTGTTGTAATAATATTTTTTTGCTTATAAAAAAATAATTAAATTCTTTAAATATGACATTAGGATTTTATTATTATTATCATGTGTATGAAAAATAATATATAAGATAACTTTAGTGAAAAAGAAGGGTATAGCCTAGTAAAAGAGCGAAAAGTCATTTAGAAAGAGAGGCTCTCAATCCCGTTTCACCGGGGGAGTCATCTCATATAGAAAGAAAAGAGAAAGAAGAGGCCCCGACTGATTCTATCATAGAGGCCAACGATAGACAATAACTCCCCCCTCCCTCCCCGAACACAGCTTACAACTTTCATTGTACTGTGCTCTCCAAAGAGCAACTCTTGTGGAGAACCGGGAACGGAGAGCTTCCAACTAAGGATTCTTGTGGTTCCGGAGGATCCAGCTACAGGAGAACTTGGAACGGAGAGCTTCCAACTTTTTTTCTGCCCGACTCTTTGGTATTAAGAATGTTGGTTTTAAGAATTTAAGAATGAGTGGTGTCCTTGCATAAAGAAAAAATAATTTAGCGTTCTTCCGTTCGGGAAGGGAGGAATAGGAAAATCCTATTGATTGCAATTTTCTCCAGACCCCCGGAAAAAAAATACTTATAACACAAAAAACACCCAAAAAAGGTTAAATTTCCTAATTATACATAAATAATAATAATAAAATAACACATATAATAATTACAATAATAAATAAATTATTGAGACGGATCCAATTGCAAAAAGTGGGGGCTATCAGATTATTTATTATTTTTAAAAAATATATGTTCACACATATATATATATATATATATATATATATATATTCCTTCCGTTTCAAAAGTATTGTTTTTTAGCATATGTACCATGTTTCAAAAGTCTTGTTCTTTTACAAAATCCAATACATAATAAATGCTATTTTTCCCAACACACCCTTATTTATTAACTTTTTTTTTCACTTTCAATATCTTTCTCTTTCTTCAATAATAATTATATAGGGGCATTAGAGTCAAAACACCCCAAATTCTTACATCATTTAATCATTTCTTAAAACTTGTGCATAACTTTAAACAACACTACTTTTAAAACGGAGGGAGTATATATATATATATATATATACACCATTGCGGTGTCGGGAGCCTCAATCCAGTCTTATTATAAAAATTAGAATTTTCACAAGACGAGCTTTTCGGCATTCTCATCATTCTAGTAGAGCCTACTTTCTCAAGTCCCAGTTACTCATTCTAATTTTAATAATATGATGTTTGAGGACCGTTGTAACATCCCGAATTTTAATTATAATGATAATTAGAATAATAGTAAGATTTGGAAGTAAGGATTAACATAGAAGGGGTTTAAAATGATGGATTAGGGGTGCTTTGAGTGCCATATAGGAGTCAAGGAGCATGGGCATCGAAAAACAAATTTAAAGAAGACCAAACGAGTGTTAAAAATCGATTTTTCGATGTTATGAACACCCGACATTAGGAAATTCAAAATAAAAGATTTAAGACTCAAAACACAATTCCCACCGTTGGATATGAAGGTATGATTTTTAGGAAGTTACTCGTCAAATTTGAGCAAGATCCGACGGTGAACGAAGAAGTTATCTCGAATTGAAGCAGGAAGAAAATAGGAGGAAAATAGGAAAATGAATAAATGGGGTACTGGGAAAAACACTCGAGTCTTTTGGAAAAGACTCGAGTGTTCTGGTCAATTGGAAAATGGGGCTCTCAGGCAATACTCGAGTCTTTTGGAAAAGACTCGAGTGTTTTGGAAAAGACTGGAGTCTTTTGGAAAAGACTGGAGTGTTTTTAAAGAAAACACTCGAGTGTTTTTGAAAACACTCGAGTGTTTTGTGCAGACAGCCTTAAAACGCGTTTTGGCCTTCTTCCTCACTCACTCCTCCTTTTCTTTCTCTCTCTTAGGGCACGAATTCTTCCCCTTTCTCTCTCTAAATTCCTTCTCATTTCTCCACTCTAATCCATAATAAATCACTATAAATCAATCTTCATCACATACAAACATCATCTCCTCCATCAATCCCTCTCCTTTTTCTCTCTCTCTCACGGATTTCTCTCTCTCTCTCTCCAAGAAGAAGCTTTGTTCTTCCTTCTCCTCAAGGATTTGAGGCTTCAATCTCAACTATTATCAAGGACTATCATTAACCTCACATTCTCTCCCTTAAATTCAAGGTAAATTCCATCTTTCTCTTCTCCCCTTTTGGTCACACGAATTTCCCTCTTGTTCCCGATGAAATTTGAGCTCCATACTATGTAGTGCCACTTTCTCATGTTCTTTTTCATTCACATGGTGTAGAGGAACTCAAGACCCCTCTCCTCTCTCTTCCTTGGATCATAGCTCATTTGGTGGCAAGATTCTCAAGCTTAGGGCAAGTGAAATCGCATTGTCTCTAAGTGTTTGAGGTAAGGGGGTGGATTATAATGAGCATTGATTGATCTAAGATTGGGTATCCCTATGGTTATAGTGATTCTCTAGGAGTTATGTGTTTAGGGCATTTAATGGTAGAATCTTGGATAGTAATTTAGGGAAGGGTGAATATAATAGAAATGAACTTCAAAATCATAACTAGAAAGGGGAAAGTAATGTGAGCTTTGAATGTGAATTGATGTTGGATAATTGATACAATAAGTGTTTTACAATACATTTATGATTTACTTGGTCATGGTCCAATTATGAGTATTGAATGAAATGATAAAGTGCAACATGAATATTGTGTATTATGTGTGTTATGTGGAAATTGGAATGGTTATGATTATTGATGATAAAATATTTATTTGTGATTATTTCAAAATGACAACATGGATAGTGTGCATTATGTGTCTATTGAATTTGGATTGGATTATGATTATGAATGTTGAAAATAAGTGCTTATTTGGGGTTGTTGGAAAGGGGTAATCTTCATGTACTTGAATGATTGGAATGGCTTATATTTATGCATATTGTGATTATTATTGGAATTGTGTTGATGGCTATATTAATGAACTGGACTGTGGTTAATTTAAATGGTAAAGGTAACTAATGTGGAAACTGATCAGTGGGGCCCGGAACACTAGGTACCCGGCTAGGTGTTCCAATTACCTGTTAGGGCCAATTACCCATCAGGCCAAACCGCCCTGTAGGCGCCGGGTGACCCACAGGTTCAATTTTCCACACCAATAATTGAAATAAATAATGGAATGGTAAATATGTACATAGTCCTACAGGTTATGGTCTGGATGGGTGTAAAGTCCTGGGCAGGTGTTTCAAGTCCCTAGACAGGTGTGCCAATTACCTAGCGGGTAACCAAAATCCTAGTGGTGTACAATTAAAAAGGAAAAAGGGAAAGGGTATGCAGATCACTGTTTGTGGTTGCATACACCGTGTGTAGATCTCTGTTTTGGGGTTACACACGATGGTAAGGTGT